>JBBMOI010000010.1:11420000-11732500 GCA_038088405.1 Porites divaricata | reverse complement strand
GGTTTGCTGTTTTCCTCGATGAACTCGCGACAAGTAAATCGCTCAAAGTTTTCTTTCTACAGCCAAAATAATATCTAAATATTCTTCGGAACGGTTTTTCTTGTTATTTGCGGTGAAATATCGACTAATGGCTTTTCAAAGTTCTGTAAGCTTATGTCAAACCTCAATGATACTAGGTCAGATCAGTGTCTCAAATCTTAATACAAACGTGCATAAACTAGCCTCATAAACTGCGCTCGAATTCATGAAAACAGATATAAATACAATGATAACTCAGGCTTACCATATTTGGAGATGCAGCTCCTGAAAGCTACCAAGTAAGGCCTGAATCGCTTACGCATCCAGCAAGGTTAAAAACAAAAACGATGCCATCCGAAATGGGATTTCCGACTTTGACAAGTAGCGCATTTCTCAACCAAAAATTCAATAAAGAAACCAGCCATGAATAACGTTAACAGAAGACTCTTGGTAGCAGCTGCATTTCATTTTGTACATCCAGTGAAAAAAGACAGTTATTAAAAACATCACAAGTTGACACAAAACTCTGTCAGCTTCTGTCAGCTGTTGAAGCAAATAAGTTTCAAGATGTTGTATGAATTTCCGCATGAACTCACCTGTCAAATTTTGACCAATCAGGGCATAAAAATTGGACGTGGAGCGTGACCAAGGCGTGACTGTCCTGAGAAAAATGAAAACCATCTGTTTTCCCTTCTTGCATTTTTAAATAACTGGCTGAATTTTCGCGTCCGAGGTCAGTTTGAAATCAAAATGATAATAGTGCTAGGCCATAATGAAATAAACACAACATATTTCATAGGAATTTTTTTAAAAAAAAAATTGAGCCTGCGATCATCTGAAAACTAGTAACTTGTCAGCGGATAACCAAAAAATACTCGCCCTGGATGGGTCGACACTTGAGCCCGCGATACGGCCAGGAGATACTGGTCAGCGGATACCTTGTCTTGACAGCTGTCAATTGATCACAACATTGATAGTTTTCTTCTAGTCTCCCTGGGCTCCCAAACTAGCTAGAAAGTGTGAGATTGAACATTGGTTTCCCTGTGGTGCGGACAGACGGTAGGTCGCTCGCTCGCTCGCTCGCTCGGTCGGTCGGTCACGTGATTACCAAATTTTCTGGGATGGGTAGATTACCTTAGCTATGGGGCTACGCCCACGCGCGCGCTTCGCGCGCGCGAGGAGCTCCGCTATAACCAAATTTTCTTATCCTTGGTGCTCCGCTGCGCGCGCTTTTCGCGCGAGAGCTCCGCTAAAAAAGCACGTTCCATGTGGTATTGTGTTTATCTTATACAAAAGAAGAACTTCATCATTCTTCCATTGTCTTTTATTTTAATTTTTCCGAAATAATAAAATGGCAAAATTTGCCGCTAAGTATCATGGAGTGATAAGGAAAACGAAGCAAACGTTCAAAAACTAGTTATAGTAAAAATTGTTATGAGTGTAGGATACTAAAGGTAATACTTGAATCACTATCTTTTTGTTCTTTAACTACAGTTGAAAGTGAGTGGAAAAAACATAGGGTTAATTACAACTTTGATCTGTGACAATGAAATGTAGGAAAATATTTTATTCAAATTTAATTAAGGACAGTTGTTCACTTTAACAGAAAAAAAAAAACCCTTTCATATAACGTTAACAAATCATCTGCAATAGTTTAATCGTGGTGCATGTATGACCAAAAAGAAACAGGGAAAGTGTAGGTATCGCTGAGCCCAGACAAATTAAGGTGATGTTACACGGGACGATTCGCAACAACGATTTTTAGCGCAACACAGCGTTGCATTGTTAGAACAATGTTGTAACCATTCAAAACAGCAATGTTGCGACGTTTTGTTGCGCTAAAAACCGTCTTTGCGAATCGCTTCGTGTAAACGAGCCAGGAACTTGACTTGGCGCAAAGCTCATGGCTCTTTGCGTGACTGCGATCACGTGATCAACTTTTATCAAACAATTAAGAAAACAGTTCACTTTTGAAAAATGTTGTTAGCACAAGATGAAAAAGCATATTAAAATTAGGTAACCTGAAAGTTTTCAGCCTTATATCTCAAAGTAGCGATTGCAAACGGCCGCCGAAAGTTAAAAGCATTTGTATGAGAAAAATAACTTTTGCCAGCCAGTCACGCTTGCGTAGTTTTCCATACAAATCCTTGTAAATTCTAAAATTTTTAGACTGTCGTTAAATCTTTCCCTTACGCATTTAAGGGCTCAAATTGCCTATTATGAATTAAAAGAAGATTTCAGCCCTGTAATGCTTAAGGGAATATTTCACGACAGTGTTGAAAATTTCGAAATTACAAGGATTTGTATGGAAGATCATGTAAGCGTGACTCATACAAATGCTTCCAACTTTCAGCGGCCGTTGCAATCGCAACTTTTGAGACATGCGACTGAAAATTATCAGGTTACCTATTTTTAATATGCTCTTTCACAGTGTGCTAACAAAATTGAACTAGTTTCGTGCTTCCCGAAAGTTGATCAGGTGATCAAGTCATGCGAAGAGCCTATTGGACGACTACGTTTTGTCTCACGTGAAAAAACATTGTTCACGATTCTCATTGGACGAAATATTTTTCTTACGAGAAAAAAAAAAAGAAAAAGATCCGCTCCTTTGCGTATGAAAATTCACAGTTAGGTACAGCTTTTCATTGAGTATATGATAAAACAAATTTCAAATTACAAATTTCAATATCCATCCTCAAAACCTAAATCGAGCTTCGATCCTAACCGAGCGCAAATCCAATAAGGATTTTGCCAAACGCAGATCCTCTTGCGACACGGATTTTCATGAAGACACCCAGTCACAAATAATTTTTTGGTATTCGCTTTCCATTGCGATTATTCAAGACAGGTGCCATTGTATGTAATAAAGTAAATAAAGTATTCCATTTCTAAAGGCCACCTTCTACAATCGAGTGTACCCGGAGAATCGTATACGTATTGATCATGTTTAGGAGACCTGATCTGTGTTTCTTATCTTCCAGGTGCAAAGGACCCTTACGAAATGTGTACATATCTAATGCTCTTCATTTCGGTTGGCCTTAGTGTAGCTGCATTTTCAAATACAAAAGAGGATAGACGTTCCTACCAGTCTGGTGATATTACACTCGGAGGCCTTTTCCTCATACATTACACAACAGAAGATGGTAAATGTGGCGAACTTTTCCCAATAGGTCTTGGTCATGTGGAAGCAATGATATTCGCCATCGACAAAATAAACAATAACCCCAAATTGCTTCCTAACATAACTCTTGGTTATGACATCCGGGATCACTGTGAAAGCCCTGCCATGGCAATGAAACACACGTACAATTTCGTTCGCAGAAATGAAATTGCTTTCAAGCCCAACAGTGATAATTGCTCGTGCGCTGATAAAACAAACCAGACGGAAAACGAACGTAATCCAATAGCAGCAGTGATTGGACCCACAGATTCAGGAAGTGCAGTTGTTGTGGGCAGTCTTTTGGAAGTAGCTGGAATTCCTGCCATTAGCCACTCGGCAACTAGCAATGAGTTGAGCTCACCCCTTTACCGTCATTTCTTCCGCACTGCATCTCCAGATAGCCAACAGGCAAATGCAATGGCTGATGTTATACAGTATTTCAACTGGAGCTATGTCGCCGTTGTGGCAATGGATGATTCTTATGGTCGTGGTGGAGCATGGGAGTTAGAAAAGGAAGCCGAACGAAGGAAGACCTTTTGTATTGCTTTCGCAGAATATATTCCACGTCAAGAATATAGCTTAAAACTACGTAGAGCGGTAAACAGGATAAAAAACTTCCCAAACGCCAAAGTAGTCGTGTTGTGGCTTTTCGGAAGTTACGGGCGGCGCTTTCTTAATGAAGCAGAGAAACGACAGTTAGATGACCGCACTTGGATCCTGAGCGATGCTTTGGCATCAGAAGATGATATTTTCCCGGAACTGAAAAACACCGATCAAAAGATTCTTCATGGATCTCTTGGAATTCAGCCTCGGCATTTAGATAACAGGTTTTTTGAGGAATTTGTGATGGAAGAGACAAGAGGCTTTTCAAAACGAAATAGAGTTCCTTGGTGGAAAGAGCTTTGGCAGAGTCAAAATACTACTAAATGTTCCTCAGGTCTGGGAGCCCGTTGCCGGGAAGTTCTGTTTCACTTGATTTACGACACTTATATCCCCTATGTAGTAGATGCCGTGTTTGCTGTTGGACATGCTTTGCACCTCGCGTTAAACTGTTCAAAACCGGACACAGCTCATGAAGTCGTTTGTTTAGCTAAGTCACCATTAGTAAATCCACAGGAAGTGGAGAGCTACCTCCGCAAAGTTGACTTTTTAGGATTGACCGGAAGGGTTAGCTTTGATTCCTCAGGAGATCCAGTATCGTCCTCCTACGACATTGTTCACTTTCATCCATCAGAAGAAAAACGTCAACCACTCAAGACAGTCATTGGCTCATGGGAAAAGGGAAGGAATCCGAAGTTGCTATTTAATGACACGCGTATCGAATGGAATACAAAGACCGGTGGAAAATCTATACCGAAGTCGTTCTGCAGTGACGAGTGTCTGCCAGGAACATTTCAGTCCCTGACAACTCCTTGCTGCTGGGAATGTTTAAAATGTCCAACTGGAATGATCAGTACCAGAATAAACAGTGCAATCTGTAAGGAATGTCCTAAAGGACAGAAGCCCAATGAAAAAGGGTCACGTTGCTTTCATCTTCCTGAAGCTGAGGTGGTTTGGACAAGGCTGGCTAATATCCTAGTCCTCTTGTTTGCATTTATAGGACTTGCAGTCGTGACCATTTGCAGCACAATTCTTTACAAGCATCGAAATACACCTATAGTAAAAGCTGCAAATCGCGAATTGAGTTGTATTCTGATGATCACAATCGCCTTGTCTTTTTCCATGTCCGTTTTTACACTTGCTAAGCGGACCAACTTCACTTGTACTATAGGAGTGTGTTTCAGCTCGTCCGTGTTGGCTACATTTATCGTCATTCTAATAATTAAGACCATGAAGATTCTCAGCGCGTTTAGAGTGAACGTGGTCGCAGAGAGGTTCAAGAAATTCATTTTGATGGCTAAAAGCCAGACGCTACTTGTTCTGGCACTGATTTCTGTTCAGCTTATACTTCTTTTACTGTGGATTACCTTGGATCCTCCAAGTCAAAGACGAATCATAAAACCAGCAGAAGGAGTAATTCATCTGTCGTGTTCTTTGTATCACTCTCAAGTTGGACAGATGTTTCAAATCGGCATGATCGTTTACGTGTCATTTCTGGCAATAGTTTGCACATTTTATGCCTTTAAAGCAAGAAGCCTTCCGGAAAACTTCAACGAAGGACGTTATATTGTGTTCTCCATGTACATTTTGCTGCTGTCTAGCGTGGGTTATTTCCCAGTTGATATTGGTCTTGATGGGTCGCATGCAACGAATCTAAAGTGTGCTACAACCATTTTGAGCTCTTATGGGTTGCTGATCTGTATGTTTGGCCCCAAAATTTATGTGGTTCTTTGCAAACCCGAGCAAAATACTCGCAAGGCGTTCTACTCACAAGTCAAGAAATACTCTTTTAACAACAGAAGAGATACTGTTGTATCATTGGCTTCTGAAGAAGTCATCAGTGGCACTGGTCGGGAGAAGTAGGGCTCCCTTTTGTCGGGGTTCAAAAACCTAACTTTTAGATAACATAATGAAACTGAGGCCCGTCCAGTAAAAATGTAGTTAAAAAGCAACTTACATTTTGCCGTATGAAGTTGGTACTTCTGTCGGTTTTCGAGTTCAGATGACTTGGTACCTTAACTTCAAAAGCTGTCAATCCAGTTTAAACGTATCTAAATCCTGTCATTTCTGCCCAAATTATCCTTTTAGTACGATACAGTTTTCTCATTTCTTGCAGCCCCGTTTAGCCTTTTCACCCCTGAGTAGTGAGAAACCAAAGGATCAATTCTGGTGCTGCTAATATGCATAGTATCTTATCCTTTAGGATTTATTAGCCTACACCAATTATTATATTAATAGATACATGTTTAGGAGGTAGTATTTCGAGTATATTGCCAAAGTTTTCCCCAAGTATAAGCAGTTTTTTTTGTAATACCTTGCCAGTGTAATTCAGTAAACATGTTAAAATTTGGACTCCATATACTGGCACAATCATTTCATTTCCTTGTAAAACAACCTGTTTCTAAGGAGACACCCCAGTTAATTAACAATTAGTCGCCGAAGGCGACGTGAATATCGGCGAATAGTCACCGAGACGAAGTCTCGGTGACTATTCGCCGATATTCACGTCGCCTGAGGAGACTAATTGTTTTAGTATAATTACATTGATGATTATTCGAGAAAATAAAATTATTGAACAATTCCCGACTCCGAAACATCAAAAAATCTGGCTGTCATTTTGAAACTGCTAGCCTTCAATGTTATAATCACCGCGCGGTGATTATAGCGGGATAAAGCGAAGCTCCTAGCCAATCATAGCGCTCTATTTTCGATAATCATCGATGTAATTATACTAATGGGCATTAGTTCGATTAATCCTGAGAGTTCCCGTTTAAACCGCTATTAACTCAATTGTATAATCACCGCCGTCTGCTCAGCGGCATATTGTGAGTTCAAAAACCGGCAGCGCCATCACTCAATCAAGGTCTTAAAATAACTGGAGAGTGTATGCTACATGTGCACCTTTGTCCCATCAATTATAAATGTTTCGATATTCTAGTCTTTTTGGATAAGAATAAAAAGCCTAGGTTCTGCCACTTTCCTCGTGGGACGTAAAAACAGTAGCAGGTCCACATTAGCTTTCAAACTGAATTAATAATGATCATGATGATACATACAGGTTTTACTTTTTTGTTGGTTTTGACATGATATCACTAAAATTTAAACTACAAAACTATCGATCCTACTGAGATGTTACATTCATGATGTATTAGAGCAGCTGAAAACTGATTTTCATACAAATTTTCGCTTCAAAAGGGTTCTTGGTTTTGTGATAGAGTACGCTTGAATTTCTAAGCTACTGCGTGACGTGGCATTTACATGACGGCCGAGAGAGCTGTCGTGTAGGTTAAAAGGGACATATTTCGGGGAATTTTGCTACCTAAAAAGTTCGTGTATTAGAAAAGGTATAACTTTAATGTTTATGAGTTCCTCGAGGAATAAATTCACGCTTTTGTACCTGCTTTTGTACTAAAACTCGGTAACAGATGTTTTTGTTGGTTTCCGTCCGCCATGTTGGTGCTCATTTGGGGCCCATCCAGATGGGCACCAGCATGGCGTCTCCATACAACTGTCTCTATAAATTTGGGTAAAACTTTTCTTCGGATACCTCGTATACGGAATATTCTTCTGGCGTGAATCTTGGCGAGGGTCTTGTATATTTACCTCCTTTCTTTTCCCAGATTCCGGACTTTTATCTATTGAACGGTTTTGTTTTTTATTTTGGTCTATTTTGAATTGCGTGACACTGAAAACCAGCAATATATTACTATCAGTTTTTGGCCCATCCCTTTCAACGATAGCGTCATTTGAAAACAACTACTATAGTTTGTGTCGTTTTCTAAATTCGCTTTTAAACTTAGTTTTTCTAGTGAAGGTTAAAATAACATTAAGATCTTATTTGCACATATACACTATTTGCTAAAAATCTAAGGAATTATGCTGGCAGTTGTCATCAAATGCTGCCAAGAGGTTTATTTACAACTGGAGTTTAACCTGCCTCATGTGATAGTTAAAATATCAGGGGACCGTTCTTTAGGCAACGCCATCGATGCCTCATTATAAGTTCAGAATCAGTAACAAGCCGATACATCAGGAGGACATATTTTAATATACTGTTACCTTTGGGACGTTAGGGATTGGTTTAACTTTTATAAACTTGACAGTGGGAGAAAAAAGAAAAGAAAAAACAAAAAACGAAAACAAAAAAAATCAAGAGAAAGTGTTGAAAGCTAAAGAAGTGTTGTCATGTTGTCAAAATAACAATTAACTTTTGCATTATCATTAAAAGGATAGGAAGAGTTAAGATCAGTTAAAGGCCACCAAAATACAACAATGGCGATGTCAAAATTGAAACTGGCCATAATATTATCATTGAGAACATAGATAGTTTTTAGGATATGAAAAACACTAATATACAAGAGACCTAAACATAGCGTTTCCAAAATTCCAATGACCTTATTTAGTAACCACATCTTTTAAACTTTAGTGATTAATAATATGTGTCACCTCTAGCTTATTGATAGGACAGTAACATTTGCGACATACCAAGTAAAGCAGTCTGTCAGATTGTTATTTAAGTAATTTTATATTAAATCCTTTTGTGGAAATGTGATAGAAATTTTCATTAAAAAAACATTCAGCGAAAACATTAATTAAAGACTTTTGCAGTCTCCCTACCTTAAATGTAATTTCATTTCATAATGTAGTCTTCCTAAGTGTATTATTGTAAATACAGAATGTTTCTAATTTCCTTGTGGTGTTTCATGATTTATTTAGTTAACCACTTTTTTGTAAATTAATTTTTTACCCAGGTGTTTGTATTATTATTATGTATAAAAGAATCAAACAGTGTTGATATCTGAAAAGCCTAAAGAGTATATTTTAAGATCGGTGCGTCGTTCGCAAAAAGTGTGCTTAAATACATCTTACTCTGTTCAGAAGCAAGAAAAGAAAGTTTTTCTAAAAAAAACACAAACAAACAAAAAAAAAAAAAAAGAAAAAAAAAAACGAAAAAATATTGCAATAAATAGTGATTATAAATAATTGATAAGAACTTGAAGTTATTTATTAGGTTTGTTTATTTGACGCCCCTTTTTTATTATTGTTTCGATTTTCTTTTGGTTTTCAAACAACAATACCCTTTGCAGTCTTTCTCGGGTTCGCCAAAACTTGACAGCAGGCACTTTTAATGTTGCTTGCATGCGTATCATGAACAACGGATTAACAGGATTGAAGATTTTACATGTACAGACGCAAATGTTCTGGAGACTTTCACTTCGTGTGTTAATGCTTTCTGTTGGTTTTTCGATCGTTCATGGACAACCGACTGAACATTCACTGAGACCGACCACAATCCAACCAGGTATATACATGTATGGCCCCAATGGCTTCTTGTTTAGTTGGCTTGTTTTCGAAGCAGCAGTATACGTTTCGTCTCGAATTCTTTATAAAGCAAGCGCAGAAACCAAAAAACTAGTGCCTGCTAGCCTCTGTCGCCAATCGACGAAATTTTTTGTGCTCAGCCGTGCAGACATCAGACAAGAGTTAGATTAAGTTCCGCACTAACGGCGAAAGCCGAACGACCGTTAGCCGTTTGTCGTTTGCCGTTCCATCCACTGTGTTTGTTTGTTTAAGCTTCCCGTTGATATAGGAGAACTGAAAACTACTGTCAATATGAACTAGAATTGTCTAAAATATTTGAAAAGTAACTAGGCTGTTGGTATTAACTACAGTAACTGAAATGTTTCCTTATTTCTTAATTTTCCTTCTAAGTTAAGTAAAATACGTATGATTCATGGCATGCCAAGTGTTCTAGGTCGCAATTCACTGTGGCTGGACAAAATAAAGCTTATATAGAAGGTTGTTATCTTTTTTTGCTTGAATTTGAAACTATTTAGCTAACAAACAGTGTACCTGACTGTAGAAGAAGGATGATAAAAGAAACATAGCTATTAGTATGTGTAATCAAATGGCGACGAGTGAAATGGCAGGTTGCCATGGCAATTTTGTAATTTCACATGTGAAATTACAATTAACGCTGAAATTTCGCGCCAAAACTAAGGAGTAATTCGTCACCTATGATATTACATGTAAAACAAGCGATCAAAATGTAGAAATATTCGGTATAAAAAGGCTTCAGAAATACTCACATTTTCGCGTTTCATCCGAACGGGAACAATTTCCACCTCGCTTTGAAACGGTGGCTGGCAAACGGCAGATGCGGGAAAAGTCAGTTCACGTGACCCTCTCTGACTTTCGCGGAAAAAAAATACTCTAATCTCTCTAATTTTTGAACAATGATAGAAAAGAAATTTAAATTCACCTCTTCTTTGACATGATTGTGTCCTGTAAAATCTGAAAAAGGGGCAACTCACTGGCTATGCTACGTCTTCCAGAAGCAGAAGGACAGCATAAAAGTGCATTTGATTCTAAACAATTATCTACTAACGTAGTTTAAAATCTGTGGAGAGCCTTATCTACTATTGCATTTATACAGTGCATATGATTTGAAAAATCACCTGCTTCAAATCGACAAAAGAGAATACCTCATTCTCTCTTGATATCGGTGTATAATTAACGATCGGTGGGTATAATAATGCAAGAAACTAGTAGAAGCTGTCCATAAGTATACTAAAGCCGATCGGTGTTGTTGCCCTTAAAGCAGACACGATAATCATAATAATAATAATCATGAGCTACATGGACTTAATTAACAGGTAGAGAATTTATCGTCATTAAAATAATGTGAGTCTAAAAAATAAAAATAGTTAAATGTACGTACAATATCCATTGTTATATTCCTAGACTTTCACTCAACGAAACAGGTGCAGCCATTGGCTGATTTTTGGCCACATGGCCTTGACTAAAATCAAATGTATCCCCATCGAATCCTGATCGTTGACAAAGGAATGTACACCGCTCGGGATACATTACAGCACGTGATCAAAGCATGTTAGAAAGTTACGTGAATGAACATAACAACACCATGAAGCTCCAGGCTAAAAAGCAACGATTTCCAAAGTTATCCCAGAAGAGAAACAGCAGCTAGTGGAGAAAACGATGCAGATAATGTTCGCTCCGCTTAAGCGTATTCTTTTGTTGCTGTTGAAGTACGTAGAAGTGAAAGTCTAGTAATATAACAAAACACTTAATGTCAGGTCCCTCGGGAAACCAGTTAGTTTTGTTTTCCCTCAAGTCCTGATGTTTCCCTGACTTCGTCTCGGGAAACATCAGGACTCTCGGGAACACAAAACTAACTGTTTCCCTTGGGATCTGACGTTAAGTGTATATTATCTACCGTATCAAATAAAAAGAAACACTGCTCTCGTAAGCAACCACCCCAAAAGCCAAGATTTAGAGAGATGGTGACATTACAAGAGTTATATTCTCTCCTCTAGGAATTCAATTCTATTTTGTTCTAGAGTAAACAATAAGTTAATATTTAATATCTGGGCGGTTGTTTGCATGGGTGTAGGGTTCCGTTTGCACTTGCCCTTTTGGGGATTCGCAGTTTTTCTTTAATTATAATTATTAAGCCACTATCATCATTATCATCATCATCATTATTGTTATTATTATTATTATTATTATTATTATTATTACTATAATCATATATCTGTTTTATAATTCTTTCTTGATTATTGATTATTTGCCCCCAAAAGGTGTTAAAACAATAAAAAAAGCTGACACTAAAATATGTCTAGTGCCATGGGTCTTCGTATATTCTGAGTAGCATAGTACACACATTGACTTGACATAGAGATCAGACTATGAGTCAAGCGGTCGCTTTCAAGAGGTTATAAATAATTGAAAAATCTAAAACCGTCAGCCCCCAAAAGTGGTCGCAGTCACTTACCAGAGGTTAAAACAATATTGCTTTGACCAGGAAAGTTTTGGTGTTTTTGGATAAGTGGTTGCTTATTGGAGGTGGTTCCTTACGAGAGGTGGTCGCACATGGTGGTCGCACATGGGGCTTGTGTTTTAAATTTTGTTTATCAATATTAATTTTTATCTTTTTACAATGACAGTGTAAAAATAATTGTTTTAATATTAATTTTGATTTTATGCTTTATAGAGGACCACAAGTTTATCAGTTTTCTCTTAACTGTCACGTGTTTACCCTCTTTTAAAAAAAAGCGTTATTACCTTACCTTACTCTACTAATTAAGATTTTCCAATCATAATATTGTGACTGATAAAAAGTAAGTGTTTTGAGTAAATGTAAGAGGTGGTCAATGACGATAGCTGGGTTTTTTTTTCTTTGCAGTCCACCCGCAGTGGGGAAATTGGAGCCAGTGTCTTGGCAAATGCAGCGTAAAGTTTCAAATAAGCAAGTGTGAAGATAGGTGCGATGAGAAAAAACTAGAGATGAGAGCATGTCCAGTTGGCCATGGCCATAAATACTGCATGAGTGAGTGACCTATTATGATCTTCAAGTTATTGATCTCACGAGTGAGCACAGCGAAAGAGTTGAACACTAGGAGATAAATTTCATATCTTGGCGCCCCGGCCATGAATTATTCTCTATTTAATTAGTATTTACTAAGTCAGTGGAATGCAATTTTCGCGAGTTTTGATTGGCTCGACCGTAAAAAGAAAATATTACATGGTGGCGAGAAGATATGAATAAAATTTATTAAGTGGCAAAATAAGGAGTGAGGTACACACAAAACTGTAAACACATTAAGAAATCAATTTGTAATTTTTATGCAATCTAGTATTTACTTAAAAACAACTATCACCGTCAGGATCGGTGCATACCGTAAGGTTGTTATCGAAGCGTTTTCACATGACGTCACGGCGGCCGTATTGGTGTTCCAAAACAATGAAACGGTGGCCATGTTGGTGTACCAAGACAACCCTGACGAAGTTGAACTCTTTTCTTATGTAAAAGCTTTCTTTTGTTCTAATAAATAAGCATAAATGCTGGCCACGTATATGTACGTGAAAACGCTATATATGTTTCTTGTAGACTTGACGGTGTACAATGTCTTACAGCATTTGTTACTACAGCAGTGCCGTAGTAAGGAGTTATCAGTATTTATGGTCAGCGGTTGTTACCTTTTTGCTTAGGACTCGTGCTAGTTACCGCCATGTTCTTTTTATCACATGTGTGATTTAGGTTTACAATCTATGTAATCCTTCGCTCATCCGTATCGTGTAAGGCAGACTAAGTTGTTACCTGAAGAACTGAAGAGTTAAAGATTATCTGGAGATAAACTGAAGATCTGAGGATTGAAGTGTTTCTCTTTTTTCTTGTGAATAACAACGAAACTCCTTCGGATGCCAAGTACGACTTTCGAGAGCAGCCACGCATTCCTATAATTTTCATCCCAACATAAACTGTTAAATTGCACCTTTAAATTTGGTTTTATCTTTGACGTTTGCTACCTTTCATAACAGGTCTCCTCTGCTAACCATTCGAGTTCGACCTTTTTTGCCGAAAAAAAAAAGTATTTATTTCTAACCATAAAAACTTTACCCCTAAATATCTCGATAACGCTCTTACAGATTTCACTTAAAAGAGCTGTGTCACGAAATTCAGCCAAATTAGGAAATTACAAAATGCCCGTTAAATTAAGAGAAACCAAAAAAATAACCGTTTAAAACTTTAAAGGAAGGTTAAAATAACATAACAGAAACAACAGATGCCACGGATGGGCAAAACTGAAGAAGACTGAAACGGATTGAAATTGGGTTTTTTGAAAACTGTTCAGCCTAACAGTTTTTCAAAGTTGATCCCTGCTGCTTGCAGCTTCAAAAATAATGCCCAGAAGACATATTTGTTTGTCTCGGATCTCTGATTTTGTCAATTACATGTAATACGGCAATTAAGATGGCGGGAAATAATACAAAGGATTTTCGTTGTCGAAAATTAACTCCCCAGTCATCTTCAGAATCTTCATTTACTCCGCTATATCCTCGTTATAGTCCGTTAGTTTCTAAAAGTCGTCAATTCTTTTTCCTGGTTGGTAATGCCATTTTAAAGGACTTTTCATACCTGTTTGGCGCGAAATTCGCCAGTCGAAAATTCTACCGGTGATATCATAACAATTGACCAATAGAGCAGTGAGCCATATTTCACACTCGACACAGCATATGTCAATCATTTTAAAAATTTTCTCCCGCGTGAATTTATAATATGATTCGAATTCATTCGGCGAAACAAGTCAACCTCGAGACTTCGTCGCTCACTTGGTCGCTGCGCGACCTCATGCATTAAAGCTCGCTTCGCTCACTTTTAAGACCTTGTGAGAGGCTGACTTGAGGCAAGTCTGCGCTTGACTCCATTAAACACGAAGCAATGACCAGAATCGAAAGAGAAGGAGGCTGAGTAGACTAACTGAGGTCACATGACGTCATCTGCCTTTCTTTAATGCTTTCTCGTTCGCAGTCTCTGGGACATTTTCAGACGGTCAAACGGCCTCGAGACGGATACCACCCTCCTCGATCTACATAATTCTTCATAAGATATGAAAGCCGAATTCAATAATTGTTTTATTATTCATTCAAAATAATCCCTAGTGTAAAAACATAGCTAAAACATGCTTACCTCCATCGATCCATCGATGTTAAGTTCATCTTCGATAGTGTACGTTTAGGTCTTGTCCAGCTCCGCAAATATTCTTCGAATAGCAGAGGTCGCCCTCCGATCGATCCGAATTGTCTCCTTGCTGTTTTTGATATGTTTTTAGCCATTACTTCGCCTAGTTCCAGCTGCAGTTCTTACTCTTGAAACGAGTGAAGTGTCGGCCATTTTGTTTTCAAAATCAAAACAACTCAACCTCGTCCCCAGGTCTTCTCGGTTAACGGTTCATTAACCAGTACAAGGCTTCATTTTTGACGTCATTTCCTCGTTAAACACAAAATTGTTCCAAATTTGGTTATCAGTAACTGGTTATGGTGAATTATGCGTGTGCTTTTAGCCAATCAGAATTGGGGAAATATTTTGAATGAATAATAATTAAACTTAACTAACGGCTCGTGGCATTTATGCCAAATAGCACGTCCAAATCATGCTATTATTTATTTACATACTACTTCCCGCAAAAGATTTGTGATTTTCACATGTAGGTATTTCAAATTAAGCTGAAATACCACTGCTCTAAGCCAATCAAATTGCAGAAATTTCTCATGTAGTAGTATAAAATTTCTAAGGCCACTTAAGGCATGACTATCTAATTAAATAAGCACGTCTTTATAAATGCTTTTTTGAATGAATTGCTTCTATCAATGATCCTGAAAATTGAACTACAAATGCAGCTTAATAGCCTTAGCAAAATGAGACATTTTAGAAGCTCAAAACTTCGTCACGTGACTGATAATTGAGAATTAACAGTCAAAATAGTTACTCTAAAATGGGGAAAGGATAATGAAAGAACAACTTCTTTTAGGTACATTTCGCCTTGTATGCGTGTTTACGTTATATAGGAATCGCTAAATAAAGAGAAAAGGGTCACGTGACTTATTAATCAGTTTAATAGCTAATAGGATAAATAACATTTCCAATCATACATGGCAGATTTACGATTTTCACTGTTCATGTAGCATTTTGGTTTGCAACCCTTCCCCGTTTAGGAAAAGGTGTTTTGGGACGTCATTGACGTAGCAGTGTCACGTGTTATTTGAAATCACGTTTCACGTGTTTCTTTCGTTGAGCCACATTTGTAGTTCACTTTTGGGGATCACTGATGGAAGCAAACCGTTCTAACTAGCATTTAACAAAATATGATGCATATTTAATTAGGTAGCAATGCCTTTAAGTGACCTGAGTGACCCCTGTTTATCATAACTTGGTTTTCTTTTTCAAGGCTACAGCATAAAAAGTCTTACTGAGAATCCTTCCGGTACCAAAGTTTCCCTCAAAGTTAACACGTCAAATGGATGGAGGCCATTTTGCCACCCAACATGGGATAATAAACTTGCTCACGAAGTATGCCGCGTCAATGGTTTTCCCGAAATCCTTGAGTTAGAGGGAAGTGATCTTGACAACTGTTCCGAGTACGTAGATGCTAACAAGATGGACTGTTATAACCTTCTGACGATGTTATCAACTTGCAACGACAAGAAAGCCATTGTTATATGCAAAGATAAATCATCATCCAGTGAGTACTTTATGCATTAATACGATAGGTGCTGAAAGAAAGAAAGAATGAAAGAAGGAAAGCATGAATGAAAGGATGAGAGAGAAAGGGAGAATGAAAGATTGAATGAATGAATGATAGCCTGAATCTCACACATTCCTTCGAGTCGCATTCTCCTCAGAGGAGTATATGAGTCAAAGGAATGTCTAAGATTCATGCTATATGAATAAATGATTTATGAAATGTAACGAACGAACGAATGAATTAATGGTACTTGTGTTTGTCGAAATTCTTGGCCATTGACGATTCCGACCGTGGGTAAACTTGCGTTGGTATCAGAAATTTAGGACGCTTAAGCAGAATTAGAAAAAACTTAATATGACCCGAACTATCTAGTTTGATTCTACCCAGTGTTTCAGAGGTGTGATAAAGTTAACAAAGCGCTGTCATAAACGCGTGCCGCGCTTTTTACAAAGGACTGCTAAGGACTGGACCAAACGACAAACTTCTCATGAGACGAAACCAAACTTAGTGAGTTAGGTTCATAAAAAGTTCCACGCCTGGCTCAGTTAGTTCGTCTGAAAGAGTTTTGATCGTCCAACACGTTCTATCCGTATTTTTCAGACGGATAGAACGTCTGAAGATCGTCTCCGAGACAAACGTCGATCTTCACATGCGACGAACTAAACTAGTTCATTAAAAATTTGTTTGACAATGTATGTCCAGCTTTGTTCGGGACAAAATTTATTACTGATCTGATTCAGTTGAATGGTTCGACGCGTCCCAAGTTCGACGTCTGACCTAACAGACTATCTTAACTTAATTTAGGTCGACCCAATTTAGAATTTGGTTCGTCTCATGAAAAGTTCGACGTTTACCCTAGGGCTAACCGAATGCATCTTCGCAGACCCAAGGGCAGTCAGTCGGTCAGTTGGGTCGGGAGAAAAGGCGGGACGAAAGTTTTCAAGTACGGGCAAAAGAGCCCCATGGACCGACTCTCACCAAACTATTTCTATGCCGGCTCCTGATTTGACATAAAAAATGCTTTGTATTATTGTGCCCAATCGGCAAACAGTTTGTCCTGAGTTCTTTTCGTGAGTTTGTACATGACTGCTATTGTCTCGCCACACTTGGCCGGTTCGTTCACCAAGCTTGTGCGTTCAAGGGAAACTTTTATTTTCTACTTTCCTAACCAGAAACGAAGGAACTACCGATAAGTCAAAAAAACGTTTGGGATGCTATCAGTAGGAGCAATTCAATTTGCCCCGAGATTATTCCGTTTTTGACGGATCACAATGTATCGTTAATAACAGGAAGTTTAAGATGCGGCGGCGACCAGAAAGTCAAATATATAAGCAATTGCTTGACAAAGAAAAACAACAACTTTGCACGTGCATCACGCTTTTTTGCGCATTTCTTTGCTGTCAACTGCACGACTATCCGTGAAGATGCCTAATTTCACGTTTTGTGAAGGACGTAAGCAAGCAATGACAAAATTCATTCTCTTCATGAACTTGGATATGGTTGATAGAAATTCAATTCCAGAAGAGTTCGTTTGCATGTGACAAAGTAAGCGAGTTGGAATGCTCACGATAGAGACTGAAAAACTGTAAGTTTACTTTTCCAAGCGACGTTTTCGTGGCTGTCAGCTGTCGTGGTATCTTTTAAAAACTCCCTAATATTTGCGCAAGACGTGACCGATGCAAGCGTGAATACCTGTTATAAGCTGAAGCTTGTGCTTTGGAAAGGCATCTTTAGTTTTCGGGCAGACAGTAGGAAATCAGATGGGGATTTTATATCAAAATGAAAGTTTCCTGACTGCGTGCATTTGTTTGGTGCATGAACCAGGCAAACCGTGATTGAGACAATAGCCGTCGTGTACGAACTCACGAAAAGAACTCAGGAGAAACTGTTCGTCGATTGGGCACAATAATACAAAGCACTTTTTGCGTCCAATCAGTAGCCGGCATCCGCCTAAATTTTTGGAAATAGTTTGGTGAGAGTCGGTACCCAGTGGCTTTTTTGCCCGTACTTGAAAACTTTCGTCCCGCCTTTTCTTCCCACCCGACTGACTGCCCCTGGGTCTCCGAGGATGAACCGAATGCGTGTGAAGTCAAAAATATATTTTACATTTATACTGGGGTAAAAACGTAGCTTGCTATAAAACTACAAATTATTATCCATCATTAGTCTATAACGCAAAAGTTTTTGCCAAAATCTGTGGTTCTCGAAAGAGACGATTAAACTCTTTTCTCTCATGTTAACCAAATTTTGTTTTTGTATGACGGTGGAATCCACCTGTTCCAACGGCTATTGCGCAAACGGAGGAACATGTCTTAATGGGACGTGCCTGTGTTCCATGGGATTCACAGGTCATAATTGCGAAATAAAAGAAGGCAAGCAGCTTCTGAAGCCGTTTGGTATGGCATTCGTAAAGCAATTAAAATTCAGTAGGCATATCGTCCAATTGACTTCGCGGATTTAATCACGTGACCTTTATACCTCGATAAATCTCTGAAACTGAAACTTCAGGGGAGGTCTTTGAATTCAGCCCCAGCGGAAAATACGGGGTTGAATGACTGCAAAGGGGTAACCTGATTAGGATGAACATTTAATAGGAAGCCGGAATCGAATACTAATAAACATGAAATTTTATATTGACGGTCCTCCTAATTAGCAAATAAATGAAAAGTAAAAAATATGACAAAATTTATCTTCAAGAAAAAGTTCCAAAAAAATTCATCTGTAACCGAGCAAGAAACCGTTGACCGGTGAGAATTTATTATAAAACGAAATAAGAAGTTTTCTAATCAAAAAAGGACCAAACCGCGGTCCATGTTACCATTTCACAAGAAGGAGTGGGCGAAATGAATCACAAGTAAACAAAATTTAATAACAGTTTGCAATTCCGTAAACATTATCAACGTTCATTACGTAGCGTTGCACTTAGATTTAGCGACACTCTATTCGAGCAATTTTTTCCACTTGTCCAGCCGGTTAACTGTGAAATTTCTTTCATTTGGATAACCATATTGCGAAGGCAAGTATACCCTTAAACTCACTGTTAAACAGTATTTCTGCCTAACATTTGTTTTTTAATGCTGCTTTTGTTTGACTTTGTCAATCAACACGTTCTAAAGCGAAAAATGCATTATTATGCAATCCTATTGAGATGACATACTCTGGAGATGTTTTTGAAACTGATCAAAGCACTCACAGCTCGTGATTTATCACTCGTTGGTTATTCTCACTTCCGAAGAATCAGTCCGCGACAAAAGTCGCCGTGAAAAGCATAGCCATGTTTGAAAAGAACATTTAGGGCCTGTTTACATGAAGGTGGGGGACCCCAGGTAGGTGAGGTAACATGTGGTGGGTTACCCCACCTAACATGTAAACGTGATCACATTAAAATGAGAGATTATATGGACAGGCGGGTTACCCCACCTAAGCGGGTTACCTCCACCTCCATGAAAACAGGCCCTTAGCAATAAGGAAAATGTCGAGAAAAATAAAGCTGATTTTTAATTCAGTTAGCACTAATCATACTATTCAAACTCAGACTAGATTTATAATTAATTAAAGTGCGAACGTTGTTACGCTTGCAGCTAAATCCTTCGATAAAAAGAGAGAAGAAGAAAGTAAAGACGAGAGCTCCAATACAACAGCCATAACTATAACACTGGGTGTTGTAGCAGCACTCTTAATCCTCTGCTTGGTAGCATTATTGCTTTACCTCATGCACAAGAGACGGGTTGCAGGTACGTTTTCATGTGCGCATACACAATTGACAGAATGGTATGAACTGTACAAATCACACTTTATGGTACTAAATTGAACAACTAGTTAAGATTAAAAGCATTAACAAAGTACATCAATGTACACCACCACACTGGCCTCTAAGAAGTCTTATTATGTACCGAAAGTTAGGACCAATTATGGAAAATTTAATATCCGTTTCAGTGGGGCTAACGCTGGAGTGCTATTAAAAAAGATCTAACATCAACGAGTAGTTTTCGCTTTAAAAACTTTTAAAAGAATCTGTCATCTCCAAATATTGATCGGTGTACTTTATATGGAGCTAACTGTGTGCACAGCCATTGTTTTGTCTTGCTTCTTTGTTTATTCGTTTGTGTATTTGTTTATTTATTGCAGCTTATATATTCCTTCTTTGTATGTCTTTGTGTGCATTTGTTTATTTATAAGAACTTTGATATCTAGTTACTTTACTCAGGGACACAGCATTCGGCACTGGAAGACAAGCTATTTATAAAACATCACTCATATCTTTAACGTAACGTACATTGGCATAACTACATTTCATTCCTTTTTATCACGTTGATGAGGTATCTGATGGCAGTTCCGCATGGCCCAGCCACTCAGCGCGATTAGTTTTTGTTAATCTGAGTGGCTGTGCTCTCTTTTTTTCACACTAAATCATTTCCTTTTAATGTTTTTATACTTTTTGTATCAAGAGCACAATAAAGACTGTTATTGTTGTTGTTACGCGTCTGGCGCTTGCTTGTCTCCAACTCCTTCAATCTAAGGCAGGGATACCATTGGGCGGAACCTTCAGGGCAACTGTTACAATTTTTGCAATAATATCAATAAATTTCGTGTAGGCTTTGCCCTAGAACGCCTTCATAAAAATCTTGAATATCCTTTTTACTGCCATTGTACTTAACTATTGCGTCTATGATCCATTTAAAAGCTCAAGCTAACGGCGGCTTACGAGGACTTCAAGACAACCTTCAACTTGAAAGGTAGGCATAGTCCAAATAGGATTTTCTCTAAACTTAGAAAGATTATTGCTAACCTCTTCTCAGGCCAATTCCCGCAATGAGAGTGAGCGGAGGAGGCCTGGCACCAAGCCCGAAAATTTCCCAATAAATATGACGGGTGACGTCATAGTTATGGAACAGCGAAAGTGGGATGAAGGTGAGATTTTATCCCCTTTCCAAGTTTCTCCGTTACTACGGAAGCCAAAATCTTGAAAACCTGAAATTTTGAGACTTAAAAAGTCGTTAAAATAATCTAACGCGCTTAAGGGACCAGTCAGTTGGGAGGTAACAATTATTGAGGAGATTTTTTCACTACTCGGTCATTGTTGTTGCTTATTTTTTTTTGGTTTTCCTTAATTAGCACCGTTAATGGATCAACCAATACTAATAGATACCTCTCAATCACTTCTTCGTGTTGGGAAGTGTCCTCAAAACAAATTGATCTACAAAACATTCTTGGAAGTGGTTCATTCGGTGAAGTCTGGAAAGCTAGGGCTACTGGATTAAAAGGAATTTCTGGTGCGACAATAGTGGCTGTAAAGAAATTAAAACGTAAGACATTATTTCTAATTTAGTTATTCTTTTTAGGAGAGCTCTTTACACAATAAAACGCAGAGGAAGAATTTTTGATAGGGCGAAATGAAAGTACGCGATTTTTTTATGTCATGAAGGTTTTTATTTCTGGTGAATTTGTAAAGCAAAAATATGCAGTACTAGTCTAAGCCTGGGAAAGCCTGGGTATGAGGTTGAGTCTTTATAATAATAACCTTTATTTACTACCTTTGGCGATAAGAATTACGGTAATATTACAGTAAAAATTCAAAACACTACATATTATATATACATATTAAATTAAGTTAAGTTTAGCACCTCTAGGAATAAATGATTGTTTGTGCCTAACAGTGCGTGATACAGGTATTCTGAGGTGCGCTGGGTTAGTCTTACAAGATCTTAGATTATGGCCATGATCCACTGGCTTTTCTAAAAAACGTTTACAAGGATGTGCTTCTGATTCTAGGATACGTTTAAATTCTTTCCTCGTCAAATTCTGACGTCTAGTTACAAGTGACTCAACAGTATCCCTAGGGAGACCAATGACATTTAGACATCTATTCTGCACTCTCTGCAGATCTTCTTCGAGGTAAATGGGCAGCCCTCCCCATACAGGCGAGGCATATTCTATAACAGGTCTAATCTTAGTGATGTAAGTTGTAAGACCAATGTTCCTGGGGAGATGGGCTGTTCTACAGACCCTAAGATAGTGGATCCGTTTACACGCTTTGCCGACAATACTTGAGACATGTGTATTCCACTTGAGATCGTTCTGTACATATACACCCAGTAGTTTAAACTCTGAAACCCTCTCCAGTTCAGTAGTCCCGATATTGATAGGAGCAGGAATTGGACAGGACTTCTTGAAGGTGATCCACATATCTTTGGTCTTTTTAGCATTCAGCTCCATTTTATTCTGCACAGCCCATCTTTCCAAGTGAGTTACAGCATTCTGCATTTGACTGACAGAGTCCATAAGGACAAGTTCGTATAGGGTACAGTCATCAGCGTACTTGCAAGTGGATACAGGTATTTCCCTGGGGATGCAGTCCTCAATATCGTTGACATGCACATTAAAAAGTGTAGGAGAAATGACACCGCCCTGGGGTACACCAGCAATCACCTCACCATATCTGGAGAGGACTCCTGGGAGCTTAACCTGCTGTGTTCTGCCTGATAGGTAGCTCTGTGTCCATTTCCAAAAGCTCTTGGTGATGCCCATGCCAGCAAGTTTAGTCAAAAGAACGCCATGATCCACCAAATCGAAGGCTTTTCGGAAGTCCACAAAAACCACATGCACGCCATTATATAGACTACCAGAATCTGTAGCGTTATACCAGTCTTGTGTGATGCTGGCAAGCGCAGTCATAGTAGATCTGTCCGCCGTGAAAGCGTGTTGGGAAGCATTAAGACTTAGGTCCTTTAGGTTTAGCTTAAGCTGGATCCTCTCCAGTACCTTGGCGACTTGTGGCAAAACTGAAATCTGTCTGAAGTCATTGTTTATATCATCGGATTATCAACCTTGGGTACAGGGCTGACTAAAGCATGCTTGTAACTGGTAGGATACTTGGACTGTACTATACTGGCACAAATAATATCATGTACAACAGGTGCCAGTTCTTCGTGAAACCGTTTAAGGAGCCACGCAGGCACACCGTCAACACCTGTTGCTTTCCTCGGATTCACATGTTTGAGTATGGCTTTGACTTGCCCAATGTTTGGAACAGGCGGAGGTCTGTCATCCAATTCATTAGCAACTTCGCTGACTGACAGTGCGGTTGGTTCTCGGTCCTTCCAAGGAGCAACAAAAGCATCAAGCAGAAGGTCCGCAGTTTTCTGTAATTCAGCCTTGTTGGGCGCAGTTGGGGTTTTTGATAACTGCTGGGCACCACAGAGCGAGTAGATATATTTAAACCAATTGCTTGGATTCGTATAACGGAGATCGCTGGCCTT
The DNA here is from genome assembly GCA_038088405.1 of Porites divaricata. Taxonomy (NCBI): domain Eukaryota; kingdom Metazoa; phylum Cnidaria; class Anthozoa; order Scleractinia; family Poritidae; genus Porites; species Porites divaricata. The sequence continues at coordinate 11,709,416 of JBBMOI010000010.1, read as the reverse complement.
CCTTTCATAAAATTTACGCTTAGCACTAGATATAAGGGCTGCTACCATTTCACGCTTTTGTTGATATTTTTCCTTGTCACCTTTAACCCAAGCCTTTTGTCTAGCACGAATCTGATCTTTAATATGCGGCGTCATCCACTCCTTGTCACTAGGATGCAAACGCACGTGACGCAGGGGAGTACAGGTGTCAAGAGAATTAATTATTATGCTATTGAATGCCTCAACTTTTTTATCAACATCAGATGCTTCGTAAACAGCACTCCAGCTTTCCAAATTAAGTTTAAGCCCTAAAGAACGTAGATTATCAGGCTTAAACGTCCTTACAGATCTAGATATTGCTTTCCCATGCCCCTGCTGGTTTAGAGGAGAGAATAAGATGCACTGATGATCAGATCGAGCAAGCGGTGGTAGAAGTTGTGCTTCACAGTGTAGCTCACCCATATTCGAAAGAAATTGATCTAGAATATTCTGTCCACGTGTAGGCGTTTTGACTAATTTCCGTAGGCTGAATCTTTGACACAGTTGACGCGGGTTGAGGTGGTTAAAGTCCCCGGTAATTATGATACCCGCCGAAGGTCTCTCTATCAGCAAGTTGTCTAAGCGCTCAGTGATGTGATCAATCAATTCTCTCTCCTCGGTACGCGTTTTCCCTGGCGGAAAATATAAAGCAGCCGTAATTATGCAACTGAAAGGTCTTGAAATCCGAGGTGGCGTGTGGAGTAACCAAAGAACCTCTTTGTCACTGGCTTCGATATTCTCTAGGCGTATAGTTGGAATAGAGCTGTGGAAATAAGCCAACACACCGCCGCCAGGAGTAGGTCTATCTTTGCGAAACACATTAAAAGACTGGCTAATGCTAATAGCAGTTGATGGTACACTGTCCGTCAGCCAGGACTCGGTTACAATGGCCACGGTCACATTATTCAATTCGACGACTCCGTGCAACTCGTCAACTTTATTTGAGACATGGCAGGCATTAGTTATTAAGAACTTAGGTACCTTGGAGGTAATTCTAGTCCCTGTTGGGATGTTTATACAGTTCGTCGCTAAATGCCCAGCTCCATATTTGGCTGATTGTACGCGCTGATGGGTAGTGATGAACGTGTGAATACGTTGCGAAGATAACATGGCAGCTCGTTGTTTTACTCTGGTCCCGGCTCGAACTCCTCTCGTAGCCCTAAGGATATTGATAGACTTTAAAGTATTGTATAGAGTCGATTCAATACGAGGGCGCCCATTGGGTCTTAGCGACATGAGGAAAACAGACGAATAAATTCGCTTCGTCAGGGCAGCCATCTTGGAAGTTGTCACAGTCACAGGTATCGATATTCAAGCTGGCACAACTTCCCGACGATAGAAAGGCGAGAAATCAGGATGAAAACTTCACTGAAGGCTTGAGAATACGGAACTATAACTTGGGTGCAACACAGCGTTTGAGATGAGCGGAAAAAAAGTGAAATAATTTAGCAGCTTGAAAATAGACGTGCAGCCATAGCCGGCGCGGTTACAGTCTGCCTGTAGACTGGAACGGGTAGCGCATGCATAGTCTAAGCCTGGCTCAAACTTTTTTACTATTTCTGGGCGATATCTAATTCCATGAAGTTATATTAGCTCTTAACAACACATTCCCCAAAAAACTGGTCTATTGTCAAAAAGAAAAAAACATCCATAATTATAACTTTGTAAATAGGCGATATACCACAAGGCAACTTTCTTGATTTATTAGGTTTGATCTTTCAGAGTGACCTCTACACGTACTGAGAGTATGCAGGAAAGAAAGCTATAGCCAGATGCAGGCAGAAATAGAATCACCTTTGTTCGTTTTATCATTATCATTATAATTATCATTACGTTATCGCTATCGCTTTCATTTTCATTATCATTACGTTATCGTTATCGCTTTCATTTTGATTACCATTACGTTATCGTTATCGTTATCATTATTGTTATGATTTTCAATATCGTTAACATATTATATTGGTAACAGGTAACAGTTCTGACGCAGAGGGAGAATCATTAGAGAAAGAAATCGAGCTGGGAATATCGTTGGGAGGAGACAAGCATCCGAACATCGTCAACTTTCTGGGACATGTGTCAAAGTTCGGTAAGAAAATTATGGTGAACAGAACCCCTTGGATCAGGGATGAAATAAAAATGACATTCCAGTGTGCTGGTCTGTTTCCCTTGCATAGCACTTTTTTGAAGGAAAATTAAATCGCTTTTTTATGGTAGCCGGCCGTTAGGCATACTTACTAAAATTTCAATTTTTCTACTTAATTTACAGTTTACAAAGCTGATTAAGTAACGTTAACTGTGGTAGATTTTACAGTTAAGACTTCTTTGATCCTTTGGTAAAGGCAGCTTTCAAAAGGTTTCCGGATCGATACTTCAAGGTGTATGTTCGACCATATTATATATTAAGCTATGTTATGTCCAAACGTCTATCACTTTGTCATAACAGTTTACTACTGTAACAAGAATTTAAAGTTATTTGGCAAATACAACGTAAATACAAGCTGAAAGTCTTGAACAGTGTCGGAGTAATTCAGTATTGGAAAAGGCGACAATTTCTATCCAAGAGACCTGAAGCTTAAAATTTAAGTTAACCTTAATTCACCAAAGTCTCTGCAATCTCTATATGTATCTTATTCCAATAAGGTCCAATGATGTTAATTCTTGAGTACGTACCATACGGAGATCTACTTGGCTATCTAAGGAAAAGCCGAGGAATGGAGGACAAGTACTACAACAGTCCAGAGTGCTGCCTGAAGGAAGTAACGTCATACGATTTGCTCTCTTTCGCGCAGCAGATTGCATCTGGAATGAGCTTCCTAGCATCTAAAAACGTACGTGTCAAGCTAGGGCTGAGGGGGGGGGGGGGGGGGGATCACTCCCATATATGGGCTAGAAAGGCATGTTGCCGCCCAATAGAGTGTTGTTCTTGAGGGTTTCAATCCTTAAATACGGTATTATTTTTACTCTTGATAGCGTTGTTTTCCCGGTGTGGTCCTTAGATAGGGTATCGCTATTATTATAATATCAGCTAGAATTTAAGTGCGTCAATGCTCAGCTACGCAAGAAGCAAATCATCTGTTAATACTGAACTTTATTTCCGTTAGATTATTATGAAAGCTATTTAAGAACGATTTGTGTGTTTTCTCTAGTTCTTTTTTCCCTTGATGTTGCTTGAACTGGGTCCCATTGGTTAGGTTTGGCCTTTAAATAGGGCATCCTGATCCTTTTTTTCCTTAAATAGGGTCGGGGTTTCAGACTCTGAGCGGCACACACTTATCTAAAGTTTATGGGAGTATCTCATCCCAGGGGGAGGCTACAGGTCATTGCGGGCTCGGCAAAAGTATTATGTTAGTAAGCGTTGTCTTGTGCTTTGCTACCATTAGATTCTCCACCGTGATTTGGCTGCCCGAAATGTGCTTGTCGGTAAAGGTATGATCTGTAAAATCGCAGACTTTGGACTGGCTCTTATCAGAGATAAATATCAGTATCTGTACTGCACGGCGCTGCGAAAGGTAGGCATCCGGCATTGTCAGAGGTCAGTGTCCGTAACCATAGAGATGTGTGTGGGGTGTGCCTTGCAAAATATCTTGAAAAGGAAATTATACATTAAATTAAGGGACTATATAGTAAAAGAACGTAGTACTGGCATATTTATCTTGTTTTATTCAACTAGACTGTCTCTTATTTGTTTTCGCCTCTTGCTTTATTTGACAGGGTCGACTGCCAATCAAATGGACTGCCCCAGAACATTTATTTAATGACTCACAGGATCAGGACATGAGGGTATCAGAAAAAAGCGATGTGTACGTTTGAGATAATAGCCCTATTGCAACTGTTTAGTCACGTGGTACAAAAAAAAGCGCGGTTGAAAAGCAACAGACGCACTGGGAGAAGACAAACAAGGAGAATTACCATTTTAAACGTTTTGAGCTCCTTGCTTGTCTTGTCTCAATGCGTCCTTTGCTCTCAGTATGGCGGTTTTGGTCTACGTGAACGACCAGCTAGGGCCTATTTTTGGATAAGGCTGAGAATGATTTGAAGAATTATGCATGACCGAAGACTGCCCAGTCTGTCTAAACCGAAGCACTCCTCAAAAGAAATTAGCCAGTCGATTTAAGCTATCATTTCTGTCCTTTTACCAGTGTATTCATAGAGTCACGGTAACTGTTAATGCAATGGGCGGGTCAGACAATGTTTCCATTTCAAACATATTGCGGTTCGCAGCAAACAAAGCTGAAGCTGCTTTGAAAATCACACTAATATTTATAGAGATCTATCATTGCTATTTACTTTTCCGGTTTCTAATTACTTTTTCAGGTGGTCCTATGGTGTTGTTCTTTATGAGATCTTCACTTTAGGTAAGTCGTCAGCTATCATTCACCAAGGTGACGTCGACAAGACTTCTGTTTTCTAATAAACAAGGTTACTCCGGAGAGGACTTTATCTTTTTAAAGACAAATGAAGAGATAACAACATGTTTCTTTAGCTCTAAAAGGCCCCCAAAGCATAGAGGCCAGGCTGCTCAGCATGATCCAAAATGCGGCTGCTGGTGCTGTATTATTTTTGTATGGAAATTTTGTGAGGATAGGATGAAAATTTAAGGCTTGAAAAGAAAGTGAACGTCAGTATCATCCCACGAATGGTTCCGTTATGGGCTTTTGTTCACACCAGTCGCTTGTTTGTTTGCTTTTTTAGGTGGAATGCCATACCCCGGATGGAATGAATGGAAAGTTGTGTATGAACTGAAGGTGAACAAATATCGAATGAGTCAGCCAGAACACGTCAGCGATGAGCTGTAAGTGTTTACCCAAACCCACGTTTTACATTTTTCAAGAGTAAACAGGTATACCCTGATCAAATGACGTTTTAACAACCCAAATTACAGTTTTCAGAAACTTTGTTTTTTTTTTCCTTTTAAGATCATGCTTTCTTACCTTCCACCATGCTTGCTTGCCGAAAGACACCTCCTTTCGTTGTAAAAAAAAAAATATTTTTCCACCTTCATCCCAGTGTTAAAGACAAAGCTATATTACTCTAGCCTAATGTTAACCGACATCTTTCGCGGATTGTTTGGTCCGAAAAATGTTATTAAAATTCACATGAATAAAACTATTGATTAAATAGATAGACAACTACATAAAAGCTATACTCGACTCAGAACGACGCTTGCACCCTACCGGATCCGGATATCTTTTGCGTCGGCACAAAAACCGCCCTATTTATAGCTTTTGTTCACACATAAGAATGGAGATTTTGGCGCGATTTCTACACGGAGCGAAGCTACGTCGCGCCGATCTGGAAAGCGGCGCGTCGCATGTGGGATAGGATCTGCGCCACACTTTGGTGCACAAAAACCCCACTGTATAGAGCTTTTGTTCACACATAAGAATGGAGATTTTGGCGCGATTTCTACACGGAGCGAAGCTACGTCGCGCCGATCTCGAAAGTGGCGCGTCACTTATGGGATAGGATCTGTGCCACACTTTGGTGCAAAAAAACAGACACACTGTATAGAGCTTTTGTTCACACATAAGAATGGAGATTTTGGCGCGATTTCTTCGCTGAGCGAAGCTACGCCTCGCCGATCTCGAAAGTGGCGCTTCACATGTCGGACTGGATCCGTGCCACACTTTGGTGTAGAGTGTAGAGTGGGAACGTGGACTGAAATCTATTGAGACGTAAGTAAATAATTTTCAGGAGTTAGGACTGGTGTTGAGTCCACCAAACCCTCTTGGCAAACCGCTCTGGCACGATGTCAGATCCGAGTGAACAGCTTTTTCCAGTTTGTGGCCCTTACTGTTATACTGTATCGGAAACGCGAAAAGCTATCCGGTTTGGTGTGAACATTGCCTTAGTTTGTGCCAAAAATAAAATATGCATCATAATTTACGATGACAAGAATCGTAATTATTAGTTGTCTCTATAGGAATGAATGAATATTAAGGTACCCAAGAAAATAATTATTCTAATTTATTCCAACAGATACGAAATAATGTTACAATGCTGGAATGAAGATCCCAATAATCGTCCAACATTTAATCGACTGCGTGAAATAACAACAGAATTTCTTCAAGAAGAGGTAGGACAATCTTAAATCAATGTAACGGTAATTACGGTTTATTATATTGAAAAAAAAAAAAAGAATGCATTAAGCTTAAAACCGGAGTACCCAGAGAAAAACCTCTTGGAGCAAGGGAATGAACCAACAACAAACTCAGCCAAATACAGGCTGAACCAACTACGCTCGTGATTCACTTATATTTGATTTGTGGCGATGTTTTTTTTTTTTAACCAAAAGCGCTTCTTTCACTAATTTGCAGTTTATTTAAGCTTGTGGTGAATGAAAATAAGTAGTAAAGAGCGCACCGGCTAGTTCTTTTTGGGCAGGAATCTCATTAGTGAGGGAAGGAATACATGAACGCCGATGACGTCATGATATACACGATTTGCGCACCAAGAATAAGTAAACTGCAATTAGAATAATTGGTTGTCTGCAATAGTTAACGAAAGCGGGAGGAAAAAACTTATATAATTACGTTACGATTCAGTGATTTTAAGTCACGGGCGAGTCAGTGCTTATTTCTTCGACAGGACAAAACAACTAATGAATACTTTTCTTAGTTTTTTATCCGCCATTCCAGAAGCAAGATATTCACTGATCTAAGACCTGTCAAACTGGTTAAACCACCTAAAAATAGCACACGACCATACCTAATGAGTTTACTCCCAGGCAGAGACAAAAGGCTATGACGTCATTGGCGTTAATGTATTCCTACCGTCCTTAATGAGATTCTTGGCCACAAAAGAGGTCAAACCGGTGCGCCTTATACTACTAAAATAGGCAAAGCCATCCAAAATTTCGTGATTAAGCTTGTTTAACTCATTCCATTAGAGCTATTATTTGATTTGTTTTAAGAGGGTAATGGTGCAATTTTTTTGGACGGGGGCCTCTTTGAATTGAATATGAAAGAAAAATAAGAGAAAAAGAAGAGTCACGGCACCGTACAAACGACTTAGTGACGGACTCAAGCAAAATTAACTACGAGAGAACGGCTGGACAACCGACAATTTGACTAACAATAAACGACTGTTAAACTGTGACAATAGACTGATCGAAACACACCAACGACATTACGAATCTTCATAGCCAATAACATCCATTCACGGCTTAACTGACAGACGACCAATAACATCGCGACTTAATCAGGTAAGTAACCGGAGATTAATGCCATCAACGGACGTGATACAACTCACTTTTACTATGAAGATGACTACCGCACAGGTTGCCGAAACGTCGATCACTGTCACCAACAGTCCTATTCAGGACTACGATCTCACGGCCAATCATACTCAACTTACTTATGAAATGACTCCTGGGTTCAAACCTTTCACAAAAAGAAGAGTACACAGAAAATCAGTTTTTTTTTTCACTAGCTATCCGCTTTAAATTGTAATTGCCAATATTTAAATCCCATTTTTTCTCTTTTCCATAATTTTTAACAGTCCTATTTTCTTTTTTTTTTTAGAAACATGCCGAAAGTATTAAAACCTGTAAAGAACACTTAACTAATTAAAACCATCTCAGATCGAATGAAATCTAGACAAGATTTTAATTAAAAGAAGAAGTGCTAAAATGTGCGAAAAAGAAATTAGAACAACCTGACACTCGAAGTTTATTTTTGGTAACTTTACAGCTGTAGAAACAACGGAAGGGGAAGGGTGGGGAAGGGAATGATCCCCTCCCGCCCCCTGTTATCACAATAAAAAAGTTTTAAAACAGTATTACTGGAATATTCACTTAGAGTAGTTACCGGTTAACGTACTCAGCGAGTGAATTATCGGGATTTACCAGCCCGAGTTCACTAACAATGAACGAGCAATTTCAATACCTCACGAGGCTTCGCCGAGTGCGGTATTCATTGTTACTGCACGAGTACTGGTAAATCCCGATAATTTACGAGCAATGAGTACATTAACATTTTTATTATTCAAATTGAATACACTGCACAAAGCTGGCAAAACTGTTGACAACACGTAAAAACACTTCAACTAGCTTGAATGAAAAAATTAAAATTCGCAACCTTACCTTTCAAAACAGTTGCTTTCTTGGAGTTTTTAGGAATCGCATCATCAATAGGAGCATCGATGTCTGCATCTGACAAATCGTCAAACTTTGAGTCAGCCGAAGCCATGGTGTAATGACCGTGGTGTGCTGAATTTACACCACGGTTATTACACCACGATAATGACGTCAAGGTGGTTATTTCGTCACAACCCAGTATCACGTGGTACAAATCAGCCAATCAGAAAATCGGAATTCGCACAGCGTATGAAAGATGAATATTAATTTCCTTTAATGCGTCCAGTTTGAGATAAGAGAACTTACCGGACCTTTGTCCCATTCGTAACAAAATATATGAATATACTATACGTAGTATATTGACGAGACAAAGGCCGTTAGAAATGCACGTGGAAGGCCAGGGCAGAAGTTATTTTGAGGGATTAGTATACAAGAACATCAATTGTAACTTATTTTCCATCGCCCGCTTTTATCTTTCTTTTTTTTGTCAGCATTATGTTGAACTGGATATGACCAAGTATCAACCAAGCTTGTACTCAAATGTGGAGGAATTGGCAAGCACGAACCAAGCTGTATCACTGGAGGCTGAGAACACACACCTGTGAGAAAAAGACGAGTAACTGGACACAAATCAGGGGCACCCAACAAGATTATAGTTTAAACATAGCATTGTTAAACGTATTTTAGTATCTAAACGGTAGATATAAGGAATATTTTTATACCCTAAAAATTTTCCATCTGTTCGGATTTCCTAGCTAAAAGTCTTGAGTGATCGGGATTAAAACTTTCCCTTTCCCTTACCCTTTCGAAAATTTCAGCCAGAAAAAAGGCTCCCAAAAATTCTAGGTGACCTTTTTAGGGTAAAAATAAGTTAAAAATAGGCAATTATACCCTGTTCGAAAATCCTAGGAAAGGCAGACAAGCAAGAAATTTTACAACAAATGTTCCGAAAATTCTAGATCTCAAATCGTCTTTCGAACGTTGGGTGCCCTTGACAAATACAGCGCGTCAATCTGGACAGTTAAACAAGGATGGTTCAAGCTTTTTCACTTAATTAATGTCTACAAAACTCAACTGCGAAAAAAGGGCAAAAACTGTGAATGTAAATAATCCCCCAAAGAAAGAAAACAGCAGTATAGGGAGAATGATTTTTAGGATTTCTAACATGTTCGGTTGTTAAGGCTACAGGACAAGTGGATGAACTCTAAATGTTCATTTGGAAGCAAGCTGACTCCTATTTAAGGAAACTGTGAATGAGAGGGTTAGTTTCTAAAGAAAATGTGGTGTTGCGTCGGTGTTGGAGTGAAATGCAAAAATTTCGTTTTGTCAGCTGAGATGATAAGATAGATTAGCCGCCGGATGCGTAAGAAGATAGAACAGCTGACGTTTCGATCGATAAGAGCAGTTGCAAATTTAAATACTCTTTACGTTATTTTGGTCTAAAATGACCTGCCCATGATCTTGTGCTTGAGATTCCCCTCCACCTCTTATCATCAAAGTTGCTAGCAATACAAGACCATTCTCAAAACTTTGAGGAACAACTTTCGATCAAGGGGAGGAGGGAGATGAGTATTAGAGATATTAAGCATAGCGTTTACGGTAAACGGCAAACATGGTGAGATTCAAGTTAAGAAAATTTCAAAATGAGAAATGAGCAGATAAAAACAGCTTAAAACAATTGTTATGGATAGAATTGGCGTGAATCTACCGATTTTCGTGTAGTTATAACGAACAGTAAGCGATAAGTAAATGGAAAACTTGGTCACGTGGTGCAAATTCACGTTTGCCGTTTGTCGTAAACGCGATGCTTAATCTCTCTATTGTATCTCACAGACGTGTGACTAGCAGTGATTTGAAGTAATAAATTAAAGGCCGGTTTTTCTTCGGTGTGTCTGAACATTTTTACAACTGGTTATAGCTCTTTGCCTGAGCGTGACGTGATTCGTTCGCTTATTAATTCGCTCTGATGCAGTGGTGCCGCACAAAACGAAAGCTTCTACATGGCTATCCACGGTGGCCATACAATCTTGCTTATCAAGTCGTCAGTTGATAAAACCAAATCTTTGACTGAGTTATATAGCCAGTATTCTAATTCATTTTGCACACTATACGAAAACATACACAAAAAGGACAAAGAATAGGAAATGATTGTTAAAGCATCATTAGAATTCAGGCAAGCAAGAACCGTTTTAGATATTGTGCACATCACAATTAACGGTACCGATCCAATATTACTTGGTCGCTCTACTATGACATAAAGACTGAAAAAGTGAGATTGTCATAAAAAGCTATTGACTTCGTCCTCTATTTCAAATAACTTAAAATGAAAAATAGAAATAATACCGTTAAGTGACAAGCAATGATGGTTATTTAAAAAACTCAATAATAATTCTTTAAAAAATAAAAGTCTGATGAGTGTTTTAAAAATCCGCGGCTTGTAATCCAGCTCTAATTTTCTGGGAAAAATTATTTATAAACAAAAGCTGAGAATAGTAACTAAGACTCCCCGTTGCAGTTGATAAATATTACATTAAATATTGCATCTTTAGCTGTATTCAAACAGTTTACGTAACAGCGCAGCGACTGATTAAATTTTTCCCTGTTGAATCAGTCTGCGTCATATTTGAGCTTATTTGCATCACATTTCCGTACCTCCAAGGACTTATTAAAGAAAAACTGACATGTATTGAACTAATACAGACAGAAACGTTGAAGCACGCGTCACTACTCGACTGACAGAGGAGATTCAAATAGACACGAGATGGCTATAATAAGTCGTTCTGTTTCTTCTTCGATGCTTGTTTTTATGTTCATTGTTTGGTCTTCTACAAAAAAGCAAAGTCTGGGACTAGAAGGTAAGTATTAAGTACCTTTTGTTTTCTTTAATTTGCGACGACTGTATTACGCTGTCTTAATTCGGCCAGATATAAGCGCAGAGAGCGATATTAGTGGAACATAAATGAGATCGGCTGTACAGTAAAGCCTACCTTAGCGAGACTTGCAAAGTTACGAAAAGAGCTACGATTTTAGTGGGCACATAGTGCCTCTCAAAAAAATTTCACAGAGTAAACTAAAAAATAAAGCCTACCCCCTTGCGCTAGCGGTCTTCGTGGTTTCTTTTCGTACGCGCACCTGGCGATCTCCAAAGAAGAATATAGAAGGTCTGTGAACAGAATACATGGCGCACTGTAGGCGTTTCTCCCTTTGCGCGTCTCCATCCTTTTTTAAAGAAGAAATGAATGTGACTGACTTTAGAGTTTAGTTCTGAAAGAAATGAAAAGACGTTAATGGCTTAGAATCACCTACGTTTGGGCAATGAAATCTCTCTGACATTTCTTTCGTACACATAAGCCTTTAATCGTGTACACGTGAATGATCGACACACACAAGCATCTAGCTGCCTTTAAGAAAATCAATCCCTTTTTCCAAGAAAGTAGAGGTAAACAAATGGAAAGCAGCAAACGTGTCGCTTTCAAACGGAGCTGACTAGTCTGTGTAATTTCTTTTTTTATAATTATATGTAAGTTTCTTTGGCCAAGAAAGATTGAGTAAGTCTGAAAGGAGGATCACTTGTAGGGAAAATTTCGAGCAACAAGGTCACTACAGTGTGATCATGAAGTTATAAGGTGTAAATCAAAGTGTTCTCAGTTCCCTGGAAAAACCGTTGGCCTTAGAAGGAAAACTACAGTACACCTTAAAGGGCCCCCTAGATGAATGTACCTTCTACGTATTGGTACTGACACTCACAACAATCAAGGCTTACAGCCAGAAAATGTCTAACAACGCCACCTGAAGCTTAAATGGATTGAACATAGTCGACCCAGTTTGTTTAGTCGTACATATATGTACACAATATATTTAATACATGATGTACTGGATAAGAGGAGTTGTTAGTAAGTGGAGCGCTATTTTTTGCCATGTCATTATGACTTTTTCTTCCATAAGTTTTTAATGCAACAAATGTGACTAGTAAATTAAGGGTCAATGGGATACGAGTTATTCCATTTACTTGTAAATGAAAGTAGTGAAACAATATTTTATTTCTGGGAGTTACTTCCTAGTATAGGATAATGCGGATGTGCCGATAGATGGGATCGCATTTCACGTCTGGATTGGCTATAATGGGCCGGGTTGCATTTTCATTAGAGTTACTAGAATGGGATCGCAAATGTTTGGGATTTGGGGGATCAGAAAATATTCAGGTAGGTAGGGAAATGAAAAATGGGAAGATTCATTTCAGGAGTACCTAGCTGAAAGGCTTTATAAGATGCATAAACAGAAAGTTACTAAGTTGGGATCGCGAAAATTACATTTTCTTAAACTGACTAAGGTGGGGTCTATATTTGGCCGAGAGGCCAGTGGCAAATACCAAGCAAAAATTAACCCAAGTAACCCCTCTCCCCTTCCGGAAATTTTATACTACCTATACTAAGGACAAGTGACCTTACCTTTCGACGGTAATAGAACATTCAACAGTGTTCATCTCATTTGACACAAGGGGCGCTGCCAGGCAAGTGTCGTTGGTCTAATAAAACACCAACTGCGAGGTTATTACACGACCTCGGTGACCTTTCTCTACATATATATATATATTTTTTTAATAATCATGAGTTTCTTAATATCCCTTGGAGCTAAAAAAAAAAAGCTAATTTCTGTTTTATCAGATCTAAAGACAATAATTCAACAATAATTTCCTTTGTGTTTCTTTTATTATTGTTTTTAATTAAATTTGATCAATACACAACTGTAATAGCAGCTGCTTTGTAAATTATTTGGATTTTCCGAAACTGTTCTTTTAAAACTCCACTGCATTTACCTCTTCGAATACCTCAGTTTCTCAAACCGATGAAAATGTCGGTGCCGGGTTTTGATAAGAGCATTAGCTGTTACTCATCGAGGAAGCGTACACAGTGACGAATTTGAAGTTACAATAAAGAGATTGGAGTCTTGCATGAATAAGAATTCGTGTCACTCTCTACTCTTATTAACAATAACTTAAAAATTAGTCGATCAGCCAGCGAGAATAGTTCAATTATTGTAAAAACAGGGTTTTTTAAAATATACATAGAACAGCAAAGAAACCAGCAAAATTTTTAATTCTATAAACTGATTAATTTAATTTAATTTATAATTTCTACTGCGTGACTTGGATATATCTAGATGATCAGGAAAATAAAAAATGATGGCGAAAGTCGAATGACGTCACAGTTGCTTATATTCTATAATATTTCTGATATCTCAACTTGTAGAGCTTATATCGCTGATCGGTCGGCTGGAGAGGCGTCGACTCTAAGGTGTCTCCAACTGGCTTGGTATTGGCCAGTGCGCCGAATGCCAACCTTTGAAAAGTGCTTGTTGGGATCGATTTATCTCTGGACTTGGTGGGAAAAGGATCCCCGCGGTCTTCCTGGGGGTCTTCTCCTGTGAGAGGTCTAATAGAAAGCGTGCAGTAGACGTTGGCGGGTTAGTGCTTCTCCACGCACAAAATAGAGAACTTAAGAACCACGACGAAGTTCACGACGACGACGTCTGTTGACTGGGAAAAGACTGGAACGAGAACGTCAGTTTCGGCGGGAAAAAGGAAACTTAAGATGCAGTCGGTAGGTCGACGACGGTGACACTGAATGTAAACACAAATGTAAAACTGCAATGTCCGTTCGCAACAAACTTTTCCGCACTGGCGTCTTTTAAAACAATGCAAGATCTTATTTTTTGAGCCGTACATCTAATTTCATTGACGATGAAGAACTTTTGGTGTTGTCTGACCTTTTCGAGTGGAAAAACCTGCTCTCCGCACGAAGATTATTCAGCTTTCAACTGAATGAGATGACCGAGTCCGAGTATCTGTCAGAGTTTAGATGTGGAAAAAGAGACAAGCTGATCTGATAGCTGTTTTCCAAACAAAGTTTATTTCCTCTATTTTAAACACATTTGGTCTTGATTTGCCTTACCTAAACGTACAAATAAATTTATCACTTACGAGTTCGCTCGCTCGGCCTCCACAGCTGTTGTCATTCTTCGAAGTAAAAACAATTCATTAGTCGAATTTTCAATCAAGATCGCTTGTTAGGAGAAAAAAAGAACGATACCTGGATTTAAGAAAATAAACGAATAAAAAGGACTTCAAAAATCGCTTAAAACAGTGGATTTATACCTGCCGAAGCTTGTGGATTGCAGGACGACGTGATTCTACTTTGTTTAGCGTCGTCAACAACACCACGACGACGAAATTTACTAGTCGCGCTTGCGCAGTACACTGTAACTCTCTTCCGGTCGTCGTCGACAAAGCCGTCGTCGTGGTTCTTAAGTTCCCTAATGTCGTAAGATGAACTTCGACAACACAGAGCTGGCTTAAATTCTGTCTTTTAAGACATTTTCCAGACCTTTGATACTCACTGACGATCCTATTACATGAGGTGGCGAAAGCATTTAGTCTCACACCCACGTCTTTGGTGATGATCCACGTTTCGCTGCCACACAGTAAAAAGGATAAAACATGTTGCTCTTAAGAGGCACAGTTTTAGAATCAAAAGTTTTGACTGTGAGCACTAAATCTTGTCGAGGGTCAAGAATGCAGACCATCACCCTTAGAACAGCTTTCCGACGCTTAAAGTCGTTGAGGCTACTAGCAACCGTGGATCTTAGATAGTGCATTCCAAGCCGTTTACCTTTTTTAGAGTTTCTGACCCCAAAGGATGTAAGCTTTTGGTTCCTGGGTTGGTTTAGGGTCCCATCTTGTACTAGTCTTAAAGAAGCATGTAGATACAAGTTACGCTCTGATTGTGATGGACTGGCTACTAAATCCTGTGAAATTCAAGACTTTAACAACGTTGGGAGATCGATCTTTTGCTGCTGCTGCTCCTCAACTATGGAATTCATTGCCCTATTTAATTAGGAGTAGCCGCTCAGTAGCATCTTTTAAAAAGACACTCAAGACATTTTTATTTCAGAAAGCTTTTTTGTGATTTTATGTGCTTTTTAATCTCGCCTTTAGTAGGTTTTATGCAGTTTTTTTACGATTTAAGTAGTCTAGGTAATTTTTATAGTTTTAGTGTTGACATAATTGTTTTACTCTTTTTGGTTGGTTCATGCACTTTTTGCATGTATACTTTATGCACTTATTATTATTTTCATTTTATTTTATTTTTATTTTAAATATTTTTATTTTTAAGCGCTGATGAAAATAGCAATATTGATATCAGCGCTATATAAGTATTATTATTATTATTATTATTATTATTATTATTATTATTATTATTATTATTGTCATGTACTCTGCTTTGCCGGTGTTGATAAAGAGACGCACGGCACTCCGGCCGCTGATCCACGGTGAGGGACGGTTGCACCTGAGTTCTTTCGGTGAAAGATTTTAAAAGGCAGATGTCTTCTGCAAAAGGTAATTTATGTACTTTGCTCGGTTCCTAGGTGACCTTTTGCCTTTGGTCAGTAGTCCTCTGTTAGCACTATTAATTTTGGCCTGGCATATAAAAAAGTAAAGTAAAGTAAAACTTTATTGAATCTCCTCGATTCAGGGTTTTTCAGACCCAACAAACATAAACATATAAATAATTCATAAGGTAAGATTGAAACATTGAATAAAATATCTAAACGTTGAAATAATTATAGATAAAAACATTAATAGGTAACTCTCCTTGCTGACCAGACATGAAGTTCAAAAAGAAATTGTCATGGCAATGAGTTCCAGAGTTTAATAGCTCGATATAGAAAAGTTCGTTGACCTGCGGTCGATTGATAAGCTGGAATATTAAGATAGCCCTTATTTCTGTTTTGCGATTATGAACAGTAGATCATGTCACAAAGCGATCACTCAAGTAACTAGGTGCTAGCCCTTTCGCACAGTTAAACGCGAGAACGCCTCAGTACCGTATATATCAAATAATAACTCACAGTGAGCCAGCGTAACTCCTGAAGAACCGGTGTTATATGATCAAATTTACGTGTATTAGTGATTATTAAAAACTGAATCATTGGATAATGCATTTCTAGTGTTTTGATTGGCTTAGCCATTATGGTGTATGAGCCATTATAACATGCTCTCCATATATGGTCGGTGTACGCGTCAGTTTAAAATTGGAAGCTAGCTGAGATTTTTTCTCGCGAAGGATAGAATAGCGCCCGAAGCAAGTCGTTTTAATTAATTACTTAGAAAACTAGAAAATGCAACTTCATCGGGACAAAAATCAAACAAACGAAAAAGGCACAAGAGCTTGTTTGAAAGTTTATAGAAAAACGCATAAAACCACATGGAACTAAAGTACCTTGACCAGCTACGAAAGAAGACAAGTGTTTTTTCTTCATGATTGCGAAGCCACTCACCGAGTCACTCGCCAATAGATAACCGCGGCTTGTTTATCCGACATGAAGATTATAAATCACAAGCAACCAGCTACAAATACAGGCTATGCAGCCATTCACTACAGCAATCGAGGCGTCAGTATAGCTTCTTTTCTCGTTCAGCAAAACCAGCTGGTGGCTTCAAACAACTTCGTAACAAGCGACCGAGGTAATAGTTATTCTCTGTTGTTCTTACTTTTGTAACTGCACCGAAAATCGAAATTCACAGTTATTTCGACGGCTGTAGATTAAAAATTCTTTTTCTTCACATCATCTGCCAGGTTTTTTCAGCTGTCCTGCTGTGTAAAATCCTAGAATCTTGATGAGTTTTTAAAAGTGTTCATCGCTACAATGTTTTGATTTTTCATTCATCCAGTCCAGGCGAGTCTGTTCGCGCGTTGACAGTTTTGATAGACGTGTGTCATGTGAACAGCGGAAGTCCCTTGTCTTTTCCGGTTTGCTCAACGAGATTTTGTGGGCATTTTTAATAAAACAATTATTCCACTCGCGCTTATTGGATATGAGATTATTATAGCCAACTCGGCGCTACGCGCCTCGTTGGCAATCTATAATCTCAATTCCAACGCGCCCTCGTGGAATAATTGTTAATTATTCTTGCTGCGAAATTCTGAGGGTGGAGTCTACTTGAAGTCCCTGTTCTCGTGCAGAGGAGGCTAAAGTAACCTCCTTTCCAAGTAGAGTGACTTGAACGTCTGCAAGTAGTCTCACATATCATAGTCTAAAGCGATAATAGGATAATAAAAAGAAACGGGGTGAGAAAGTCACCTTCAAGGACACCGGTGCTAACTTCAAAACCTTCGGACACCTGGCCATCAACTAACGCAGCACGTTTAGAGTTATCATGCACTGATAAGTTCGGTGGCAATGCCATAATGGCGAAATATGGTAAACATAGAGTCTAAGGCTTTTCGAAGTCTAGAAATGTGGCCACTAATAGTAACTGTTTTGCCTGGAAGCCTTCGATAACACCCCTTAGAGTATGAATCTGTTGTGTGCGGCTCACGTCTGAAGCCGACTTGGTTGCGCCTCAAGACTGTTTGTACGAAGGGATCTTAAGTAAGATCTTATTGTAGACCTTTGCGCAGATGGTTATTAGGTTGATTCCCCGATAGCTGGTTATCAGGGAGAGGTAACCGTTTTTATGTTTGGTGACAACAAGGTTAGTGACCCATTGCACTGGGAGTGTCTTCTCGACATATACCTCACAACAGAAGCTGTAGACAGCGGAAGCTATGGCTTCACCACCGTCTTTAAGTAGCTCTGGTGTGATACCACCGTCTAGACGGGCTGTTTTTCCCCTGAAAGACTCAATAGCCGTCTTTCTCTTTTCCATTGTGTGTGGGGCCATTTTAGTTAGGAGGTCTGATTCATCCGATTTATCATTGTCGTATAACGGTGAAAATGGTAAATGGGCGGATTCTGCCTGCTGACTGTTTGGGTAACTACGGTATAACCTCATTTTGACCGCGACTGAGCTCTTCCTATTCTTAATACCACACAGAATGTGGATGGATGCCTCAGACTTTATTTGTCTTCCCCTTTTCGTCCGCTGTTGTTAAGATCTCTACGTTATCTTTTAGACCCTTGGCCTGATCTACCTGGTAGGATGCATTAAGTCTGTTTTTAAAATCCTTCAACCTTTCTGGAGGCAGCTGTCTTAAGGACAGGTGTTTGCTCTTGGCTTTGTCATCTCGAGCTTTCAGAGGGCCTCTGTTACTGATCTTTGGAGAGCCAGTTTGGTGAGCCACTTGAAACACTTACGGATAACCTCTTTGGTAGTGCTAATTGTAATACTTTTGAATTGTTTTGTACCTGGTGGTGATTAGCTTATCAACTGGGGATGAGGCGAAAGGGCTCGAAACTTTTAGCTGAAATTATGTTTTCATCACAAGATCTGCGAGTCTCTGCCAATTGTACTTTTTGCAGTTAACAGGTTTGCCCTAGGTAGTTCTAATACTCACTTAAGAGCAATTCTCTGTAAGAATCAAGCAAAGTGGGAAATGAAAAATTTTGACCTCCCCTCAAATTTTGCATGCAATTAGATATTGTGGGGGGATGTCTAAAAATGCACTTTGTTTGGGTTGCTACTTTATTGTTGTCATGGTAACACCAATTGTTTGTTGGTGGCTAAATATCTAATATTTAACTCAGAAACTGTTGTAAAAAGTGCAAAATGTGTAGCTCTGTTTCTCAAGTCCATTAAAACGCTACAACCCAAGACTTTAAGCAGATATAATACCATCATTCTAGTTTACATTTGTGTATATTGCTCTTTATTATATCAAATTTGCGTGTCATAAACGGTTAATCAACTACATAGAGTTTCGGCCATTTGAGTTGATGGCTAAAATATGGTTATCCTTTCCCTGAATTTCTCCAAAAGTACGGCAGTTCCAGAGCTAAAACTAAGCAGGCAGTTTACACACATATCCTAGTTACTAAGTCTGTAAAAATCTCTGCGGGGCAGGCTTTTCTGTTTGCAAAGGCAATTAACGAACAAACGCCAAATTTCAGTTTTTGTATATTTCATCGCAGTTGACAATCTATCTACTAGCCAACAAAATTTCTAAAACACTGAAACTACATTCAGTTTCAAAGAGTATTATGTACTGAGTCATTTGATGATCAAAAAATTATTACTGGCTTTCAGTTTTCTAAACAATATCGATCAAAATAAGGCTTAATTTACGGTTTTCTCTACTTCACCGCTTGAAGCGTAGCATTTACATTCAACGAACACTCGGTTTCTCGAACTATTCTCATGTGTCTGGTTGTGCTGTTTCCCATTGTAAACCATTGTAAGTCTCCTCAGTAACTTACAGCAAGTTATTAAGTGATACAGAAGCCGATACAGAAGTCATACACAAGTCCTTGGCAAGCCAAACCACATCTTGTAAACACGCACGCTTCCACTTTGCATTTACGCCGTATTTCTTCATTAGATGCCATCAGTCGCTCCAGAGAGAGTTAAACCTCAATAGGTTTTAGTCATTAAGCCAAGCATTGGAATTATCTACGTATTAAAATCCGAAATCTCGAGTCGAGAAGCTCAGAAAGCTGAGCTAGTGGTCACTCTTTGACATTCCCGTGAACATGCAACCTGTCTTGGTCAGCGGTGTTAATCGCGCAACATAAACAATTTCCGGGAATTTCCGGTCATTTCCGGTAACATTCTTCTCCCCTCACTTCCCGGAGATGATGGGGAAAAAGGATCGCCTGATCGAAGGTTGCATGCAGGGTCAGACGAAATTTTTCCTTCTCAGTGAATGTAATCGTAATTTTTCTACCTATTTGCAAACTTACGGGCTTAGCAAATTTCGAAAAGATATTACCAATGGAGTTGCATGCTGACTTCCTACCGTCTGCCGTGCAGGTAAGTTCATTTTATTTTCTGCACTCTTCTGTTAAATACTAGGGGGAACCCATCAAGTAACTCCTATGGCCGCTCACCATAGGATTTGAAACATGTTGTACCAACACAAATTCGTAACTTGTACTTTGAAATGCAGTAATTAGAAAATCTGGAACACCGGAATGTTGGGAACATGGACTTGAGATATTTAAATATATTTTAATATAGAAGAAAGCTTTTTTTTTTTTACAGAAATCGGCTTTCGGATTCGTACATACATACACTTGCAAGCTAGTTTTCTGTGGAATTTTTTGTAGCTAAAAGCAAGGCAGGTCACTGTTTCCTGGCCCTTGAATATCATGATAACATGAGGAGCATATTGTTTTGTAAGGGCTTCCGTACCTTCTTTAGGAGTTTTCGATTTTACACTAGTTGTCGACGCAAGTAGCTTCAGAATTTGTTGTCTCCCTGTTGTCTCCTGACACGACTGACTGTCCCTGGGTTCTGGCTACAACAAAGTACTTTAAACGTATACCTGTACTTCAAGTCTCTAGCTTTCGTTATTCGGTATTAGGTGGATGATTTTATTACAACTGATGTTAAATTATCAATCTCAGTACACATTGCGCTGAAATTATATTGCTCTTATACATTCTCTTATACTCTTATTCTAGCTATATTTCGCATGCGTGGCCGGCGTAAAAGGGATTGAAGCGGGGGGAGGAATTTATGCAAGCGTGATCCAATAGAAACTCCGTGCAGGCTTAGCTACATATCCTAACTTCAGAGAAAGTAGAGGGGTCAGCATTCAAATCAAGGAAAACGAGGAAAAGGTGAGAATGTATCTGCAAAGTGTCCAAACAACATGTACCGCAAGAAGACAAGCCGTCCAAGTAAAGTGTCATTTTGTAAAAGGCTTTGTGAACAATTTACAACCCAAATAGTGACTAAAAAGGAATAGCCATCTACTGGCAGTTGAAACCTCTAACGGAGAGTGGAGACAAAATTAGTGTTGCTAGCAATACACAAGCTGAGAAATTACAGTCTCTCAAATAACTTCCAGTCTATGTTCCCTAAATTTCCTTGTTCAAATATTTGTTTTCCACCCTAGTACTTTACAGAAGAGTGAAGAAAATAAAACGAACTTTATTACCGGCACGTCAAAGGAAGTCAACTTCATCGGTAATACCTTTCCAACATTTGCTGAGCCCGTAAGTTTGCAGATAGGTACAAACATCACGATTACTTTCACTAAGAAAGCATAATTTGGTTTCACTCTCTGAGCAAGGTAGGGATGTAACCTTCGATCAGGCGGTCCTTTTTCCCATTATCTCCAGGAGGCGAAGGGAAAAGGATTTTATTTCTACCGGAAACTGTTCATGTTGCATTGATTAACACCGCTGACCAGGACAGGTTGCATGTTCACAGAGATGTCAACGAGTGTCTTTTTCAGCTTTTTAAGCTCGGTTTTCGACTTGAAGTTTCGGATTTTATCAAATACGTTTGCAATTCATATTTTGGGCTTAATGACTAAAACCTATTGAGGTTTAACTCTCTCTGGAGCGACTGATGGCATCTAATGAAGAAATACGGCGTAAATGCAAAGTGGAAGCGTGCGTGTTTACAAGATGTGGCTTGGCTTGCCAAGGACTTGTGTATGACTTCTTTATCGGCTTCTGTATCACTTTACAACTTGCTGTAAGTGCCTGAGGAGACTTACAATGGTTTACAATGGGAAACAGCACAACCGGACACATGAGAATGGTTCGAGAAACCGAGTGTTCGTTGAATGTAAATGCTACGCTTCAAGCGGTGAAGTAGAGAAAACCGTAAAGTAAGCCTTATTTTGATCGATATTGTTTAGAAAACTGAAAGCCAGTAATAATTTTTTGATCATCAAATGACTCAGTACATAATACTCTTTGAAACTGAATGTAGTTTCAGTGTTTTAGAAATTTTGTTGGCTAGTAGATAGATTGTCAACTGCGATGAAATATACAAAAACTGAAATTTGGCGTTTGTTCGTTAATTGCCTTTGCAAACAGAAAAGCCCGCCCCGCAGAGATTTTTACAGACTTAGTAACTAGGATATGTGTGTAAACTGCCTGCTTAGTTTTAGCTCTGGAACTGCCGTACTTTTGGAGAAATTCAGGGAAAGGATAACCATATTTTAGCCATCAACTCAAATGGCCGAAACTCTATGTAGTTGATTAACCGTTTATGACACGCAAATTTGATATAATAAAGAGCAATATACACAAATGTAAACTAGAATGATGGTATTATATCTGCTTAAAGTCTTGGGTTGTAGCGTTTTAATGGACTTGAGAAACAGAGCTACACATTTTGCACTTTTTACAACAGTTTCTGAGTTAAATATTAGATATTTAGCCACCAACAAACAATTGGTGTTACCATGACAACAATAAAGTAGCAACCCAAACAAAGTGCATTTTTAGACATCCCCCCACAATATCTAATTGCATGCAAAATTTGAGGGGAGGTCAAAATTTTTCATTTCCCACTTTGCTTGATTCTTACAGAGAATTGCTCTTAAGAATGGCACTTAGGATGCGGGTGACCGGCGTCCATTATTGCAGGGTCTACGGTCCCTTAGTTGGGTCACTAAGTACTGACCGGGATATGGTCAAGTTAGGCAGGAAGCCCAATGGGTGGGTAAATGTGCATTGCCTAGACCTGGGGCGGGGGAGCCTGGATTGAACGTGTCGGAGGTTAGTTTATGGCAAAAGTAAAGAAGCCGGAGTCTCTCGCCTTTTTCGTTAGTGGTGTCATGTAAATGTTAGGGATATCGAGTGGCTAGTCTTAGAGCTTCTTGATGAATGTCTTGGCCTATACTATAGTCTAGCGTTGAGATCTCCGATAACGAGATAAACATTACGACGCTGATGTTGTCAGATATATGGGTGAGGAGAATTCATCCTTTTCGTCTGTGTTCGCCAATTCTGTCGGAGCATCCAGGTGATCTGTGACGTCACTGCGGGGGCCTGGGGAAAGAAATTTTAATGCCGTATCCCATAAACCAAAGCTGACGGGAACAGATTGAATTGAATTGAATTGGTGCGCGCGTTGGTTTATGGGATACGGCATTAAAATTTCTTTCCCCAGGCCCCCGCAATGACGTCACAGATCACCTGGATACTCCACTGTTCCAGCGAGTCTTGAAGGATACAGAGATGATGGGGTCTAAGATGTACCTTGTACCAGTGGTGCTTTTGACTAAGTCGGTTTGCAGCAAGGAAGCTCCAACCTCCTTGTCGAAGTCTGGAAGCAGAATTTTGAATGAACAACAAGCTCTTGTCGCAAGACCATAGTTCTTTTATCGGAGTGGATGGGTTAAGGCGGTGTTCTTGCACACCAGTGATGTCAAGGCCGGAATTTAGGCTACCAAAGCAGGATTGGTATAAGGTCCTGACGGTGTAGGTTGATATGAGAATTGACTGGCGAAGGGAGATTCGATCTCTATGAGTCCCAGCGAGCCTCTTGGTTTCGTGTTGCTGCTTCATGTAGTTACAGGAACGACTTCGCTTGGCTGAGTTATAGTTCGGATTTCTTACAGTTTTCGTAATCCAAAAAGTTGCAGGCGGTTCTGCTTTTCCCCCTAACTGCGGCAAAACGTAGATGGTTAGTCCCTATTTTGTTTACGGGGGTGGGGGTATTATTTAAACCATATTGGTGTATGGTGCCGGAAAAGACGTTTAGACGCCAACTACCAATCCATGCGGTAGGTAGTATGGGTTACAATGTTCTTCAAATGCCACGATATGAGTTAAAGTACGGCTTTTACTGTCAAAAGCCTGGTTATTTTCCTCGAATTAATTTTTGAATTCTTGATAAACACGGCTCCACCAGCTTCAAAGAGCGTCTACCGGCAGAATTTCATGGGGGAAAACGTTTAAGGTGTTTCGATATAGTTATTCAGAGGCCATACAGATATTTTTCTATCGCTTAAAGGTGATATTATCCTTGTCTGATCGCTATAACATTTTCACCAATGATTGACTATGGATTGAAATTTGTCGAAATGTAGGTTTTAGTAAAATCAATATTACTATGACAACTATGACAACAATAAACAAAAAACTTTGAAATTGATAAACGCCTAATTTTGCGCGATCTAGACCGGCTACTAAAAATCCGACACTAGGAACTTAAAGTTTGGTGTTTAGCAAATAACCTCCGTAAGAAGTAAAAATTCTGTATGTTTGAATTCGACTAAAACGAAAATATATTTCAAACCTTAAATTTTCAATAGCTGTGATAGATTATTTAATGAAAACGTTATAAATGACTAAAGTTATTCTCAAGTAGTGTCAGAATGCTGCTTAATATCATATTTCGATGCTAGGAAATTTTAGTCTATTTTCGTTCTGCGATCTTGAAATTAAAACTAACCCGTTTTCTCACCACCTGTCTAAGTGCAACTTCGCGAGGTGTTGCGATAAACGCATTTCTAGTTATTGAACACCATTTTAGGCATTGAAACTGTTTCCTGTCATTTGCTGTACCGATGGCGAGAATGGACGTGGATTGAAACTTGAAAAATTTGGGCCAACTGAAAAACTTTTTTTTCAGTGCCAACTTTTTTGGGGGGCCAACTTTTAATGCAATGTTCTGCAAAATTCACCAAAAAAATATTATGGTTAGTGATCTCTGATAAAATTTGCTTTATATCTTCTTCTTAACTCTACAACAGCATTATCTGCATGGGTTATGGCACTAAGTAATGTCTTTAGCACAGAATATACATTAAACAACAAAATCATCCTCGTGACACTAGCCACTTTAATAAATTCCCAGCGAAGGGAAACACTTTTGGACACTTTTGGTCTTGTCAACCGACATGACCGTGGTGACGCCTGCTGCAAACCAGCAAAAGCTAGTGAACAAGACGCTGTAAGAGAGATCACTTGGGTTTAAAACGAGCGAAACGCGAAAAAAAAAATGAATAAAATAAACGACTCAAAAATGTGCGGGCGAGGGTTTCGTCGCAACTCTCGCTTTGGCTGGTAAGAAGATTTATACATGCGCATTAACAACCAATTCCAACTTTCACAGCGACCATAATTATAACAGAATCGCGCGAATTTGATTTCTCTACTTGGCGCTCCACCCAAGTAAAAATGAGTTTCATCGTCAACTTTTTTACAATTGCAGAGACTACTTAATCTCTTATCACAATTTATGTTTGCTGTAGATCCGGCGACCCCGGGTGCAATACCTCAAACGGAAGCAAACTCGATAATAACAGTCACCATCACGACACCAAACGTCACATACGATGTTGGAAGAAAGGTCGTCCTTAATTGCAAAGTTTGGACAACGAGCGAGCCTACTTTTGTACAGTGGATAAGACGTGGCGGAGAAACGGTAACTGTTCTCGAAAATAAAACGATAATTTCATCAGCCTCTAACGACTCAAGACTACAACACAGTTTGCTCCGCCACACAATCAATAAAGTTTCCCTCGATCATATAGGAAAGTACGTTTGTCAAGCTGAAATCTTAAATTCCTCACATTTCGCGAGGGACGTTTACTACTTAGCCGTCAGAGGTAATTTTTTTAAAACGTTATTAAGATTATTATTTGCTGTTATTATTATTGTTATTATTACTATTTTTATTTTCTTATTCTTCAAATTCGATCCATGTGATTTTGGATAAAAGAGAAGAATAAAACTCGATATCATCTTGATAAATTATCATTTCCAAGTGAAGAAATAAAACTATGTTGCGTTAATATATATCATGTTATAAAATATGTTGCGCTCATACGTTTACACTCTTATCAGTTCGAGGATTCACATTTGATATACGCCATAGGACATAATATATTGATTTCTTTCTTTCTTTTTGAAAATACCGATATTTCCCACATCTTCTGGTAGACACCTGCATTCTTGGTCACTTAGCCTTAAGCGAAGATAAGGGTTTATCATAGACGGCATAGGAGATAATGAAAGTGTAATTTTTTTTCTACTCTTTTCGTTTGCATAATTAGTAGAACCCTTAAAGCAAACACTATACATTCCAAGCGGCAACAACACACCATTAGTGGTGTCTGTGAGTGTTTTGTCAGCCCTTTTATGCCTGATTACTGGAACCTGCTTGCTTTATCATAGAAGGCGGTTTGCAGGTATGTAGCATATGATTATTGCCCTGCATATCACGTATAACTTCGTGGACAAGTCTCTAAGGCCCGGTTCAGACGCCGAACTTTTCATGAGCCGAACCTAATTCGAATTAAGGCCGACCCAAATTATTAAGACCGGCTGAATTGATTCAGACGCCGATCTTAATTGCAGCTGAACTAAGTTCAAAACACGAAAAATGCTCATTTCGGTCAAACTGCTTACAAAATACGTTATAATAATTTATGCATTAGGTTCGGCACATGAAAAGTTCTGCGCCTGAATCAAAGCCGTTCCAAAGTCGCTCCAAAGGCGAAATTCCCGGCCGGACTAGGCGAAAAGAACGGCTGAGTCGTTTCAAATTGAAACAGGCGTTCCTAATTGATTCAGACGCCGAACTTTTCATGTACTTAATTCAATGTATTAGGTTCGGCTCATGAAAAGTTCGGCGTCTGAACCGGGCCTAACTTCCAAAGATACCATACATGACTCTAGAGAGAGAGTACTCCTACAATGCAGACACCTTAGTCCTTAATACGGACGCTTAGCTTTGTCTCTTGATTTGGTATCTGTATTAGAGAGGCCCGACTGTACATGGATAATTCCGCTCTTGAGATAAATTATAAGTATCATTGCACTGACTTATTTACAGGTTAACGCATTCAGCAAGTAAATTATCGGGATTTACCTGCACGAGTTCACTAACAATGAACGAGAAATTTCAATACGCCTCGCGCGGTATCGAGTTCATTGTTAGTGAACAGTACAGGCGAATCCCGATAATTTACCAGCAATGCGTGCGTTAATATTTTTATCCACTGCACAAAGCTGGCAAACCTGTTGAAAACACCCAAAAATACCTCAACTAGCTTGAATGAAAAATTTAAAATTCGCAACCCTACCTTTCAAAACATATATTTCCCAAGCAGTCAGTTGCTTTCCTGGTACATCTAACAAATCGTCAAACTTTGAGTCAGCCGAAGCCATGGTGTAATGACAATGGTGTTGAATTTACACCACGAAAATTAATGGCGTCAAGGTGGATGTTTTGTCACAACCCAGTATCAAGTGGTAGAAATCAGCGAATCAGAAAATCGAAATTCGTACAGTGTATGAAAGTTGAATTATAATAATAAGTATTACATACATGATTATCAGGCGAGTAGATGGATTTATTCTTTTCAACAAATTCAGTTAATTGGTTAAGTGAGAATCTCTAATTTATTTCCCAGCACAAAGAAATGAACTTTTGCAAAGAAAAGAAATAAATCTTGAAAGGTATGCCTATTTTTGTGATGCAATTAGTAGATATCCTCTCTTACTCTTTTCATTTTCTTCACCTTTATTACATCCACTTTGAAATCACTGGCGATCCGTGCAATCTGATTGGCTCTCAGCAGTGTGATTTATTCCCAAATCGCACCATTTTTTGCTCTAAATCGCATCCGTTCCAAATCGCGTCATTTATGTTCTAAATCGCATCATTTCTGTTTCGAATACAAAATGAGATGTAAAAGCCTTTTTGTTTCGGCTTTTTAACAAACCAGCTACTTGATCGATAAATATTAGTGCTGAATAAATTCTGCGATTTCAAAATGGATGTAATAAAGTGGTAATTGAACTTCGTGTCGTGCAATTTTGGTCTGAAATCATACTTGTGATTTCAAATAGAACTCGCGCTGCGCGCTCGTCCGATTTTGAAATCACGCGTATGATTTCAGACCAAATTGCACTCCACTCAGTTCAATTACCATTATTAATCATTACTAGCATCATATTACATGGTTATCATCATCATCATCACCGTCATCGTCATTTTCATCGTCATCGTTATCGTCATCATCATCATCGCTTCATTTTCTTAAAACTCACACAGAGCCGAAATAAAAAAAAATATTATCCACCAGGCCCCGGTTGTTCAAACGTTGGATAGCACAATCCACCGGATAAATCTCTATCCAGCGGATAGCGTAATTGATTTATGTAATACTTATCCTCGGGATAATGATTCATCCTGTGGATAGCGCTATCCAACTAAACATCTTTTTTGAGCAGCCGGCATTGCTTGTGATGACCCGAGTTCTTTATATTAATTAGTAATTAGAAACGTCTCAGATTCGTGGTAAATTATTGCAAAAACTGGTTGACACTGACCTGAACAACGACGTTCCACTTGACGTGAAAGGATGATTGTCCGTATTCCGGATTCCTGGAAATGTTTGCTTGTGGAATCCGGAATCCTGGGCTTTGGAATCAGGAATACAGCTCAAGGAATCCAGAATCCCACTAATGACTGGAATCCAGAATCCAAGTTCCTTTGACAAAGATCTGGAATCCAGTAAATGGAATCCGGAATCCTCGGCGTGGAGTCCAGAATCCAAGACTGTCTTGGATTCCCTTTCCTTCAGAGGGGCGAGTCACTTGGCGAGGAGTGGTATTTAACCCTTTAAGCCCCAAGATCCACATACAAATTCTCTAGACTGATCTCCATACATTTCTTTTAAGAACAGTTGGGAGAATTTGGTTTAAGATAAAAGTATTCTCCTTTTAATTAGTAATCAATTTTTAATTAGTAATTCTCATAACCTTTATTCCTGATGATCTGCTGATGTTGTTAGGAGAAAATTGATGTTGGTCTGACACTCTTGTGACACAAAGGGTTAATGAACAAAACCTAATGAGGAATCTCATAAGATGCTCAAGAGTTCAAAGCGCCATAGGGTCCATCTAACCAGTACGTTCATGAAGGTTTAACTTATTAGCTCCAATAAGTTTAATGATGTAGGTAGCTTGATTTTTTAATTAAAATTTTGTGTTCTTCAGTGAAGAGTGCAGTGCCCTGGATACCACCAGCTGCCTTTCAGTCTCTGCTACATGTTGGGAAGTGGCGCCAAAACAAGTCGACTTACAACACACTCTGGGAAGCGGTTCGTTCGGTGAAGTGTGGAAAGCTGTTGTCAGTGGACTGAAAGGGGCTTCTGGCGAGACAACAGTCGCAGTTAAGAAGTTGAAACGTAAGAGCTCCCAGTACATAATGTTTATTTTTAAAGTTTCATTTTTGACGGTGCAGGAAAGCCCTTTAAGGACGCAATGACCAAAGAAACAGAGCAATTGTCCACTTAATAGATGTATCCCTATTACGGAGGAAGAAATCGTATAAAGTTTTTCATTTTGACCTTTTAAAGTGTCTGTGATAGAGCGGATTTTGCCAGTGTTAGAGTGTAACGACGAGAGTGCCAGATAAAGCAAAGAGATACAATAAAGAACGGAAAATACATAATGGCAGATCGAAACTGAAAATTATCAATGTTACGATTACGTGGTTATAAATGCATTACATGGCTAATGAGGCAAAGTAAATTTAAATTAAAGCTTATTGTCATTAAAGAGCGAAAATAACACTCAGTGTGAAACAAGTCAAAGATTGTGTAAGAATTGTGCATCACTAAAAGGTACGAGGTCAAAGACAGAATCACACTGAACATTAACCCTCTTTAATCTCCTATTACAACAGCTTCTTTTGCCTTTAACATGAAATCGAGGCTGAATAAACACGGCTAAATATCAGCTTAGGGGGGTTGAATGTATTCTGAACCCTTGCAGGGAACTGTTCAGACTTGGAAAAGGAGTCACTTGCGCAGGAAATTGAGCTGGGCAAATCTTTAGATGGGGACAGACATCCAAATATCGTCAACTTCCTTGGATGGGTGTCCACGTCTGGTAAGACGTTTTACTTTTTTCAACCCCACAAAAGCGTAATCCTAACACATTCCCGATGGATTTATACGAGGCCTTATTGAAAAAAGTTCGAAACCAAAGGTACCGGAATCTCATTTCTTGAGAAAGGCTTTAATATATTTTCACAACAAAATTCCTGGCTTTGACAAGTTTTAATAGCGATAAAGACTGGACTGGTTGAGTAACATAAATATGTACAGTTACCATCATTTTTTTATTCAATAGCATAGAAGGCACCTGTATCGTACCACGACAACCCTAAAGGCGGTAGTTTTAGATTTTAGCCTCCTAACAGGGGCACCCAACGACTGTTTTCTGTAAAATATCGGAGAAGCCAATATTGCCTTGAATTTTCTTTTGCGCGGGGACGGCTAACTTGATTTCTAGATTAACGTTCCATTCATGTACAATTTTCGAAGCTTAACTAATAAATTCTCTACGATTTTCTGAAGTTTATTTTTTCATATTTTAGAACCCACCTTCCACTATTTTTCTTAGCGAAAGGAAACCTAAATTTGTCGGATTCTAAAATGTGATGGAGAGAGGAATAAGAAAAATTCTCACCTAAATAGCAGCTAAAATGTTCGGAAAAATAATACTGGAGCCCTTGTAATTTCGAAAAAACTTATTAATAAGTTCTCCTAGGACGACCGAACAGACAAAAATGTTTTAGCGCTGCTTAAAATGCATTTCTAGAGATCTAAAAGTACTCTGGATAGTCTAAGAAGTGTTTTTTCAACGCATTTTGGAGGAAAGCGTCGTTGGGTGTCCCTGTCGTAAGCGCTCACGATCCTTATCGGCATGGGTCTTTCTGCCCTCACTAAACCGCATGAAGTACCTGTGTTTATGGGGATTTCAACTGTAACAAGTGTCACTGTTATAAGCAATTAAAAATATAATTCATAAAGACGAATAGATAGTATCGCATTTGGTTTATATTTCTATGCTTCCACTTATTATAATGTGAGGTGAATTTTTCTTGTTGAAATTTATTTACAGCTCATATGATGTTGATCTTGGAATAAGTACCATACGGTGATTTGCTAGGCTACTTAAGAACTAGCCGAGGAATGGAAGATAAGTACTACAACTGCCCAGAGAGTTGGCAGGAGGAAGTGACGTCATATGATTTGCTTTCTTTTGCACAGCAGATTGCTTCTGGCATGAGCTTTCTTGCTTCGAAAAAGGTTAATGCCTCTTGGTCTGTGACATAAGGAATGTATCATCTTTCTCATACATATTTACCAAGCTCGATATTTGCCATACCTTATTCTTTTCACAACACAGGAAGCATGCATTAAGGCATAGCAGGAGACAAGTCACATATTACGGAGTCAGGCAATAAAGACCTTTAGATCCCAAGATGAGGACGACTACAACTTCTCAGTAGTCAGTAGTGCTCACGCGTGAACCAGTGTCATTTTGGCGGGAAAACTTGATAGTCGTCGTCATCCACCATTAGTTTTGTTTCGTGGTGGCGGAAACAAGTTATTAAATGTTAGAATTTTTATCATTTTGGAACCTGGAGTGCGCTTAATCTCCCTCGAAAAAGGTAATTGTGCTAATTTCTTTGACAAAAAAAATACAATGAAAATTTCCGGAGTGTCTATATTATGAGAATACTCGAAAAAATCTGGTACTCGTAGTCCATCGCGCAGAATGTAGGGATATCATTACTTATTCATAATCAGCAAAGCGCCATATCTGAATGCGAGTTGGCTAAGAAAGCTCACAATAAGGCAGGCGTTCTCGTCCTCGAATCTAAAGGTCTCTAATACGACGGTGACGGCAAAGGCAACGAGAACGTCCCAGATGCGATGGTTGTATTTCATATAGCCACAGGAAAAGTTGTAATGTTTATCCTGATTCTTTCTAATAGAGGCCTATTAACTCTTTCAACCTCTATGTTAGTTCAGGATTGCCGCTTTTGCTCTGTCCTTTCGGGGTTCTTATCAAAAAGGTTTTGCTATATATTCTGTAATAATGAAGAAGAAGATGATGATGAAGATGATGTTGATGATGATGATAATAACCATTTTTGACACCATTTCTAGATCCTTCATCGAGATCTTGCCGCTCGCAATGTTCTTGTAGGCGTGGGTAGGATCTGCAAAATCACCGACTTTGGACTTGCTCTCATAAGAGACAAGTATCAGTACCTTTACTGTACCGCAATACGAAAGGTAATTACCGAAGTACCCCCTTTTAAGTTCTAAGTCCGCCGTGCTGTCCTTCCCAAGAATTCATTTGATATTAAAAGTTCGCGGGAAAATCGGGCTAAAAACTGGTATGTGAAAACGCTGTTGCATGGTCACAAAGGAGTTGCTTGCTCCGGGTTATGGGTTCCTGCAGTCGGCTGATACATGTTTCCAGCCTCCAGGGCCGGGTTGTTCAAAGCTGGGTTAAGATAACCCAGGGTTAGTGCGAGATTTATATTGAGATTTGAAAGCTTAAAAAGCCTTTCAGTTTTAATTCATTTTGTCTACAAGTTGATGATTGGAAGCTCTAAAAATAACAGAGGAAATTATCCGAGAAAATGCTTTTGAACACAAGAAAAAGAAACCCGGGTTAAATTTAACCCCGGGTTAAGCGCTATCGGCCTTTGGACAACTGGGCCCAGAAAATGATCTGGTTTGAGTCATTAGGCATTTGAAAGGGGGTCTTTAAATCTCAGATTCTATTCCAGATTTCCTAAGAAATCCATAATATCAAAAAGTGACAGCAACAAGTTGTTCTTGTATTAATGTTTTGTATTCATATATAAATTTAACTATTTTAAACTTCCTTCATAGCGTAGAAATAGCGTTTTTCATCTTCTCCTTTTTTTCTTTTTTTTTATGTGTGCATTTGTGATTAAGTTTTCTTGCTCACCTGCAGCCAGTTCTCTAATTTTTACTTTTAATTTTTTCATTGTCGTAATTTGTTTTTGAGCAAGAGTGAGTACAAATAAACATTGAGTGACTGACCAAACCAAAAAAGCTTAATAACTGAAGCATGCAGTCTCTAAATATTACATACATGACAAAGGACGGAAGTAATAATAAACTTACGTGCAATAGCTTTTTAAGTTTTGTATAGCATTATTTAACAGTTAGTCGCCTCAGGCGAAGTGAATATCGGCGAATAGTCACCGAGACGAAGTCGAGGTGACTATTCGCCAATATTCACGTCGCCTGAGGCGACTAATTGTTTTAGTATAATTACATTGATGATTATTCGAGAAAATAAAATTATTGATCAATTTCCGACCGCGAAACATCAAAAAATCTGGCTGCCGTTTTGAAAACTGCTAGCCTTCAGTGCTATAATCACCGCACGGTGATTATAGTGGGATAAAGCGAAGCTCCTAGCCAATCACAGCGCTCTATTTTCGATAATCATCAATTTAATTATACTATTAAATATTGTGCGGGCGACGATGCATATGGACTGCCCCAAAGGGTGGCGGGGGGTGGAGTTTTATTTAATATCTTTTAAAAGTTGTAAAAATTGTTCAACGTCCTTTGGTTTCAAACGTGACAGGGCCGACTTCCAATCAAATGGACTGCTCCTGAACATTTGTTTAATGACGCACAGGACAAGGATTTGAGAGTATCAGAAAAAAGCGACGTGTAAGTTTTAGCCTGTTGGTACCCATCTTTGAAACAATTAATACTTGCTTTTAATTTTCCAATATAATGTGGAACCCATCAGGAAATTGAGTAATATCAATTTTCAGTGGACAAAAACAATGTAACAGAATAATTTATTGCATTTTTTTGACATTTTTCAAGGGCTAAAGATGTAATTAGTCATCTGCAATAACACCAAACTAAATTTCTCACGAGAGCCCGAGAAAATAAATGTCAAATGTCAAAATAACATCTTATATATGAAATTTTTAGAATTTTATCTGTGTTTTCCCAATTCTTGTGAAATTTGACATTCATTTTCTCGGACTCCCATGCGAAATTTTCTTTGGTGTTATTACAGATGACAAATTACGTACACGGTTTTTCTTTACTGAAAATTAAAATTACTCAATTTCCTGGTGGATTACGTCTTAACTGCAGGGACTGCGGAGGGGGAGGGGCTGGTAGGGCCCTACCACTTTTTGTTGGGATTTAATACAGTGCTCCTGAGTTGACTTTAAAAAAAAACCCGAAAAATTATTGCACTTTGCGCTGAAAGGTGGACGGTTAGATCCAGTTGTTTTCGACGAATTCTTGAGAACTATGCAGTTCTTATGGAAGACTGGGATGTTTGCTTGTCCGAACGATTACATCCCGATGTGCGTGCAAGGATAATACGATCTAAGGCCTGAATGCAACGATTTGACTTTTTCTTTGGTTTGCATCTTGGAGAGCGGCTTTATTCCCACACTGATAATCTATCTTAAGATCTTAAGGGTCTAAGGTGGCAGCTGTCATTTCACGACGCCTGGCAAATCTAACAAAGGAGACGCTCACAAAAATACCCACTAGAGATCAGAGCTTCGACCATTTCTATGCTAATGTTTCCTGCAAGAGCGAAGGCCTGCTTGGTGAACCAACGCTTCCAAGAAAGCGATGAACTTCGGCCAGACTGGAGGTTGGCGCTGGTGCATTAAGCTACCCCTAAACTGCCAAAGATCACTTTAGAAGGGTCTATTAACATCAGGTTATTGATCTTTTCGTCGGTGTTCTCTATCAGGAAAGCTTCAGCTCCTTCGCCCGGATGGAGACCCTTTTAATTGAAGCTGCTAATGGTGACGACTCTGAGGCAGAGTTCAAGTTTCCTGAACCACCATACAGAGATTAGATGTTAAGACAGGGGCGCTACCTGGGCATGCAACTAAGTTTCTTAGAAGTCATGTTAAAGGAGAAGATATCATGTTCTGACTAAATCCTGTTGCCGGTGTCAAAGTTTCCAGAACCAGAAAAGAAGCTAATGCAGGAAGCCCAAACTATTTGTAAGCTGCCTGCTGTAAATCCTGCAACCAGCGCTGCTGGCCAGCGTTCATTCTCATCTGCACGACGTCTGAAGACGTGGCTTCCATCCAGGATGGGTGACCTAGCAGTGTTGAATGGTCACATGCAGAGAACAGAAAGTATCTCTATAGCTACACTAGCCTGTCAACAGGCTCTCTGTTTGAGGAAAGGGTGAGAAAATCGCGAAAATCGCTACACAGGAGTATATTACCCGCAATGAGGACCTCAAAAGAAACTTCGGCACTGTGGGCAACTTCAAAAAGTAGCAACTTTAGGAAGGTTTATTTGACATATTGGCTTTATTGGATAGTATAACACGTGAGGACGTTTATGTTATATTTGTTGAGGTGGTAAATAAGATGGAACGCAAATGCAAGATAAATGGTGAAACACCGACCTGAATGTTTCCTTGTATTGGCCAGATGTTATAGCCCGACCACTTTAAAATGGTCTCCGCGGTCCCTGTAACTTTTTTTGGAACCATATAACCCTTCATCGTTCCAAGGAAAGTATTGCGCTTCGTTCTTTAATTTTCTGCTATAAAACCACAACAAAACCTCTTTGAAAGTGATTGCGGGAAAAGATGAGGGCAGAGTAGCAGAGCTGGTAAGCTACAGTCTCAGTAAATTTGTAGCAGACTACGTCTAACATTAGTTCCTATTATTAATGAGTGATTTTATGCAAAATTTTATCAACAGCTGGTCTTATGGAATTGTTCTGTACGAGATCTTCACCTTAGGTATGTATCTCCTCGCCTCATCCATCAGAATGCACTCGCTCGTTCGTCAGACTCGCGGCTCGGCGGCGCATAGTTTTGAGGGATATTTGCGACAATTACCAGTCATTTTGTTAGGATTTATGGACTAGAAGTACAAGGTGTTGGTGTTAATACTATCAAAGACGTTCATGCTTACTGACACATGTGACGCGCACCAAGTTAAAAAAAAAATAGGGACCTTATAATTACGATCGTGCAACGGCGACATCCATGAAAATGCCACTGAAAAACAGACTTCGCATCATTTTAAACTTTTTCGTGATAATCGCAATTCGTCCTGTTATTTAAAAAAAGGGGATTTTGACTGGAGCTGATCGATGAGAGGGGAACGCGCTCAAGTTCGGACAGAGATGGTAGAATTTATCGCCTTGCGGTTCCCCCTCCCATGTTAACTTAAAATTTGGTCATTTCACGTCTTAGTTGTGCAGTGAAGCCCAAGAAATGTACAAAAACGCGTGATGCACGTCCCTAATTATCCTTACGGTACGCGAAATTAGTAAAGCCGCCATATATATCACAAATAGTTCTGTTTCGAGGGATGATACCCTTCGATGTGCATAATTATATTATTCATATCACACTCGGCCTCATTCAATAATTGTTAATTATTACATTATTTTTCCTGTAGGAGGAACCCCATATCCTGATTGGAATGAATGGAAAGTGGTTTATGAGATTAAAGTCAATAAACACCGAATGAGTCAGCCAAAACATATCAGTGATGAACTGTAAGTGCTAAATAACATTTCAATTTAGTGACCCACCCGATTTAAAAAGAATCCATTTTCAGCACCTTTTTAAAACAACAAAGCTCCAAACATGCTACTTAAAGTACACACCAAAATGTTGTAACCAATCGAATAAATTCCGGGCTGACTGAAAGCCCCCTGAACAGCTGACAAGACCGGGTAAGAAAACAATAAACAAACAACGAAGATGATGATGCACGAACACAGGAAATTAGCCCTGAAACAATTGAGCTTCGTGCCAGGAAGAACGAATGAAATTTATTAAATTCCGTGAGCAGATTCTCTAGAATCCGGTATTTTTTTCTTCACAATTTGCAGATACCAGATAATGTTAGAATGCTGGGATGAGGATCCCAACAATCGCCCAACATTCAAGAGGCTTCATGAAACGATAACCGAATTCCTGCAGGAAAAGGTAAATGAAGTAACGATTGTTATCCCATGACCGTCTTTGTTTGCGATTATCATCATCATCTGCATGCGTTATTAAGTTTCAGTGGCTAGGATAAATGCAGCTGCTGAGCAAAGGATTTTCAGACTAAAACACCACACCGGTACACACAGGGTAACATAACAAGTAACTCACGGATACACACCTATAGATTCGGATACATACGAGTAACATACGGGTAGTAAGTAGCGGTTATACACACAGTCTATCCTTTACAGAAGAGAGATGTGTTTTAAGCCGTTATCGATTTCGAAATTAAACTCAGGTACTGTTGTGAGGTTAAATATCTCGCATCAAATGGTATAAGTACCTGGACGAGGTTAAGAAATTGTCAGTTGGCGTTGGGGCTATCGCAAACCATGTAAACACCCCATCCCCATCATCTCCAATAATTCAGTATTAATTCAGTATCGCGCTACCTGTCGGTAATAATTATGGTTCATTTAGTTAGATGTTTAGAAATTGTTAATAGTTGTTCGAAAGGAACATTTGCATGGTATAATTTTAAGTTTTACGTATGTTGCCCGTATGTTTATAGTATGTTTTCGTATGCACCGGTATGTTTTCTCTTGTGTTACCTGTATGTACCCGTGTGGTGTTTAAGTCAATATCGACAGGATCATTTCCTGGCCTTCGGGCGGCCAAACCTAAACTGAATTGTAGAAAGGCGGGTTGCTGGAGTGTTTAAAACCAGCCGCTCTGGGTAGATGGTCAGCTCATCAGCCTGAGTCAGCAGTCCAAAAGGACAACCCTGATTTGAACCCTCCACCGTCTTGTGGCTACTTTTCTGCCCCCAGGCAAGGCGTCAGGAGTAAACCCCAAGGACAAATGCCTAGTTGGAGTCCCTAAATGGCGATCCGCTGCTGTACTCAGCAATTCTGACAACTCCTGCGGCGGCGTTGGAGCCACGTGTATTGGCTTCTGCCGTTTCAGCGACGTAAAGAGAGGAGACCTGTTGCTTGGGTAACAGCTCATCCTCCATAGATGCTTACCCAGGCTTGCGCACTTTAGAGTCCACCTTGGCCAGATAACCAATCCATCTCCAGAGACTGACGGATGGCTACTAATACTATTATTTGTGAGCTTCGCGGTTTAAGATATCTCCAGGTTGAACGGCAGTTGATTTGCAGGATAAATGCTGCTTGGTGTTTGTTTTGAATAGCATTCAGATGGTTTGCAAAATCATTGCCGTAATTGTTCCATTCTATAATACCGTTTATTTCGTAATTTGTAGCATGAACTAATTAAAAATGAAGAGCTCAAAAGCAATAACTAAAAATATTCTAAATATACTACACCTAACAATATGAATTATGGCTAAACCTCTAAAAGCTATTTTGTACATTTTTTCTCAGCATTATCTTGATCTTGACAAATACGAGCCAAGCCTGTACAAAAATGTGGAGGAAATTGCTTGTTTGATAACTCGGCCTGCACCGGAAGGGGATGCAAAAAGCGTTTTAACTTGAACAACGGGTTCATACAGACCTGATTCTCCAAACAAAGACAGCAGACTGCAAAGGAGTAGACAGTAGTAGAGATATCAGCATTCTCTGTATATTCTTACACAATAACAGACACAATAAGCTCAGCTGTCAGCTCTTACTCAAAACATTCCCTCTAAAAGAGATTGACGAGGAAGAAAAATGCGAATTTATTTTAATTTGGGCAGGGACGGTTGCTGGGATGAGATACATCCAGGCAAAAGCAAAGCGAGAAGGAAACTTGTTTAGACGGAATTCAGTGGCGGATCCAGGGGAGGTGCCGGGGACCCGAGGCCCGGGGCCCGCCCCCCTTTATTTTTAGACCAAACTGAGCCCCCCCCCTCCCCCTTTATCTGAAGGTCCTCATCCGCCACTGGAATTGTATTCTCAAATATTATGAACAAGATATTAAGCAATTTAATTTTTATAATTGCTGTGTTAAGCGATTGCGTAGTGAGCTGTAGTGTTTCCAATTACACTATCCACAATCGTGCGTGGATTAATGCAAATGTATTAGTGGCATTACACAATTATAACTATGTGTTATTCTCACTTCCAGAGAATCAGACCATATTAATATTAACGAAGAACATTTAGCAATTACTAATGGTCCAAAAATATAAAGCTGATTTTATTGTTAATTATTTCAGCTTGTAGTTAATCCGATATTGTCAGCATAGCTATTGTCCTTACATTGTCCTTTCCACGGTTATTTTTTTTCGATTGTTGACATGGATAAGTTAGGGAAAATCCATCAACTCCACTAAGAGGAGCGCCTTAAAAGTTAGTAAAAGTGCCGAGTTTAAAAGTCACTTGTTGAAAACTAACCGGAAGATATAGCATCTAGCATCTCAAATTTTGCAAAGTCGCAAAATTTTACAGACCTTAACTTTGTAGATGGTGGTGGTGTCTGTAAATTTTCGCAACGCTGCGGAGCTATATCTTCGCTCGCTTAAGACGTATCACTTTCAAATTTTATTTATTTAAACATGTTTTATTGACAAAGTTTTTGCCCAAAGAGAAACAGACAAAAAAAACTAAATGAGAGGGCTCACTTCCAGGTGATCTGTGACGTCACTGCGGGGGCCTTGGGAAAGAAATTTTAATGCCGTATCTCATAGACCAAAGCTGACGGGAACAGATTGAATTGAATTGAATTGGTGCGCGCGTTGGTTTATGGGATACGGCATTAAAATTTCTTTCCCCAGGCCCCCGCAATGACGTCACAGATCACCTGGTTTGAAATAGCATTAAATAAACAAATTATTACTTTGGATCCTTTGATAGTCCAGGAAGCCATAAACTCTTATTTATCATAAGTATTTTTTTGGAAAATGGCATGAAAAGAAACCACTCTAAATACAAGGCTATGGTGATGGGCTATAGGAAAGTTAATGCGGAATTTCGCTGCGAAAATAACATCATTCCAAATAGCGTGCGCTAAATATGCTTGGAGTTACTGTTGATGACATGTTGAAATTCGATAAACAAGCCGCTAACATCTGTAGAAAAGTATGTCAACAAGTTGCAGTTTTAAAGCCATGGGAAATATTACTTCCTTTCGATATAAGGGTTAGACGTTAAACCAGACGGTTACAGGACATTGCCATCTTCATATATAAGGGTTAAGCATAACTTGTTGCCACAGGGACTTTGCAATCGTTTCCTATTAGACCACGGCTCATATAACTTAAGAACACGAGAATTTGTTATACCACGATTCTCCTCGGTTACTTACGGAAAACACTCACTTCGTTACCTAGGGCCCCAACTGTGGAACGATCTTGCTCATAGAATAAGAAATGCCCCCTCTCTACAACAATTTAAAAACATTATACGCAATCAGGCTGTCACTGCCCTAGCTGCAAATGTCAGAGACTGTCGAGGCTGCAACTTATGCCGAGAATGACTGGCCGTTTATAGATAATTTTTACAAATGATTTGAATAATTTTAATATTTTAAATGTAGCTTAGGATACACAATTTTAATATATTTGTAGTTTTTTTTTTTTAGTTAACTCAACATATTTGTTAGTTTTCTTGTAGTATTTATAGTAAGGGAATGGTTTTAATTAAGTTAGTTAGGTGTCCACAATTAGTAGAGGGGACTTTTCTCCTCAGCTACTCCTTTTGACACGTTAATAAAGTTATTATTATTATTATTATTATTATTATTATTATTATATAAGAAAGAATATTTACATGTCCTTTGTTGTACCACATTTCGATTACTGTGCACAAACCTGGCATTTGTGCAATAAGTGTTCGGCTGAAAAACTGGAGAGAGGAAATGAAAGAGCTGTTCGGTTTGTTTTTAGGGACAAACACACTACACATGAAGAACGTCTTAAGCTTTTAGGTAGGAGAACCCTGATGGAGCAGAGATTGAGCAAAATTCTCTGCTCGGTTTTCAAACTCGTTAATAATAAAACGAACCCGGAGAGCTTGAATGAGTAAATCTCATTACAACAAACAACATATGCCTTAAGAGGAAAGGACATTTTAAAAGCGCCAAACTCTGATCAACACAACACGCTTTGGAGTCAATTCCTTACGCTATCAGGCGCCCAAGACCTGGAACAACTTGCCTAATGTCGTAAGTGCGTCGTCCGATTTTAAAACGTTAAAAAGACTGTTATAATTAGAAAGTGAGTCATTATTTTAGTATCGACGAATCGCCTTTTTAATCAATTTTGTAAATGATTTCAATAGTATTGTATGTATCATATGATAACTTAGTTTTAGTTGTAAACAGCTTTTATAGTGTTTTAATTATTTTTACTTCTTTAATTTTTCATTTACAGTGGCATACGTGTGAATTAGCTGGTGAAGTTTTCTTTTTTTAACTAACCGGTGTAGCTAAGAGTATGCGCCACTTAAAATAAAGCATCTTATCTTATATATAAAAAAAACTGGACATTAAAAAATACATCATTATTTTGCTCTGGAGACAGTGTCGGTGATCCAAACAGAAAAACTGAATATGATTTGTGCTTTAGACATAGAAGACCACCTGTCAGCAAATATGCGAGCAGCAGAGGAGAGCAGATTAGTTCTAGAGGCAGAATATGGTGGACAGTTTTACAAATCTTAAGGCGCTCTTTCCAGTGGTGTTGACGGATTTTTCCCTGACCGGTCCATGTCAAAAATTGAAAACAAAAATACCGTTTAGGGGTCTATTAAGGATTAATTTGGGTAGTTTAAGATAAGACTCCCTTAAAATAGGCAAACTGTCCAATTTAGGAAAAATAGGACAGCTTATCTGTATGAGCCAATCAAATACCATAAAATAGAATAGGTAATTATAATATACACTAGCCAATCAGAGCATTAGTAAGCCATCTTTGTACATTTTCAGAACTGTCCTTTGAATATTGCGCAGATTACAATTTACAACACGGATCCAATATTATTTGGTGGCTTTGAAATGTGTCCACGTGTCAACAGGGACCTTAAGCAAGGACGACGACGACGGCAGTGAAAACGTCGATAAAAAATGAATTTGCGTTCTTTCAAACTTAATCGCGTCTATTTGGACCCGCTCAATATGTCAAATGCAGGCGACTTTTCCTGAAGTTGAATTCTTAAGGATTTTATTCAGGTTCAAAAAGATAACGGAAAATTTGTCGTCGTATGTCCACGTCCTCCATATTACGTCAAATTATAGGAGGCTTCACCTATTGTTTTTTTTTTTAAGTCGTCGTTGTGGTCGTCGTCGTAGTTGCTTAAGCTCCCTAATTAAGCAACGACGACGGCGACGGCAACGAGAACGGCAAAAAACAATAGGTTTAGACAACAAAACAACAAATATGCACCTGCATCACCTTTTTTCGTAGATCTCTTTGCCGTCATATTCCAGTACTACAACGTGAAAGTGCCTAAATTCACGTTTTGTCGAGGACGGGAACACACGACATCAAATTTCTTTTTCTTTTCCTGAACTCTGATACAGTCCCTTGGAATTCAACTCCAAAAGAAAATGCCAACATTTGACAAATTAAACGAGATGGAATAAGCGTGATAAAGTTTGAGGCAGAGCGAATTCACTAGCTTTTTATGCCTTAAGCCCCCTTTAAATGCTGGAGGACGAATATGATCTACCTTAAGCGAGGGCACGCGCCTTTTCTGAAACAAAAATAAAAGGAGGAAAGGAATGAAAAAGTACTTTTAAGCTTTAGAGAGCGTTTGTTTTGGGTAGGAAATGAGATTGTCAGAAAAATATGACGAATTCGTCCTCTATGTCAAATTAAAACGACTTAGACAAATAACACGTACATTTAAAAAAACGCATTAATAATTCTTAATTAAAATTTGATGTGTCTTAAAATTCTACGGCTGAGAATCCCCAGCTTTTGTTTTCTGGGGAAACAAATTTGAACTAAAAGCCGGTAATGTTATATTGAAAAAAAAAAACCTTTGGTTCTCGAAGTTGATAAATATTAGATTAAGCATCGTACCCTTTAAAGCCCTCTTATCACAGTTTACGTAACAGTGACAAATTAATTTTTTTTTCTATTGAATAAAAGCTTTATTTGCATCACATTAATTATTTAAAAACTTATACCAAGGACTATATATTGTAAAGGTATCAGACAATGCATCAAGTTAATGCAGGCAGAAACGTTGAACAAGCTTGATTACTGAACTTACGTTGGAAAA
This sequence comes from Porites divaricata, assembly GCA_038088405.1. Classification (NCBI taxonomy): domain Eukaryota; kingdom Metazoa; phylum Cnidaria; class Anthozoa; order Scleractinia; family Poritidae; genus Porites; species Porites divaricata. Next base: position 11,666,636 of record JBBMOI010000010.1, on the reverse strand, counting down.
GAGATGGCTCAGTTAGGCCGTTCCGTTTCTCCTCCGATGCTTGCTTATGGATTTTTGTTCATTGTACAGTGGTCTTTCACAAAAAAGCAATGTCTGGGAATAGAAGGTAAGTATAGCACAATTATATTCTCTTAATTAATATGCATCAACTTTATTAAGCTTTTTCTGATATATCTTAATTCGGCCCGAAGGTCAATCACTCAGTTCGAAAAAAAAATCATGATGAGACAAGGGAATCATAGGTAAGGTATGCCATAAGCTAGTGAAAAATGCAAAATAGCTAAAAGATATAAGACTTTCTGGCTACACAGTGCCTTTCCTGAGGTAAACGAAACGAAAAAGCCACACCTTCTTTCTCGAGCAGTCAATAAATAATCAATCGGTTTATAATTTCGTTCGCGCTCACGATGCCGCCCTCTAAGAGAAAATAGAAGGTCTCTGTGAACAGATCAGAAGGGCTTAGGTTGCCTTTTTTTTATCCCTTTGCATGTTCTCTAAGTGTACATGTATGTGTGTGTGTATGTGTCAGGGTTTTTTTTTTACGAAAAACAAATTATATGTGATAGACTGACTTTCATCCTAACTCGCTCAGCTGTTAGTTAAAAGACTTGGATGACTTAGCGTACATAGAATCGCCAACAACATTTGTGCGGTGAAATGTTACTCTCTACCATTTCGTTTCTTTCTAAATATTCTCATTGTTTGCCGTTTTGTTATTTCTGAGTTTCTTAAAACCTTTTAGAGTTTGAAACTAGATGTAAAGCCTACTTTCTTCAGATTTAAAGGCGATCATTAATCATTAATGTCCTTTGTGTTTTTGTTAATTACTATTTTAATAAAATTTGTTCAAAATGTTAAAAATACTGCACCAGAATAGCAGCTGTTCTATAGTAAGTTAATTGGATTTTCAAAGCTTTTTCAGTCTTCGCACTGAATGCCCCAAATTTTCTAACGCCTTATTTTCATTTAGGTGTCAAGTTTTAATCAAAAAAAAAAAAAAATTAAAATCGGGATCTTATCAGCCGGATACCTCTTGTCATTGCGAAGAACGACGCATTTTATAATTATGTTATTGTGTTTTTCGATGCACTTTTGTTATATAAGGCACATCTTGTAATCACTACCAACAATTAATTAAGACTTCTGGTTCGACAGCGTCTTTCTGCCAATAATATAACAGTGGTCGTAGGCTCGTCTACAGTTTAATTATTTTCGACCTGCAGGCATTTAAAAATCGTCTTCTACTGATTTTTTTCACCCGAATTGGCATTTTATGGACAGATTTAGTTGGCTTATGCTCAAAAGTGAATTTTCTCAAAACGCTTGGTAACTTTGCTTGATCGAAAAACCCCCAAATCCTTTTTTGCCGAATTTTTTTTTCGCCTAATTGTCATTTTAAGGCCAGATTTTGTTGTTTATGCTTAAAAGTGGATTTTCGTAAAAAAATTTGGTGCTTTGCTTAACTCATTTGATTCTGGCAATTTTGCCGAGAATCGCGTTTTGAAGCTATCTAGTAGAGTCATTTTCTGGTCACTGTCTAGCTTAGAGAGCTACAATTTACCACAAAACCGTTGACACGTCAATATTATCTTCAGGCGTGCGCAGAAGGCAAAATTTCGCTTTCTCTCCTCCCCTCCTCTTTCACTTTTCCTTCCTCATTATTTGTTTCTTTTGCTGGCATTAATAGGCTTCATTTCGGGGGGAAAAGTTTTTGGGAAAGCTTTTAGGATCTTAGGCCTAGATGAAAGGAAAGGCAGGTGGGTAGTGAAACAAGATTTTTATGGAAAGTTTTTGGGTCAATGTTGCAAGGTTTCTTGCCCTTTTCTCCTGCCTACTTGACTAGATCATGAACATTCTGGTATGGTTTGAAAGATCTCTTCACCCTGCACAATTTAACGGACAAAGTTGTCATTGAACCTTAAAACTGATGACGCCACAAGCTGTAGAAGGGAGGTGGATCCTCACGGGCGGTTACGGGTGGTTCAGGGACAAAGGTTTTTTGTTGTTGTTTGAACCGACTTTTTGAAACCACGTTCTCGTAAATTGCCTTCGCGTAATTTGGCTAATCAGTGTTTTTTTAATCCAAGTTTCCTGCGCTAAAGCTTTTTGCGAAAGTTTCCAAACACTAGAATTCAAGTTTTTGTCATTTCCCAGTCAGAAAGCGTATCATCTAAGAGAAATGAGGACATTTAAGTCTCTCGCATAAATTAACATCTGTACTATTATTGACGATAAAATAATATAATTTTTGGTATATTCAAAGATGGTAGCGAGGGTGGTATGACTCCGAAAATCGCCAATTAACCTTACAGCACTTGTTTGCTCGCATTATCCGTCTGCATGCTATTTGGCATTTAAATGAATTAGCTCTGCATTCAAAGGCCGTGTTTTGAACATTTTATCCCTACAGTAACCACAACAAGCTTTTTTTGCGTTGGAGAACGCAACCTACATTGAACGAGCGAGAAGCCTGGGTACGAGTGACTATCAATGTTTTAGTATACTCGTCTTATGTCAGCTCAAATAAGCCATTTGTACGAAAGCGTGATTTTCACCGCTACTACCAATTTTGTGCCCTGAGTTGCTACTAGAAACGTGATCACTCCCCCCTGTTCCCTCTTTGGTTTTCCCGTAAATGCGAGCCCACATCAAACACATTACATTTAAACCCTCGGACGTACACGCAAATTCATACCCCACCGTGGTACAAGGAGGGGGGATGGAACCCCTTCCCGGAGTTTTTAATATCTTGTAGTATTTCGAAGCGATTTTACCTTTAGTAGAAAGCCTTTGATCTTCTTAACAAGGTATATTTTGATCTTCTTATACAAGGTATATTTATGGGTGGAGGCGCTGTGACGTCACAAACAATGGTCGCCATCTTGGCTGCCACCTTGGACTTTACCAAGAATTAGAAATCAGGCTAAGACCGCGAGAAATGTTTCTTTTTTTAGCTTTACATGATTTTAGCCACAAGGTTTACTTTTATTGTTGAAAGACGTTGAAAAAACATGTATTTTCACGCAAAAATGGCTTAACCACCTGCTACTTATGACGTCATATCTCGTAACCATAGCAACTGACCATCACTTGTCTCAAAATGTGCGCGAGGGATGAACGAACACCTATTGAAAACGTCAGGTGCTGATGTTTTATTCTCTAGGAAAAATCTCAGAAAAACGTTAAGGGTTGTTAATCTGGAAATCCCGTCAAAAGTCAAATGAGCGGTAAGACACGCAATGCCTTATGGGTGATTTATCCGCCATTTTGTCGTTTTTCGACGTAGAGAGCTCATTTTAATTTTTGGGAATGCCACAGGCAGCCCAATAATAAGACTTGAGCTACTATACACTCCTTTAAAGTCTAGCAATTTCTCTTTATGTTTGCTACAGAGACCTTGGGCACAATGCCGAATAAGGAAGAAAATTCGACAATAACTGTCATCATCAAAACACCAAAAGTTACATATCATGTTGGAGATACGATAGACCTAGAGTGCAAAGTCTGGAAAACAAGCAAGCCCATTTTTGCACAGTGGATAAATCATGCCGGAGACGTTGTCCTCGAAAATGCAACCATTCCACCAGCCACCGAAGATTCTCCTGAATATCGTATTCTCCGCCACAAAATCAATAAGGTTTCCCTCGATCAATCAGGAACATATATTTGTATAGCTGAAATTTTAAATTCCTCAAAACTCTACAAGGCCTTTTATGCCTTAAGAGTCAGAGGTGATTATCATTATTATAATCATTATTATTAATATTTTTGTTATTATTTTCATGTTTCTCACCTGTATGTGACCTTGTTTCGACACGAAACTGAGGTATCCAAAATAGTGTAAACAAAGCCTCAGTCCGCGTTTACACGGGTAAGGACAAATTATTGAACTGACGAATTTTTAACGTGTGCAACCCCAGCCTCCTCCTCAGGCGCTTCGTTTTTCGCATGGCAGAGGCGAGCGCCAAACGAGTGACTGGTGATGAACCGCAAAGGACCATGGGAAGGGTACAGACGGAAGGTCTCGCCCGTTGTCTCCTTCCCGCCTTCCTTTGCGCGCACATTTTCATCAAAAGAGAGACGTCTGGGTACGAGGCAGGTGCAACCCCTTTACACGGAACCGTGCGAATTCTATTACAGTACTTTTTACACGAGTCCGTACAATTTTGTCGGTGACAACATTGGAATGGCTTATTTTATCAAAGTTGGGAAACTAGGCTCTAGGCTTTTACCGCGCAAACTGTGGAAAAACTCGCACTGGCTGTTCAGGTGTTTACACGAGTCCGCTGAGTGGTCTGTAATAAAATAAAACATTACATGGCTGCTTAGGGATACGAAATGTTTTACGCCGGAAGTAATATGCGTTGACGCTACCGAAATGATATCCCTTTGAGTCATTTTTTCTTAAAGTGACTATTTACCCGAAAATTTGCTGAAAAACACTGCCCAGGGATGCAAAAAAGCCCACTTCCGGTTGACGTTCGAGCAGGCTCTGCTGGAGCTCCCGGGGGTACTGGGGTAGGGAAGCGCCCAGGCAGAGCTTGCTCGCAGGCTATATTTGCTCGTTATTCTCTATTCGTCATACAGCGTGGAACTGACAATGAAACTTCACTTGATATTTTCTTCTTTTCATGTGCGCAATTAGAACAGCTTTCGAATAAACAATCAAGCAGTAATAACAGCACAGCATTAGTGGCGTCTGTCAGTGTTCTGTCTGCCCTTCTATTCCTGATGACTGGGATTTGCTTGGTTTATCAAAGAAGGCGTTTTGTAGGTATGTGATTTTAAACAAAGCAAAATGGCACTATCAAGACCGAGTGTTGGGGTTGGGAGCTTCAGAGGCCCCCGTCTAAAACTTTAAAAATGTACATGATATTTTCTCATCATTCTTGCTATTTGAGGTTTGACCGCAGTACATTGATTGATAATTCCCCGTTTAAGGTACATTTTAAGTCTTTTATTTATGAGGCGTTGCACAAGTGATTTTTAAGCACGTTAATGCAATGTTTAATAAACGAGCGGGAGGGCTTTATAGTCCGATAAAACCCGACCCGCGAGTTTATTACACAACTTCAAAAATACCCTGGAAAAGCGTGTCTCAGTGAAATAAAATGTCATCCTTATTAGTATTTTTTATATAAAGAATACTAATGATGATGAAATTTTTAAAGTTTGTCAGTGTTTTACCGGGGTTTAAAACACGAGGACGTCACATATTTTAGCGGAAGTGATAGGTTGTTCAGTTATGAATTATTAAAGAGTTTCTAAAGTTTTCTTATGAAAAACTCAATTAATTTATAGTTTTGAATTGATTATTTATTTTCCAGCACAAAGAAATGAGTTTTTGCAAAGAATGGAAAGAAATCTTGAAAGGTAATTTTTTGTAACTAGCTAAAGTTAAAGAACGTCATAACTTTAAATTTACTGGAACTAAAATTCTCATCATTATCACATCAACCATCATTAAAGCATTGTATTATTAATAATGGAGCGCATCACTTTTGCCATCTACATCACCATCATCGCTCTTTTAAACTCTCACTTAGTGCCAGAAACTATCTAGGTACCTCTCCTGTTTCCTGAAAAAGCCGTGACGAACTGATCGAGCCACTTACAACCGTGAAAAAGCATCTTACTGCACAGCACATTGCTTGTGGGGATCCGAGATCCTTACTGGATTTATATTTTTAGAAACTGTTCAAATTCAGGGTAAATTATTGCTAAAACTTGTTGACAACAGAAACCTCAAAGCTTCTAAGGCGAAGACAAATACGAGAAATACGAAATTTTCTCAATACTATTAAAGTTGTGTGCGCTAGTTTGGCTGAAAATCGTGATAGCCGTCGTCATTCTAATACGTGCTTTAGCGAAAATGTCCTATAGTGACGAAAAGAAGACTTCAATTGTTAGAAACTTCATCGTTTTGCGATCGGGAAAGGGCTTAACCTCCTAACATAACGTTGGTGAATTTCCTGGTGAAAAAAGTAAAATAAAGCTTTCGAGGTTAATACCTGTTTTGGATAAAAACGGCGAAGAAAACTAACTTTAAGTCAAATTAAATCTCCTCTCTTGTTCGCGCGTCCTTGTCCTCGAATCTAATGTCTCTCTCTTTTTTTTGTTTATTATTTTTGTTTTCAGTGAAGATTGTGACGGTGAGTGTGATCCCAGATACCTTTCAGTCTCAGCTACATCTTGGGAAGTGGCGCCAAAACAAGTCGACTTACAACACACTCTCGGAAGCGGTTCTTTCGGTGAGGTATGGAAAGCTGTTGTCAGTGGATTGAAGGGGGCTGCTGGCGAGACAACTGTTGCAGTTAAAAAGTTGAAAAGTAAGAGTTTCCAGAACAGAATGTTCTTTTTTTAAAGTTTCATTTTCACGGTACTGACAGTCAAACTTCAGGCCGTTGTATTGAGAAAGGTTTCCCCGGATAAAAGAGTCGACCACCAAGACGAGTCAATTTCAGCGAGCGTTTATAGAATGTTTTCACTTGACGTCACAGCGGCCATATCGGTGTCCCAAAACAATGAAACGGCGGCCATGTTGGTGTACCAAACCAATCCTGTGGGAGTTGAACTCTTTTCTTATGCAAACGCTTTTTTTTTTTGTTCCAATAAATTTGCATGGATGCTGGCCACGTGAGTGAAAACACTCTATACTCTAGGTGATCTTTGACGTCATTGCGGCGGCCTGGGGAAAGAAATTTTAATGCCGTATCCCAATAAACCAACGCGCGCACCAATTCAATCTGTTCCTGTCGCTCCCGTCAGCTTTGGTTTATGGGATACGGCATTAAAATTTCTTTCCCCAGGCCCCCGCAATGACGTCACAGTTCACCTGGCTAACCCTTTTCCCCAACCTTTGCTCGAACCAACAGTGCTCACGCATGTTCTGGTTTTCTCGCCATGACCGAGTTGACTCTGCAGTGCGAACGAAAGCTTTTATATGGAGAAAGGTTGGCTTGGCTAAGAAGGTGACCCTTCCATCACAAAATGGTGACCTAACTTAAGCTGGGTCAATTTTTTAGCCGAACCAACATCGGCTGTTTTTATACTAAGGACGCATTACATTTGCAATTCGTCTGGTTATACGTGTCAAGTATAGAGACGGGCACAATACGCATTGTCCGTCTGGACGAACTTTGCTCCGAAATACGTCTTGAACGACGCTCTACGCAAGGTGGTTGGTCTGGACACATAATGCGTCTTGTGCCCGTCTTTATACTAGAGATGTACATCCAGACGAACTACAAAATGTTTGCCCGAGTTCGTCCAGACGGATAATGCGTCCTTAGTATAAAAACGGCCATTATGTTTTTCATGTAAATGCTTTTGCACGTTTTGTAAGAAAATGTGTGAAATAGCTCTGGTGAGCGGGTGACCGCCTTCCACCGGGAACAACTTTTCTCCATATAAATGGGGACCCAAACAGACTCACTGACCAGAAATGACAGGGAAACTACAGAGCTGTAATACCCGCAAAGCAGAGATGTCCGTATTATAGGGTTATTAATCGTACTGAGTTTTTTATCGTTTGGACAATCAGAACTGTCGGTAATTGGTAATAGATAGGTGTTTGTCTGTATACAAAGTAACTGTAGCGTCGGCGAGGGCACGATGTAAAGCAAAAGGTATAAGATCAAGAACGGAAAAGGCACGAAGGCAGATCGAAACAATTGATTTATGTTCAGGTAGCAACAATGCACAACACAGCTAATAAGGCATAGTCTTACTTTGGTTCCTTATGGACACCTCTCTATTACATTCCAGAGATACGAAACTTCAAGCCATTCCTTTTTTGACCTCTATAATAACACTTTGCCCTGTCCCTTTTCGTGTCAATGAGAATCCTTGAAACACCTATTTCGACATGCATTTTCTCCACATAGTTTTCCGTACATATTCTGTGTAATAATAAGGAGAATTTGTTTAACAATCAAGACCTTGTTGACATGTTGGTCACCCTTAATGGGTGATTGAGGGTTTAGGAGGTTTGACTGTATTTTGAACCCTTGCAGGGAACTGTTCAGACGTTGAAAAGAAGTCACTAGCGCAGGAAATTGAGCTGGGCAAATCTTTAGATGGGGACAAACACCCAAATATTGTCAACTTCCTGGGATGCGTGTCCACGTCAGGTAACGCATTTTGTCTATTTTGACTACAAACAAACTTTGTCCCAGCGATTGAGCGCCCGGGAAGATGACGGAGTTTCTCTTTTTGGGGAAATTATAGAAAGCACCGGGTAACAGCTAAAAGGATTGGGCGAGTAAACAACACAAAATTAAAAGAAACAATGGACCCTAGCCCTGAAACGATGGAGCTTAGTGCCAGGATGAACGAATGAAGTAAGAGGTTTTGATACGCACGATTCTGTGCAGCAGGTTATCAATTCAGATAAAGGCCATCCGGTTGATTACAACATGCCATTACCACTGTCATTTTTAACAGCGTGAAGGATCCCTCAGAAGTACTGCGACAACCTTAAAGGTGGTATTAAAGATAAGATTTTAGCACCTAGCGGTTAAGATTAGGATATAGTAGTTAATTTGAATTATTATAATAATGGAGACTTTATTTGTGTTTTTGTCTGTACAATTGTAAATCTCGCTACGTATAGGCAATTTACAAATGCTGCTTGAGATTGAATTATTAAAAAGAAAAAGAAAATAAAAATAAAACAAACAAACAAACAAAGCGATTCTATCGTGAGACAAACGAATAAACGTTCATTCCTAATAATAATATTATTGATAATAATTTATTTCTAAGGCATTGCGTTAAATCTCGATGCTCTTACAATGTAATATACACATATCTGTCTGATTTCGTTAAAACGTGGCCACTAGGTTTTCGCCTGGCGCCGGGCGAAGCCCGGGTCCAGGCCAGCTCTGCGTCCAAAATAGAAGGGGGCTTGGCGTCTTGGTCGGTACAGCTGCATAGCCCAGGACTGCCCTGACAGCTAGTGGGTGGATTAGGCCCGGGGATCAAAGCTAGTGGGGTAGGGAGGGGGCTGTTTTGACAAACCCCTTCAGTAGGCAGTGGTGTTCGGTACAGGCCTTGAGGGGCAGCTACCTTGGTCTTAATTTGTCCTAGCCAGCTGAATCAGGCCTCTGCTGAGAATGATTATCATGATAATTGCAGAGCTCAGTGGGAGGTGTAGACAGTCACCCATTGTCCTGGGTGGGGAGGGTCAAAGTCTTGGTACCAAGGACACACTTAGGGTAGGACCTTTGGACACTCGCTGAAGCCATGTTTTCATAAATCCAGACAGATATATGTGTTCAAAAAATTACAAATATTCAAGAATAAAATTAATTAATGTACAATGCCGGGGCGCTCCACACGACTCAAGGGAGGTCGTTCTAAAGTGCAGGCGTGCATGATCGAAGAGTGCGACCCCTATAGTTCTTTGACTTAACATCGGTCTATGTAGTCGCAAATTGTCATTAACATTTGAATGGAGACTCCTAACCGGTTGATGAATATTGAGTAGTTCACTCGAGTACTTGGGAGCTACATCGTTTAAAACCTTATAAATAATGGGCAAAATCTTAACGATCATGCGTTTTCGAACGGGCAGACAATGAAGCTTGCGAAGAATTGGAGTTATGTGATCCCCTTTCCTAGTTTTTGTAGCCAGTCGAGCAGTTGAGTTCTGAATACGCTGAAATTTCGACTGAGATTCCTTTTATCAGGGTGACCGTACAATAGACTATTACAATAGTCCAATTTAGAGGACTCAAAGGCGTGAATCAGCTCTTCTGTGCTTGGTTGATTCAGATACTTAGGAATATTGTACCGATACGCTTGAGGGCAAATGATACAGACTTTCAGAGATGACTCAGATTAGTGGACATCGCAAGTATTGGTCAAAGGTGACCCCTCGATCACGGGCACTCACGCTTCTCTTGATCACACAGCCAGCAATATTCACTAAAGCTATAGGTTGATGCGGTAGGTGGCGAGTCCAAAAATGCACAATTTCCGTTTTTAATGAGTTGCAAATTGATTTGTTGTCAGTCGTTTAGGATAAGAAGTCTTGCGCACACATTCTAACTTTATCAGACAAGATGTTTGTTCCGATCTGGGCATTACCAGGTATATTTGCGTGTCGTCAGCAAATATGATAGATTGTAGGCCGTGTGATAGCCTGCATGACAGGCGCTTTATGAGCCAAGCGGGGCGAACGCGATATTTCGCGCAGAGCGCGACACGAGCGCGAAGCGCGAGACGAGGGGAAGAGAAAAATAAAGCGCCTTTTCGCAGTCCATTGTTCTTGCTGTTCCACCAATGCTCGACCGTCCACCAGGTAGACGGTCATGTTGATTGGTCAATTAGTACCACGTGATGATGACTTTTGGATTTTGAAAAACATGTTTACGTGCGGACTACTAATTCAATTACGGTGATTGTCACGGAATGGATTTTTTACGGATTGCCTTTATTCACGGGATTTGACTTTTGGGTTTGACTTTCACAAGATTACTGGATTCCATTAAGTGAGAATCAGGAACTTTCATTGCGGATTTTGTTTCAAGTTTTGTCGTCAAAGGCCTGCTGGATGGAATCTATTTATGGAACAAAGCAGGATTTTGCGTGGGAACTTTGTGTGAACACCTTAAAGGCTTCTTGTGAGGAATTTGTTTTCATGGATCAAGGACTTTGCAAGTGGATTTTATTGGCAAGTAATTCAGGAACATTCGCTCAGAACTCTTTAGGAAATATTAGGGACTATTTTATCGGGATTTTCTTTGAACTTTGTGCGATCAAAAGTTTCAGTGAAGGTTTGTTTTGTTTACGTGACTCGCAGTTTTTCCCGTAACTGATTTTAACCTTTGTAACCTTGAACCGATAGCGACGGCGTGATTTGTGATTGGTTCTTTTGACATCACCGCGGGTAGTTAATATTTGTGGGCGGAACAGCAAGAACAATGGACTGCGGACAGGCGCTTTATTTTTCTCTTCCCCTCGTCTCGCGCTTCGCGCTCGTGTCGCGCTCCGCGCGAAATATCGCGTTCGCCCCGCTTGGCTCATAAAGCGCCTGTCATGCAGGCTAGCCGTGTGATGATACTATCTTCAATGGGTGCAACTAGCTAGAGGGAAAACAACAACGGGCCCAGCACCGAACCCTGAGGAACACCATAATCTAAGTTAGCCGGAATAGAGTCAACATAGTGGATGACAATTGACTGTGAGCGATTAGCCAGATACGATTCAATCCATGCCAGGGCAGAACTCTTTAATCCAAAACGGGTGTACAATCTTTTAATCAGGACAGCATGGTCGATAGTGTCGAAGGCAGACGATAAGTCAAGCAATAGCAGGACATCATCACCGTGATTATCAAGGGCCAGATTTATGTCACTAGAAACACGCAACAAGGCAGTTTGGGTACTATGATTAGCACGATATGCTGACTGAGTCTTGGTGTACAGATGGTATTTAAGCTGAATTGCTACAATGCGCTCAATAATCTTTCCCAAGGAAAGGAAGGTTACTGAATGGACAGTATTTCTTTAACTCTTCGTGATCGAGATCAGACTTTTTTAATAAAGGTGATACCAGACCATGCCTCAAGGATGCCGGAAACTCTCCAGACATCAATAAACGTCTGCAATAGGTCTGATGGAAGTGGATCCTATGAACGGGAATTGGAAGGCGTTGCCATGATAAATTTCCTAACATCTTGCGGCGAAACTGCCTTAAAAGTAGATAAAGTGCACGATGAAGACTGATCTTGATAAGGTATCGAGAGAGTTCTAGATGGCCCATCATCAAGCTTAGACCTTAATGACTGATTTTATCGGTGAACAATGCACTAAATCTGTTCGCAAGTTCAAAGCTCAGAGTCATGAGTCGGAAAAGTCTGCGATCCTTCGACCTTGAACAGACTGTCAATAAGGTGGAATAATTGTTTCTGGTTGGAAGCCGATATCTTATTGTTGTAGTGCACTCTCTTTGCTTCTTTGATATCTGCTTAGTAATTATCAGCTGAGTCTTTGTACGGTTGATTAAGCACCTCAATAACTGACTTAACCCATTTCCTCTCCCATCGGCGTTTTTCACGTCAGGCAAGTCACGTATTTTAGAGTGGTATGCATCGACAAACGCAGCAAGATCGGAAGGTGGATTGTCCACTACTTGCAGACAAGCTAGATCTCCGACAGAGCTCTCAAGGTCAATGTTGCGCACACTGCGACGCTTGGTGTTGACCTTAATTAGGGGAGACCTAGGTAAGGCCAAACAGCAAGTAACGGAAGCATGATCAGAGGGAATTCGAAGGATGAACGTAGCCAAGAAATAAGACTCTCTTTGCACAGCTTGTAATGCTGGAAAAATTCAGCCTCGGGTTTACACGCGTCCATGTGGAAATCGAAATCGCCACAAATTAGACAGCATGTCTGTGAGATCATCGAAGAACATAGACGAAGTCCATTTGTTTTTGGTTGATAGAGGTGGTCGATAGACAGATACAAGTGGTAGGTAGTTACTTTATGAAGAAGTATAGAGAGTATCTAATTTGCATGTTAAATTTATGGTTCACCATTCACCAACCTTAGGTAACTTTTCTTGTTTCCAGCTCCAATGATGTTAATCTTGGAATATGTACCATACGGGGATTTGTTAGGCTACTTAAGAAAAAGCCGAGGAATGGAAGATAAGTACTACACGTGCCCAGAGAGCTGCCAACAGGAAGTGACGTCATATGATTTGCTTTCTTTTGCACAGCAGACTGCTTCTGGAATGAGCTTTCTGGCTTCTAAAAAGGTTAATGCCTCTCCGTTTCTTTTTTTGTTCCCTTTTGTGGCATTTTTAAAGAATGTATCATCTTCCTCATTTATTCACTAGGCGCAATATTTGCCAATTGTCATAAATTTTACTATTCATGATACAGGAAGCAATTGACGTGGGTAGGAAGGAGTAAGGCATTGCAATAGGAAAGTTATATGCCTAGAAAGGAAAAAAAATGTTTATTGGGACAAAGGTGAATATCATCTAAATAAGAAAAGAGGCTCCGACTTAAGACAGAACCCTGTGGGATACGAATAAAAAAAGTAATTTTGGTTGATATACCGGCAGGTTACCATGACTTTCCTTGCAGTAGCTCAGGGTTTGAGCCATGGAAAGCCATGTTTCAATTCTCTCCGGGGAATCCCTTTTTTGTTTTCTGTCCCACGCTTGCAACATTACAAACAAGGTCTTTCCCTTATGTACCTCCCATGATGAAGCTTTTTTTTATCATCCATGAAAGACAATACGGATTAATTCTCCAATGTTTTAAGGTTTTATTTCATCTAGCAACAGGAAAGGTTCTAATCAATACGCTCATTCTTTCTTTCTGATAGAGGCCTACTAACATGATTTACTCTGTTATCATGGGACAGTTCTCTTGGCGAAAAAGACACAAAACCTACCGTTTATACACTCCCAAACTCTATATTACGGATAACTCTGTATTACGACTTTTGCTTTGACTTTTTGGTGTTTGATAACTCTTTCTGGTAATAATAAAGATGATGACGACGATGATGGTAACAATAATGATCATTTTTGACACCATTGCTAGATCCTTCACCGAGATCTTGCAGCTCGCAATGTTTTAGTAGGCGTGGGTGGGATCTGTAAAATCACGGACTTTGGACTGGCTCTCATAAGAGACAAATATCAGTATCTTTACTGCACTGCAATACGAAAGGTAAGTATCGAAGCAATCCTATGTTAAGTTTTAGCTTGGCCGTGCAGTCTCTCACTGTTGCTAGTTACTGTTGGAAGCTGGAAAATTTTGGTGGAATTGCGGCCTACTTCTTGGGATCCAAACCCTATTAAATTTGAGATCAAATTTATTTAAAATTTTATTTTGCCCAATTCTATTTCAGGTCTGTACCGAGATTGAAATTCATCCCTATTTCATACCACTCTTTTGCACGATACATACTCGGCTGATACGTGTTCCAAGTTTCCAGAAAATGCTTTACTTTGAGTCACCAGAGATTTGGAGGCGGGTTTTCAACTCCCAGATTCTATTCAAAATTCCTTAAGAAATTGATCATAACCAAAAGTGACAACAATGGCAACTGTAATATTTCGACTAATTTTTCCATCCAGATGGTACAAATCTTGCCGTTTTTCAGACCTTAAATTGCAGACCAAAAAAGTTTAATAACTGAAGAAGTCTCTAAATGTGACATACATCACAAAGGAGGGAAGTAATTGCAACCTTGTATGCAAAACGTCTAAAAGTGTGTATATGGACTGTCCCAAAGGGTGGCATTTAAGGTTTTGAGTTAATAACTGTTCAGCTTTAACGTCTTTTGGTTTCAAACATGACAGGGTAGACTTCCAATCAAATGGACTGCTCCTGAACATTTGTTTAATGACGCACACGACAAGGACGTAAGAGTATCAGAAAAAAGCGACGTGTAAGTTTCAGCCTGTTAATACTCCTTGTCATCAATAAAAAAGATTTTAGCTTTTTTAAAATGTCAGGGTGAAATATTATAAGAAAACTTTTTGAACTGCCTCATTTAAAAACAAGCAAGCCAACAAAACAAAAACAATATTACGCTAATATTTTTTAAATAATTGTGAGGTGAAAAAGTGTTTTCATCGTTCCAAAAAAATATTGAAGCGCAACAAAATCTCTTTGCAAGAGATTGCAAGAAAGGAGGAGAGCATAGTTTAAGCCAGTTAATGTAAAATCTTTCTTCTCTTCAAATCTTGTTTATAACTGGGAACTTGGACAGTGATAATAGCAAAGAAAGTATAATTGTAGTAGGGATATAGGTATACATCTCCAACATAAGTTCTTATTATTAATGAATGATTATGCAAAATTGTATCAACAGCTGGTCTTATGGAGTTGTTCTATACGAGATCTTTACCTTAGGTATGTATCTCGCTAGCCATTATCTCGGCGCATAGTTTTGAGGGATACTTGCAATAACTGTTTGTGACTTTGTTAGAATTTTCACGGTGTTGGAATTAATTATAATACCTCTATCTATCAAATTTTCATGACGGCAAATTTGACACATGCCCACTATGAGCATAAAAGCTCCACAAAAACACTACATAATTCGGCTCCTCCCCGATATGCATAATTTTTCATATCCTAACCAGGCCGCTTTCAATAATCACTAATTATTATTTTCCCTTTTTTTCTCCTCAAGGTGGAACCCCATATCCTGATTGGAATGAATGGAAAGTGGTTTATGAGATTAAAGTCAATAAACACCGCATGAGTCAGCCAGAACATATCAGTGATGAGCTGTAAGTAAACAAACATTTCTATATAGTAATTATGGGTTAGGCCTTCGTATGATATGAGGAACTATGGAGATCGACGAGGGGAGGAGAGTCACTTATCCGACGTGGCCGAGGACCGAGGCGGATAGCACTCTCCCAGATCTGCGCAATTCTTCAGATCATAAGAAAGCCTAGTTCATTAACTGTTTTATTATTCATTCAAAACATTTCAGACGAAAAACCTTGCTTACCTCGATCTATGTAAAGTTTCCGTCTCCATACTATTTGCCTGCCCCTCGGCACTTTCACAAACAACAGTTGTCGTCCGTCAAGTGATATTTTCTTAAAAGGTAAGGTAAGGATGTAAAGGGCGCGCCACACGAGCCAAAGATCCAAACGGCCGGAGTTTATCCCGGTTTCCTTGGCATGAAGCATGCCTAGGAGCTTTGCTTCTCCCCTCCGGACGGGATGCTAGTTCATCGCAGGGTTACCCCCCCCGAGGTGTTAACCGCTCAGCCACAATCGCCTCCATAGTTGCTTAATACTTGTAATGATTTTAGATGTAAGTTTGGCAATTTTTGTTTTAAAAACGTGAAATCTTCAGCTCTAATAAAACAGCTGAGCTACCGCGCATTCTATTGAACCTTTTTGTCGATTATTAGCACAATTGGCGTCCATTGTATTGATATCGGCAAAATCCCCAAATTTGGTACTCATAGCACAAAACAAGATATCAACCAACATATATATTCCATTCTGCAAGACTCACCAGAACCCGGATTTTCTTTTATTCTCAACTTCCAGATACCAGATAATGTTAAAATGCTGGGACGAGGATCCCAACAATCGCCCAACATTTGAATGGCTTCATGAAACGATAACTGGATTCCTTCAGGAAGAGGTAAATAATTCCATTCTTTACAATCAGTATCTTGCTATTGTCCTGAATAGGTCAAGCCCGAGATTCTGGACTAGTAATCTTGTTTTCTCTCGTCAAACTGTTTTTTTTTTTTCAATTACGAGCATCCGTTTATTGATAAAAGGATGGTCATAAATGAGCCCGCTGAACCAAGCGCAAGTGTTTTAGTTCTGGGTTCAAAACTATATCCGCGCATGCTCAACAAAGATGTTAGTCGATTCATGCAGAGTGTTCCTCGTTTTCTGCTGACAGGGTGGCTATTTTTGTCGTTGACTTGTGATATTAGTTACATTCTGGAATGGCTGTTGACTTGCAGTATCAACACTCTGGTTCGTTTTGAACAACATGCAGATGGTTTCCGAAAATCACCGGCGAGATTGCTTCATTCTCTGCCTCTTTTATTTCACCCTTTGTAGCGAAAACCAATATGATAGGCTCGAAAGGATTTAAAAATAATAGTTGATTAACAACAATATAAATTACAAGCACGTTTCTCGCATTATTGTTTCAGCATTATGTTGATCTGAACAAGTACGAACCAAGCTTGTACACAAATGTGGAAGAAATGGCTTCTATCGTGACTCAGCCTGCACGGCAAGAAGATGTAGGAAACGGTTTTGAAACGCTGGATACAGATTCAAGAATTTCTGCAAACCAAGGCTGTAAACTGTAGCGAAAACAGACATAGACAGTAGTAGAGAAATATCCGAATTTTCTGTATATTCTAGTAACCTGTAGTTCATGATCAGAGCCCAACTCTCTTACACGTGAAGAAGCCCTAATGAAAAATATCAGCGCAAGGAAGAAAAACGAATTGGATTTGGGCCGAACAGTTGCTGAGGCGAGATACATCTAGCCAGGCAACAGCAAAGCGACCAGTAAGTATTATGGTACGATTAAGCTTATTGCGTGGAAATGAACTGTGGATTGTATGTTACAAAACTTCCAGTAGTCGCCTGATCGAACCAAAGAATTCAATACATTGGTTGAGGAACCAGGCAAGGACCGAGTCAGAGTGACAGCTGCAGGCGAGTGGGAGAAACGGACTGTGGACTGTCAAACGTGATGTTTGGCGAAATGGGGATAATAATGGACGAAACGAGTGATTTTGGCGGAGAAGACACATCTATTATCGTCAATTTGGAACTAACAAAACTAACGACTAACGACTGTTAATTTTTCCCCTACTATTGGGGTTTAATGACTTTGAAACGTTATGGCATCACTGCTCAAAAACAGCAGACACCACTTGCAAATGGTGTTCTTGTCTTATCTGCAAGCCCAGCGCGGTGCTTGAATTGGATCACGTGAGTAGTTAGTTCCTTTTGTCCTTCGTCGGGCAATGTATAGCTGGTCACGTGAGTGAGTGCAGCTGAATTGCGAGCCAGTGTCATACTGATACTGGGTGCGGGGCAAGAGATGATAAAGGATGAAGGGCCTCTAGCCCCTTAGATGGCTACACAGCTAAGAGGTCCTCGTAGCATGCAATTTCCAAGGTAACATCACCAGGCATTTTTTCGCTTTCCTTCCGACCTCTGCCCATCAGTTGATGCGACAGTACCACAGTCCTGTTGTTGACATTAACTGTCATTTTTGCCTGACCCAGGAAGGAATCGCAAAACACATTGCTATCCCAGATCTGAAAAGTAAACGGCCATTGCAAATGACTCAATGAACTTGTTTCTTTGTAGAAGGAGTTACATAAAAATAAAATAATGAATATATAAATAAGTCGAGAAAGCATAATTGTAAACGATCTTTTCTATTTGTTTTGGCATCACAGATGTAGTTCGATGATCTCAAATGTTTTATCGTTTTCTGGTTCTAATTAATACCTCGTAAATCTACTGACTATAGCTCATTAACTAGGTGAAATTCTTTAGAGACTTCTAACCGTTGATAACTTGTTTCTGTTACTAGAACATTCTCGAAAAAATCCCTTATGGAATGAAGATGGCGATCGCGTTTTCCCGCCAAATGACACTAGTCTGCGTGTCTCGTCCTCGAAGTCGTCCTTGTCTCAGGATTCAAAAGTCTCTTCTGCTACTATTGGTAAAAACAACCACAGTATCTTGGAATATAGTATAGAAGGCACCATTATTATTAAGCCGGTGGTACCTGTATCACAAGGTGCGTTTTCTTTGGCCCTCTGACAAAAAATAAGGCACCAGAGTTCCATTCAGGATTAGCAGTGTCGCTGAGTGTTGGTGTTCTAACTGTTTTTCCTTCACATGTGACCAAAGCATAAGGATCAAGACCTTTAACCGAATAACAAGAATGAAAATATTGACGAATAGACACATTTCTGTGTTATAATGTGTAAACACTTGGAGCTGTCAATTGGCAAAAAAATAATAAGTTGAGACACATTTCTAATTGGGCCTTGCTAACGTTTTGATGACTCCAAAATGGAAAAATGGAGCTTTCTCTCTCCAAGCCCCTCCAGTCAATGTTGCACCGCTGTTCGAGCTGCCTATAGGAAACAACATACACCCTAGATTTTAATGCAGGGAAGGAAGGGGTGTGGATGTTTTGTTCTCCGAATCTTCTGCATTTGAGGACGGGGTCTCAATAATTTTGTCACCGATTGTGTTGTTAGGGTTTTTTTTGCCAGTTAGAAAAACAGATATTTAGTATAGCCGTTGTCTAGCTTCATTCCCGCGCTTTCACTCTCCTCAAGCCTCCTGTTGGTGACAAAACACATGGGAATTTCACTGAGCGCTCGCTCATCCTGTGAATACACCTTTAATGCATTCCAAATTTTATCCAAATTGGGTATGTTAAATACTCGTGACATGGTTTTACTGAGGGATGTGTAACGTTGTATATTCTTACTTAATATCGGTGATCTCTTCCTAATACCATTAGCAGACTTGACCAGTACTGACAATACACACACGGGAGAGCGCATTCGAGGGATGCAGCAACAGATCTTGCTTCCTGTGGGATGATCCTTCTCCAGAGGCCTGGGTTTAATTTCAACAAATACAAGAGTTTTAGTGAATAAGAGGATAAAATGAACGACCTTCTAGTAATGAAAATCAATACTGATTTTGACAGAAGAATGCTAGATCAGGGCAGGGGACAGTTTCTCAAAAGTTCAGATATTAGACGTGCATTGCCGTACCCGGTTCAAACCAATGATAAGCCGGTGTGTGGTCAAAATTACTTTTTAGAGTTCCTACTACCTTCTCAGGCAGAAAAAGTATATAAAATAATAATGTTAATGATAACGATTAAGGTAACGGCAACGATAGCGATAATGATAACGACAACGGTAACGATAACGATGGCGACAACGATAACGGTAACGATAAAGAAGACGATAACGAAAACGGTAATGGTAAATAACACGATAACGAAAACGGTAACGGTAACGATGGCGATAACGATAACGAGAATGAGAAAGACGAAGATGAAGTTGAGGATAAAGACAGAGATAAAGATTAAAGCAAGACAAAACAAGATAAACATTAAGATGACGATAAATGAAAGCAAAGACTTAAAGTTTTAGAAAAAAGGCCATCTGAACTTGTGTGCGTGGGTGATAACGGCAGTGAAAAAAAAAAAGACATTTCCACGTAAACTTTACCCTGACACAATAGCTTTCTCAGGGTTCAATCATTTATTGGGACAGTTTCAATTCGAGAAACGCCCACTGCGAGAGTAGAAAAAGAATAGAGGTCTTTTTTTCTTTTCAAATGCTCTGCCTGTGATGAGAATTTTTTGTAACCACCAGTACATTATTGTAAGTTCATAATCATTATATCTTGAATATCTGATATCTATATGATATGTTAACTTTATATTACTTACATGGCATCAGAAGACTCCTCAGTGTATATTCTTATCATAAATTTTCCGGCTTCGTTTGGATCGTACGTTGATGGCACAATCACATATCTCCCTTTCTTCAGTTGATATCTGTTAACCACTTCACGCATATTTATAAAAATGGAGTCACCAGCCTTTTCAAACATCGTGTGTATACGATAAGCTCGATTTTCCTCAACCTAGATGAAAAACAGGAATTAAGTAAACCACGAATAGTTTATAAAAAAAATTCAGTATCATTTCCAGGAAAATCAAGCAACCGTTGATGTTTGACTTCATTTCCCTCATAACGGTGGTATGTCTTTCATGATGCATAATTATTGTATACTGTGTATAAGATAACTCGATTCACAATCAATTCATAATCAGTTTTCCTTTGTAAATGAACTTGGCCGTTCAAATTCCCACGCCGAGGGAAGATCGTCATATGATAATTGTAACACTTTTTCAGCTGATTTTAGGATGGATTTAAGGGTGCACTTCTTAGGGACCATCGCAATATACATGTAGGTTCTTAAATTTAAAAAAAGCGGATTTTTCGTTTACGCTGATCTAACGTATAAAATAGGACGAAGGGACTATTTTCTAAAGAAACTTTGGTGTTACATCGGTGGCTGAGAGAAAAAGGTTGGCGTCAGTAAATTGAGTTGATAAGGCAGACTGGTCGCTATAGGGAGACAGAGATGGTGACGTTTCGACCACTACAATCTTGGACAAAAATGTTATGAAAAATAGACGTTACCATGTCTAGTTTCAAGATAAAGCTATTGAAACCACTTGAAACAAATTAAAATACTCCTCCCCCAAAGTAATGTTGAAGTCCGGCTGGACCACTTCTTACCCCGGCTTAACATTGAACAGGGTTGGGCGAAGGGAGGGGCCCTAGCGGTACCAAATCAGCGGGATACGCTTTCTGTAGGTAACAGAGTGCAAAATTTCTTAACCCTTTTTGTCCAAGGTTGTAGCACTCCATCACACGAGGGGCTGGTGCTCAAAACGTAAGCTGTTCTATCTCCCTCTTCAACTCAAAACCAAAACTGTAGTGTACAAATTGCTCCTGCGGTTTTGACAAGTACACCACACCAAAACGGACAAACTAGGCTCCAACGTAATCTCTAACTTTTAATTTAATACCCATTATTTTTATACCAATGTCCAATTGGTGAAGCGCTACAGGAATATGAGAAACGTCTTGGGCATAAAACCACAGACAAAAAAAATAATGTTGATTGTTTTTTCTAAACAATTTCTTGACGTACTTTCATGATGTAGTATCCAATGCTGAGATTCTTTCCACCCTCATTTCTCTCGATCCTGGTGTCCTCTTGCATTAGAGCAATCAGGACTTCTCCATCATCTTGGTCTTTAACGCTGAAAGCGTACTAAGAAAAAAAAAATTGACCTAGTACTACAATCCTTCCCCCCTTCTTCCCCCCCCCCCCCCCCCCCCTCCCTCTCCACACACCCACAGACACCCTGTCAGCGGACGCTTTGGGACTTGAATAAGGGTCCGCTTGGAAGAGGGAGGTTTCTAAAATGCAGGATTTATTTCATGTCCTCGAGACAACAGAGAGATTTGAAATCAGGCTTACGGCAAACAGCAAATGCCAGTCTCAAGGTGACAATTTCTCATATTAGAAAATGAATAGATAAAAACTTTGACGGCAGAGCGTTTTATCCTTTCTGCGTGGAAAAATCAGGAATTCCTTTGTGAGATCACATAGATATCCGTTTAAAGTGGTTAAGCGTTGTTGCTTCTTGTACCATTGTGAGCTGTTAAATATATACCTGCGGGTTCTGAAGAAAAGTGTCTTGGTTTGTAACACATCCGCCTGCTGATATACCAGGTTTCCACTCGTTGTTGTGTTTAAAGAGATGCCATCGTTTAGAAAACGAGAATCTTGAAGTGTTCATCAAATGACACATCGTAGCCTTGGTGAAGTAACGACAAAAATCTTCAAAGGCCATCCTTTTATGGAAGTAAAAAGGAAGGAAACGATAACAAATAAATAACACTGTCATCTCAGTGTTATTATTAGTAGAGCTGGTACAACAGGGTGCTTAAGCAAGGACGGGATCATTTAGGTTTCTAGGTAACTGCCCACCTACCCCTCCCCCAAGCCATCATTTTGCCCTTAGTAAAAAAGCAAGTGTTAATGTTAGTTTCGGTAGGGGAGGGGTAAGTGGACAGTTTTCCAGAAACCTAAATTGATCCCAAGGACGTTTCTGAGCAACGCACGTCAGCGAGAAGTCAGTGAATATTTTACATTATTGGGTGGTGGTTTTGCCAAAATTTTCTTACAAATCACCTCTTTATGAGTAAAGGCACATAAATTTGATAGTTTCAAGGTACATTAAAAGGGAAAAATTTATCTTGTGGTTGTTGGGCGTCGCTCGAAAACTAGACTGCAAAACAGTCCGTATTTTTGCGTATTCAATTACGCGAGAGCAGTCAAAAAAAAAGGTTTGGAACGAGGCTGAAAACAGGGAACGAGTGAGGCTCGTGAGCTTCGCGCGCGTAAGACACATTCGCCACGCTTTACCGATTTTTATTTATTGATTTTGAGAAAAAAACCCGACTGTTTTGCAGTCTACTCGAAAACGCCTATGCTTAAGATCCCTTATTTTCTTTCACAGCGAAGCGCAATGCACAGGCTGATATTATAGTGACTTATTAAACTTCTGTACGTATTGTGGTTGGAATGGTAAGCCAAGGTGATGGCAGACATGACTTTGACTAAGTAACACAAACTTTCTCAAACAAGAATTAAAGTGCAATGTATACTGAAGCAAAAAAGAAATTTTATTTTTAAGCATTAGCTAACCAAAACTCTCCGTCATCGTCCACTTTGATTCCAAGATTTTCTCTTTGGTCATCGTCGAGGTTTTTCCATTCAGCTGATCTATAACAAAATAAACAGAAATAAATCAATAACCTTTATAGGAAAAACGTACTATCGCCTAACAATTGTTGAGTCATTCTTTAAAAACTTCCTGTTAAGAGAAACTTTGAAAGGCTGCGGAATTGAACTGCACAAAACATGACAAGCCCTATCGATTCACTTTTCATGGAAGTGGGTATTTCCGAATACGGTGCCCGTCCTTTTTGTAATGTTTCTTTAAAAACTGGATTTTTTTTTTGCCACAAAAAGAAAAAAAATCCCAAAAAAGATTCGTTTACTGTGTTGGCAAAATGGCGGGAATCACAGATTAGCCCGGTGCGTGCTTTTCAGATCCGTGCAAAAAAACATGTTTCCTAAAAATCTGGATATAGGTTTCACGGCTGTCAACTAGGAGTGAGGATTTTTCGGATTTATAATCTTTTTAAGGGTAGTTAGGCAGAAAAATCCATTTTGTGGAGGTGTATCTTCCGAAAGAACCGTATCCTAAGTTTTTATTCCCAGGCAATTCAAACTGCCTCATTTTCATATGACTGGTATACTCTCGTAAAGAGGCAAGGGGAACTCTCTATTTTAGCTTGCAATAACTGTAATTGTTATACAGCTGGGATTTTTTTCCCAACAGCGCGCGCTCTCGTTGGTTACTTCGAGATCACATGACATCTAACAATGAAACTGTTTCCCGCCAAAATCTCTGGGCGGGCAACATTGCAAAATCTATGACGTCAGAGGTAACAGTGCACTGTTCCCGCGAATGTTGACCGACGACCGCCGAGGTTTAAGGACTTTACAGCATCAAAATCTTCAGCAATATAACAAATCACTTAAAGGCTGGTCCCTCGGGAAACAGTTAATGTTGATTCCCGCGAATCCCAATGTTCCCTCGAGAAACAAAATCAACTGCTTCCCTCGGGACTAATCATTAAGTGTTTATTAATGCTTATGTATGCAGGCACGTAAAAGACGCTCCTCATTTACCCGTCACTCCAAGGGCCATTCCATTCCTTGTGTCCCCAGGGATTTCTCAGCCGTATCAAGTACAAATGTTCCCGGTTAAATAGGTTAAACAAGCCATCGCCAGTGGTGACCTAAGCTCAAAACAGGCAATGAATGTGAGAGAGGAAGATCAAGGAGCAAGGACTAATACAGTGGGCAAGTGCGCAGCACTCGAGTTCGATTCTCAGGTGTCAACTTAAATCGTTGTTTCGGCTACTTTATTCCATTCTGTCTAACTTTAATTAGCAGATTTAAATACCCGTATGCGGTATACATAAAACGGAGCACTAATGGAAATAGAGGAGGGGGAGTTGAGGGGAGTTGAGCACACCGTCGACCTAAAGGTACGAAAAAACGGGCAACAAAAAACGTGCAGCTTGTTTTGCAGCATTGCTGCAAAACGAGTTGAATAGCGATGTTGCGCCTTTTACCACCCACATCAAACCTGTCTTGCAACAAATCAGGTTGTTAACAGGTTTGAACGTGGGTGGTAAAACGCGTTACATCGCCATTCAACTCGTTTTGTAGCATGTTGCAAAACAAGTTGCTCGTTTTTTGTTGCCCGTTTTTCCGTTTTTCCGTACCTTAAGATTTGTCAAAGTAATGTATACTGTTACGAGATACTACACCGACGTAAAATAAGGAACTTACCTTTTAGTTAGCCTGAGAAAACAGCCGATATTCTGCAACCCCACCATATAATTTCCCCGAAAATTGACGTCTGAGAAACAAGCGCAGAAATTCCACGCTGATGACACGTGACTATTGAAATCTGGGTAGTGACACATCATTATAGTGTGGAATTTCTGCGCTCGTTTCTCAGACGTCATTACTCGGGGAAACCATTAGGGGGGGGGGGGGGGAGGGGAGGGTTGCGAAACGTCGGCTGTTTTCTCAGGCTAACTTTTAGTGACTCGTTTATTGCTCAGATTTAATAGAATAAACAGAAAGTCTTATAATCCCATTCAATGCAAGGTTCAAATTCCAGTTCCGTAAACTTTTTCAGTTCTAGACCACTTTACGGCGAGATTATTATGTGTATTTGTTGATATAACTTCTTAATTTGGAGACGAAATCCCATGGTATAATTACCCTTCAAATGAAACCTTCTTGGCAGAAATTTTGGGTTGTACTATCTTTCGCTTAGGATTTTGCAGAAAAAGAAATTGACTTTTACTTGGTCACTATTTAAAGAGGAAGGATTAAGTGTCTGAGTGGTGTACCTTCTTTATCGCAGTTACACCGTATGCATGCCCCATTACTAAGCCAGTCTCTGTGCGCCTTTCCATGTCTTCTCTGTTCTTCACCTGGAATTAAAAGGGTATGCTAAGTACTGCACCTACAGTATTTCTGATAAAAAAGAATGCCAAAGTCAGAAAGGTTTTTCCTACCGGATAAATATTGAATAAATGTAAAGCCGAAGAACCATTGATAAAGGCGCCGGGTTTTGTTCTTTCACTGCGTCGTCATATTTCTAATATACAATTCTGCCTATTTCGCTGTACGCCACTCAGAGTATACGAGGCACGTTTAGTGGCACTGCTCGTACCAGTCATGAGTCATAACTCAGAAACTACGAGCGATCGAAGTGATAAGTTTGCAAACTGAGGCTCCCTTGTGGAGTGGGGCGAAAAAGAAAAATCGGCGAGCGAAGTGAGCTGTGTGTGACCTGGCTGAGAAAAAAGGGCGAGGAGCCTGTAGACTTTGTTTTGATGCCGCCCATCCTTTCACTTGCAATTATCCTGTAACACATATGTCAGTAACATGTCAATCAAGGTAATTAGACGTATCAAATTATGTTTTTTGTACGCTTGAATGCATCGGCTTTAACAACGTTTGTGCGTGCGTGGTTAGGAAATGCAGCCAATCAGATCATGATACCAGGATGGGCGGTTTAAAAGCAAAGTCTACACGCTCCCCCGCCTTTTTATCTCCCCCAGCCCACGCTTGGCCAGCTTCGCTCGCCGATTTTCTTTTTCGCCTTGCTCAACTTAGCATTCGTCGCAGGCTATCAATGGTCAACTGCCCTCCAAAGCGACCGATAAATGATGGCAATTTGGGCATTCACTTAACAGAGGGTTCTAACGTATTATAAATCGGGAGAATTGTAAGTAATTATAAAGGTAAAATACCGATATAGAAGCGCCAATCAAGGACCTCTGACCCATAGCTTTTTGCATAGATTTGAAATAAGCCAATCTGCTGTCCTTATCTTGGCTGAAGGCCGTCTCTTGAAGGTTAGTAGACTCGCACACTCCTCCCGTAAAATCCACCAGTGCATCTGCAATGTTGCCTGCTTCCAATGCCTCGTAGCTTCCGTTTAATCTGAAAGTGCAATTAAAAAAATCAGAGAAGTTAGAATACGTATGTCTGTCACCCAGGTAGATCAGGGCCTGATTACATGGAGGCGGGGGACCCCACCCGCCTGTCCATATAATCTCTCATTTTAATTTCAACAGTTTGCAAGATAAGCGGGGTGACTCGCCACATGTTACGTCACCTGTCTGGGGTCCCCCACCTCCATGTAAACAGGCCCTCAGACTACTGTAGGTGCTATTAAGGACGGAGGTTAAATAGAAATGTTAAGTATAAAAATTGTAAGAAATACTATTCAGTAAAAACCGCCAATTAAACGTACTTTGCATAGGCCTTCTCTAGTAACGATCCCCAGAATTCATTCCTCTGCTTGGAGTGAATATAAACCAGCTGGCCATTCATTGTCGGAAGTAAGTCGTCAACCACTACTTCCGTCCACTGACCCTTCCGCCAGAACCGGAACTTAAATATTCCTTGGTATTTGCCGACTTCTTCCGCATTCCACTCCTGTTCCTTAAGATCGGGAATAACCTAGAAGCAGCAAAAAGATAGGTTGGTCAAGCTCTGATTTTGAGGCCCGACACTGGGACTTTCGTCTGGGCCAATTGTGAGAATGACCGGAAGGTAAAAAGGCTTATATGGGCCGGTTATTAAACAGAATTAAGACGGTGTTTAACAAAACCACACTGGCTAGCTAGGAGTTAAAGACAATTTAGCCTCACACTACATGGAGAAAGACACTTGAGGGTTTTATAATAATCGTTTCTCACATTACGAAAGAAAAAAAATGTATGTCAATCAGAATTTTAAACATGCCTTGTCGCAGGGTCTTTTCTCCTCAGACGACGTGGGGTCTTGGGAAGGACCAAATGAACCCAGCGATGCTTAACTGTGTTCTCTATTTCCACCCGAAAGTTGCGCCTGGGTACTAGGCTCTATTCCGCCCTTCTGCAGAGTCCGGTCATAAGCATAAGCGCCGGCTTATTTCCCTTTTGCATGTCATTTGCTCGACAGCGGCTCGTATAAATTGAACCGTACTGGATTTTAACCAAGTTGTAGTCGTTGCCGTGCAGATTGCACTTGACTAGAAATTTAAAAGAATGACCAATTTAACAGTTTGTTCATCATACC
Source organism: Porites divaricata (assembly GCA_038088405.1). NCBI lineage: Eukaryota > Metazoa > Cnidaria > Anthozoa > Scleractinia > Poritidae > Porites > Porites divaricata. Next base: position 11,639,297 of record JBBMOI010000010.1, on the reverse strand, counting down.
TTTTCCAGAAGCGATGATTCTAACGCCAGCGTTGAACACGACGCAACAAACCAACAATTACCCAGCCGGCCTTGCGTGATGTCATGGGTGCTCATTCCGTCGACAAATAAGCGCGGAGAATCGGGTCCACATATTTCCTGTAGAAAAACACAAACTGAGCGGCCAACAGATTCTGTGGGGGCGGGATAGGCACCGTAATTTTTTTGAATTCTTGAGGGCTATAACTTTGCTTCCTATAAAGGCATGTCACTGAAATTAACACAAGCAACAATAGTTGATTCCAGGAAAACTTAAAATTAAGCGTTTCTGTGGTTACCAGTCACGTGACTCTCTAGTGTCCAATTAAAAGAATCAAAACTCCCAGAAGTTTCTCCTTCACAAGAATGTAACCTGAATCTATGATACTTTGCAGAAATATAGTGCACATAAAATTGAAGAACTTGTTCGATCTGATTCTTAAATTTCACCTTTGTAGCGTCACAACTGATGACGTTACATAATGGTTTTGGTCATGCACTACTAATAAAGAAAATGAAGAATTTGAAACAGTAACTTACAAAAATACAATAGCTAATACAAGTCTCAACCCATTATCTTCTAGAGTTTAAGAGATATTGGTAACATTCCATGCAGATTTTTTTTAACATTAGCACTTTTTGTTAGGTTTCTCAAGATGACTCATCGCCAGTTCAAATCAAATCGCCCCAATTAACCCATTCACTCCTAGAGATTTTGCTGAAAAACGCGTTTTGAAGCTAGTTGAGTGGTTTTCTGGTCACTGTCATGCTATAAAGAGCTAAAACTTACCACAAACCCGTTTACCGGTCGTACACTTCACGGCCTTCTGATTCAGATGCAAAATATCAGCTTGCGAAGTTCGGGCATGCGCAAAAAGTGACACAGCAGTCTTGACTTTTACTTTTCCCATTCTCTCCTCCCCTCTTTTTTCGCATTTCTTGCTCATTTTTTTTTTCTCTTGCTGGGCATTTAGTAGGCTTCATTTTGATGGGAAGAGTTTTTAGGAAAGCTTTTAGGATCTTAAGATTAGGTGAAAGGAAAGGTAGGTGGGCAATGGCACAAGATCTTCATGGAGATTTACAGATCAATCTTGCATAGTTTTTTGTCTTTTTCTCCGGTGTCCTTGACTGAATTGTGCTCATTCTGGTATGGTTTGAAAGATCTTTTCACTCTGCACAAGTTAGCGGACAAAGTTCGCCCTGACCGTTAAAACTGATGACGTCACGAGGGGTAGAAAGGACGTGGATCCGCACGGGCGGTTCAGGGGTGAATGGGCTAAGGGAATCGGGATTCCAAAAACAGGGAAATCTTTGCTTGTGGAGTCCGGAATCTCGGACTTTGGAATCCAGAATCCAAGTTGCACTGACGACTGGAATCCGGAATGCACGGCTTGTATTCCAGAATTCAAGCCTGTCTAGGATTGCTTTGCATGCGGTGAAATCATCACCAACTCAATAGGGTGTTTTTCATTAAGTCGACGATTTGTCAGAAAAGAAAAAGAAAAGAACTCGCCCCAATTCGTTTCACTGAACTGTTCCTAAATTTAGCGATTTAGTCTAAACTGGATTTTAAAAAATACCCAATCCGGTAAAATCCGAGGTAGCAGCCAAAAAAACTACAGATCCTACCACATTTTAGTACTTAATTCCTAATTTAGTTTAACAATATTTCAATTTAATTATTATGCAATGATGTGAAAACACCTGTCGACAGAAAGAAAACATTTTGGTTGTCATCCGGGTAGCCGTCTCGACTGTAAAAGCCATACCTTGTTCAGAGGGACATCCCTCCCTCCCCTCAGGGTCAACAGCTGGAATCGAAGGGAAATAACAGGGAATCAGTACAAGATTTCCGTGCCTCACCGAGAATATTATTTGCGTTATTTAGACAGTCTCAATTCATCACGCACCGGTAGAATGCATTTATAGTAGTAATTGTTAAATATAATAATAATCGCATCAATGTTTGCTGAATATTCCCAGCAGTTTAAGATTAAAGAATGAATATTTCTTGATAACAATACAGCATCGATAAGGATAACGCGTTTTTTCTTGCACGTGGCTTAGCTTGGTGGCAACTTATTAAAAAAATACCCGCAAACATGAGGTTGATCTAAAGCTTCATACTGAAAACAATCTCTGATTCTAACAAAACAGCACACAAATAATGTAAACGCATGCATGTCAATATAGATATATATACATATTTAAAAATAAAACGGAGTCTTTAGCAAATTAACTGTCAAAAAATTCAAAAAACAGTGTCCTTTCGATCGTCTTTTATTGCTGTGGTTATATCTAGTTTATTTAATTTATCATATATTCATTTAAGAAGAGGTCACCAGGCTTTACTGCTCGTAACGGGTAGTTAGCACTTCTAAACGTTATCAAACCATCCATTAAATTAATTGAAAATATCGACTGAACCTGACGCCAAAGAGCCATAAAGTATCACGAAGTATTTCTCCGTTAAGTAGTTTACTGATATCTTAGCAACAGCAAATTACAAATATGCTAATTCCATTGGCAAGACAAACCTTTCATTTTGTTTATCTGTTGCAGTCACGCAGGTCTAGACGAATATCAAATTACCGATCAGTTGACAAGGAGATTCTCTAAGAACAGGTTTAAAAAGTTCTGAAAACGTTTTACCACTATAATTCCCCATTTGACAAGACCTTCAGAAATGGTCGTTGCAGTTAACTTTCAACATACCTGAGGTCTTTTCCACTCTACTGATTCGGTCGGTGAACGGCTAAAGAACAGCGATTTTTTCTCCGCCGGGAATTCGGGATCCACGAACAGCTTTTTTTCTTTTTCGCATTGTGACTTCAGTTTGCTGTAACGTTGATTCAGGAAATGAAGCTTTCCCATTGCTTTAGTTTTCCCAATGGCACAATTCACGGGTAACCCAATTCACGCCTCAGCGGTGAATAAACGACGTAAAAACCAAAACATGCAACATATTTCATGCACGAATCATACCCCTTCAGTAATAAGCTGCAAAGGTAAGTGCGGTTAAGGACTGGGTCGAGTTCGTACACTTGGAACATGTATAGGTAAGGGCAAGTGTGAAGACGAATTAACACGTTGATTAATTTGCTAAATCGTAAGCACTAATGTTAAATCAGGGCTATGAAAGACGTGATTCAAATCTTCGTCAAGCTTCTGTGTTGAGAAGAAGTTAGTCGAATTAAGAATTGGGAAAAAAGTGTCCGAATACCGTCCTATAACGTTAATTAGACGTAATGAAACAGGTTTTCCTTAAAGTAAGAAGGCCGGTGAAATTCGCCACAGATGGGTTAATCCCCTTTTACGTATTGGTCCTTTGAATTAAACCAGTTAAACTAGCTTAATTAAAAAAAAGACAACTGCTGCGTTGTGTTCAAGAAAAGAGAATAGACTCCTGTCTTAGTCGAGGTATTGTGGAAGGTGCATCAAGGATGTTTGACTGTGTTTTTTCTCGCCCCATGTAAGGGTATCCGGATTCCGGTATTCCGGAAATTTTGTGCTTTTTTAAAATATGCAATCCGAGAAATTTAAGTCGAGGAACCCGGAATCTGGAATCCTCGGCTTTGGCATCGGGAATACAGCTCAAGAAATCCGGAACCTCAATTACGATTGAAACCCGGAATCCAAGTTCCACTGACAAAGATTCTGCAATCCAAAGTGTGGAATCCAGAATTCAAGGCTATTTTGGAGCTGCTTTTTTTTTATACATGGAACGATACTTTCTTAGGTCTTTTTGAATCTCGCCAACAAAGAAATTTAATGAAGGTTTCTTCTCCGTGGGCAACCAAAATTCCGGGCGGCTTTACCTTCCCCTAATTCGTGTAAGTGGAGGTTTTCCTATTTGCTCACATGTTGATGTTTTCCAGATATGCCTTGTTGTAAAAAAACAAACAAACAAACAAAAAAAGGACACTGGCAACAAACAGGCAAGAAATGAGGTAAGAACTCAAGGACTCAAGTTTCAATACACTAAACACCATGTTTAGCGCTCCATTTTACTAGCCAAATATATAACTAAAGTTTTGCTACAAAATTCGTTAGATCTGTGCACAGTATTTTGATAAGGATTCAAAGTTTCAATATTATAGCAAAATCCATGTTTAAAAGCTCCTTTTCACTAGCCAAATATATATCTCGCTAGGTTTGCTACAAAATTTGTTAGATCTGAGTGCAGTGTTTACGCACAGCATTCTGCGATACCAATGTGATAATATCAAAATAAGGCAAAAATTCTAATAAAACTAGAAAGAATATCTTTGTTTCATACCAATGGTTCCTACTGCGTACCAGAACGTCTCAATGTGTTTATGACGTACATAGCTCTCGTGAGAAAGTCAACGAGCTTTAGTAAGCCATTTTGTCTCCTTATGTAATTTCCTACCTAGTCTAGTTAACGGCGTTATGTCGCGCTATTTGCTATCCTTTTGCGGGCGACAAGAGGGGCCTACAATCTCCAGGTTGTTATGACGCATGCGTCGCATGTATTTAGCCAGGGTTATCATTAGATCCCATCGACCTCAGCCCCTTCCACTTTACTAATTAGGGTTAAGCACTGCCTTTTACAGATTTGGGTTAAGCACTGCCTTAACTGATTAGGGTTAAGCATTGTTTCGAAACTGGTTAGGTTCATTTTTGGAGTTGGGGTTGATGCTATATGTACTTAAATAATTTCATTTCCATCCAGCAAATCCTCAGTGCTCTAGTTGTTAGCGTAATATACTGGACCATCTAGGTCGTGGGTTCAAATCTTAGTGTCTTTCATATAATTTCTTTTTTCTTTCAAATTGAACAGACTTACACTTCATGAACATTTCCAGCTTGAAATATAATCTCCAAGTGTGATATAAAAGCAGAAAACAGTTCTACCTTGTGTAAATTTCATGAGGAGAGAAAGGGGCTACGGCCGATGGGATCTAATGCTGACCTGAAGCAGCATTCGTTTAACTTCCACTAAGAATGAGTACAATGCACAGAACGCAATTTGATCAGGCGTGTTTGGACCTTTATTACTCGTATGTTGACAGTCTGTCACGTGAAACTTACGCCAAGCACATCGCTGGACCTACGATCGTTGTCGCCCGCAAACGGTAACCTTTGGTTATTACTAGCTAAAAAGTCGCAAACCGTAACCTTTGGTTATTACTAGCTAAAAAGTTAAAACGTGTCTTCGCATAAATTAAATTGCAAAAGTAATTTTCCAGTTTTGCTATTTACGAGTGCATGCCTCCTGTCATCTGTAGCTACGGATGTCAAGAATAGACATGGATTGACTCTTCCATCATTTTTTTAAGTTTTAGAGCTATGCCTGCAAAAATTATAATGGCTAGAGCTCCGCAATGAAATTTGTCTTATTCTTGGGTTGCACGTGACGTCACCAAAACTCAAACTAAGAAACTATCGATTCTTCTGAGTTTCTACTTTCACGAGGTATTACAGTACCTAAACATCTTTACATAAACAAATTTTTGGTTCGAAAGGGTTCTTCGTTTTGCGAGAGAGGACGCTTGAATTTCCAGGCTTTTGCGTGACGCGGCATTTTGCTGGTGGCCGGGAAAGCTCTTATGTGGGTTAAAAACATTACCGATTTTGGGAGATTTTTCAATCTAAACATTCCTTGTCTCAGAATAAATATTACTGTAATCTGTATGAGTTCCTCAAGCGAGGAATTCACGCATTAGTAGGAAAACTCGAAAACAGATGTTTCTGTTGGTATGCGGCGGCCATATTGGTGTTCCTGAAAGGGACACCAACATGGCGTTTCCATACAAAGCCTTATAAATTTAGGTAAACCGTTTTTCCCGATATCTCGCAATTGAAATATTTCACAGACCTGATTCTTGGCAAGGGCTATTGTATATTTACCTTTTTTCATTTTCCAGTTTCTAGTGCTTCTGTATTGAATGGTTTGCATTTTTTATTTTTCATTGCGTGACAGTGCAAGCCGAGAATATCTTCTTCATATCTCTACAGGGGCATTTTATGTATGAGTTAAGGCACTAAGTAATGACTCTAGCAAAGAACTGACCTACAACACGTGACATAGCTCCCTTAACCCAGAGACAAAGTTTAAAGACTCCAGTGGACAGGGTTCACTGTTATCATTTAAAATCTAACCCCAACCCATTTATTTCATAAAAAACAAGGCCCTTAACTGCGGGCTTTGTCAGTCCCCCTTTTTAAATTCAGTTTCTTTTTCCCATTTCTTCCTGTTTTTTTTTTTGGCAACAGCTTTCTGAGTTTACGAAAGTCTGGATCCTTCACAATATTATTAAGCAAAATATTTGCCAAAATAATGTCACAAAGATGACTCTAATTAACACTGTTAATAAATTATAGCGGAAGCACATAACCTCATATATGCTTCTGATTATAGCTGCTAGTTAGTCAGCTTGTGCAAATGTGGATCTGCAAAATGTTTGCAAAATTAATGTCACCAACACGACTCTTATTTAACACTGTAAATAATTGTAGTTTGTTGCTTAATTAGCTTGTGCAAATGTAGATCTTGCTTTGCAAGTTTGAGAGTCACCAAAAGCTTGAAATACTCACTTAGAAAGCTTTAAAATGGCTTAAAAACTTACAAGTTTTGCGAAGAAGAAATAGCCCAACTTCTGCCTACCGACATAGCTGAAGCAAGAACAGCAAAATACAAATTGACGGGTGACAACTGTTACACTATCTGCTACACTAAACATTTCGTTTTATCATTCATTCAAAATATTTGTCCGTTTCTGATTGGCTGAAATCCCACGCATAATTTATCATGACAGCTATTGTCGACCAAATTTGAAAGAATTTGGCGATTTGTGAAAAATGACGTTAAACGTGCAGCAAAATTGCCAGATTATTGAACAGTTAACCGAGAAGACCTGGGGACGAGGTTGAGTCGTTTTGGTAGTGAGTACAAAATGGCGGAACATCTTACACGTTTCACGAGGAAGAAATAGGCGAACTATTGGGTAAATATAATAGCAAAAACAGAAAGAAGGCAACTCGACGGAAGACATCTACTACTTGGAGAATACTTGCAGAACTGAACAACCCTTTATCTTCTAAACTTGCCCATAAAAATGCACTATCGAAGATAAACTTCACATCGATGGAGGTAAGTGTGTTTTACCTTGTTTTTAAACTACAGACTATTTTGAATGAATAATAAAACAATTATTGAATTCGGCTTCCGTATCATTTGAAGAATTATGGAGATCTTGGAGGATAACACCCTCCTCGATCTCCATAATTCTTTAGATGATAGGAAAGCCGAATTCAATAACTATTAAATATCTAGAATTTGCCAGGGAATTGGCAAATGAAGACGTGAACTCAACATCCATCGAGGTGGACATGCACGAATAATTTTGAATGGATAATAAAACAAACATTGGAATTCGGCTTTCGTGTGATCTGAAGAATAATACAGATCTCAGAGGGAGCGATAGCAACCTCCTCGATCTGTATAATTCTTCAGATCATACTCAGCCTCATTCAATAATTATTGATAAATGTTCTGAGCTTGAAGCACCGTATAGGCCATATTTTACTACTACGACCAGAATCCTTCAGGGTTTCGTTTTCTTGTACAAATTAGGGCGTTTGTTCTCTAAACCTCCCTGGGAATACCAAATTTAAATATGAAAGGAAAAAAGAAATGAATTCTGGTCGTAGTAGTCAAATGACGCCATCCTACAAATGACCTATTCACAAGAGGAAAAGTAGTACAGTATTGGCAAATGGCCTAAAGCTATTTCCACAGTCCGTTTATGAACGCGTTTACGAACTTAAACGAACTCGTATAACATGGCCTAAAACAGCATTAGCGACAACTACATTCAGAGCCTGCGTGGCACGCAATCCAAAGGGAAAAGGAAAGAAGGAACATGGTAGGCACCCTCGCCCTCGTGCCTGTCTTGTTCTAGTCTCCTGCGCTGCCGTTATTTGCGTCGAAGGCAACGTTCCTCACCACAAACGGCTGCTGAGACCCGAACTACATCCCTTTTCACACATTTTCGATTCCATTTTGGAAATTTACGCCATGGCCATTCCTCCAATCACGGCCTTGCTTTTATTAGTACTCCAAGTAGGGTTGACAAAGCAAAACAAAATGGCCGCGCCGCGCTAGACGAATTTAGAGTTCTCCTTATTCGAATTTTCACATTATAGAAGCACGCAATTCAAGTAATTGTGGTCGAAAAGAAGGATGTCTTCGTAACATTTATCAAGCCCTTCCGTTCGTTTCTGAAGGAGTGTTGCGTGACAACACAAAGAACCGGCTGCGAAGGAGACTTATCGAGTTCTACCGCGCCCGATTCCCCCCTTCCCTCCCCCCTTCAAACACTTTCCAAGCAGACTTCTAAATGAACTTTCCTTTTCACACAAGGGATTCTCAGCGTTACTTGTGCCAAGCGAATAAACCATTGGACCTTGGGTCGCTTTTAGATTGCCATAAGATCGTGGTAACACTTTACTTCCACTGTCACGGCCCCTGGCATCTTGACTTGGTGGTTTCGTCTGCGGCCCATCAGGTTGTGTGTTTCTGTAACAGCTTTGTTGTTGATGTCGATGCTTATTTTTGCCTGGCCCATGAAAGTATCCCAGAACCAGTTACAGTCCCACAACTAAATAAAACACATATTCATAGGAGGTCAACATGCATGTTAAAAACCGAACCGTAGGAAAGTACTGCCCAGTAACTTACATTTGAATGGTCACACTTAAGGATTTCGTTCACACGCCCTAAAGTTGAAACACCCTGTTACGCAAAATAAACAGTACCACAGGAAAGTACTATTCAGTAACTTTCATTTGCATGGTCACACTTTTGAATTTCGTCAATAGACTCGAAGGTTAGAACTATCTTGTATAGCATAAAAAAAATATATATATGTAAAAATAATAAACGTTGGAACCACCATGTACAGCGGCATAATAAACAGTACACGGAAAAGTACTGCTCAGTAGCTTTAGGATCTCACAACCAGAGTCAAACGTTAGAACCACCTTGTACAGTATTATAAAAAGGAACCACATAGAAGAACTGTCCAGTGGCTTTAATGTGAATGGCCACACTAACTAACAGATTTTAGAACAGAATCAAAAGTTAGGGCAACACAGCATGACCGCACTTTTCTTTCTTTTGACTTGTTATTTGAGGCATGCCCTTTCTGGTGAAAACATTCACACAAACAAACAAAATCAAAAACAATCAAAACAACAAACAAATCCCTATAAAAGTACAAATTAAAGTAAATAACAGTAAGAAAGCTTAAGACGGAATCCATCGGGAAATTGAGAAATTTTAATTTTCAGTGGACAAAAACCTTGTACCAGAACAATTTAAACAATATAGCATTCTTTTTTACACTTTTCAAAGGCTATAGATGTAATTAGTTATCTTTAATAACACCAAAGAAAATTTCTTACGGGAGCCAGAGAAAATGAATGTTAAATTTCACAAAATGATATCTTACACATGAAATTTTCGGAATTTTACCTGTGCTTTTACGATTCTGGTGAAATGCGACATTTATTATCTCGGGCTCCAAATGAAAAATAGTCTTTGGTGTTATTACAGATAATAAATTATATCTATAGCCCTGGAAAAATGCAGAAAAGAATGCAGTATTGTTTAAATTATTCTGGTACAAAGCTTTTGTCCACTGAAAGTTGAAATTACTCAATTTCCTGATGGATTCCCTCTTAACAGATCAAGCGACAGCCTCAAAGACCACGCTGCAAAGGGTACTGACTTAAATTTGAAATTCAAATTATTACCGATATACTTACTTGAATGACCAGGCGCGATTTTTGGGGTCTCCTGACGAAAAATAAGGCTCCAGTATTCCACGTTGGATTCAGCGAATTTTGGACCACCGGACTCTTAACTTTGCGCCCCTCACATCGGATCAGGGCATAGGGATCAGTTGCTAAAATGACAATAACACCGCAGCAGTATTGTATTAACTGGCAATCGGAAAGCTCGAAATGAAATACAGTCGAACTTCCGGTAAGCGATCACTCAAAATGCGAAGAGTTAGTGGTCGCTTACAGGAGGGGGTTCCTTACGAGAATCAAACCACAACGGGCCTCTTCCGAGCAGAGGCCTGGACTAATCTACTTAATGAAAAAAGGCCACCAAATGTGGTCGCGGTCGATTAAAGGAGGTGGTCGTTTACGAGAGGCTCCAACTGTAAGACTTTGACTGAAAAACGTTGTTGTTTTGGATAAGTAGTCGCTTAGAGGGGCTGGTAGCTTGCGAGAGGTAGTCGCACATGGAGGTGCGACTGTTAGTAACCAATGGGTTTTTTAGTCATAAGGAAGGCGACCGTCGGCTATTTTTATTGTAGTTAAGTTTCGATTTACTTCATTCTCAAGGTTTACATCTCTAGGATTGCTGCTCAGTGGATAGGCAACAGTCCTCTCAGGGAAGCTGTTTGACACGCAGATCAAGCCTTGCAATCCTCTGTGTATCGCAGAGGTACGGGTTCGAATCCCAGCAAGGCTGAATTTTCTTCAGGCTTTCTTTCCGCAACTGCATAAGTTGCGTAATTAAATGTGATAATCTTCTTTGCAGCTATTTCTTCATCCCGCAGTTCACATATATGGAATTCATATATTCGCCATTTAGTTTCAATCTTTCCTGGGTGTATTAACAGCCAATTTAAAGACCGGCTCCCAGTTGGCTTGCTAGCTAAATTAGTTAGAGCGCTGCACCGGTCAGTGTCGCAGAGCTCAGCGTCTGAATCCAGGCAAGCCTCTAAATGTTTTCAGGCTATTTGTCGCAACTGTATAAGTTGCGTATTTAAGTGCGATGATCTTTTTGCATTTCTTTCTTCATCCCGCAGTTCAAATATATGAAATTCATATATTCATCATTTAAAGGTTGTTATTACGCACGCTCGGCACGTATGTAGCCAGCGTTTGTTTAAATTTTCACTTTTAACGCAAAGCGCCATGCCAGTGTTGGAACATGTGCAAGAACGTTTTGAACCTCGATCAGAAGCCTAAATCTCGCCTGCACTCCCTACATGGTTGCCACAGCCAAAGGTTTTTGAAATTCCCTGACTTTTTCCTGACTTGTAAATGTAAAATTTCGCGGAGCAACTGAATTAACAATTTAACAAATTACTCCTGATGATAGACACGACCCTTCCCTCACAGCATCCTCTTCACCCATTTATTTATGAATTGATAGTTCCTTAACAAAAAGTTCATGAACGATAATCTACCAATACAACCCAGGTGATCTGTGACGTCATTGCAGGGGCCTGGGGAAAGAAATTTTAATGCCGTATCCCATAAACCAAAGCTGACGGGAACAGATTGAATTGATGCGCGCGTTTGTTTATGGGATACGGCATTAAAATTTCTTTCCCCAGGCCCCCGCAATGACGTCACAGATCACCTGGACATGATTCATGTCTGTAAATTGTACAAAAGAATTTTCCCTGACTTTTTTCAAAGACTTAAATTTTCCCTGACTTGAAGTAAAATTCCCTGACTTTACCCTGACCTTGAAGAAATTCTTTATTACCTGACCATTTCTTGACCTGTGGCAACCATGCCCTAACTTTGGTTATTACTAGTTCTACAGATTAGGTTAGAGTTTCTGTTTGCCTTTTCAGGGGTGTTCCGGTGTTCCTGGATGTAATAAATACAAACAAAACCATCCTTCTTCAAAATGATAGGCAACAAAGTTAATTTTCCCTTACTCATCGACAGTCGGCTTGTCTTCTCCAGTCCACTAGCCGATTTTACCGTAACGGACATGACACAAACAGGTGTACGGCATTGAGGGAAGCAACACCAGATTTTACTTCCTGTCGAATGCTCCTGGTCCAAAAACCTACAAAAACAGGAAGGCAGGGTTTTTAATTATGGGCTTACGGAACGGTCGAGACAAGCACATAAGAGAATGTCGAATAGACCATTTTCAACTCAGGTTGCCTCAAGCTTCTGTTTCAAACTGAGGCTAAGTGCGAAGCTATTGATATGAAAGTGATTTTTAGTCTTATGCAAATAAAATTCATTTTCACAAGAAAGGTTTTGTACATAGCCTCGTTTCTAAAGTGAGAGTTTTTTAATCTCAGAAATGCCTATTCTTGATAGGCAACCTAAGGGTGCGGGCGGCCTCGCTCCGAAGCAATTCCCACTTCCTGTCCCAAGTGCTCTAAGAGGAAGAGATATTCCTGGAGCAAAACGTGATTTTGGCCGATGAAAAATTAAAGAGAGCTCAAAGGCCCAAGTATGAAATCACCGACGTCATAAAGCTTTTCTTAACGCAAAAATCAAGATTGTGAAGTGTTAGATAAGTTAACTTCTTTCTCGGCATTTTGTTGTTTCAAATTTACATTTTGAAAATTTGACAATTGTTCAGCATTCTTCAACAACAGTTAAAACAGGTGATGTAGCAAAAAGAAGCTCTTAATTTTGCCCAGCTATTACGTCAGACAGCAACTTACTCGAGGTAAAGCTAAACCGTTAATCCCTTCGTTTTACTGCAATTGCATGTGAGAAACGAAGAGCTGGTCTGCTCTCTTTCAATACATAGCCACTTTTATTGAAAGACGAGACTGACAATAAGCTGCCCACCCACCCGTCCCCAAACTCAACGCTAACATTTGCGTCTCACTTGGGGAGGGGTAGGTGGGCAGAAACTTAAATTGACCCAAAAGGAGTACACCCTGATAGTAGCCTGCGAAGCTTTCCATTTCGAGGGGCGAAACGCACCAGGACGCGCGCGCGATTGGCGAAGACTCTCGCGTTTCCCTTTTTGCATCCGCCCGCGCGTGACTTACACGATATCCCCAAATGGAGAGCTTGCTCGCGGGCTGCCACGGTGGCAATAATGTGAATTCTTACATTGCTTTCGAAGACTTTTCGGTAAACACCCTCAAGAGAAAACTTCCTGTTTTGTTTGGTTCGTAAGTGGATGGCACCACCACATACCGGCCTTGCTTCATCTGAAACTTGTTCACCACTTCTCGGGCGTTGATGAAAATAGAATCACCAGCTTTTTCAAACATTGTATGCAAACGGTACTTGCGGTTTCCTTCCACCTGCGGGTAAAAAATACAAATGTAACTGAGGTGAAACCTCTATTAAGCGGACCACCAATCAAGTAGACACCCTCTATTAAGCGGACACTAAGCCGGGATTCGAACCCATGCCCGTCGAAGTCCCGAAATTTTCATTATTCGGTTTAACTTGCATTTCAGCAGTTCCCATGATCTTCATTCGATAGTTACCTTCATAACAAAGTAGCCGATGGTCAGATTCTCTACTCCTCTTTCCTTTTCTTTCCTTGTGTCTTCTTGCATCAGAGCAATCATTACCTCGCTTTCCTCTTTGACTGAAAAGGCATACTGAAAATAAACCACAAATAAGCAACAAAGCATACATGTAAGATGATCATATAAAAATGACTGGGTCGTTGATGCTGTTCCTGCTTTAATACTACCGTAACGGTAAAAAAAAAACGTCACTCGAAAAGTAAAGTAGCGCTGCTTCAAACTTTATCGCGCTTATTCTATCTCATTCAATTCATCAATTTTTTCTGGAGTTGAATTCTAGAAGACAGTATCGAAGTTCAGGAAAAGAAGAAGAAAGTTGTTGCTTACTGTTCACGTCCTCTACAAAACGTGAAATTAGGCATTTTTACGTGCAATGACGGCAAAGAAATGTACAAAAAAGGGTGATGCACGTGCAAAGTTATTGTTTTTATAATTGTCAATCTAAACCTATTGCTTTTAGCCGCTGTCGTTACCGTCGCCGTCGTCGTTGCTTCAGCTCTCTAATAGTTAGTAGGGACTTTAAGATCCAACGAAGCGGACGGCGGCGAGAACGTCATAAAAACAAAAGGTTTAATAAGCAGAACAACAACTTTGCACGTGCATCACGCTTTTTTGTACATTTCTTTCCTGTTTTTGCACGACTTCGACGTGAAAATGCCTAATTTCGCGTTTTATGGAGGACGTAAACAAGCAACGACGAAATTTTATTTCTCTTTCTGGGCTTGAATATGGTCCCTTGAAATTCAGCTTCAGGAGGGTTCGCCTACATTTGACAAAGTAAGTGGGTAGGAATAATCGCTGTAAAGATTAAAAGAACGCAAATTCACTTTTTAAGCGACGTTCTCGTTGCCGTCCGCATCGTTGGATCTTAAAGTCTCTGGTGACGGCAAATGTAAGATTTCATTCAAAACGACATAAGTGATGACATAAGTTCGCCACATTCTTATTTTCCAACTCCCATAGTTCACTATGAATTCTCTCCTCCCAAAATAATTCCTTTAAACTATTGTTTTCAAATCTTCCTAGGAGGACTGTATATTCTTAAGAGTATTTGAAAACAGCAACTTATGAAAAATTTACGCCTAAAATAGGTCTGGATCGTAAACGTTTCGATCCAAGCCAAGTTTAGAAGGAATTGTATGGGGTCATCAGAGCATAAAGGTGCTTATATCTCCCCGAAATATTTGCACTAAAAGGCTAATTTTTTAGCAAGGGGGCTTTTTCCATCTTTTTCTTTGTCAATGCCATCCAATCCCATAATTTCACAAATTTGAATTTCGTGACGTCACACTTCTCTTCTCTATTGCCGTTAAATCAATTCCACCACATGTTCGAAGCCCCTTTAAAACGTGCGTGTCCTTGGCACGCGCGGGAGCTTCCCCAGTTTGCGATGGTGTATATATTGTCGTTCAATCATTGGTGTACTTGTAAATCCTATTTTCCGTGGCTTTTTGCGGTCATGTGTGGCACTAAACTTTCTCCCAAGGATGAAATTAAAGCCCAAAAGTATTAACTGCCTTAAACATACCTGTGGATTTTTCAAGAATGTGCTCCTGTTTTCAACACAACCACCAGCATTTGTGCCCGGAGTCCACCGATAGCTGTGTTTAAAGACGTGCCATCTTTTTCTTAATGATAAGATCGACTTGTTTAGCACATGACACAAGGTCGCGTTCGTGAAGTACGTGCAGAAATCTTCAAATGCCATCCTAACGAGAAAAGATAAAACATATAATAATAAAATATAAAAGAGGCCAAACCAAGAATCGAATGTTATATATAGTAACAATTACTGAACCAAAAAGCTAAAATAAGTGCCATCAAAGAGACTACATTGCATTAAAAGACTGTTCAGAGCAAAACGCAAAAGTTGGTACTAGGAATGAAAAAACGATGCGTCCTTCGCTAACAGAATCCTTCAACAACAAGGGGTTGCATAGTAATTATCCCTTTAAGCCCCACGATCCACATACAAATTCTCCAGACTGGTCTCCATACATTTCTTTTAAGAATAGTTGAGAGAATTTGGTTTGAGATCAAAGTGATCTCCCTTTGGTAATCAATTTAGTAATTCTCACAACCTTTATTCTTGATGATCTGCTGATGTTGTTGGGAGAAAAATTGATGTTGGTCACTCATGACAATAGGGACCTTACGCAATGACGACGTCGCCAATGTCGACGTCGTGCGTGACTTAATTTAGGCGTAACGCGCATGCGTGCATATTTTACCTAATTATTCTAAGACGTCGCCAACACACGCCGTCGCGAAACTGGCGGGTTTGAAGTCGTCGCAGAGGAAAACATGGCAGCCGAAGGCAAGCAAGGAAAAGACGCTCAAACTGCTAAGAAAAGGTGAGCTTTCTGATGGCATAATGCTTTTTGAGTAATTAAGGATTTCTCAAGTGGAACTTCGCAAAAATTCCCGTCATTTGACCATAAACATGTATGTATTTACAGTGAATGTTGAGTTGTAAGACCGCCATGTAAAGGAAGCTGACTGTATTATTTTGTCTTTTGTATCGGTTCTCTTGGGCACCAGTAAAACAAGAGTACATGCTATCAACATCTTTTTGTGTTCTTTTTGTAGTGGTGCGATGAAGTGGTCCGAGATGCACGACGTGTATCTTTGTCGCGAAATTTTATTCATCAAACCTTACCAGTTTAAATCGGGGAGTACTCACAGTGGAAATGCTTGGACTAGTATTGCCAATGATTTATGTGCTGTCGAAGAAATATCTTTCACAGTGAATCAGAAAGCGGTGAGAGATAGATACAGATTGCTGTTAGATAAGCACAAGAAAAAGATGAGAGCACAAGAGAGTGAGAGCAGCTCGACTACAGATGAGACCGAACTAGATAAACTCCTTGAAAACATACTCGAGGAAACAGAGGAGGCTTTAAGCAGCCATGATAAAGAAACAAAAGAAAAGCAGGGCAAGGAATTACTTGATCGAAAAAAGGCAGAGGAAGTTCGCCAGAAAGCATTGGAATCCCTGGGACAAACGCAAAAACGGCATGGGGAAGAAAAAGATGATTGCTTGACCTCAAAGAAAAAGCCACGAAAAAGTGGAACTGAAACCATGATGTACCTGCAAACCAAAGCAGAAAAAGAATTCGAATTGAGGAAGGAAGAGATGCAGCTTAAACGGCAAGACATGGAAATGCAGCTTGAAGCCATTCGGAAGCAAAATTCAACCTCTCAGAATATGGAGAAAATTTTTGAGCATTTACAAACACAGCATCTTAGCTTACAGCAGCAGCTGATGCAACAACAACAGCAATACCAGCAGATGCAGATAAAACAAGCACAACAGCAACAACAAATGCAGCAGCAACAGTCACAACTTTTATTTACTCTGCTGGAGAAGATGTCTAAGAACTAAGTTCCTGGCTTAGGTATTTTGAAATGTTTCATGTAACCTGTTCATTTTGAAGCCTACCTTTTAGGGCAAGGCTTGAGTTATGGAAACTTTGATGTACTTTATAACTTAACCAATGTAGTTGTTGTTAACCAGAGTCAATGCTTATCACTCTTTTGTAAGCAGTGTTGTTGTTATAAGCATTTATCAGAATTTGATTTTCTGATGTGTGTTGCTACTTTAAGTAATTGTTTACAAGAACTTTGTAAGGAAGGATTCATCAATAAAATTATATTTTTAGCAGTGACAATAAGCCATGTCAATTCAAGTTTGTGTTTGAGGGGGGTTGAAGATTTCAGAAATTTTTAATTTATTTTACAATTTTCAAGGCTATGGTTTTTGTGATCTGTAGAAATCACTCACCCCCCAACAGGCAATTTTGTAATCCCATGACTTCAATTTAGTCAAGATAGTGCAACCCTTGACAAAACATGTGCACAGCTACCATACATGAGAGGACTTCTGCAACTTTTATTTCTGTGATACAAGAAGTTTGCAAAGGTTATACAATCGTTTGTTTTTGTCTCAAAACAAAATGTCAAAATTTGTACCATTATTTTAACTTTTTCTGTATAATGACATACTTTCACCAAAAACCACACAGCCACTGTGACTTGTAGTTTGTCTGTTTTGGAACTGCAATCTAGTAAAATACTGCAAAATATTTTTTTATCTGCTAAATAAAATGATATCAAGAGTGAAGGATGTTTAAAATGTAACATTAACTTATGATTTTTTGAATAATTTAAAATATAACCAAAATCCAGAGCTAGTTCGAAATATACAAGCTGAAACTCTATACAGGGTTTGACTCGTTGCCTTTCATTTAGCATATACATGCACTGACTGGCTTAAGTACTAAGCTCACAAAACTAACTGACTTACAGTTGTTACTTACAGTTGTTTACAAGATTTTTTGTGTGTTATATATAGGTAACAGTCAATTATAGGTAATTGCTACAGGTTTAACTGGACAAGTAAATATAAGTACAAACTTAAATGATTTGTAATTGTCTCAATTTGCCTTAAAGTATTGAAACCTGTATTGCAGCTTGAAAGGATCAATTAGGCTAGCCTGGCTATGTGACTTACATTTTCATTATGAAAAATAATCTTGTAATGAGGGAGGGTCTAAGTTGAAATAACTGCCAGTGGTCGAAGAATATAAACATGTGCGAGCATTAGTTAAAAGGGCACAAACAATGTACATTTTACCCACTGCACTTAATCCAATTTTTAAGTTTTTCTTAAAATCAAGAAAACTAAAGTAATTGATAATGTCCCCGAAGACCCATTCCACGCTGGTTCTAACTTGACTCATTGATGTATTAAAATTCTGCTGAAGTGGAGTTAGGTGCAATACCCTAAAGGGTGCTTGTAGTTGTGGCTGCAAGGGATATCCCAGATCTCCATAAATACACAATGGGTCTCCATGAGGTGAATGAGAATAAAGCTGTAACTGTGTTAGGAGATTTGAATCATGAAGCATACCACTATCATGGCGACGCCCTTCAACAGGACCAAACAAGTTTGCTATCAGGCCATTTGGAGCAACCACTGACTGAAACTTAATTGCATGCACTCTTTTGTGCCCATTATATAAAATCCTTTGTAAAGTCCCAGGTCTACAAACTGGCCTGACCGTTCCATCAACAAAACCCCAGCAGTTGGTGTAGGGAGCCCCAGCATTATGAATCGCATCAGCATAGTTCTGAAGACTCGCAGGAGAAAGCCAGTCCTGCTGCATGCTTGTCAGCCGGTAGCTCTGATGGTTGTACACCAAATTCATCACTTCTGATGTAATCATACTAAGCTGTGGAACAGGTCTAGCAAATCTTGGGCACATATCACTGTATCTAATAGGGTAGGCAAATCGTTTTAACAAAATACAAAGTGCCTCGACCCCACTAACAACCAATCTGTTATAGCAGATTATCTCATCAGGTAATTGCATGACTTCTTTCAGCAGATAAAGATCGTTTTTCCAAAAACGAAATTCAGCTTTGCATTCTTCGTCGGATAAACAATCCAAGTCAAACGGCTCATACTTCCAGTACGGGAAATCAGGGTTTTTCGAAGAATTCATTTCATAAAGGAGAATGAATTCTTCATCGTCTATGATGTTTTGATCAAAACTTAACAAAAGACAGTCTCTGGTATCTCGAAGCTTTGCCATCTTCGATGCGAATCAGTTACAAGAGCTGCGAATATGGTGACTACAAACTCCCGCCAACTTGAAACTCCCGCCTCTGCGGCGTACGCATGACTGCTTGCGTAAGTATCGCGAAATGCGACGCCGGCGATCAGAACGTCGACGGCTCCATTAGACTCCCGACGACGTCGACCTTGGCGACGTCGTCATTGCGTAAGGTCTCTAATAATATAACGATATCATATAAGAATAGATGGGACAATTTAGGCTTCTGGGAAACTGCCCACCCACCCCTCCCATAAGTCAACATTAAGACTTACAGCTCACTTAGGGCAAAATGTTGGGTCAGGGAAGGGGTGGGTGGGTAGTTTCCCAGAAACCTAAGTACTGACCAAAATTCACCGTCATTTTCGAATACAATTCCAAGCCGTTCTCTGTCACTTTGCTTTAGTTTCTTCCACTCGTCCGAGCTGTGAGAAAATAAAACAAGAAGAAAATTTCTGTCAATTATCACACGTGAAAAAAAGAAAAAAATTAAAAATGAATCGAAAAGTTTCGAGAGATCAGTTAGGGCCCGTCACAATGTATCGTAAGCCCCGCAGATCGGGAACAAAATTTCAAAATTTAAATCTGAAGAATACGGGTACAGTATGAAGCCCCAACTTTAACATTGTATAAAAACCTATTGAAAACCCATGTGCTTCGACTATCAATGCTTGCTGTTCGTGTTTTACACAAGTTGACTAAAATTGTTTACGTTTCATCGAATTCAGGGACCTAAAAGCCTTTAAGACGGAATCCATCAGGAAATTGAGTAATTTTAATTTTCAGTGGACAAAAATCTTGTACCAGAATAATTTAAAGAATATTGCATTCTTTTTTACATTTTCCAAGGGCTAAAGATGTAATAAATCATTTGTAGTAACACCAAAGAAAATTTAGCATGGAAGTCCGAGAAAATAAATGTCACATTTCACAAGAATTGTGCTTATACAGGTAAAATTCTAAAAATTTCATGTGTAAGATGTAATTTTGTGAAATTTGAACTTCATTTTCTCGAGCTCCCATAAGAAATTTTTTTTGGTGTTACTACAGATGATTTATTACATCTTTAGCCCTTGCCATTCAAGGACTAAAGATGTAATAAATCATCTGTAGTAACACGAAAAAAATTTCTTATGGGAGCCCGAGAAAATGAAGAATGCAATATGCTTTAAATTATTCTAGTACAAGATTTTTCTCCACTGAAAATCAAAATTACTCAATGCCCTGGTGAATTCCGTCTTAATCCTTTTCTAATGCCAGTCTTTCGCGTCGAAACTTAACATAACTTTCTCAATTTGTTTAGCCACCAGGGGCCCGTTTCTCGAAAGTACAGGTAACTTTTCGGGCCTGGAAAGTTTTTTTTCTGTTTGTTGTGTTTGCATTAGAGATCAAAGTTTCAATAATTTTGAAAATAACACAATGAAACTATCACTTGACTGGTGCTACCTATTCAACAGGTTTGGATTTTAAAATTTGTCTTCGGGCCAAAAAGTTCCCGGGTCTTTCGGGAAACGGGCCCCTGGATGTATACGAGGTTATCGGTAAAATCGCGGGCCGACCTGCACCTAATCTAAACAAGGTTTGTGATTGGCTGGGAAAACAATAGGGATGGTGACATAACAATGCCCCTATTCCTGAAAACAATCGTTAGTGCAGATTAAAGGGATCAATGAAATAAGAGGTTTGGATGGGTGCGGGTCAATCAAAAATTGCTGCGTGTACTTCTTTCTTACCAATCACGAGTCTTGATAAGTTAATTTCTCCATTTTCTGCTTAAGACTCCGACAATATGAATTTCACCAGGTAGCAAGCGACAGAGCCGAAAGTGAAATCGGAACGCTTTTCTCACTTGATCATAACAGTCTAAAGTGTGCGCTTCTGATTCAGTACAACGCCGACACCGGCTATATGTACTGCTAATGAAAACCAGTGTTAAAGAGTCCTTTCGCGCTTCTCGATCCCATACGGCACCTCCAAGGATGCGCTATAACTTTTTTTCTTCTTGCGCGCACGTTGTTGAGACAGACCATGAAAATTATAGAGGGTCTGCTACACTTCGCTTTCTGTGTTTTTCTTTACTTACTCATCACTCCACGGCCCATTCCACTCCTTTTGTCCCCACGGGTTCCTTAGACGAATCATGTACAAATGCTTACGATTGAACAAACTGAACAGACCTTCCCCAATAGTCATCTGAGAAACACAAGTAGCACAAGATGTCTTAAAATGTTATTCACGCATTGGCAAGGTCTAGATCGAAAGGCTAGGAATTTGATTCATAGTCTGGCTTAGAATTGAAACACAACGCTTAGAGCCTCAGGCTGTTAAAAATTAATGATCTAATAACCATATGCACTTACGCCCCATTCACACCAACTAAACATGTTAAAATAAACCAGGTTTTAAAATTGAAAAAAAGAGACAAGGATAACATGAACACAGGCTTTTACAAAGGATTCAAATTAACTTTAACATGACTGTTTTGCAATTTAAGCAGTATATAAGCAGCTTTTATCAAGGAAACAATCTTTAACCAAAAGGTTTTTAAACATGTGAAAGCTTTGGTGTGAATGGAGCTTTAGTTTCTTCTAAGCTGAGAGTCCAAAGCTTGTCACTGAGTGAGAGAATCTCATCTTGAGTGACAAGTGTCGTTTCTCGAGAGACATTCCGAGCTAAGGAGAAAAGAGGCCTCTGTCTCTGCTCACAGGGAACGAGAGACGAGCATCTCATCTTGATTGATGAACGTCTCGCCTCGAGAGACGAGAATTTCATCTTAAGTGACGAGCATCGTGTTCCGAGAAAAAGCTCTAACTCGGCAAATAACAAGTGTCTTCTTTTCAAGCTGGGCATGTTCACGACCAAAATAATTGAGCATGAATAACTGAGAATGACGCTTTAGTTTTTAAACTTCGATTAATGCACTTTTTAGTAAAATAATTATGAAAGCAATCCAAGTAATAGTGACAGAAAAACATGAAAAGCTGGGTTCTAAACACCCCTTCGTTGTATCTAAAGCTAAACCCCTCTTCCAGGATCTGCGACCAGTGTCACAATTGTATTTGTAGTGATACTTACCTTCTTTACTGCCGTTACCCCGTATGCATGACCCATCACTAAGCCAGTTTCTGTACGCTTTTCCATCTCACTCCTGTTTTTGATCTTCAAAAAGTAAACAAATGACAATTAACCCATTCATCCGTGGACTGCCCGTAAACCGCCCGTGCAAATCCACATCCCTTCTTCCGCTTGTCATGTCATCAGTCTCAACAGTCAAGGACAGCTTGCGCAGGGTGAAGAGTAGACTTGCCTATAAGTTGAGCTCAATTTTTTTCACGAGCGCTAAGCTCGAGCGGTAGATTTTTTATGGTTTCTGCGGCAAAAGCGCTGGGACCAACTACCGGAACCGGAAATTGGAAGCGGAGGACGTTGAGAAAGTCTAAGTGAAGAGATCTTTCAAACCGTACCAGAGTGAGCACGATTCGGTCAAATGGTGCACGAATTTAACCCCCCTCTCTCCATCAGTGTTCCATTTCACATGTATTTTAAGCTACACTGATGTTACAAGGAAAGGAAAGGGGTCAATCCCGGAGGGGGGGGGGGGGGGGGGGACTAACTTAGAAAGGCTTAAAGGGGACGTGTGGCCAACCAGGGTATGTTTTTCGGGATTTTTGTCTTAAACAGGGTATCGATTTTATCATTTTTTGTCTTAATCAGGGTATCGATTTTATCAATTTTTGTCTTAAACAGGGTATCTTTTCTTGGACGATAAACAGCCTGCGCTTATGTTCTACAAATGTCTTAAACAGGGCATCAAAACTTGGAATTCTGTCTTAAACAGAGTAGCAAAATCAGCGATTTTTGTCTTAAACAGGGTCAGCGTATGAGGGGGCCGGCCGTACCTCCCCATCCAAAGATATATCGAGTACCCCCCCTCCCCGGGGGAGTCAAAGCAAAGATTTGTGGTCACACCTGGGTACTGAACACAAAGCCTCCAGCACACAAGTCTGCACAGGTGTACTAATCCTTGCTTCTTAAATAGAGGTTCAACTGGCAAATACAGAGTAATACAAGTAACTGGAAAGTTACAGTTTGCAATGCTACAGGATGTATCTTAGAAAATTATTTTTTTTGTTTTTATTTCAGCATGCATTTTTCTGTACACAACAATCAAGCTACACTAAAACCCATCAAATGCATTCTGCTGTACTCACCCTTATGGAAGCACTAATGAGAGACTTTTCCTTCATTGATCGCTCCATATTCTTAAACAAGGCTTGCCTTTTTTCCAAATCTTGAGCATACCCACCATCTTTAAGGTTGACAGACTCACACACCCCTCCAGTGAAGTCTACCAATGCATCACCAGTATTACCTGCTTCTAGAGCTTCATATGACCCTGCCAACCTGTTTCGGATTAAAGACAGGGTGTGGTCAAGTGGCTATCAGAGGGCTTGAACAAAACTTGAATTCCAGTACGTCCTTTGGGTAAGCATCTCTCACATCTTGCTTCAATGGGACAACTACACCCTGTACTTCCTTTTTTTTTGTTAGAGGGTAACTTTCTTGGACCCTTGCAGTGTTCTCCCTAACTTTTAGCTCAGCAGGTAAGTGACCATTCACTGCCAGTAAACCAAAAGATACGTGCCAGAGGCCAACTTTCATGAAGGAGAAGAGGTAAGGGGGGGGGGGGGGGGTTAGGGAGAGAGGGACGGACATGGCTTCGACTAGCTGTGAAATTTAGGAGCTAAACGTCATTGTCTCATTTTAAGGCCTATTTTAAGCAAATCAGCCGTTGTTATCTTTAGACGACAATTAAAAACGTTTGATTCCAATAATGGTTTGAATGCTATCTTTCCAAAATGCGTGGCCCATAAAAAAAAAAAAAAAGAAAAGAAGCTGTGTATACTTTAGTACACTTGTCTTCCATACATTCATTCATTACCTTAACCAGATTGGATCACAACTCTCATACTTTTCAGTGATTTTTTAAAACAACTTATTCAATCTTACAGTAGGAAACCTTCAGGCAGTTGCAGGCGGTAAAAGCGTTGCTTTAGACAGTAAATTTTACCGGGTTACCGCCTGATAAAGAGTGGCCCATAAAAAAAAGCTGTGTATACTTTAGTACACTTCCATAAACTCATTCATTACTTTAATCAGATCAGATCAAAACTTGCATACTTTTCAGTGATATTTTAAAACAACTTCTTCAATTCTAGTAACCCTTCAAGCACTTGCAGGCAGTAAGAAGTGTTGCTTCAGATGGTAAATTTTACCGGTTACCGCCTGATAAAGAGAACATTCCCTTGCTCACATAGGTCAAGTGTGCTTCAAAAGTTACAATGTACGTTGCACTTAAGCCCAGCGAGAAAATCCACTCATCGTGAACTCCCAAATGGAACTTTTTTTCAAGCCCAGTTGTCAGGAATCCATTTGCTATAATATTGGTTTGGAGACAGAACCTAGGGTCAACTTTTTTTGCTTGTTTTAAGTAACGATAAGGTGTGGTCAAGTGGTTAACAGAGGGTTCCATTTTTACGATGTATTGGTTTGATGAGTAAACAGAAAGGTAAGCGAGACAAGAGACATCTATAATAACTATAATTTGTCCCTTGTCTGGCTTAAAAAAATACAATAAAATTTCTTTTCTGTCTTCTCTATAAACCAAAATATGGCCATCAGTTGAAAAGGTTGCAGTTACACCGTACAAGTGGCAAGGTGGAAGCATGTCCATGGCCTCCCTTTTTCAATGCCCTGAGTAAGTACAGTGAAAATGCCTTACATGACCATTTGGTGAGGTTATATGTCCAGCAGAATGCTACGAGTAATGATAGTGTAATTAATGTCATCCTGACAAGACAGTAATCATTGTCCGCAGTCCTTGGGATGTAAAGCCACACATAAATTTTAATGATATCAAAATCAGTTGACATGAGTCTTACTTGGCATAAGCTTTCTCAACCAAAGCACTCCAAAATTCATTCTTTTCAGTGGAATGGATATAAACCAACTTGCCAGCAACTGTAGGTAACAGGTCGTCAATGACAACCTCGGTCCACTGACCCTGACGGTAAAACCTAAACCTAAATATGCCTTGATAATTCCCAACATTCTCAGGGTCCCACTCTTGGTGTTTCATCTCTGGAATTACCTAAAGAATGAAGGAGTTTAAACTTTAATTGTCATGGGTATGTAGGACAGACATATATATATATTACAATGGGTGCTTCCATTCAGCTTAAAATTATGGAAATTTCGGGTAAGAGATCAAATGGAACAGACTATTTGGGTTCGGTCTGACCAGAATATTAATTTTGCGACCACCTCTGAAGGTGGTCCACTTTGACCAGTCTGGTCATTTCATTGCCCTTTTCTATTTGACAAAATTGTTAATTAAATGTCTCCAGTACTGCCCTTCCACATCCTATGCCAAACATGCAGTGGCTTGGGTCAAATCAGTTCAGGTGATTGTACCATTCCATTCGGCAAGTGAAATTTCCAAAATTTCAATCCTGAATTTTTGCTGAATGGAAAGCACTCACTACTCATATGACAAAGATGCATGTACTCTAGCAGCTCTTGGTGGCCCCTGCAGGCACCTACATGTAACTTTCGCTCCCAGGTGACCAGACAAATCATATACTGGGCTCCCTTCAATTTTTCTTAGAGCACAGTCTTGTAAGAAAATGATACCACTCCATCACATTGAATGTTAATCATCATTTTTGTTCACATGGTGTTCTTGTTTTTTATCTTTTTTTCTTTTTTTTTTTGAGAATTGCCCACTTGCACTAAGAAATCATGTTTATCATTGATCGTGAGTTTTAGCAAGATGAAATTGGGCAGCGACTGGCTTTGACAAAAGAATTCAAGTGAGCTTCAACTTGTCTTGCATCACTTAAAAATTAGTGAGCAACTTTTGCAAGGAAAATAATAATAATAATAATAATAATAATAATTTTAAGCTCTGTAACACTGAACAGTTTCTAAATGTTTAACACGCTTTGGAATGAATGGTCTGTAAATTACACGTACAATGTCATGTAAATTATTGTTCAGTACAGAGCATTTCTAATTTCATACGAGTTCCAGATTCTACATCCAAAAGTCACATAAACTACATGCAGCCTGTGCCGAAATTAAGGCATCCCCCCCCCAAAAAAACACCCCCCCCCCCTTCAATAACACCATCCAATTTCTCATTTTACTGTGAGGCACCCAGAAACCACAAGGATTTTAAAGACGGGCTTCCAGGGAGCATAAAATTAATAAGTCTATACATACCTGTACATGTATTGGGTGAACATTAGAAATGTCAGATTTTATCTGACTTGACCCTCCTAAATTTAGACGACTTACTTGTGCACTAAGTATAATGCACCTCACATTCACATGCTAAGACATTAAGGTCTTGTTTGTACAACTCATCCAAAAAGGGGATGGGTTAAAGCACAGGTAACAGATGTTCATAGCACTTATATCCACCGCATAAATCTCTACCCACTGGATAGTGCAATTTGTCTCCCTAATATTTATCCACTGGAGAGTGATTTATCCGGTGGATAGCACTATCAAGCTTTTGAACAACTGGGGCCACAGGGCTCAAAGTTTGCGACCAGCTGGTCGCACATGCGACTATATTTTCAATTGTGCGCCTAAAAATTCATGTATGATTGCACTTGCGCGCCTAAAAATCCCGGAGATTGGTGCGACTGAGCTTATCACCACTCAACTCTGATCTGCTTTCTCACCTGATCATTCTAAAACGACTCCGGCTGGTTAGACACGAAACTGAAGCTTGAAATAATAATTCAATCGTACGTATGACAGGATTGTTTTATTAAGATGAAGGATTACATTGTTAAAACAACGAGGTCTCTGCGAGCTGAGTGAAATAGCTAAAACATTCTCTATAGTTTACGCAACAGTTTTCAGGTTGTTTATTTATTTGATGTATGAAAACACAGGAGCCGTGGACAGCTGAATTGCCAAGAAGCTAAGCTAGTATAAATTCAAAGAAACAAAAGATATCACACCGAAAAGGGCCTCGTAATCTTGACCTGAAACGGTGTCAGATGCTGCAGCAAAATGTTGCAAAAACGGTTGAAATGCCGACATATTCTTCCGAGTGCTCAAGAAACAGAGAAAGAATCTTCTCTAGGCCAACGCATGAAAAACCATGGTAACGGTTGATTGACGTCCACCAAAACGCAGGTTTGAACCGAAGAAAAAACCCTTTGAGGGCGCGTGTTAGTGGTAACCGCTGTAAATGAGCTGTCATATATATTGTACTACTTGTGGTTGCTTTTTAATTTTCTTAGAACCTGTTACATCTGACTGAAATTATGTTGATTATTCCAATAAGTAGTGCTCAGTGCGAGCGGGGATTTTCTCCCCAGAGGAGAATCAAGTCTGATGTAAGAAGCAGCCTCCATGTGTCGACAACAGAAGACCTAATCTGCATCAGTATGGAAGGGCCAGAATTACAAGCTTTTGACCCAACTCCAGCAGTTGTCAAGTGGTTTAGCAGTGGTCAGAGACCAAGGCATCCCACCTGTGCTTACAGAAGGTGGCCAGATGAACTAATTTCAGTTGCTTACTCATGGGACTCACCGGATTTCGTATGATCGAGTAAATGTTGTATTAACGACGTGGTTTTACGTCCAAGTCTATATCAGCTTTAAACTAAAAATGTATTGCAAATCAAATGAAAGTTGTGAGCAGTAAACTGACAGTGTATATTTTCTTAGTTATTCACGTTCATTTCAAAGGAAATGAATGTGGAATTTTTCTGTTGCCTTGAACGTACCATGCATGAAGTGTAATATTTCTTGAGATCGAGAAGGATAATTTAAAAAAAACGTAACAGTATTATTGTTATCTCCAACGTTGAGTGATAGGAACAAACACATCCAAAAGAAAAGATAACATGCAAATATTATTAAATGATTACTTATACAACGTCTGCGCCTTCTGATTTTTATTGGTGCCACCAGTATTTTAAGCTGTGCTCCTAACATTTTTAGCTGTGCGCCTAGAATTTTGGCAGTGCGCCTAGAAGTTTACACCTGGTCGCACAAGTGCTCCCAAAGCCAAAAATAAACTTTGAGCCCTGGGCCTGGAGATTAATGGATGGTAAGGCTTAAAAGTTGGCTGCAACATCTGGTCTCTGATCCTCCTTAGTTTGGGGAAGAAGATAAGCACCCTCTATTCAAAATAATGTTCTTAAAGCATAGCCCAAAAAAAAAAAAAAAAAAAAAAAAAAAATCCTAATGATGCCAACAGTTTCGACTGCCTGTCAGCATCATTAGCATTTTTCTTTCTGGCTATGCTTTAAGAACATTTGAATAGATAATTACTTGAACTTATTACATTATGTAGCCTAATGAATTTCTTCAAGAAGTAGGCACAATTTCCTCAGTAGCAGATGGTAATTAAACCTACAGTAGATTTATACAAAATGTAGCTATTTTGTTATTTGTGGGTCTTGGTATATGAGGGCGGGTACCTACATGCATGTACAGTCAAACCTGTATGTAATAGCCCTGTACAGTATATAATGGTCACCCTGTATATTACGGTCACCTTCTCACTTCCCAACGGTGACCGTTGTAAACAGGTCTGACTGTAACTAGTGCTTCAAAAAAAAAAACAACAACAACAAACAAACAAACCTTCTGTAAGAGAGAAGGTTCAAGAGCCAATGAGGAACATGCAGCCACAAACCAGCAGTTACCAAGTTTGCCTTGTGTGACATCATGACTGCTCATACCATCAACAAACAGGTGTGGGGGATCTGGGGCACAAATATCCTAAGTCAAAAAGAAAAGATTAATGTTGGGATGTAAAAATGACAATTTCAGAGCTTCACTCCATAACAGAAATAGCACCAAAATCCCCCCTTTTGGGTGTGAAAAGAAGCCCCTTCTGGCATGATTTTTGTGCTGGAGCAAAAACTACTTGGTAAGGTGTGAACATAGCCTAATAAAATGATAATTATACTCTTTTTTTCAGAA
Organism: Porites divaricata; assembly: GCA_038088405.1. NCBI lineage: Eukaryota > Metazoa > Cnidaria > Anthozoa > Scleractinia > Poritidae > Porites > Porites divaricata. The sequence goes on along the minus strand of JBBMOI010000010.1, from coordinate 11,610,345 downwards.
ATATGTACATGCATGAAAATAACTAGCAGTAATAATAAAAAATAAATAAATAAAGGACTGCAAGTGCCAAGCATGAAATAAATATATATATTTTTGAATTATTTTATACAGTCTCAGTTTTATTTCAGATGAGGCAACTCTAGGAATGAGCAGAAAAATAATATTCTATTCATTAAAAAACTCTTTGCAGGATCAAAAACGTAACAGCAGATACGAGTGTTTAAAACTGGATAAGCTTAAAAATTATTTTGATTCATATACATGTACCTCTATATAAAAATGCTAATTATGTAAATTATGAACATATTAAAAATTTACATACGCTTTTAGCTGACAGCACTATCAAGGTGTGAGATGTCCTTAGAACATCTTGACGGGCAATATTCCTCAACTTGTCTAATACATCAACGTCTTATTTAGTTGGCGCCGCGAAATATCTTTGAGTCTATGTTCTAAAACGTAGCACTTAACAGGAAAGTGCGATTGATTTGCTAAGAAGTGAACAGCGTTGTAACTCGCAAGCTAGCAACCGACTATCCAGACAAATATTCTAATGGTTTACAAGTTCTCTGTGGTTGAAATTTTGAAATGAATAAACCTTAAGCTTATGACAATCATGTAGGTTTGAATAGTCTGTTGTTTACATTTTTGCCTACCCTGAGCTTAGGAACCTTATTTCAGTTTCTGAAACTAAAAGTTGCAATATTGAATAGCAGACACATTGCACTTATAATCGATTCAAGGAAAACGGGTCGCCTCAAAAATAATGAAATTAAGCCCAATTCTTCGGCTGATTTTACCTTTGGTCTCTTCCATTCGACTGGCTCTGGAGGTGTTGCTCTACTGAAATACAATGACTTGGTTTCTGGCGGGAATACGGGGTCCACGAATAAACTTTCATTCCTTTCACATTGTGCCTTGAGCTTGCTATAGCGCTGATTTTGAAAATAATACAACTTAACCATGATTAATGGTGGAAAAGCGCCGACAACTTCAAATGTTGTTGCTTTCTTAGCAGATACGAGCTTCCAGAAGCCTCGTAATCATTCGCCCGGAAAGCAACAATTAAAACACACTGCGTGAAATATTGTAATGCGATTGGTTTATAAATGCAAATATAATTAACGGAAGTTGAGCCCAATCGCTGTTTTCACGGACAGCGGGCTTTTGCATGGCAACAACCTTGTTTTTGACCGCCATCTTTGAAGCTTTGTTTTCAACTGAATTTTTTTGATATTCGCCTTAAGGAATGCCAGGTAATCGATCAATACAAGAGGACTCTCTTTCCAAACTGCAAGTTTTATATTTTCTATTTCTTAAGCGTTCCATCCCATGTGTTTTAGAGAAAGTTCGACTCGCTTCGATACACGAAGCCGTTCGATATGGCGATGTTCTGGAACTTCAAAGTATGGTTCAGCGAGGTGCAGGGATAAACGATCCCGATTCCAAGTTTAAATTTACTCCATTACACTGGGCAGCTCACCATGGTTCTTTAGAGGTAAAATGTGCAAAAGTGGAATCCCGGTCTTTGTAAACTTTCCTGAACCACCAAGACTGTGTCAAACGCTCTTTTTTTCAATTAAAATTGATTTTATATCTCGTTTATTGGAATCGGGTTAATTTAACTGCAGTTAATTTGATTTCCTTTTCCCCAGGGGTTTCAAAAAGTGGGGATTTTACTGTAATATAATTATAATATATACCAGTTGATGCATACGCACGCCTATCGGCAGAGTGCTCAATAGCTTTTTAAGGACTAGAGCGTAGTATAATCTAGTTTGTCTGGTGTCAACTTGAGATCCGACGTGGCATTTTATTACTTACTTAGTTCCATACCGCACTACATGTACGGCACTCCTCAAATAAATTTGCCAATGGTAATATATAATATATGTAATATATCTGATGAAGGACTACAAAGATCTATATACAGTGTACTCCCATGCGTTGCTGCTTCGGTACAGTTGTATACTACTAGGTATAGCAAAAAATTTCAAATTACCGTCTCAATTAAGATATGGGATGCTGTTATCAATATTGGTGGTTTGCAGGGCGGCCACATGGGTAGTCAAAACATAATTGTTTTCCTTCAATAATGAAAGTGTTGGTCGGACTACTAATTGAACTACTAACTGAAAAAATAATTTTATTAATTAATTTTCGATTGTAAAGTCAAGTAGATCTCATAAAAAGGTCACAAGCAAAAAAATATCAATATACACATGACTCTGCAATGATAATGTTTGTACAGCTGTATCCAATTGTGATTGATTTTAATATTTATATTTGAGGCTAACTGTTCTTAGTGTTTAAACAGAATGCAGGGTATATTAATTGAGTCATGATTACTGATGTTGGCTCAAGGACACTGGTGTAAGCTGGTATTAAATGTCTACACGAAGCTACTTTCACTAGACTTGCAAGTAGCTGGCATGCTATAACTTACTGTAAATATTTCAAACAGTTAATTTTTAAGGAGAGTTAATTAAGTTACTCCCTACTGAGGGTGTAGGGTTGCTGTCATGACACTGTAAATGAGGGCTTTCATATCAATATTATTATTGACAGTGTTTACACTGGCTTTTGTGGCACGGTGCGGATCATTCGGACAAGACACCCCAAGGTTGGACTCCAGCACACCTGACGGCAATCAGAGGTCAAGATGCTTGCTTACAGGTTAATTAGTATCCTACATGTACTTATTTTAAAAATATTGAAAGAAAAAAGCTTTTGTTTCCATACTTTATGCTGTAATTAACATTCTCCTCTCTTATGATGTAGGGAGAACCAGCTGCTATTTTTTAATTGTAATGATTACTTTTACTCTGAGATTTTTGTGGGAAACACTTCTTTCCTTTCCTTTTTATTATGTAGGCTTTGGCTGCAAATGGGGCAGATCTCAATGAGAAAGATAATCGAGGTGAAAAAGTTCATGCAAAGTTTCAATAATAATGATAATAATAATTACTCGACTACGATGTCTTGGATTAGAACCAAAGTCTCATTCGCCATTCTGAGAAGATCCCTCTTAGGATCGCGTTCATTGAGGAGAGTAAATCTGAACCTAAAAGAAATGGATTTTGACATTGAAAGAGGACTTTTAGGATGATAGATTTTGATTTTAGTGTGTTTTTGAATGAAATGACTTGTATTATTAGAATCAGCGCATTAACAGTTATGTCATCCACTGGGACTTTTGAATTGAATTTTTTTTTTACAACTCTATGTGATTTCTTGGAATTTTGAATTTCTAAGGAATATTGCTGGAATTTTATATTGATATGGAAGTTTTCTTTTTATGAATATTTTACAGAAGTTTTGTGCAGCTTTTTTATAAGATGTTAATAAAGAATTGTTGTTGTTTTAAAAAAAAATTATTATTATATTATAATAATGATAACAATATTATTAAAATAAAATAATACTATTTATGTGTAATTTAATAATGATTACGATAATATAGTTACTGTAGTATAGTAATAATTATGGTCAAACCTCTATGTGTGATCACTTGTACCAAAACCACCCACCTCCCACAGACAACCAGCTATCCAAAAACCAGATAAAAAAGCCCAGTATTGATAACCTGTCATAAACAAGGAACTCTTGTAAGCAACCATGACCATATAGATTCCATGTTGCTGTGCATCTGTTCAGTAATAGATCACGGATGATGTCAAAATGTTGTAAAAACAAAGAAGGGGCACACGAGCTGCAGGCAAGTGATGAGTAATGTTTTTACCACATTTTGAGACAGACATCTTCTGTGATCTATCACTGAGAAGACCCACTGCTACATGAAATCTATTTGTTTTATACATTGAAGAGAGAAGAAAAAACGACATACACGTACTTGCCTTGTACCGCTTGACTGTTCGAAGATTTGTGGATTAAGTTTAGTCCCAAACGCTATTTTTCATCTCTTCTTCTTCTTTTCTTCTTTATCTTACTTGTGTACAGTTTCTCGTAAAAGTTTTTCTATGCCAATCACTTGCTTAGAGCAGAATAATCGCGGAAACATTTTGCAAAACTGTGAGTCTCGCATAGCAATGACACATGCTGGGAACTGTTGTGAGATTTCTTGCAGTTGAGGCATTCTCAAGTTGTCAAGAACTCTTTTAAATTAATTTTGTCTCCTTTCCTGCATTTCTCTTCTTTATAATTTATTAGCTCCTGCTAAACTTTTTTCAATGCTTTCACTTGCTTAATCTGAAATAATCTCACAATCATTTTCAAAACCGGGCACCATGTTGAAAGAAAAGCAAACAAACAAAACAAACATCCATGTACCAGTGTACCTGCAGGTACTCCTAATAGATCATGGGCAACGACCAATCAAAGCGCTCGCGCATAGGAACCACATGTATTGATCTTTTCATTCAGTTGTTATGGGTGTTTACATTGCACCTTATTGTTGATTGACAGGATGTACTGCTGCACATCTTGGTGCTGCCCACGGCAACTCATACTGCTTACAGTCAATACTGAGACATGGTGTGGTAAGCTAGAAATACTGTGTACTTAATGAAATATTTGACCATAATATTAATAAATAAGATGGTATATAGTATTTCTAATAAATAATAACTCAGTTTTAAAGACAGAGGTCTATTTTTTAGGACATAAATGCTACTGATAAGATGGGTTGGACCCCAGTGCACTGTGCAGCTTTCCATGGAAGACTAGGCTGTCTCCAGGTCAGTGGTAGACCATATCATACTGAGTGACTGAGTGCTCATGTTAATGCCTTTAGATGAATGGGCTTTGTTCTTAAACTTGGTACTTTAGCACTTTTGAAGTCAGAGTAAATGTCTGGATTGTTCAGATCAGCACACAGTAGCTCGAAAAGTGGATAACACTTTCCACTGGATGAATGAACCTCTATCTAGTGAATATTGCAGTTTGTTTCCCTAATACTTATCCACTTGATAAGGATTTATGGTAAATAGTGCTATCTCCTATTTGAATAACTGGAGTCAGTGCAATGTACAGTTTACCATAAACATACACTTTGTGTTACCCCTCCAAAGCATCCACTTTTTGACCTTCTTCTTTTTTATTATCTGCAGCTTCTTTCCAGATGGGGTGCAAGTGTAGATGAAGTGGATCATTCTGGAAGCACTCCAGGTTGTTATCATCATCATCATCATCACCATCATCATCATCATCATCATCATCATCATCATCGTCGTCGTCGTCTTCGTCATCACCATCATCACCACCACCACCACCATTTTTTTCTGGATTGCAGTCACTGTGGTCCTTACTCCAATCTCTTAAATAGGATCCAAAGTTAGCTTTTGAAGATACTCATTGAGCTTCGGACAAGACATTTAGCTCCTCCCACTGCAATGATATTGATGAGAATTTTAAATAAAAGATGCACGTAAATGAAAGCTGCTAAGTAAACTAACCATATGTGGACAACTGTGTTGTATTCTCACAGCTCACCTGGCTGCTAGTGAAGGTCATCTTCCATGTCTCAAGTTTATCGTCTGTGCTGGAGCCAGTATTGACCACACCCTTAATGCACGCAATGACCAGGTAATTATTTCTCATTAGCAAAATCCAAGTAGTGGTCTTTTATCAATGCTGTGTTCTGATTGGTTGAGGTACTACTAGGCTATATGTTATAGCCCACTAGTAGCGAAAAGCACCGGCTTTTTGGCGGTAAAAAGGATTAAAGTCTAGCTCTAACTAGCAAAATAATTTTTATTCTCCATATTTTTGACCAACTAGTTGGATTTTACTAAAACAATTATTCCTCTCGCCCTCATGGCGTCTGAGTCAATAGCCCATGAGGCTGAAGGCCGAATGGGCTATTGACTCAGAGCCCATTCGGGCTTGAGGAATAATTATTGTTAATTGTTATATGGCTACAGTAGTATGTGCACTCTTATTGGCTGTTTTCTTGTAATGACTGGGCATTACTAGCTAGGTGTCCAAGGCGTACACGAACTGCGTTTAACCTTATTGACAGCTATCAAAAAGGATATCCACTGACCAATGTTACCTGACTGTATCGCAGGCTCAAGTGTTCAACTCATTGAGGTGATGTGCTTTTTAAAAGTTATCCGCTGACCAGTTGTTGGTTTTAATTGATCACAGGTTCAGGTCCTTAATGAAAAGGCCATATAATAAAACTTATTAAACTCATCTGTTCGGTCGTTACAGGACCAAGCGATAGCGAGGTCAATGCCTCGACCAGATTTCCCTGTAATGACCTCCATTTTGGTTGATAAGTTGTATGTAGAGCTGTATTTCACTCTGAGGCCTCGTCCACACTGTGTTTTCGCTTAAAAACGCATGATAACACGCTGAATGTTTTCATCGAAAACGCATCGATTTGAAAACGTACCTAAAAGTGAATCAAAACGAAAACGCCTAGATGTCGTATCAGTGTGGACCGTCGAAAACACCCCAAATTGGAAACTTGACCGAAAATCAGTCGTAGGCGCGTGTGTTTGTATCATGCGCATAGAGTTCAACTTACGTCACAACGTGCAATTCTATCGTTTTCGACATTGTTGTGTGGAAAGTCGAAAAAGCATCAAAACGGTAGTGTGGACCCGAATCGACCGATGCGTTTTCCATATTTAAAAAATAACAACGAAAACGCATACTTGAAAATGCATTATATTAGTGACGTGTAGACAGGGCCTCAAAATAAACTTTTGATTCGTCGACATATGCGTGTCAACTGAACCCACTTCCTCCTTTTGGGTAACTCGCTGACTTCTTCCTAAGACCACAGCGGAGCTAGGTCCAAGGCCAAGTGAGAACAGATATTTGGAATTTCCATTAACGATACCATCAAATCTTTTGAATTGGCACCATCTTCAATGCTTCCAATAAGCTACATCATTTGCCTGAACATTACACTGTGTCCTGTATGAAGATTACCATCATGGAAACTTAAAATCGCAAACATGGACGTTAGAGGCGGGAATTTCAGGCGATGCTTGTCAATCTCCTTTACGCCTTACCATTGGCGTTTCGGGACAAACAATAATGATTTTCCAAGGAATTTACCCGGATAAAATTGTTGCTTTACGGTCACTTCGCTCCATGGTCTGATCGTGCCATTTTATAGTCAGTTCGTTCCACAGTTTAGCCTAAAACTCGATGTGAAGCGCGCTTTTTTGGCTTCTTGGCTTAAAGAACGAGGTACACACGAGTGACGCCCTTGATTCTGCTCGTGGCTCAAAGACTCGTGAAAATTTCTGACTGCATTGTGAAACGATCTGACTAATAAGCTTAAACTTCCCTTTTTTTGCATTTCCTTCCCTCTTAACAAGGGAGATACACCGAAAAACCTCTGTCAGCAATTCTACAAGAAAGACTGCATCGATTACTTGAATGCTGTAGGTAAGAAAATAACACTTCCGAACGTTTCCTTTTTGCGCTTTCAAAAACATGTTTGTGCTTTGGTTTTGTATGTTTGTTTGTTAGTTGGCTTCTTTTCTTGACTTTTCTCACTTTTTCCCTTTACCCAGGCTGGGTTCGTAACGCCAGACTACTGGGAATTACTTTACCCTTGGATTGGCAATCCTGTAGGAAGGGTTCTGGGAGTTGCAATATATAGTGTGTCCGAAAGCTCCGACCGCGTGGCCTTGAACTCGATTGAGTGCCAGTATATTTACTTATTTCTATTTATTTTTACCTTTCAGAGTACGATCTGCTTCACCCTGAAGATGAAGAAAGTTAGTGAATTTCGTTTTCGTAGACATTTCCTGTTAACAGCAATTACAGGAGTGCGCTTTTTACTTAAGGGTTGCATAAACTTATTTTGGTGTGCTGATGTCGAGTACAGGGATGCATTTAAACCAACATTCAGTCTGATGAAAAACCTGGTTGTCTCGTTTTGCTAAACTTGGACGACAGAAATATGCTTTTAACTTAATTTTAATTTAATTAATTTTAGTGTAATCCATTTTCACTGCATACACTATAATAACACAGACACAAGATAGCAGCGGGCAAGTACTGAAAGGGAATAGAAGAACCATAAGGGCTAGTCCACACTTTTTGCTTGTTTGTGAAAAATTCCTCCTTCTTTTCTCTAGACCTTGCCTTCCCGGCGCATGTCGCTGCTTATAATGGTGATTTAGCCCAGCTTAAAATGTTGATAGAGACGGGTGTTGTGTCCGTTAATGAGAGGGACGACAAAGGATCAACCCCAGCGCACAAAGGTACGGCCTGGTTACAGAAGCCTTTTCTTTTCCTGTTTATTTTTGCCTTATTGGCTATTGCAGGTTAGAGCAGTAGACTGGGTTCGGTGTTGTTTCGAATTGCATTATGGGATTGTTTTAGAGACGTCATCGGCTTTTTATACCGGATATTACGAGGTTGCGCAGGAAACTGGGTCAAAATCTGCCCTAAAATAGTCGCATAGTAAGGCGTAAACAAACGCCGTTGTCACCGTTGCCATGCCTTTGCTAACTTGCTAACGGATTTTGAATGCTCGCGGAAAATTTGAATCGCGGGCTCGGATCAACTAAATGTCTGCTCCGAAAGCGCAATAAATACTTGTCAATATATTTATATATATATCTGTCTGAGTGTATGAAAAGGTACCTACAGAAATTTCTCTGACCCTTGAGGTGAATAAAATGATGTAAACAGCATTATAAACACATGTATTTTTGTTTTTGGTCTACTGCAGCTTGTTAGGGGTTTTTTGTACTGAAAACATAAGGAAAAGACATAGTCAAGTACTGAACAAGCCTCATGAGAGTGTTGCTAAAAAGTCCTGGAGGTACCTCTTTTGCAAATCCAGACAGATATATTTTTATTTCTGAATTGTCATTACTAAGTAATAACCTGTAAACAGTGTAAAAAATAAAGTTTGAAGTTGACGTTTGTTTTGCTCTTTCCACTTGAACTGAGTTGAGTGTTGATGCATGCCTGTATCGTTTTTATCAACAGCGGCTGGCAATGGTCACGTTCAAGTACTGCAGTGGCTTGTTGAGAATGGAGCAAACCGTGAGTAGTGACATTGTAGTCTTAATTATTCAAACTGAAAAGGCCTAAAAAAGTTATTACCTTTACTTATGTTATTGTCGTTGTTCGTCTACATATATATTTGATCTTTTTTTCTTTGAATTCTTCGAGAAAAAGAAAAAATAAATATGAGAGGGTCTCATTGGGGTGGTAGCTTTGACGGTTGTCGGTTGCATTTAAGAGCTTTTGACGGTTGACGGTTATTAAGTAGAAATTTAGTTCAAGAATTATATACATCAATATTAACTTTCTGGTCTTGGAGGTTGTCGTGGCCTTTCGCTTTTAAGATTTCGAAATATTTTCGGATATAAGCAGGTTGTAAAGTCTTGTAATGTCTAGAGAGTGTGTTTTTGACAACGTGGGAACTGAGATTTCCAGTTTAGAGATTCTTCAGGTGCCCGATGCCCGTGATGATCAGCTGAAATAGTGAAATTTGAGATACCTTAAGACTTTTTGACGGTTAATACTCCAGGTGATCTGTGACGTCACTGCGGGGGCCTGGGGAAAGAAATTTTAATGCCGTATCCCATAAACCAAAGCTGAGGGGAACAGATTGAATTGAATTGAATTGGTGCGCGCGTTGGTTTATGGGATACGGCATTAAAATTTCTTTCCCCAGGCCCCCGCAATGACGTCACAGATCACCTGGCTAATCTGCACTTATGACGGTTGACGGTAAAATGTTTGCCCTTTTGACGGCTGAAGGTTAACCCCGTCGAGACCCTCATACAGTGGAATCCATCTCTAAGGATACCCGAATAATACGGACACCCGTATATAACGGACAGTTTCGTATGTCCCGACGAAAAGTCCATATCTTTTCTCTAAAATTTACCCGCTTAATATGGACACCGATTAAAATGGACAACGGACACTCTTCTGTGTCCCGAGTTACAAATTTTCATATGTCGTCAACCCTACTTTACGGACAGTGGGTATCTGCGCACTGTCTATTTTTGTGTGCTGATTGTAAACATCGTATCCTGTTCAAATAAGGAAAGAGTTCTATAGGTTGATACGTTTTTATTGCTAAAAACAGTAGCAAAAATCAACATTTCCAAATTCTAATTCGACCAGGAATCAGGTAGACGAAGAACCTCTTTGTTGATGTGCTTCCTCCAAATCATTATTTAAATAGCGTGAAGTGTTTGATTTTTTGCGGGATTTTGATCAGTCCGTCTATCTTCCGGTGTGTGACCCTTACACTGTGGTCGTTCAATAAAGTTTTCTGTTTCTTTTACGCAAGATTCACTTCCTTAGCTTTTTACTTTCAATAACTGTTTCTTGGCACCTTTGAATCGATAAAAAAAATGTGTCCGACTTAATACGGACACCATGATATATAAGGACACTATGGCATGTCCCCTTGGTATCCGTATCAACCGAGTTCTACTGTAAGATGCTGTGTCTTTTGTCAGCCTATTGATGTTTTGAATCTTTTTTTCAACGTTAAGTGAGAATTGTGAATTCTGCCGGAGAAACACCCAAAGATGTGGCCAGAAGATTTGGACGGCTGGGTTGTATTGCTATTCTTGGAGGCGACTCAGGTACGGTCGTGTGATTGTGTTGTGTTATACTCGGTCCAAACCTAGAACTCAAGTTTCTGTGTGGGATGTTAGCTGATTTATTTTCCTGAAGGTTTGTTTATTGGTTCATTTATTTGTTACTTATTTTATTTTTCCAGATGATGAAGAAAACCTGGTAGACGAAGGAGCTGAGGACTTCAAACCATCTGAACCACAGTCTAAAGCTGAAGCCAGAGGTGTCTTAAAACATTTCGTTTAAGAAATTATTAAACAGAGAAGTATTAGGCGACGTTGACACTATACCACTGAATCGTAGTCAACAGTTACCGGCACCGTACAAACAAACTTATTGACAAACTCAGCCAAAACTAACTACGACAGACAGACTGGACATCCGACAATTTGACTAACAATAAACGACCGTTAAGCTCTGACAGTAGACGGATCGAAACGCACCAATGACATTTCGAGTCTTCATAGCCAATAACATCACGGCTTAACTGACAGACGACCAATTACAGTTCGACTTAATTGACCAATCAGGTCAATAACCAAAGTTTTACCATCATCGGACGTAATACAACTCACTTTGACTCTGGAGATGACTAACGCACAGGTTGTCGAAACGTCAGTCACTGTCAACAACAGTCCTATTCAGGACTACGTTCACCTGGACGATCATGCTCAACTTACATATGAAATGACTCCTGGGCTTAAACCTTTCACTCGTATCATCTCATCCGCGTTTCTCCCGATGCACCTAGAGGATTCGCTTGAAGTGCACCTGCGCGCACGTGCGTGTAAGATGTAAACGGAGCTAATAACGAAGATGGGGCGACTAAAAAACCCGTTTTACAGGCCTTTCCCGCAATAGGACAATAGTGAAACGAAATCGAGGGTTGATTTAGCAATTTCATTCAAATTACTGTATGTTGTCACCCAAGCGTCGAGTTGGTGCCTTTGTTCATTGGAATACGGGAACTATGTGATAATAAACAAATGTATAAATAAGAAATATGACAACTTTCACTTGTGGACATAACTTTAAACAGCAATAACGCTCTTTTATCGGTTGTGATTGCCGCCAGGGTTGAATTTAAAGATGCCTGATACAGAAAGGCTTAACCATTTTAAAGCCATGAGGTGCTTTGGAAACGTTACTCACAAGGTGTCTCATTGGGCGATCACAAATATCTTTCGTCTTTTGCGTGTGATTGTGCAGGTGGTTCTACACCTGGTCCTTTTCTATCGCTAACAAATAAAAAAGCCTCACGCATCCTCCTGCTTTCGTTGTGTTACAGCTCAAGTATGAAGATGAACGGTGCTCTAAAGTAGCACGATTGGGCATGTTATAGTTTGGCCGCTTTGTTTTCTCTTTTTGCATTTCTTTAATAAGTTCTCTATTTTTCCATTTGAAAGCGTCTGTCCAGAGTTCAATGATTTTTCCTTTTCTTTCCTTTTTTTTTTTTTTTTTTCTGTGGAAATCATCGTCCCTGATTATCTTTCCATTACCGCCTCTTTCAGCGGGGATTGATTGAAATTTTGCTGTTACGGAAACACCTTGTAAAGTTACTGAACAACTTCAACTAGCAATGCTTTATCACTCTCCCTCTTAGTCTCTGTATCTTCTTCGTTATCTCCTCGGTTTTCTACCAAGGTTTAAGACGCCGTCTGCGAAGTGGTCCCACGGCGTGGTTCGTCTTGATGCGACTCATTCTTTCCACCCTTTATATTCATTCTCTTTTAGCTTTTCCTTTTCTTCTCCGACACGCACACAATCCTGGAAGTTATGATCCTCTTTCTTTGCCTCTGATTTCCTCCTTGGATGTTCTTCAGGATATAAAGGAGAAACAAATCGAACATGCTCAAGGTATGACTATGTTTCCCCGAGGGTCATGCGTTAGGATTCAAGTTTTCAACTCTGTACTCTCGAATGACTTGCTATGTCCGTCGCCTTTTCACTTGTATTAGGATTATATCTATGATACATCAAGGCTTATACTATAGAATTCAAGTTTCACTGATTTGTGTCCTAGTCTATACTCTCGGATGACTTGCTCTTCCTCCTTTTCCTATTATCTTATTAACATTTCTTAAGCTCCGCTTCCCGGGTTTTTTCTTTGCTATGCGATAGATTATTATTAATATTATTGAAATCACCCTACACTTTTCTGCACTATTCCTTGTAAATGTTTACAACCTACTAGTGACTTCTATTGTAACCGTTATCTGAACCAGCCAGCGGACAATACAAAGAGAATCTTAAGTTCTGATTGTCTACCTGAGCGGGTAATAACCAGCCATCCTGACCTCACCTTCCTCGTTCCAAGTCCCTCGCGATCGCGTTTTGGGGGATATTTGAGTTAAATATTAAGGAAAGCGGGTGCGAAAAGAGTGATGGGAAGTGCTCTGTGCTCGTTCTTGTCAACATCCCAACATTGCTGGTTGTTACATGTTGCGTCCGTTTGCATACCCTGTTGGATGTTGTTGGATGTTGTTGCGTGTTGTTGCGCAAAGTTTGAAACCAGTCAAACTTTTCAGCCAACAACTCCCAACATTTCTTTTGTTCCGTGGTCGTCGAAGCGTAGCGCAACAATGTTGGATCCGTTTGCACAGCTCTTCCAACATTGTTGGGGCTACGCACGCTCATTACGCATGGTTTTCAAAGACTTATAGGTTGTATGCTTCCCACGATGCACTGTAGGTCCCAACAATGTTGGGAGTTCTTGCATCCGTTTGCACACCACTGCCAACACGGACGCAACAACTCCCAACATTGTTGCGCCAACAATGTTGGGAGTTGTTGCGTCCGTTTGCATGCAGCCTAAGGCTTGGGAAAGCCTGCGGGGGGCTCCCGTTTGTTGTTAGTAATTGTGGTTATCCATTCTACTGCCTTGAGGTCGTGCAAAGCGCAAGATTGACGAGCTTCTTCATTTACTGGATGTTGCTAAAATGAACTACAGACAGCTAGGGGGAGTGTTAGATGAGGATCAGAAAAGACAGGAAGAAGAAAGAGAAAGCGCAAGGTAAACAAGGCCTGGGGCAAACGCCAAACTTTTTATGAGACGAACCAAACTCTAATTTGGGTCGACTTATATTAAGTTAAGATCGTTTGTTGGGTCACGCGTCGAACCTATGACACGTCGAACCTATCAACTGAATCAGATCAGTAATAAATTTTCTCCCGAACAAAGCTAGACATACATTATCAAACAAATTTTTAATGTACTAGTTTAGTTCGTCGCATATGAAGACCCACGTTTGTCTCGGAGACGATCTTCAGACGTTCTATCCGTCTGAAGCAGACGGACAGAACGTGTTGGACGATCCAAACTCATTCAGACCAACTTAACCGAGCCAGACGTCGAACTTGTCGCGAGCTTGACTCACTAATTTTGGTTCGTCTCGTGAAAAGTTCGACGTTTGGCCAAGGCCCAAGTGATCTATTTCTTTAACGGTTCACAGTAATGACTTAAGACAATTAAGAAATGGTATGAACTGTCATTAATTTTGTAGATGATTGTGTTTTCCATTCCCATTTCCCGTGTTTTGTTTTTTGTTTTTCTCTTTTTTTTAAGTCCGAGATCCCATTTTTATGCAATTTGCGTTTCCATCTTACCCAATCAGGGACCTAATGGAATTAAAAAAATAAATCGATAAATAAATAAATAAAATCGGGTGATAGGGTGGGAGGGAGAACAGTCACCACGCAGTTTTCGGATATAAAATCACTACAGAGTATGAAAGTTATCAGTTATCGATAATTGAGTGTTTTTCACTCGCGTGGCCAGCATCTATGCAAATTTATTGGAACAAAAGAAAGCGTTTACATAAGAAAAAAGTTCAACTCCTACAGGACTGGTTTGGGACACAAACATGGCCGCCGTTTCATTGTCTTGGGACACAAATATGGCCGCCATGACGTCATGTGAAAACACAATTACCGCGTGGAGATACGATTGTTGAAAATATTTACAAGTTCGCGCAACCCAAGATATAAACACCAACGAAATAGCAAAAGGCGCGATTTAATATGTAGCCATAGCAGTTTTTCACGTGTGAAGTGAACATGTTATTTTCACTGTAAAGTGATCATGTTTTCACGCGAAAACTCACTTTGTATTTCATTGGTGTTTAGATGATAAATTTATCTCCGTTTCCATATCTCTTCTAGACCTTTGTCTCTTGATAAGAGTGATTTGTTTGGTAATACAATCCCGATTTGTATACTGAATTTTAGGGTTATCCGTGAGTTAGAGGCACAACTTGAATATGAACGAGAAAAACGAGAGAAGTTGGAGGCCCAGATGGACAAACTCCGAGCTCAGATTCACACACTAACACTACAGCTGGAAGATGAGCGCAGTGGACGCTTGACGGCGGTACGTTTTTCACTAACGAACTACTCACGGAAAAACTCAATATTAATAACAATAATAATAATAATAGAGAGAGAGAGAGATTTGGAGTCGCGGTTACGGCAAAAGGCAAACGGCAGGTTCAAGTTGTGAATTTCTCAAAACAGAAAATAACCTGATAAAAACAGTCCAAAACAATTGTTAGTTGAAAATAATGTGAAAGTATAGATATATATTTTTTTGTGGAAGTAAAGAACAGTTAAAGACAAGCAAAGAGAGGAATTATTAACGTAGTACAAATTCACGTTCCCCGTTTGCGGTAAACGTAATTCTAAATCTCTATTAATAATCCTTTAATTCTGTCCCCAGTCCCCTTACAGTTGTTCAAGGCGAGGCAGAGAGAAGTGGCTAATCTGCCCATATCTTCAATTCTTATAGTCTGTCTGCTTCTTCCGTCTCCTCGTCTCTGGTTATTAACTATTTTGAGGTTGCTACACTTGAAACTACGTCAGTGTTGTGTCAAATTGGGCAGTGAAACTGTTTTGGGAAACCAACTTTGGCCCAATTTTCTGCGCCACCCCGTAATGGCAAATTAAAAAGCGGTAATGTCCCAAACGGTCAAGGGTGGCCCATAGCTTGGTGCGTAATTTACCACATGCTTTGATACTGTTTTGCATAATAGCGTTTTTCAGAATTTGCGGCCTGGGAAATCCACCATAGTGTAAAAACGTTTAAATGTAAGCATAAATATCATAATAAAACTTGACTTTCCTCAACTTCGGTTCGCTGTTGCCTTTCCTGTGACACCCGGGCTCAATTCGTGGCCATTTTGTACGTTTTTGCGGCTCTCTCTTTGTTGTTCAAACTTACCGTGCCCAACTTCGACTTATTAATATCCCTCGCATCGCAAAACAACGCGCAGATTCGCCATAAAAACACCATGAACACCAATTCCATAAGACCAGATAAGTTCTTGAACTCTTTCACACATCACTGTTTTGGTTGGAGAAAGTTCTGAAAACTTCGTTTCTTGGCAGTCTCGGTGTCTTGCAGAGCTGCACGTGGTGTGCTGAACGCGAGCACATTACATACTGTCATGTCATTGGCAAATTCTTAAGACCAGTGACGCGTAAACAGCGGTACTACGACTTTCACGTTCCTCATTATGTTTGTGTAATTTGTTTCTCTACAATATTTTGCATAAGTTTTGTTTTGAATACATTTTTTTTTTTGTGTATAATTTTACGGGGAAAACAAATTTCGTCATATGGAACATGAAAGTCGCAAATCTACAAACGGGGAGATTTATGTTTTGTAACGGATCACTGCGCGCGTGATGGAAAACTCAGTATCATTGGCTCCCTCAAAGACAATAAGTGCAAAATGGATCTGCTCATGGCCCCTGATGTAAAGTGTACTTGACAAGAACCCAATAGCACCCATCTGCTGAGCGCTGTAGACCTTGCGAACATACTTAAATTCGGCATATAGTTTTGAGCACTTCTCTAATATTGTTGCAGACTGATTTTCACCGCGGAGCAACTGCTAGCACAAATCAACAGACAGCACTGCGTCGCAAGAAAAAGAAAAGCAAGCGTCTTGACACGAGCACAAGTGGTATATTTGTCAGAAGAGGTGTGTCTAGTCCAAGAACCATTCACTGTCTTGACAAAGACTGAAACTTTTTTAAATACTGCCAAACAAGATGGTGGTTGACTTCAACAAAAAATATATTTATATCTCGGTGAATGTAGAAAACAATTTTATTGAATGTGCACTTTGAAAGAATACCAAAAGGAAGGCGGTTTTCAGTCCAAACCTGTAGTTAGCGAACCTGTATTTAGTAGTCAGCCTCGTCGTTTATTTCCACGTTTATTAATGTCATAATTCCTTATTTTTATTACTTTATTGAATGTAGGAAGTGTATATGGTTACAATGACAGCGCAATGTGTTTTTATTATCATTATTAGGAAACAGGACTGAGTGTCGTCCAATTCGGTCTGTAATCATACGAGTGATTAATAAAATCGGATGACCGCGTAGCGAGAGTCCGATTTGTTTAATCACGAGTATGATTAAAGACCGAATTGGACGACACGAAGCTCTGTTACCAACTAATCATAACTTTAACAAAAAGTGTGATATATAAGGCTCCTTTTTAAATCAAAGTACAAGAAATTCCAAGATTTTTTTTTTGCTGGCAGTGAAAAAAAAGCCATTTAAGCGTGCGCGTGATGGCACGTACTATCCAATTACTTAGGCATGACGCGTACTGTCCAATTAAACTGTCCTATTAAGGCTGAAATCAGGGCAGTTGATAGCCAATCAGATTTGAGAATTTTGTTATAGTTATGATCAAGGCTGTTATACTACTACATGATAAATTTCTGCAATTTGATTGGCTTAGAGCAGTGGTATTTTAGCTTAATTTGCAATACCTACATGTGAAAATTACAAAACCTTTGCTGGTAGTAGTAAAAACAAATAGTAGTATGATTTGTGCGTGATATTTGGCATAAATACCACTCGTGATATTTCAAAATTGTCTCAAATTTCACTCGCCTAACGGCTCGAGAAGTTACGTATAGCAATTTTGAAATATCGCTCGTGGCATTAATGCCAAATATCACTACAAATCATATATGCTATTACCTAAACAAACCAGGGCAGTTGATAGCCAATCAGATTTGAGAATTTTGTTATAGTTATGATTGTTATGATTATTATGATTTTTATGATGATGATAATAATGATGATGATGATGATGATGATTATTATTATTGTGTTTATCTGTTGATTTCCTTTTCATTTCTTTACCATCAAGCTGAACTTTGATCCCTTTTCCCATTATAGTTAATATTTCGAAGTTTGTACAGTTAGACTGATAGTAGTAAGTTTAATATGTAGTTTCATCGCCTTGAATTTTGATATACCGTTCGTTTATCTTAACCCATGTCATATGTGTACTGTGAGTTAATCAGGTTTTATTTATTGACATGTATTGTTTTTCTAACACTGTGTTTCTAGCACTGGAGTAGGGGAAGCTGTTATTATGTTAGGTTACTCAATAAAACATGTGGCCTTACAAGACTTAAGTTGATGTACAGTGTAGATAATTGGTCGACAGGGTATAACTAATGTATTACAAACTATAATGAATAATAGTGAATGAGATATTGATTTAACCTGATGATTTCTACTATATTCACTACTCACTTCTCACTACAGTGTTGTTATTTTGTTATTATTTATTTTTTGTTAAGCTTTCTCGTGGAATAAGGAGCGATAATGGGGTCTCCATTAAGAATTTAGATCTGTTTAGCGATTCACTCTCCTTTCGTCTTGTATTCAAGTTGACCATAAATTCAGTTTCAGAAGTGAAGAGTTTCACCTCGTAGTTTCAAACATTTTATGCATGCACTTATGAAATTATAAGTACATATCTAAATATACCGACTCAGTAAACCCAACTTTTAATTAAAATCGTATTGTTGAGGCACTCAATGGTTTGAATGGGGCTGGTTCCCACTAGCGATATAACAATCATAATCATAGTCATAAGGCATTTATGTCGCATATGTCGTAGTGGAAACGCCAAAAAACATAATCATAAAGACGCTTATGATTGATATAATCATAAGAAAATGGTCAGTCATTTTCTTGTGATTATGATTATGTTTTTGATTATGCTTATGTCGAAAGTGGGAACGTAAAACCTAGTGCTCGTAGTCATAATCATAATGGGATAAGCTCTTTCATCGCATTTTGGCCAATGAGCGTTCTAGTTGGGGTAACTTGCCGCTATTCCTCGATCCCCTTGAACAAGACTATGATAACATCCGTATGCTTTCCGTGCACAAGAAGATCCTTTTTGAAGCAAAATGATTAATACACAGTGAAATATGATAGTGCGATGGCGGAGAAAAAACCTGATTAAATATAGTCGATGCGATAAAGCCCATCATTATTGCAATTAATCCGTAGGTTTGTATGACACCCACTTTTGAAACATCGCACTCAAAATGATCAGTGCACACTTTAATTTCCACGTCTTGCACCTGTGTGTTCCCACTAGATCATCACAACTTTATGGTTATGATTATGTTCATGATTATGATTTGTAATGGTAACAGGACTGAGTGGAGTCCAATTCGGTCCGTAATCATACGAGTGATTAACAAAATCGGACGACCGCGTAGCGGGAGTCCGATTTGTTTAATCACGAGTATGATTACAGACCGAATTGGACGACACGAAGTTCTGTTACCAATTAATCATGACTTTAACAAAATTTGCAATATAATAGGCTATTTTTTAAATCAAAACACAAGAAATTCGAAATTTTGTTTCGCTAGCAGTGAAAAAAAAAAGCCATTTAAGCGCGCGCGTGATGGCACGTACTGTCCAATTACTTAGGCATGATGCGTACTGTCCTGTTAAACTGTCCTATTAAGGCTGAAATCAGGGCAGTTGATAGCCAATCAGATTTGACAATTTTATTATAGTTATGATTATGATCATTATGCTAAGTTGCTAATGGGAACCAAGCCGTAGGGAAATTCAGTTATGACCAATTACATGCTTAATTTCGTTACTTTTTTAACAGCTCTGTGAAAGAACTGAATGAAAATGAATAGAACTCTCATAATAGCGGCCTATGAACATATTCTTTTATATGTATGGTAATTAGCCTTTCTGACCCCGTTTGAAAGTAAGAATTATTTCGTATTTTGCACATGCCAACGAGGTCAGAAAGGCTAATTATCATACATATATAAGAATATCTTACTTCACTACTTTCACATTAACAACATTTTGCATAAATATTGTTTTCGCGTTCTCTTGGGAGGATTGTAAATCCCTTGAGAAATTGGAAACAATGCTCATGCAAAACCTTTTGGGGGGGGGGGGGGGTTGGTAAGCAAGTGTGTTATGGGAATGTGAAAATAGCGAATGGGCCGCCATTATGAAGGTAGCCTGGGTCTTCATTGACAAGGCCGGCTGCAACGCACATTTAAGAGAACTCGATATTGTCCGTCGCGCAACGACTCCCTAAAGCTTGTTCTGGTATCCCACAGGTTTTGCAGTCGAGTCATTTAAGTTTCAACAATGCCAACAGCTTTTGCACCTATTAACAATTCCTCTGAATGCTCGAGGTACCACCCTAAAGTTGTTTCATGCTCTCTTCCTATGTAACTCTCGCAACTAATCACTAATCAGTCCTACTGCACCTTTTGTTCCGGGAACATTAAATCTATTAACATCTCCTTTTGGGTGTTGTGCACCGTTCATTGTCATCAATTCGTTCTCGTGGCCTTGTCCAATGATCATACTTCGTCCTTTGACTACCTTATAATACCTGCTCTATACTGAGAACTGCCACTGCCCAGTTGTTACCATTCAACTTTCATCGTACGTAATACGAGTTTCAATCCCCTCTTGTATGCTCTCTGGTAAACTGTTCTTTCATTTCCCCTTCCTTGATCTTATCTATCTCCAAAACTCTCAAATATTTATGACCTTCATTTGGACATCCCGTAAAACGGTTCGTCCACTTTAATTAATCACTTCCCCGTGCCTCAGTATTAACAATCGGCATTTGGTGATACCAAATTTGATTGCAATATCTGAGATAACATTCTGAACATCAGGGGCAGCAAGTCTTTCTGCTTGTTTTTTATCCATCCATAAATAAATGTTGGTTGGCCCTAGGTGTCTGCCCACTTGCTTTCTCTTGCTTTTGCATGGTCTTTGTTTTCTTACGACCTTTCTGCCTCCCATTCTAATATTAACATCATCCATGCGGGCTCTCTCCAGGAGATCCTAACTCCACTTTTCATGCAAGCATCCTCTTTGTTTGAAACTTTCGAACATTCTCGATCAGCTGTTCCAAAAATCTCTTAACACTCTAATGTCCAGCTTTGTGGTATAATATCATAAGGTTTCCGCTTAGTCAGTCCAGGCCATTGTAAGGTAGATCTTCCGTCTTTTTCAATTTTTAACTATAATCAATTTATCTTTTTGACCTGTTATTGTTATTAGTATTATTATTATCATTATATTATATCTGAAATGTTGATGTTGAAGATAAAGTCAAAATGCTGTTGACATAGGGTCTACAGGAACACCACGGGGCTAAGCTATAATAGTTGAAGATTAAAGAAGGGATGGTTTTCACCAACAACTGAGTCGGAGTTGTAACGGGAAGTGTACAGGGTTTGACCTAATAAAAAGAGCCCTCTTATTGCGCTTAATTAAGACCACGACGCTCAGAATCAAGTGAAGCCAGATGGTCGGAGTCGCAAGCATGAGTGGAAAACTTAAACCAATCAGGGTGCTTTGGAACGAACATTTTGATTAGCTCATCCTCCAGTTTCGCCTTTGCTTGCGACAAAGAACATCTATTTTTCACTTGTTGTAAGCATATGCAATCATTTAAGCGGAGTCGCTTATAATTCTTCTACTTCGATTCCCTCGACTAAGTTAAATAACTTTACCTGTGACACAATTCTTTAACTTTCACTTGCTCATAAGCTCTCTAAAGTGTGCGATTACGAATCAAACGTCTCAAAACCAGCCTTAATGAAGCATTCTCACCACGTTTAAATGCATGCTGTTAGTATAGTACGTTCTTTTCTGCAAAATCAGTTTGCTGCTGTTAATCATACAATGAAAACCCCGAGCTCACCTGAACCTGATTAGATAGTCTCTCCTCTCACGTTCTTTCTGGTAATGTTAAGATCTTCATTTGGTAACTCAGGTTAATCTTGTCTAATTTAGTGTTTGTTGTGAAAGGGGCTGAAGAATTATTTTCTCCGGCATTTACTTGCATTAATTTAACTCAGACCACAACCCTTTCCGACGGGTCCATATTGACGTTTGAACAGCAAAGTTTCTTGGTACATACATCTCTGGTAACAAAGGTTTCGACGTGATAACCACTTAACCGAGCAAAATCACGAATAACGTCTTTTTCCCCGTGGTCATCGTCTTCCTCCAAACACGTGAGATACAGCGGTGTCATGTCGTCTTCGTCGAAGCTCTGATTGTCGTTACTGCTTGCTCCCGACAAAAGATTTGAGTTCATATCGCTCAGTGAATGACCGGGTCTGTTCAACAAGGTTGTGCCGCTTTTGCTCTTAGCGGTTTTTACAGGTGTTTTGGGAAAGTTTACAATCGGGTGACTGGTTGCCTTTGTGGTAGAACCCATTGGGCAAAAGCGAGCGGGACGCGTCGTGTTCTTCACTTTTGATTTCACCGGGCTTATGATCTTTGGCTGATCAAGCTTCATGGCCTTCACTGGGTTTGCAATTGATGCTTTTGCTGTGCCGTCATTTGGGAAAGCGCGATCCTTCATGACAGAGTAATTTTTTGTTGACTCCAACTCGAGTAGAGCGGTAGGTCGATTGTCATCCCCTTCTTTTCTTGTCAGTCTTTTGACACTGCTGCTTTCTATCAGTGAGTTGATATCGTAAACTTGACCAACGATTACCAGGGAATCCTTGAGATAATCCTTTAGCGTTGGTTTCCACTTGAGAAGTTCTTCAATGTCCCATATCGCTCTTGCCTGAGAGACCATTTGTTCCCTTGCTGTGCCAAACGATGGTTCGGAATGGAACGCTTGGTTCCCAATAAAATGCCAACCTTTACCAGTTAGAAACTCGTCGACCATCTTTCTTTTATGACCAGAGCTGTGATCATTCCCTGAGAATTTTCCGGCCTCTTCTGTAACGTATTTCAGCACCACGGCGGCCATGGTCAAGCAAGACTGAAGTAGGTTATAGAGGAAATTACCGTGAAATAATTTGCGCCAATCTTTCCCCTATCTCTGTGATGTTTGATATTACAATTTCGTAATTTGTTTGAAATTAACGGTCGCGAGCTGGTCAGTTTACAGTTTCACGCCTCTTTGCATCGATACACACAATTCATGAACTCAACTTTAAAACTGAGTGTGGAAAACGCCATTTGGTTCAACTGGGTAAAACTAGAAACCAAGTAATTTCTATGGCAGAGACTTATTCTTCTTAATTTTGACAGACCCATGGCATTTTTTATTGACAGACAAATAGCTGAAATCGATGTCACTTTCTCAGTTAGCAACCCGCTGTGTTCATTTATTAAAAGGAATGGTTCAAGTTCACTGAAGCGCAAATCTTCATCGTAATCAATTCCTGACATGTTTAATTGGTTCATTGCGAACATCTCCGCCCAATTTATTATTTCTACTACTATAAAATGTATAGGTATTAAATAAGGCAATTATTAAGCAAAAATCAATTTGGAATGAGACTTGGGCACACTAGGAAGTTGAAAAAGCGTTCATCTCAGACTGAAATGACATCACACAACAATCCAGCCGGAACTGTTACGAAATGTGAAAAAATTGTCTCGCACATTGAGGGTTCAACGAACGTGAATTTTGACCAACCGTAACAAGGGAAATTTATATTGTTGGTCAGTATCTGAACATTATTGTACTTAACAGATTCAATTTCAATTTAGTGTATAAAGATAAGGTATTATTGATTCAGGGCACAAAGACCCAATTAAAAGACCTGTCGCTTAAAGCTGGTCACATGTCATTAAATTGTTTACTGGTGCTTCTGCTTGTGATTATTAATTTTGTTACCCGGCTCATTTTCCGAGTTAGTTAAAAAATCAATATAGACCTCCCTGTATTCGCGATTAAGGAAAGTATGCCGTTCAATCACGAGGATCGGGGGTATGTGGCCAAAGTCGAAAATGCAGTGGAATTACTGGGTGCTCAATCCAGCTCGACGGCCTCATACTTCAACCATATACATGCATAACGGTGATGATCAGTCTATCTCCGTGAGATTGGCTGTTAAAGAGAGCTAACGCTCAAAACGTCAGCTTCTCAATCTCAATGTCTTTACAGTGGCCAACAGGGTTTTCCCTTACGCGCAAATACGCGTCAGAGACGCGTTGTTTAGCCGAAAAAGAAAAAAAAGGACACAAAACACCAAAGAGAACCGGTCCTCTCGGACGCACATGTTCTAAAGCGATAGTTTACTAATAATTAGTTTAAAACTGCGTAGATCTGCATTCACTTTGAATGGTCCTCAAGGTTGCTTTTTTGATGTTCCGATCGGGGAACTACTTTGAAACTCCTTGCAGAGGCTTGGGAATTAATGTTTCATTGTGAGGTATTCTGCGACTGAGACAGACAGTGAGTTGAAAAAACATGGCGGATTCGAAAACACAGCCCGGTGAGCCCGTTAACAAAAAGAGGCGTTTTCTGCCTGCTTGGTAGAAAGAAGTTGCATCGTTGCGATATCTGTAAGTCAACAGGTAAGAGAAACCCTTTCACAACTACAGGTTGAAACAATCTTCAGAAGTCGGCCCTGGAAAGGCACCAAGATTCTAAAGATCACATTTTGAGTATCGGTGACCTCAAGCTTAGAAAACGCTTTCAAGCGACAGTCTCAAATGCAAAGAAGAATATCGACAATCGAACCCTGGAAATTACAAAGAGGCACATTGATCAGCATAAAACAGTGTATCTTATGACTAAGAACAACGTTACTGCTGATAACTTTATTCCAATAATTGGAACCTCAGGCTGCGAACGGTTGTAGTGATGCTTCTGTTTTTACAAGAAACCCGAAGAAGGTTTCCGAGATTTCCTGGAATTTGAAACAATGCTAACCTTAGGACTCCCAATGCTCCCTACGGGACCCTCGCCCTTTGTTTAAAGGAGTCTTAGGGATTCCGAAAGAAAAGCATTGAGGGAAAACCCTGGTGGCCAATGTGATACTGTATCAACTCAGTTAATAAAACCAAGTCCTTGTGTGTGTCCGTACGTTCATCCATAAGGACTCTGGAGAAAGGGGATGAGGAGAGTCTAGCCAAGGAGTCATGATGAACCTGGAATAAGCCTTGCCATAAATGTAAATATCATGAGGCTGGTATAAAAATACCTATTTTGCGCAGATAAATTAAACAGGGACCAAGAAGAGAAGACTTGATCAACAGGTACAAATCGACGTCTGCTGTTTGCGGTCAGAATGTGATTCTAAATCTGCGTCGTCAGGGAAACGTTGACCGGGAGAATGATAGACTTAAACTGCTCTTTGACCAATACTTTTAGCATGCTGTAGTTAGCGTAGAAGATAATGTTTGCTGACGAGTGTACGGATCCCATAAGCTTAAAATGTGGATAACAAAATGTTAAGGCTTGATAGTGGTGTGTCGATTTTAATGGTGATGAGGAAATTGATGATGATGATGATGATGATGATGATGATAATGATGATGATGATGAAAGAGTAATCGTTTATTGAAAAAGTGCCGAAAAATCGGCAACCTGTAAACAACAAAGTTTACAGAATCTGAATAAGGTAACAAAACCAATGCAGCAAAACATTATTAGTGATTGTTCGTTCTTGAATAAATTTTTACCATTTCCATTCTCTTTCTTGTAGATAAAAACTGTGGTTAAGATCCTTGACATCCTCTATAAAAAGCCATAACATAGCCTTGTAAGAAGGCTCTGAAGTTGTAATATAGAAGACGGCAGTTGCCTAATTTTAGTTTTATAAAATATGAGCTTTGATCCTCCTCTTCTCCTCCAGTTAGTGTCATTGTCATTGTTTTTGTCATTGGCATGGAAACTGAGCAAACATTGATTGGGACACTAAGATCAATAGAAAAATAGGCTACTAGTAGAAAAATTAGAATTGCTAACCTCCAGGTCCTTTGTACTAAGTCTGTAATCGGTCTTCTAGTTCAAAAATTTCTTTTTTAAGGGCTTTGACTATAAAAGTAGGTAAATTCAAACTTTGTTACCGTTCTACTTTCTCTCCGATTCTTTAAATCGTGAACTTGTCTAGATTCTCAAGATACTAATGACTGAAGTCAAAGGTCTTCTCCTTGTACTAGGATTCAAGTTCACAAAGCTAACATATCCCGAGCGGCTTCTACTAACCGAGTGAGCATGATGCCGTGACCGTTTTCAAGTCTTTTGCAGCTATTTTTCAGTCACCTCTTCGCTGGGTACGATTTGTACTTGTGGCAGACATTTCCTGTATACGTCACTTCCACGTATTTTCCCCTCTCTTCCTCGATGGCTATCTTAAATTTCATGTCGCATTCGCGACGCTTGCAGTTCCCAGATCCTCTGAAGAACGGTGCTGAGATCATCTTTCGAGAGTTTTCCTTTCGAACGTGATTATTCTTTAAGCGCAAGTTGCACCAGGGATTACTTTCGTGTAAACCACGTTTAAAAATCGTAGTCCAGGCGCCACCTAACAAACGACCTCCACCTGGGAAATGGGTGATCTTCATTACGTCCCAGTCTTCTTCTGACAGCTTAAATTTCGTCTTCAAACCATCGATATCAACTCGAAGGAAACGCTGTCCCCCTTCAGAGTCTTTCCAGACTTCATCCTATCGCGAGGAAAAATATAACTTAGGCTTTGTCCACACGTGATGTAAAACGTTAACGGTTGCAAACGGACACAGATTTAACCGGCCCCCACATTTTCTTTTTACCCAGTCTATGTTCACTCGATTACGTTTAAGTTAGCATGCGCGCAAGCTCTCTGGAGGGCTCTGGATCACCACAAATGGGTCCGTTTAAAAACATTTTAACTTCTGATTTACAGGGAGGGAAGGCAACCTCAAAAGCTTATGACGGATCAGTAGAAACTGAACAATTTTGAGCCAGAACCAAAGCTCCTCAGTATCTGGTCATTTGCATTTTCAGACACTATTTGGCAAGATTTGCATTGGTGAGTCATTGCATAAGACATAAATGACATAATGTTACCATGGTCTTAAGCAGCGCCGCATCCCACAATACATATATCGTCTTGCAGAGCTCGTAACAGGCAAAATATAATAACAGGGTCAAAAGCCAAGAGGTTTTCTGCGACCTCTTCCCTGGCACCACGGCGTAGGAATGGATTTCAAAGGCGTAACGGCTGTGACCACCTTCATCATCGAGAATAACCGCTATTAACCCATACATTTGTACTTCTTTTGCGTGGACGTATAACAGACATATTCTCAGGCAGTGAAATACAAAACGATTTAACAATGCCTGAAGCCGGGGTCGTAGAAAGTAACAAGAAATGGCATGCTAAACAAGAGGCTGTCCTATGGAGCTAAAATTGTTTTCTGCTGCTAAATGTGACAACCTCGTTCCCAGGGTCTTCTCGTTTTCAAGTATGGCGCGAGAGAAGAGAGACCCGTTGTCAATATTCAGGGCGGAAAAACGTAATGAGCATGCGTGAACTTTTTTGCCCAGATCCCCTGGCCGGGTCTGAAAAAATGGGGGAATTTCAAATATTTTTTTGCCTAAAAATATCATGTTTCTACTCATAATCTGGAAAGAACAAGCAATTTGTCTTCAAAAGTTGCAAGCTGTGGTTATAACCTTGTCATTATTTAATTTTCTCGAAGAATACCTCATAGTAAAACGGACTTTAACGACATTAATTTTCTTGCGTTGTACTAGAAATGTGCATGCGTAGGTCCTATTTTTTTCAAGATGCATTCACAAAATGTGTTCATATAAGGAGGTTCCTGGATATATAAGGTCCGGAGCTCCACTGTGGAAACAAAACAACATATCTTTGTACGGTGATTTGCCCAAAAAAATTAACGCTTGCCCACGATGTGTTTTAAGTCACTGAACTTTGTAGCACTGGAGCTGATATTTTAAAACACGCTCGATCGGACACTCGTGGCTTTGTAGATCTCTAAAATATAAACAAAATCCTAAATGTAAAAGTTATTGCGTTGATATGTGTGCAGAAAAAAGGCCAATCTTTATCTCGTAAAATCTTCCCAAAAATTCGGTTTCAAAGCAACTGTAGCTTATTTTTAAACTTGATCGTTTCGCGTACTAAGAGATAAATATAAATTATATGCTTTGTGTTGTCAAGCATGCATAACATCTGTCAAAAACCTACGTGTAAGTAGGATTTCCCTCAAACAAAGTTAAAATTACATTGCAAAAACTTCTTGCTAACAATGAAGAAATGATTTTTTTGTACGAAAACAACCTACCTAAAGATCTTAAAAGCAAAAGATCAGTTTCAGTGAGCTTCGCAGCTAAACAACGATTCACCATGCATGTAGCTAATTTTCATAACTCATTGAATAACTGGTCCACGTAAGGGTCTTCATTCAAACAAATTAAACTCAGCCAATCGTTAGAAAATACAGAAAACTGTTCATAAGGGTATTTGTTTTGCTCGCCTCAGACAAATCCAGCTCCAGCAATTGTTTACGGGCAGAGTCAATTGTTTTAAAGTAACTGCCGGCAGTTGTCACGTTCCCTACTTCGCAGCGAGTGAAAAGGAAATTTGCGTACAGAAAGTTATTTCTAATAAAGAACAGAAACTTTCACAGTGCACTGGAGAACAAAGCTATGTCATTAAAAGTGAGAAAACTCTGACTGCTATTACTTGAGCAACAGAAAAATGATCGAAGGAGTCTTTTCTTCTCGAGTAAGCCGTACTGGCCTTCTATTTCCGGAAAAGTTTTACGGTGCACAAATGGTTCTTTGACTGAAGAGATGGATAAAGCTGGTTCTGCAAAGGGAATAAATCTGGGCAAGTGAAAAGTATTTTCTAACAAGAGAATACAAGCAGGTTTTAATTCAGCCCGGCGAAAGACGGCGAAAACAACTTACAATCAAAATACTCGCCTCTTTGGAAATATTCAAAACTTTTTATTCCTAACCTCAGACTGACGGGATGATCCGTTTTTCCTTTAACATTGGTTGTTCCGAGTCCAAAGTAATTTTCAAGTGACGAAAAACAAAAACCACTCAAAAGTATAAAGGCTTTTCGAGAAGCAAACGTTCACACCTTGTGCATTTCATTCAGTGTCTCAGTGAGAAACAAACACATAACACAGTCACAGAAAAGCCCGCCTTGAGCCTGCGATAAGGGATGCGCAGAAGCGTGCGCAGAACGTTTTTCCGTCCTGAATTGTCAATATGACCGCTTTCTTTTGTTGCAGCATCACCAAAGACTATTCCATACTTGCTAGCAACATTGGGGTGAAACAGTGGAAAACTAATTAGAATACAAAACAAAAAAGGTCAGTTCGAGTATATGACTTGTATATAAGAGTCATACAGGTCAAAGTATACCACATGAATAATTGTTGCCCCTGTGATACAACTTACCACTTTTTTGTTGTCTTTCGACTGCTCGCAATCGGGAATGGTATCCATATTTTCATTGCTTTCTGTTTCCCCCTCCTAAAAGAGGCATATGCAAAAATTACTTGCAAAATACACGATAGGTAAAACTGATAAAATAGTCTCCTGTTTTCACTCACAGTTTATATACATATCATCATCATCGTTATCAACGTCATCATCCGACATCCCAAGGGTTTCCGCTTACGGGGGGATTTGACACATCCATCTCTATTTGATACTATTATAACTATAACAAGTACTAGACAAAGAGGGCTAGCCTTCGTGGTATGTCAAAGAAACTTCTGGACATCGTGAGCTACCGTAAGTGTCGGTACGTTACTTGAAGTGCTTATCCGGGGCTAAACAGCACAAAACAAACAAACAATATTTAGAGCGGGTGACACTTAAATTTGCAGTTCTAAAAACTGGTTACCGTGTGGCCCTTTAAGTGCCCCCGTCCATTTAAGGACATTATCAGATCACATTTGAATTAGGTAATGTGGTTTTTGAGGAGAGGGGAATACCAGTGCACCCGGAGAAAACCTCTTTGGAGCAGAGAAGAGAGCCAACGTCTTAGCTCCTTCAACAGGGCCAAAGCTAATATAAGGCAAGACGAGGCACTCGCCTGGTCTCGTTTTTAACACCAGATCAAAAATGAAATTTTGAAAAAATTTCCTTGAAAAAAAAAATTAAGTAAATATACAACAACCCATCTTAAACGCAGGACCCTCATCAGATAATAAGATCGATGAATGTCCCCTGTTCCTGCAGATAAATCAATGTTTTTTTTTTACATAAAGGATATTACATATTAATTACATATTACATTTTAAACACGACTCGAGAAGATAAATTTAGTATCTCCAAGTGGTCATGAAATGTTCTATTTATTACATAAACACCAATGGAATACCAAACCATTTCAATATAATATTTTTTTTCAGCTGCAAAAGGCGCAATTTCTCATGTAGCTATAGCAACGGTGATCTTTTCATATAACAAGTCATGTTATTTTCACGTGTGAAGATATCATGTTCTCGCGCGAAAGCTCACCAAGTATTTCACTGGTGGTTATCTAATAAGTAATTTATGAGCTTCTCCTATCTATCGATAATGAACAACACGACATCGGATACTTACGTAGCCTGGAACCAGGCTCCGCAGTGGGGGAAAAAGGCAAAAAACGGGGACAGATAGAAAACATGTAAGATTTTTTCTCCTTTTTCCCACAATTCGGAGCCTGGGCCGAGGCTAATACTTACGCTGATGTCGACGTCCTGATTTGGAGCGATATCGACAGAGCTGTCAAGGTTTCCACCAAACTGGTTAATTAAGGTAAAAAATCACAAAAAAAATAACTTTTAGTGATTTTCTTTTTTTTCTCTTGTTTAGTTTTCTTTCTTTGTTTTTCCTTCTTTTTTCTTGTTCGTTTTTCTTCTCTTTTCTTTTTTTTTTTTACTGAAATAAATAAACATTGCGTTCCCCGTCCCCGTCCCCGTCCCCGTCCCCGTCCCCATCAAAGATTGTCTGTGAAAGCAATGATTTGTTTCCGGACCACCAAAGTACGTACAAAATAAATAAATAAATAAACTCAGTTTAATGGCCTTAGCAATATGAGACACCTTAGAAGCTCAAATTGTGATCACGTGACTGACAGTTGACAATTAACGGTCAACACATTTACTTTAAAATGAAAAAAAAAGATAATGAAAGAGCAACAAGTTGTTTTAGGTATATTTCAGAGGCTATTGGAAAGGTTCTGAAAAATTGTGTGTGGGAAAAGGGTCACGTGACTTATTAATTAGTTAAATAGCTAATGGGATAACCCACAAGTCACGTTTAGGCTGACACTGTTTATGTAACATTTTGGTAGACGTGAAAATTACTAAGATTATTGTTTGCTTTGCAACCCTTCCCCGTTTAGGAAAACGTGTTTTGTGACGTCATTGACGAAGCAATGTCACGTGTTCTTTGAAATCACGTTTCACGTGTTTTTTCTTTTTTTTTCGTTGAGCCACATTTGTAGTTCACTTTTCAGAATCACTGATGGCAGCAAACCGTTTTAAACAGCATTTAACAAAATATGCATATTTAATTAGGTAGTCATGCCTTAAGTGGCCTGACAATAAATAAAAGAGTTCCCTGCCGTTTCATAGGCTTTACACAAGGTGATTGCTTTTGCTGAACGTTATACGAGCAACCTCAAAATATGGAAATTTCAAACAGCCTCACCAACAAAATTTGACGACCTGCACTGGGTAAATTGCTAAGACTTCCCACAGTCCGGGCCACAACCAGAACTGGATATATGATGACGTTACCCAAATTTTCAACATGGCGCCCAAACCAAGGGACGCGATCCAGGGTCGCTTTTCAGCTCTTTGCTACGCCTAGAAATGACCTTTTTCCACAGTACCTTAGGAGCTGCGTCTTTGAATGATGAGGAAGCACATAAGCGTAAAAAAAATGGCAACCGGCGAGGTTTGAGTGTTCTCTGGAGGTAAAACGGCTGAAAACGGGAGTGCCTCAGCTCAAAGATCTACCTGACAAGGCGCAAAACATTTGAAGATAGAAAGGTGTGTGACATTTTTTGAATCTTTGAAAAAAATGTTTTTTGAAATCTACATAAAATTTGCTTGTTAATGGTGGTTTTGTTGTCGTAGTGCAAAGCATTTTCACATAGTGCTGTGCGTTTGAATTTGCAATAGTGAGTTTGCGCCATGTGCGAATTTTTGTAACGCCATGTTCATTTTATGTTCTATTGCAGTGTGGTGGAAAAGCACGTTGTGTTTTTGGCATTAAGATGCCGGTTGGGTAACAAAACTTTA
This sequence comes from Porites divaricata, assembly GCA_038088405.1. Taxonomy (NCBI): domain Eukaryota; kingdom Metazoa; phylum Cnidaria; class Anthozoa; order Scleractinia; family Poritidae; genus Porites; species Porites divaricata. The sequence continues at coordinate 11,578,444 of JBBMOI010000010.1, read as the reverse complement.
TCGAAAAGGCGAACTGTCCATATTGCGTTGGTTGGTCCAAGTAGCAATGCAGAACTATAGTTTCGATTGTTGTTTGACCGATCGAACAGACCTTACTGTGGGACCGACATTAAGCTCCGAGGAGCCGGGTCGGGTATTCTGAAGTATTGCTACTAACTGAACTGAACAACTAAGTAGGTGTACTTTGCTTTTATAGTGCGACAGATTGTTTATATAACAAAACGGTAAATGTCAGGAAAGACTGGATATTGCTGCTAGAAGTCAAACTTACAGCCTCACCACATGCGAGAAATGATGTGTTTTCATGTGTAGTTAAGTGAAATGTTGTTGCCCGAGATAGTACTTTTAACACATGGTACAGTTGCAGTAGACTCTTACCAAAATTGTTAATAAAAACAAATAATTTATAGTTGCTCTACTGCAAATATATATGCTGGAAAAGCAATAGCCTTGTGGTTGGTTTGTCAGTGGGCTTCAATCCACTTTGAGCATTCCCGGAATGAGCTAGCCCCGGCTGAGTTCACCATGTTGTGTTCTTGGACAAGACACTTGGCTCTTACAATGCCTCACTCTCGTAATAATATTACATTTGGAGGTTTGGGTGGCACACATACATGTAAGAATAAAACCCTAGTATTTAACTGTGAGGATTATTTCCACTTTCATAGATTCTGTTTGTTTTATTTTTTAAAAGATTTTTTCTAGTCAGACACAGAAGGAATTTAGCAATATTACTGAAGACAAGAGCTACTTTCAGGCCGTACAGCACAGAAGTTACAGCTAACAGTAGCACTCTAGATGTATTTCAGTACAAAACCAACAACAATAAAGATGGCAGGTCTTACACTTGTGTCTACATACATTCCCATGCACCTCAGAGTTTTACTTTTATCGCGGACTGTTAACAATATCAATAATAACTTATTATAAAATATTCTATTTTCTTTTAAGAATAAGAACTGAAGAAACAAAGTGACCTGCAAAACCCACTACCACACAGAAGTGGATTAAACATATCACTACAAATCATGTTATTATCCATACTAATTAGGTCCATGGGGTCTTTCATTGATGGATTTCAAGACATGGAAATAAGAGTACGTACAAAATTCAGTTTGATACATGTACATGTAGTTTTTGTAATAAGGGTTTAAAAGAATACTTGGTCAAAAACTTTATATTATTTGTTGCTTATTTTAAACAAAAACCTTAAGAGCGGCTGTCTGTAAATATCGACCAGGGGTGGGAAAAATAAAAATTTCGAAAAATCCAAAAAAAATTCAGTGGACTACCCTAGGTACCTTAGTAATGAAAATATAAATTTTACTTTCATCGGTTAAATATTTTTGCAATACAGCGAGTGTAAAGATTGACCGCTTCACGGCCTCCACCGGGCCGCTTTTTCGGGACGCGCGACAGGGTAACGAAAAAGGCTCGATTTTAGTCTAATTCAAACATCATTCAATTCACAATGCTTCTCATCGTATTAAAGGGATTTCAAAATACATTTTGAGTGGTAATATGCTTCAATTGATTGCAACCAGAATATTTTACGGATTTTAAGATACTTGAATAATTTTGAGGATTTCACCCGAGCAAAATTTTGTCGAAATTCGAAGGCCTAAAATTCAACCCGATACATCGTTTTAAGAAGAAATAGATATCTGACGTTAAAAAGCAATCTTTAAGCTTTCGAAATATGGGTTCAAAACTTTGGGCAACATGTGAAATGAATTTTTGGGAAAGCGAAATTCAGGGAGCACTTGAGTGAAATTTGACCTCTCTGACTTGACAGTTATGAGGTTCGGCGCGACACGGTGAATTCTAAAACAAATTGTTCAGCCCAGGTACGTTTAATTCAGGCGATTCCAAGTCCCACAGTGATACACACGTGATTGAAAAAAAGTACGATGGAAAATTGTACCTCAATGTTTAGCCAAAAAGAAGGTCAAATCCCGGCTTTTTCTCGTAACCTGTAGCTTAACACTAATGTAAACACGAAGGTCAAGTACTCGTATCACGACACCGCAAAGTGTTCAAACTTTACACCAAATATCTATCCTTTCTAGTAAATATGAGGTCGGCAATATTTTTGTTTGTACCTTATGTCCTTGCTTGTCTTCATGACAGCAAAAAATGAGGCAAACTGCAGCGAAACCCCCGCGCACTCGACCTGTGTCAAGGCCGAATGCTGTTACGTGGGTCGAGAATGCGTTACATAACATGACACACCAAGAGATTTTTTCTTTCGTCGTAAAAAAATGCCATCACTTATGAACATGTTATAACTATACTATTTTTTTTCTCCCCATTTACCTCGCAGCTTTACGATCGCAAACATGTGAACCCAAACGTCATGAAACGTGTCAAATAGTATTCATTAGCGTTATGTAAATACATCCTTTTTGTTTGTTTGCTTTAAGTCAAATGTTACTTTTCCATTCCCATATTAGTTCTACTTTATAACGATTGCGAAATATCCTAACGTGTTGTGCAGAAAAGGGTCACGGAGACCGCTTTCGCAATACCTTATTTTTAGTGAGAACGTCTCCCGAAGTCATCGATTTCTTGATAGCGCGGTTTTCGTTAGAAATAAAGTTTTCGGTAGCGAGAGCTCGGCTATAGCAGACGTCTACTACTCGCTGATGTGCGACCAAACAGAGTGTGAATATGGAGCGCTGGTTGGGGGTGAGTGTGGTTCAAGTGCCAGATACTTGAGCACAGAGAACCTACCCATCAGGGAATATTAATGTAGCCGATCAATTGAGCGCCACATTACAGAAACACTGCAAGCCAGTTTTGCCAACTGTGGTTTAAACACTGAAGCAGAGCTGTTATTAGCCAGGGCGGGTAAGTTTGAGATATACATATCTTTTAAAAACTCACTTTTTCCTTTTTTTTTACTTGATATTGTTAGTTATGATTTTCCATCAGTCTCTTCTTTGTCTTCCTCGCAAGAACTTTTTTCTTGGAATTTGGGCTTGAAAGGTTTTAATTTGGGATTTCTCCGATCCTCAAATCTTCCCTAAAAATCTAATGGCTATCCCCAGTCCACAACAGAACTCGGCAGACCAAGCGCAGTTTGCTCTCATCCTTAGGGGAATAGGAAATAAAAATTCCTTATTTTATCGTCATTTTCACCTTGTCCCAGGTGTATTTGAATTTGATCACTCAAAATTTCAAATGACGATTTGCCTGAAGCACCGTGACGACTTTGGCATCGGATGGCGCTGCCGACAATAAATATTTTACCTTCGTTCAAAAGCGCCATCATCACTGAGAGTACTACACTTACGAGATCCAGCTGGTACAAGTATCATCATAAGGCTGTATATCAACTTTGACTGCGCAAACGAAAGCGTCCTTTCTTTTTTTAACATGATGGGGGGCCAGAGCCAGGGGAACTTTACATAACACTTGTCGGCAGCGCCATCCGATGCCAAATTCGTCACAGTGCTTCAGGCAAATCGTCTGCTATAGACGAGCTCTCGCTACCGAAAACTTTATTTCTAACGAAAACCGCGCTATCAAGAAATCGATGACTTCGGCAGACGTTCTCACTAAAAATAAGGTATTGCGAAAGCGGTCTCCGTGACCCTTTTCTGCACAACACGTTAGGATATTTCGCAATCGTTATAAATTAGAACTAATATGGGAATGGAAAAGTAACATTTGACAAAACAAACAAAAGAAATGTATTTACATAACGCTAATGAATACTATTTGACACGTTTCATGACGTTTGGGTTCACATGTTTGCGATCGTAAAGCTGCGAGGTAAATGGGGAGAAAAAAAATAGTATAGTTATAACATGTTCATAAGTGATGGCATTTTTTTACGACGAAAGAAAAAATCTCTTGGTGTGTCATGTTATGTAACGCATTCTCGACCCACGTAACAGCATTCGGCCTTGACACAGGTCGAGTGCGCGGGGGTTTCGCTGCAGTTTGCCTCATTTTTTGCAGTCATGAAGACAAGCAAGGACATAAGGTACAAACAAAGATATTGCCCACCTCATATTTACTAGAAAGGATAGATATTTGGTGTAAAGTTTGAACACTTTGCGGTGTCGAGATACGAGTACTTGACCTTCGTGTTTACATTAGTGTTAAGCTACAGGTTACGAGAAAAAGCCGGGATTTGACCTTCTTTTTGGCTAAACATTGAGGTACAATTTTCCATCGTACTTTTTTTTCAATCACGTGTGTATCACTGTGCGACTTGGAATCGCCTGAATTAAACGTACCTGGGCTGAACGATTTGTTTTAGAATTCACCGTGTCGCGCCGAACCTCATAACTGTCAAGTCAGAGAGGTCAAATTTCACTCAAGTGCTCCCTGAATTTCGCTTTCCCAAAAATTCATTTCACATGTTGCCCAAAGTTTTGAACCCATATTTCGAAAGCTTAAAGATTGCTTTTTAACGTCAGATATCTATTTCTTCTTAAAACGATGTATCGGGTTGAATTTTAGGCCTTCGAATTTCGACAAAATTTTGCTCGGGTGAAATCCTCAAAATTATTCAAGTATCTTAAAATCCGTAAAATATTCTGGTTGCAATCAATTGAAGCATATTACCACTCAAAATGTATTTTGAAATCCCTTTAATACGATGAGAAGCATTGCGAATTCAATGATGTTTGAATTAGACTAAAATCGAGCCTTTTTCGTTACCCTGTCGCGCGTCCCGAAAAAGCGGCCCGGTGGAGGCTGTGAAGGGGTCAATCTTTACACTCAATGTATTGCAAAAATATTTAACCGATGAAAGTAAAATTTATATTTTCATTACTAAGGTACCTAGGGTAGTCCACTGAATTTTTTTTGGATTTTTCGAAATTTTTATTTTTCCCTGGTCGATATTTACAGACAGCCGCTCTTAATGCATTTAAATCCGGAAGCTTTTGTTTTGGTCTGTTGTATCTGTCTAAATCTATTTGACCAGCCAGCCTCTTTCTAGTATTTTGGAAGTATCTACTTGACTTCTTATGGCCAATTTTTTTTGTATAAGTTGTTGAGAGGGAAATAGCAGGAGGAAATGGGGAGAATTTGGCGTGAGTGGCTCTTTTGAAAAAATAGTGATATCTTCCATATGATATGAAAAAAGAATATATGTAGCTGTCAAAAAAATATAGCTATCATTAAAATCAATATAAGTGTCCATCCTGACTGTTGATTTGTGTCGAGTGACACAATAATATAATATATAGTATATTATTACTAACTTCATAATTATTTTTTCTTGCAGCTTATGGCAATGAAGCTTTGTAAGAGGAAAATGCAGTTGTGATACGATAGGGGAACCGTAATAAAGTGAATGTTTTATACTGAGTGGTCTTATTTGCTTAACCTTTAGTGGAATGATTGTAACCTATGCTTGTTTACAAAATACAAATCTTGCAACAATTGTATTGTAAACAGAAGAGCAGAAATATCTGGTGATGTTAAAATGATATATGGTTTATTTTAGAAATCAAAACTGTAGTGACATACAATTTTTAAAACTGAACAATTAATAAACATTCATATGTTTATTTCCTACTTTCTTATTATAAGCAAGGAATTCATAAAATCTGGGTCACCATGAATATGTTATGAGAACTTGCTTAAGGTACCTGAAACATCATCTTCTGATAATAACTGAAGCACTTCAAACAAAAAGAACTAAACGAAATAAGCTGCCCTTATTCAAACGATGTAAACCTGTTTGTCAATATAATATTCACTATCCCAGTGCACATTGAAATAAGAATGTCGGGAAAATTTACATTTCCTCAACAGCCCTTGTGAAATCAGGCAAATCAGGGCCAAAATTACGCTTCTCTAGGGTATATATGCACGCTATAAGGTAGCGTTCACTTTTCTAGGGTCTCCCGAATTGAGAAGATCGGGCGGCCTACTTCTTGCGAAGAAGTCGTAAACAAGGTTGCTGATTAAAGCTTATAGTTCGCGAGCCTCTGTGAGTCACGTAATTCCAGTAAAGAAAAATAAAGAAAACGACTTTTCGATGGAATTTTCCGCAAGTTCTAAAAGTCGAGAGATCGATAGATCGGAAAGATTCTATAGTATCATGAGTATCTTTGGAGCGGCTTTCGAACGCGACATCGCCACCATTTTCTCTAGGCCTTAGTCCTTTTGCGGTCTAAGCAATGTTTTGGTTTTGCGTAAACCAATCAGATGACAGGAAATCATATATCCAGTTCTGGTTGTGGCCCACTAGGATTCTGGGAATTTTTGTCGGCTTAGATGCTGGCGCTTCCTTGGTACCGGGAACCGCCACTAATAACATTTTTTTTGGTCTAGAATAAGATCAGGAGTTTGAAGTCTGGGCGAAATACACCCCCCTCCCCCCCGGAACGAACAGTGAGAGATCTTCTGCAGGGCGGGCTAGTAGGTCTGTACACACACCTAGTCTATTGCAGATTCGGCATCCTGTAACCTGTGTTGTTCAGTTTTAGTATAATTACATTGATGACTATCGAAAATAGAGCGCTGTGATTGGCTAGGAACTTCGCTCTATCCCGCTATAATCACCGCGCGGTGATTATAGCATTGAAGGCTAGCAGTTTTCAAAATGGCAGCCAGATTTTTTGATGTTTCGGGATTGGAAATCGATCAATAATTTTATTTTCTCGAGTAATCATCAATGTAATTTATATACTAAACCAATTAGTCGCCTCAGGCGACGTGAATATCGGATCCGAATATAGTCACCGAGACGAAGTCGAGGTGACTATTCGCCGATATTCACGTCGCCTGAGGCGACTAATTGTTAAATAGTGAACCGTACTTGTTCGTACCTGAAGAGGTGCGTGTGTACTTGTTGCACTTGAAGCTCTGTGGCGTCCAGCCACAGGAGTCATAATCACAGAAGGGCGTTCAATTTCCTGATTAAAGGGAATGCTTGGAGCTTGTACATGGCAAACACAGGGACAGTTGTCAGGACAGCCAAGTGTAATAGAGGAGGAGCTGCCGTCAAACACTGACGTGAACGTTGTGTTGGTCGTTATGCTTTCAGCCTGATTATTGAATGCCGTTTCTAGAAGGCCGCTCAAGCTTATCAGCTGGGATCGGTCTTCATGGCAACAACTTTCGTCCAATTCTACCTCTTGCTTAATGGCTCCCAGATGGTATAATGGTTTTGTCTCGGAGGAGACATTTAAAGTGTCCTTCTGAGGAGCTAGATGTGGATTTTGGAAACTCATCTAAATTGAAACAAATAAAATAGATATGAATTCTATAGCTCCAGTGGTAAAAAGATAACGATTAGCTCGATGGCCATCGGAACAAAACATCGTTACTAACTATTAGGCAGGCGGGAAATATTTCATCTTAAAAACCAATTTAAACACTTTAAGCCTCAATATCCACTTACAAATTCTCCAAACTGAACTCCATACATTTCCTTGAAGAATTTGTCGTGAGAATTTAATAACAGATGAAAGCATTTTCTCTAAGGAGATCATTTTATTATTTCTTATAACATCTTCTCTTGCAATTGATAATCTATGGATGTTCTTAGTAGAAAAGCGATGTTGGTCGCTCTTGACTGGTCTGCCAGCAGCAAATATGCTCCGATATTGCGTTTTTCAAGCGCCAGAGATGGAACTAAACTAGTCTTATGGTTAAGTCCGTCTTCCAAACAGCGCCGAAATCCGTGTTCTGGGCCGCCACCTGCACCAGGATAAAAGTGCACGTCATGGTTAGCCTGTTAAAAATCGCATTGTCGAATTGCCAATCAGGATGAAGGGAAATTCGAAAACCATTTCCGATAATTTGTAGAGTCCCTCGAGGGCCCAGAACAAGGATATCCGTTACTAGTATAATTACATTGATGATTATCGAAAATAGAGCGCTGTGATTGGCTAGGAGCTTCGCTTTATCCCGCTATAATCACCGCGTGGTGATTTTTGCATTGAAGGCTAGCAGTTTTCAAAATGGCAGCCAGATTTTTTGATGTTTCGGGGTCGGAAATTGATCAATAATTTTATTTTCTCGAATAATCATCAATGTAATTATACTAAAACAATTTCGTCTCGGTGACTATTCGCCGATATTCACGTCGCCTGAGGCGACTAACAGTGAAACCCCGCCTTAAGGTCACCTCGTGTTTACGGCCACTTGTTTTGGCAAAACGACCATACATTTTCTTGTAAATTGGTGACCGTATTAACGGGCTTCTACTGTATTTACCAAATCAGTGAATAGCAATTTTCGCGCGTTTTCATTGGCTCCCGTAACTCGGAATGTCCTTGGCTATTTACTGTTTTACGACCGGAGCCAAGGTGGCTTCTCGTTTCGAGACATTTCGAAGGACGAAATTTGAGCGGTAAATGAAGGAGTCGTAAAAAAAAATACCAAGAAAGCGACGAACTTTGGCTTTGGTGTTTATTTGTAGGTAGAAAATTATTATCATGCTGAATTTGCAACAAAAACGCAAAAATCCCCGAAATGTTTGTATTAAAATTGTAAATAAAAATCCTACCAAGTGACGTTTTTAGTCTACAAAAAGTGACTTTTTTTTTCATTTTTATCCAACTGATTTGGTAAATACTAAAACAACTACCCCCCTCAGGGGCGGGTGAACAGTGCTACATATATATAAGACAAAAAAGCAAGGCTGATTTTACAGTCGGGAATATATTATCTTTTAACCAATATTTCGGAAGGCACGGCCTTCCTTCTTCAGGGTCTTACATCGAGAGAGGTAAAACTCTTGAACCTTTAGGTATTAATAAGAAAGATGAAATGTAATACAATATTTATTTCTTCTCTTTGTTATCACTTATTTTTCTATTTTTCTATTTCAAATTTCTTTCAATCACTACTTCAACGGTTTTTGTTTTCAACGTTCACTTGCTATCATAGTATCATATTGCACGCAATTTCTTATTTTCAAATTGTAACGTCTCATTATTTGTAAGACCCTGAAGAAGGACGGCCGTGCCTTCCGAAATATTGGTTAAAAGATAATATATTCCCGACTGTAAAATCAGCCTTGCTTTTTTGTCTTATATTTTCACTTATTGCTGATTAGATCCTTTATTAGGATCCGGTCCTTGCTTAAAAAATTGAATTTCTACATATATACCTCGACGCTTCGCGTCCCGGTGTATAGTCGCCACTATTCACGGGGTTAGATTACGTCTGTGACGCGGACTACGGTACGGCGTTCTAGGAAAAACTCGCTCGGATCACGTGATCCGAAACGCATGGGCCTCGCGGAATAATGAGGCCTAGGGACTAGGCCAGCAAAAACCGGGGATAGACCTCGAAATACTACCTTCAGCGCACTAACACGAAACCACCGCGTCACCACAGCGATACGATCGATTAAAAATAATTAGCAATTATTGAATGAGGCTGAGTATGATGTGAAGAAAAAATGTGAATGCGACAATCCCCAAAGGCAATATGGGATATGATCAATAAACTGTTCCTGACGTCTGTAGCTGCCGAACCTACTTTTGTTGCTTTCCTTTAGCACTAGAAAATACATTTCCATGGCCTTTCGTGCCAATTCTTTCAAATTTCTTTGAAGAACAGAGAACTCAAAACCACCCACAATGCCTTTTGGGATTGTCGAGTGCACTTTTTCCGACAACCTTTCTCGAAACAGCTGTAAATCATTGCCCTATCCACCTTTTCAATAGTCTCCCTCGCAGCCGTTTTTTAGGATGTCACGCAACGCTCGTGACATCCAAAAAACGGCTGCGTGGGAGACTACCTTTTGAGCAACTGAGGCCAGATCTGTGACTTATAACGACAGGCGAGTCATAACATTTGTAATGTTATCGAAAGTGTGTTAGTCGATGCTGTCTTGTTTATACGCCATTTTGTAACTTTCTTGGACTTGTTGGATAAGTGTAATGTTCAGAAAGCTGGAACAGCTGTCTGTAAATTCTGACCGTTGTATGAGACTAGATCCCGGTGAGTGAAGTTCATTTTGTACGGTCGAGGCCGTTTTTCTATGGTAGACGCAAGACGTGATCGAGAAGCGAACATGATTGCAGTGAAACAGCTCGCACTGCGAGGTGCAGCTTTCAGAAGCAAACACATAAGTAGGAATGTAGTATATAGCTAGGCCGTCTCGGGCTATCTCAAATATAAGGAAGCGTTTAAACTTTTATCGATTAGGAATGTATGTCAGTTGTTGCGGGGGCGGGGGGGGGGGGGGGGTAGGGGTGGAGGAGAGGGGAAAAAAGTAAACCTTGCGGATCAGCCAAAACAGTGGAACAAAAAAGGTAATAACATGCAAGATAAAGCTATGGTAAAGTAGTTACGGTGTATGACATTTGCAGACCGCAGACTGCAGACCACAGATTGTAAATTAAAAGACACCAAAAATCTTCCTAATAAAGGTGACACCATCAAAAATATAACATCGTGTGAAAGTGAGAAAGTAGCCTGGGAACAAGGTTGATGTTTTTGCGCAAAGTTACATTGGCCTCATTTCTAAGATGCTGTTGGCTATTCTTCACCGACGCGACTCTTTATTGACTCACCCGGCATATCACTAATTGCGTTGATTCTTTATTCTTCTTTGATTATTGTGAATTGATAATGACAAGTAGCAATGCCCATCAATGCCTGTCTAAATAGTAGTCTTCTGTAAAAAAAAAAAGTGTTTAGATTGCGAGCACTTCGTGCTCACTACAGTTATGTCTACAAAAACAACTAGGATAGATCACGGACATTTAACACCTTTTAAATGACGTATTTCATCTTAGTAGTATTTAACCTATTCGCCCCTGAACCGCCCGTGCGGATCCACGTCCTTTGTAACCCTCGTGACGTCATCAGTTTTAACGGTCAAGGCCAACTTTTTCCGCTAACTTGTGCAGAGTGAAGAGATCTTTCAAACCATACCAGAATGGGCACAATTCAGTCAAGGACACCGGAGAAAACGGCAAAAAACCATGCAAGATTGACCTGTAAATCTCCATGAAAATCTTGCTCCATTACCCACCTACCTTTGCTTTCACCTAATCCTAAGATCCTAAAAGCTTTCCTAAAAACTCTTCCCATCAAAATGAAGCCTACTAAATGCCCAGCAAGAGGGAAAAAAATGAGCAAGAAAAGCGAAAAACGAGGGGAGGAGAGAAAGGGGAAAGTAAAAGTCAAGACTGCTGTGTCACTTTTAAACCCAAAAACTGTCGAAATTTTGCTTTCTGCGCATGCCCGAACTTCGCAAGCTGATATTTTGCATCTGGACACGAAGGCCGTGAAGAGTACGACCGGTAAACGGGTTTGTGGTAAGTTTTAGCTTTTTATAGCACGACAGTGACCAGAAAACCACTCAACTAGCTTCAAAACACGTTTTTTGGCAAAATCTCCAGGAGCGAATGGGTTAAGGATGTGCTAGACAATCTAAACTGAACAGATCCTACCTGGACTCGACGAATTACCGGAAGTGCATTTTGAATTTCTAAATAGGCAAATCGACAATGGCTTTTTTAACAGGCCAATCATTGCTCATGCTCAAATCCTAGTACACAGTTGGGGCCCCCGTAGAATAAGGATTCCGGCACTGTTTCACAGATAGACTTATATAACCAGAGTTTAGTTTCGTCTGTGGTGCAGGTTAAATTGCAAGCCTGTTGCTATGGATTCATGAGCGAGTTTGTGACATCGGCAGCCATTATTCTGCTCTAATTCACTACGAGGCGAACAGCCAACAACTCCTTCAGGAATCAGGTCGGTGTAATTTGCATGAAAAAACTTCGCTTCTCGGAACAAGGTAATGTTGATGATGACGCCACCTTGCTTACGATATTTTCGGTTTCATTCAATTTACAGTCTTGCTGCCTCATGCAGTCTGCAGTCTGCAGTCTGCGGTCTGCAGTCTGCAGTCTGCAAATGTCATACACCGAAGTAGTTACTGGTACCAGTATATAAGCAAGTACCCATGCACCCAGTAATGTGAATTGGAGTCGCGGTCACAGAGTGAATCAATCCCAATTTCGTCTTTGTAGAGATCAAGAGAAGATCCAGATAACACAATTCATGCACCTTACATTATAGCCAGGGCAATGTGTCAGTACTGGTAACAATACAGCAGGCTTTTCGGTAGCATTTATTTTTGGAAGTACCGGATGTATTAAAGTGAAGCAATGTGACAGAAATTCGGCTAACAACGTTATGAGACTTGTTTGAGATTGAGTCGGACGTTGTTTTAAAATGAATTGTACACATACTCATCAAGATGACGAGATGTTGATCAAGATGTTGTGTTTGACTGGTATGTGTTGAATTGAAACCTTGTGCCGATAGCGCGGAACGCGCGCTAATGCAGGCAAGTGCCACTTCGGCGAAACGGCCAGGATGGTTAGTGCTTGTGCGGTAGGGAAAGCTTTAAATTATACTGTTACTTGCTTTGTATAAGTGATATTAATGAACCAGCCTTTGAAGACATAATTAACTTAACGCGATTCCGAAAGTAATGGTAGGAAGGCTAAACGTCAGGCCGGGGGTCGGTTGCCGGGGCGTTTTCCTCAAATTCCGAGGTTGTACTGAGCAAATGGGCGTCCGCTACCATAGGAAAATTCATTACCTGACGAGGGATATTCCACGTTAAATTGTACGCGAAAAGCGATATCGCACGAATCGCGAAGCGGTGAGTGCGATATCGGTTTTCAAGTGCAATTTAACGTGGAATTCACTTTTTGCATTGCCAAAAAGGGGTCGGCTGCGCGCAGGCTAAGTAAACATAGTTTACAAACCGAGCATATCCTGACATTTCAATCTACACTTTTTAATGTTTAATTAAAGCCTCGTTTTCCGAATTTAAAAATAACAAAACAAAACAAAGAGAAAAGAAAAAGAGAGAAAAAAAACAAGCAACAACAACAAAATTACATCACAATATTAATCACATTATTTCGACAAGTGGCAAAGAGTAAAGGCGAATAAAGTGGAAGGGGTAAACCATTCAACTTGATCAAAAAACTGTAAAAATAAACTTGAATGAGTTTAACTTTCGCGGACAGTTTGCTACAGTCGGTGCTTAAGGTGCTGTTACACGGAACGATTCGCAACGACGACGATCTTTAACGCAACAGAGAATTGCAATTGGTTGGAACGTTGCACCATAATTTCAGTAAAATGCTGATTCTTCTGCCGCAATGTTATGCTTAAAATTATCCCGGCATATATCAATTATGGACTATCCTAACTACAATATCCCTGGGATAATTCCTGGGATACCGCTTGTATACGAAAAGATAGCCTGTGCCGACGGCAGTCCGACCAAAAAACGCGCGTCAAGAGGAAAACCGGAAGTCACATTTATCGGCACGTGCATGACTCAACTTTGACCCGCACCCGTGACCGATCTAGGCCGTCTGGAGATTTGCAGCCTTGGAATGGTTGCGTAACCCAAAAATAAATTGATCGTGTTGTTACTTGGTATATTAATAGCATGTGAGTGAAACTTTAACCTGTGACCTATCTATGGATCAGACTATAGCGTCTCAATTTCGATTGGCGAGCAAAACGGGACGTTTCCCTCAGTTACGTAACTATTTCCTGCCTCTTACGGTATGCTGCAAATCGTCAACGGAGTCGTAAGAAGATCCAATGCCTGGATAACACACGTGCAGTTTAATTTCACTCACGTGCACTTACATGAGCTGCATTGCTCTTTAAAGGTTACCTAACCATCCCCTGATTCTACATCTCATAGGACTTCTAAAATTTGCAACCTTTAAAGCAGGGTTTGGTTTCGCAACCCCCCCCCACCCCCCACCAAAAAGAAAAAGAGAGAAAACGTTGCAAGAGCGTTATCTACGGATACGACTGACTGAAGCAGTTGCGTAAGTGCAAGTGAGTGAAACTTTGACCTGTGAGTCGCCCCATGTAAAGGAATCCGGATTCCAAAATCCGGGAAATTTTTGCATTTGGAATCCGGAATCTTGGAAATTTTTGCTTGTGGAATCCGGAATCCTGGACCCTGGAATCCGGAATACAGGTGTAGGAATCCGGAATCCCACTAACAATCCGAATCCGGAATCAAAGCTCCACTGAAAAAGATCTGGAATCCACTAATTGGAATCCGGAATCCACGGCGTGGAATCCAGTTTCCAAGAGTGTCTTGGATTCCCTTACATGGGGCGATCCATCACTGTATCGTTGTCTGGGTATCTACCTACAAAACAAATCCTTGTCTTGTTGTCTCTTTGCAAAAGCGGGTTGTCAGGATTGTTTCTACAAGGGACTATCGATGCTCATTAAGACCCTGTTAAGCTATTAATTGAAAAACTTATGTTTTCTCTTAAACATGGCCATTCTCTTCTTCCATTAAGGTTCAAAGATTACTTTTCTTTAAACAAAGAAGTCTCCTGGGAGAAGTCTATAGCTATGACACTAAATACGCGTAGAGCTAATATTCGTAAATTTTCTGTGAGTTTCCAAGGACCATTACTTATTTCAGCTCTTTAGGAAATGAGATCAAAGTTCCACTTGTCTCCCCTCATTCAAAACGAAACTTCGTAAACATTTCTGTGAGAATTATAAATTATAAACCTGGTAAATAGTTATTTTTTCTTCACAGTGTCCAATTACTTAGGTTTTTACGTTTGATACTATACTTTATGCATTTATATATTTATGTTTTTATATTACTTATTTACTTCAACTGAGGGAGCCGAACCTTCATAAGCCTTATGACTGCTTTTCTTATTTCTCTACGAATAATGCTGAAACCCTAGTATTTTCCTGAATTGTATTTTTAATTCTGTGCAAAAATTATTTAAATTATTCCCAGCTTGATTTTGGAACACGATTCAGTTTTCGAGGAATTATCCTGATTTTATACAATTACTGTATCTCATTATACTTTGAGGACCTGGTTGGATTGAAAAAGCAAACGTCGTTAACCCCTTCCTCTGAAGGCGCAACAGTTCTCTTTCCACCTTTTTTACAATCTGTCGATCTAAAAAGCTGCTCGAGGCATCACATGGTCTTGCCGACCGATGACAGTCACACCATATAAGGTCTGGCAAAACCGGGGGAATACATGCAACTCTAGCACGATTGAAGATATGATGATTGAAGTCAAATATAGTTCAACACTACATTTTCACGTCCATTTGATAAGAAATTATGAGATAGTGCTGTTGTACCAATTATGAACAAAAGTGTTAAAATTTTGCCATCCAATTCGGCGACAGTTTCGCTACCTAACCGAATATTACAGCATAGTTTGCTTTCCGTATTTCAAATCACGTCTGTGATGGGACTAGTATAAATGAGAAGTAAATAACCGAAACTGAGAAATTAATATAAGCGTTACTCTGAAGAATATCAAAGACGATCATATGTTGTTCTAAAGTTTTTTCCTTTATGTGGTTTTTCTTAATAATATGCTTAGATTATTTTGCTTTGTTCGCCTCAGCGATTTCCTGCCAAGTTTTGTCCAACTCAGAAGCATCTCAGTAAAGGATATCAAAGAAAGTTTTGAGACTTATAATGTACCACCTCAGTAATGGCATTGAAGAAATGAACTCTGCCAGTCTTAAAGGGGAACGGAAAATTATATATCTAACGCCCGTCGAAGTTATGTTGACTTGCTTTTCAATATTGCTGTCGATTTTACATTGTGGGCTGCCACTAAAAGAGAGTTTGATGGTTTGGTGACTTGAACCCGAGTGATTGGGAAACGCGGGGAATTAGAAAGCTAGTACATGAAGTCAGTCGAGGTTTCTAGGTAACATTGATCAGGAGCACCCAACGGCAATTTTCGAAAAATATCTGTTCGGAAGACGATTTGAGACCTAGAATTTTCGGAACATTTGTTCTTAAATTTCTTGCGTGCCTGTCTCTCCTAGGGTTTTCGAACATCTAAAAAATGGTATAATTACCCATTTTTAACGGATTTTTACCCTAAAAAACGCCACCTAAATTTTTCCGGAGCCTTTTTCTGGCTGAAATTTTCGAAAAGGTATTAAGTTTTGATCCCTACAATTTTCGGAACACTAGACTTTCAGCTAGGAAATCTGAACAGATGAAAAGTTTTTAGGGGATAAAAATGCCTATATCTACCATTTAAATGCTAAAATATGTTCAATGATGCTATTTTAAGTGGTTTTGAGCTATATCCTCGTTGGGTGCCCCTGATTGATTCAGCACGTGTGGCGACTCCTAGTTTTTTGCATTCTAATGAACACAAAAAGACCCATTTGATTTCTCTAAAATTAGGCTTCCAGCCAGTAACTGGAGGCGGTTGTGTGTTCAAAGAGCTATGCCGATTGTCTCAAACTGATTAGGTGATGTTTACAATACTGAAATTTTCGAGCGTTAATAGCTGTTATAGTTGCTGCTTTTAATAGCTGTTGGTTTGCGTATATCAAATTTGCTGCATTCCTCCAGATAGTCAGGCGAGTGATTCAAATCTAGTCCTGTGAGCAGTGTTGGTGTTGCTGTTTTCGCTTATTACCGCCGGAGCTACGTTTTAGTCTCTTCATGGAAAATTTGAGAAAATTTGAGAGAAAAGTAGGAGCGCAATGTAGATTTGGGAGCGGCGCCCGTTTAATAAACAACCTGTTCATTTACAACCATTTCAGTTCCTCGTGGCAGCTTTGTACGCTCAGTTCAGGAAATCATCCCGACTCGTATTTCGCTGTATTGTTGAAGTTATACTTGTTCAAGTCTATGTTACTTTACTCGTTCAACGGCGATAGCGTTTTTATTAGCAACAAAACTTTAAGTTGCTTGATCGAATACGTGTTAGAAGACCACGATTCACAACCAACAAATTGAAACACACGTTAAGTTAATTCAGTTCTTGGGTGCGGCTTTGCCTCACAACCATCTTTATGGTGGCAGAGTTCACTCAAATCGTAGCGATGAGTATAGCACTTGCTTAGTGGTCGAACGACTTATAATTAGCTCTTAGGTTTTCCGCATACATGGATATGCAAACATAGCGTGGGAGATTGTCTCTTTGTGAATGTACTTGGTATAACTGCGACTTACATTCATCTGTTACATTGTTAAGAAAATCTAAGGCAATCTTCCATCAAGTCTAAAAGCTACGGTTTACTATAAATTAATATTTTAAGCTCTTAGTTGCCCAATTCGATTCTAGCGAACATATTTCCTTCATTGCAAGTAAAGGAACAATTTATTTCCCGAGAGTGGCAGACACGGACAGTAGCCTAGCCTGAAATTAATCCGATTGCTTCGAGTCGTTTTCTCCTCTCAACAACGTCTGAATCGACCGGCCGTTAATGCCGTCCAGTGACGTCACTCACTACCCGAAAACCGGGTAGTGATTTTGATTGGTTGATTGTCTAAACATTCGCATAATTATGTATAATTATGAAAAATTTTAGCGGGATTGTCGCTTGATATTCAGCGGATCGCTTCCCCGGCATTCTTTCGTGTAGTTCAAACATTTCTAAAAGCTTAATCTTTATCTTAAACAGCAAAATTGCCCTTGTCTTCGAAACTGAAATGCTAAATTGAACTGCGAATGAAGAATCATTGTGGAGAGTCGGTAGGTTTTAATTTAGAGCTGCTTTGTGGTTTTGGCGGCCGTTGACTTTGTTTACTTGAAGTTTTCTGAGATCTGAATGTTATAATTCGACCTTCTTGCTATTTTTACCGTCAAGTGTAATGATTCGTTAGCTTTTCTTTCTTGTTTCCTTGTTTTTTTCTTCGCTAAGAACCAAATAGCTTCTTTTCAGAATTAAAGCAAATCATTGTGTTTTTGAACTAAGTGTTCCGTGTGTGTGTTTGTTTCATTGCGTGATTGCGGCCGAGTTTGATTATAGAATTCAGTACCACCGGTTCAGAGTTGTACTGCATGCAGTTGATAGTTTGAACGTTAAACATGAATTACGATCGAAAAAAATAAAGCAATTCTGTATCATGCAGACATTTCCAAACGGTATTTCTCGGCTTGCGACTTGAAAACTGTGTTTTATTTTTTGCATTAATTAAAGCAAAGATCAAGGAGTAGTGACGTCACTGGACGACATTAACGGCCGGTCGATTCAGACGTTCCTGAGGGAGTAATAACGACTCGAAGTAATCGGATGAAATTCAGGCTAACAGTAGCCAGCCTTTGCAGCCACCATTTTGCACCCCTCTGCTAAATTGTTCAAATACACGTCGCGGAGCAAAAGCTTTTATTCAACAGTTATCGACATCCGCGTTTATTTAAGATCCTGTGGCTCAACCCCCGGGCGATGACAGCGTGGAACTAAACATGCCAAAATCTGTATGCATACATTGATATCAAGGCGTGAATAACTTATCACTGTTCTTCTTGAGAGCGTGGTTGCTGTTAGTGACGACCATAAGGCGAATCAATGGGCGTTTGATAACAAGTGCCATTTGCATGTCCTACTTGCCCTCTAGAGATTTGCAAAACTAAGGTTTTGACTTCGCAACGGCTCTGACATCCACGGTTTTTCAATCGGCTTTACACGTTAAGATACATGTAAGGCCCGTTTCAAACGTCGTGCTACGTACTGCCGTGCCGAACTCAATTGATCGAATTAAATTCGACTTTAGCACGGCAGTAGCTCGACTTGGTTTCAAACGTCGTGCTACCGCCGTGCCGAACTCAATTCATAAATTACAAATGCGTTAGAATACATTTTAAAGTTTCCTGAACCGTTTCTTTATTATTGTGTTTTGTTTTCGGCAACAGACGTTCTATTCGACTGAATTAAATTCGACTTCTGAAACCAAGTCGTGCTAGTGTCGTGCTGCAGTCGAGCCAGCTTAGCACGGCAGTAGCACGACGTTTGAAACAGGCCTAAGACATGCGTGAATAAACCCAATTATCACGCCTAAAACTCGAACATTGTTCTAACTGCAGTTTGCTCTTAAGCCCTTTTTATGAATTCCACTTTGCAATAACCGCAGCCGCGATGTGAAAATACCAACAATCAGGAAATGATTACTTTACCTTATATTTCACGTGTCTACTTGGTTCCTTCTTGTATTTTTCTGCTTCTCAGATGAAACCCTGAGGACAAAAAGTCCTTCTCTCCCAAGTGTATGAGTATAATACAGAATATTAACTAAGTCTAACCTGTGAATAATACTGATGCTTTCCCTTGTACGTGTAAGACTCACTGAAGGCTCGTTTGTTTGATTGTCATTACTGAAGTTGCGGTATTTATTACACGTTTAAATTGATGGCGATGGCACGTGACTGAACTGTCCGTGGCCATTTTCGCACGTGCCGGAAAAAGTCAGTCATGACACGTTTCCAATTCTTGTGCACTGGCTTCACAAAATAGTCCTTTCCTCGAAGTTCTTACAGGTTATCAAACTTAGCGAGTTTTGGAGCCTTAAATGAACCACCCATTTGCTGTGAAAAGCAGGTAAAATCTCGCACCATATTTATTTGTGAGCATAAGTGAGAAGTATATGATTTTTTTTACCTGTAATAATAGTAGTGATTGTAATAATTCAGTCGGGACAAAAGGTGTGTGTGTTTTCAAGTTCCACCAGGAAATCAGAGTAATCAAATTGGTAGATGATGGAATAAAATTGCATGAGTTGATTTCATTTAGTTGTTCCGAGCAGACCCATAAAATTCTGGAAAATCCTACCACGTGGAACAATAACTATTTTAATAATTAATTTTCTGCTCTTTAACCAAGAATTCGCTTCTTCTTATGATTTCCATGTCTTAATTTTGAGTGTAGGCCTAGCTAGTAATACTTAGTGAAATGTCTACTGAATTAAAGCTCTTGTGTGTTCACAGAACTGTGGCTTGCAAGCTCGTATCTCTGCAATAGTCTAACTGAAGCATGCCCTCGATCTGCGCCAAACATTTGCCTTTCCTGTCAATTACAGAGACATTTCATGTAAGCTTGTTCTTACTTTTGAGTCTGCCAACGAAAACCAATGGTATGACCGTTCAATAAATTTTTATTGTTATAGTTGGTTTTTGGTGTTTTACAAAATGAATTTCGATTTTTTTTTCTAATCTTGCGATTGACCTGCACGCATCCAAACCTCTTATTTCGTTGGTCCTTGTAACCTGCAATACCTATTGTTTTCAGGGATAGGGGTATTGTTTTCTCACCATCCCTATTGTTTTCCCAGCCAATCACAAACCTTGTTCAAATCGACCCTTAACTGTTTACCTAATTGCCATCTTTCACTTACCTCACAACGTGTCAGACATGGAACAGCCACAGAGAGTTACGGTCCCTCAAGCCAAAAGTGATACTTGCTTTAATACAAGCATACATTCTTCAAATCAGTTATATTAGACACCGCAAGTTCTCCATGAGTGATTCCGCTTAAGCTGGCGTCAGATACTTGTACGAAGAGGAGAACCAGTTTTTGTCCAACTATAGCTCCACCAAGACCGACTTAGATTCTCCATCTCTCCGGTTGACGATAAAACGTAATTTAACATTCTACTTTCTACTTGAGGAGAATCAACCTCGACTGATTTATGCTCACCATCGGATATATATTGTAAGCCCGGGTTACTTCCCTATAGGAGGCTAACAGGGATGTACCGCTGGATGGGTCGCATTTTTACGATTCGATTGGCTATAATGGGGTTGCATTTTCAATGGAGCTACTAGAATGGGGTCGCACATTTTCGGATTTTTGGGGTAATTCAGTTCTTCATATTGACGGTTAGCAAACGTACCAGAGTGTTTGTACTCCAGGTGAAAAGTAAAGTGTTCTTTTTTCAATTAAAAAAAATGGGTCAATTCATTTTAGCATGACCTATTTAAAAGATTGATAAAATAGAAAGTGACTAAGTTGGGATCGCAAAAACTACATATTTGCCCAAAGTGACTAAGATGGGGTCTATAACTGGCCACAGAATAGACTATAATGGGGTAAGGGCTCTGAGAGGCCAGCGGCACATACCCTGCAAAAAATAACCCAAGTACCCTCCCCCCGGGATTGTGAGCGATTTTCAGTGGAGTGTGTTTGAAGTTCTCAAAACGCGCAGCAGCTTAAGAATAATTGAGCGCAGATTCTTGAGTCCTCGTCGAGTCTCAGTTGTTCTAATCATCTGCTGTGTACGCAAATCAATTTATTTTTTGCCTGGAGATGGAGCTCAGTTCCCAAGTACAGCCTTTATCCCGAGCCAAGCTTACACGTGTATTCGATTAGGGAGTTATTGCAAGCAATGGTCAATACCGCGGCGTAACAAAACCCCAGTGTAGTACTGATTTAGTCACCGAGTTTGTCTCTTTCGGTCATTTTGTGGAAGTGCTAAATTGTTTCTATCTTTATTTTTCGTCTGTTGGAAGAAAATCACCTGCCACGAAAACATTTTTCCGTAGGCCTGTAATTTACTGTTGATCGGAACGGGCGGAATACATAGCCTCTGAATATATTCTCTCTTGACTACAGTAGCTAGTGCTGGGCCGGAGGATCTGGTTTTGTTTTGTCGGTTGTTTGAGTGCCGTTACTCATGCGTTGTTTGTGCCAGTTGAATGACAGATAAAGCCACATGATAGAAAAAAAGACAAAATACGCTTCAGACTTGTCAATCAAGTTGACACTCCCTGTTTTATTCATTGAAAAATTCGTCTTGCGACCCTAGGTGACCCCAGCCGATGAGAACTTTTCAGGCGCTGTGTGTTTCGAGTAAAAATACTTGTTTTTCGTTATTCCTTAGTATAGTAGCAGTGACTACTCTAATTTCCAAACCTTGGAGTTTGTGTTCAGAAATATTACGCCTGCTGGTGTGTCTGCTCTTCGATACAGAGGTAACATGCTCCTGGATCTGATCTTGGTGGACTGAGACCATTCTCCACGTACGTGTCCCTTTCCATGTATTCGCACAAATCGAAATCCCGTTAGCCGCAGCTTGATCCAGTTACTGCATTCTCGTTTTAATTCCTTAGCTAGGCACCTGACATATATTTCACTAAAGATCAAACATGATCGCATTATAATTTACAGTATATGAATTATTTACAGTATATGAATTATGAATTATTTCATATACTTCACATCAGTATATATTAACATGACTAAAAAGGTAGGCGATTGCCCTTTCTGGATGCGCCTAATAGCAGTGGTTGGAAACCTCCTGAGTCAATGCTTGTTTGGTACAATTTTACCACGATGTACTACGTTATTAACTTAAGAAAGTCTGAGTGATTTTATGGCTGAAGCGAAGTCTGTCTGTATAGCCTCAAAATGGAATACTTCCTTCTAATTTTAAATGCAGTTTCCTGTTTGTATCAAAGGTGTAGTACTATGTGTAGTATTATACTCGACGCGGAACTTTGAGGTGGCTTAACGAAGGTTTCTTCTGTTCTCATAATGGTGCGTAAACGTAAAACCGTATTTGTAGCAGCGTAATATAAGCCGTTCCTGTCCTTTTGTCCAAAAAATATAATTGTCAAAAATCCTACCTCTCTTTCTCGATAATCGTCCTTGCCCTTTATCGTTTGATTTAAAATCTTTCCCTTCTCTTTGATGTCGTGCTCGCTAAAAACAATGCATTGCTCTATCCTGGATCTAAGTATATTAACTTCAAGGTTACATCATTTATCAGCAAGCAGAAATCGTTATTTCATGCACAGTGTACCCTGGCGTAATTTCTATATCCAGCCTCGGATCATTAAGTCAGTCGGAGGAACTGTTTCATCGAATATCCGTGAGACCAGAAAAGGGGTTGGAAATACGAGGCACAACCTATAATCGTAAGGTAAAACAATGGCGACTTACAGAACGATCAAATTTTTTCTACTTTGGCGTTGCTTCATTTTCTTCGCATGATCAGGCGGTTTCAGTTTGATCAACAGCCTCACGAATAGTGGGCCAATCAGTAATTAATAATTTGCTTGCACAAGATCTAGATCTAGATATTCTTTGCAAAAAGATTTTTTCAGCCGAAAATTTCACTTTCATTTAAAGGGACGTCTTTTGTTTAATCGGCTGTGGATATGCTTTTCAGTCTCTTCGGCCCCTCTAATTGTTTGGGGATTGATTTCCCCGAGGTGAAGTCAGAAGACCCTTTGAATGGAAAAATTAAAAATTAAGAAATTTTGCACTTAGAGTATTTCTGCCTGAAAGACAGGGAAAACAATGTCGTTGAATATTTATGATTCCAACTTGGTCTCTCTTTCGATTGAAGGTTGGCACTTTAAGTCAAGTTCTAGACTCCTCCGTCGGCGTTTGAGAATGCATCTTGACTTTCCAGTGCCGGGAAGATTTCTGGACTTTCTTTCGCAGAAGCATATGTTTGCAGTTAGAATTTCATACCCTGGAAGCAAGTCAGGCGATCAAACAATTCTAGCCGGCGGATTAGACTGAAAATATGATAAATGCAGCCAACTAAAGTGGAACACTTTTAATTCCTATTAAGCAATTTGCCTTGATACTACAGTTCTCATTCGTAACCTACTTTAGTAAAATAATACTGCACTTTTTGTTCAACAGTCCTCCTCAAGTACTTGGTAAATTTATAACTGTGTAACTCCTGCTTTTAAAATAACGATTCGTACCTGCCTTAAATGTGGAATTTCTGTGACTTGACTATAGCTACGTACGAGAAGCAATCAGTTTGATTTCACTAAAGATATAGGCTTCCACTTGTAGTCTTTGCATAGCGTTTCAAATGGCATTGGTGTAGGTTTTAGTTTACTACTATAACTTAAGCATTATGACTTAACCGAGTGTCTTTTGAGCGCGATCAATTATTCTTGGGAAAGCTTGCAAGTTATTCCTTACTCCTCAGTTCATAGATTCAAGGTAGAGAGGCCTAAATTACAAGTTTGTTTGAATGGGCGGCAAACCCTGTCGCCTTGAAGTAAACTAAAGTTGTCTATGAGAAAGTCTTTGAGGTGCTATTAAGATTTTAGTTAACTATGCAAGAAAAACTTTGTTTCTGCAAAGGACAATGAATGATGGCAAATTTTCTCACAGTTGTAGAGGAGCTATTGTATGGAACATTTAAAAGGATCAAAACCCTTCATTAAAAGTTTATGACAATGAATTACATTTAGTTGGTTAATTCAGTTTAAGATAAACCTTTGATCATTCATGGCGTGATGCATTGTGATGAATTAACTTCTACATGTTTCACCTTACCTCCTCGGCTTCTACAGTAATAACTTGTTCATTGCTATGTACAAGTATGGTAGACGTTTTTTTTTTTTATAAAAAGTTCAATGGAGCTTGCTTAAAATCTCCTGACGTAGGCCTTATGTTTCTCTGTATCATTTGACAATATGTTAATTCTACGCAATGTGATGTAAAGAAAGTATAAGGCAAATGAATAAAGTAAAGTGATTAAAAAATGTAGAGTATCATCGAATAGGCTTTCGTCCGAAAATCTAAAACCCAACACGTCATGCAGTTCCCGTCGAGTGGAGCATTTGTTCCTTTAGTAAGCAAAAGTTTCCTACTTTCATCCAAAATCTCCAATAACAACACTTGAGACGGTTATTATAATTGCCTGTTCATCCATTTTATCCATTTCATTAACCAGAGAGGTCAGCAGCAAACCACATTACGACTGCTTTGCATGCTCTTCGTCATAGTTGCTGTATTTTGACGCCGCCTGTGAAACTGCGATGCCTAAGTTTGACTTAAAAGCAGGCAAAAATTACACTGCCCCAGATGTCTGCATCGCAGTGTTGGGTTTTCATTGCTCTTTCTTGAACATATACCTTTAGCAGAATTTATACAGTGAATATGTGTGTAGCAAGTTCCGGTTTCGGTTGTGTTAATTTGGCCTTCAATTCGAGCTTCGTTCAAAGAACCACCTTCGGAAGATATTCCCGGTTTATAATAACACTCACAACACTGACAACTCAGAGATGGTGATACATGATGACATTTGACCGAAAAGAATCAATTTCCACTTCATTTGGTTCAACAGCTCTTTGCAGGGATGATTTCTCTTGGACCCGGTCTCGGGTATTGTCTTTGACAAAAGGACCTTGTCTTTTCGTATTTGGATAACTCACTCAGGAATTTCCTGCTTTAACCTTGTTTTAGTCTACAGGCTTCGCCTACTAACCTCACTGGCCGCTTGTTTACGGCCAAAGCACGCACGCAAATTCAAACACAAAACTACGAAATGTTCCTAAACAAAGGAACATATACGGTGCTTTAAAAATCTGGATGGGTTCATCGACGTGTGTAACTAATGAATCTTTACGATCTAATACAGAAGAATGTTAATTAAAAGTGGGTGCATATAATTTCATCTACATTCCTTTTGCCTGCTAAATGAACTGAGCTTCCAAATACAGTTCGTTCTGAAGCTTTCAATCAGTACAACTGTCATTGTGTGCGTCGAGTTTCGTTTAGATAATTTCAAAGTGATTATTTTTTCCCTTCCTGTCATATTTAAACCACAGGTCAAATGGAGTTTCTCTTCCAGTCTAATCCTTGAAAAATACTGGGACTGATTACTGATTGTCACTTATAATGATGGGTCAGTCGGACAGATAGACACATGTGAGCTTGTGTACTATTTGCACGCGATGGATTTGGGTAAGACGAGCAGGCTCACAAGTGTGATCATCGCGGCTCCGTCGCCAAAATTATCCCCGAATTCGCACAATTGAGCCTGTTCGAAAGCTAAAAGACCTACAACGTTTCTGAGATTAATGGTTCTTCACTACCTTTCCTGTTTGTCATTGGAGCATGCACTTGCTTTTTATACCTGGAACATTCAAAAACAAAAGTTTAATGTTTCAGATAACCTCGATGACTCCTTTGTACTCGTAATAAATTGACGCATCTCGGTTTTCGCTTTGCAGACGAGTTTATCCACTTTGGAATTTTGTTTGTATGGTCTGCTCTTTGTCGCAGTGACTGTGTGGTTACATAACGAACGGTCGATCTCTCTTACTACGTCCTTTGAACCAACAAAACACGCGTCATGTTTAAATTCAAGGGCTATGTCACGAGGAGTTTGCTGTTTTAGGTCCGGGGGGTACTTCCTTAGTAGAGGCTAATGGCGATGTACAAACATTAACCACAAGGGACTGCAATGGACCGCAAACGAATATGCCGAAGAACGTAGGATCTGCAAAGACCTGATCAGCAAAAATAAAAATGTAGACATATAAAATTCTGCAAGCGATGTGCATTTTCACGACTGGATTGACTATAATCTGCTATAATGGGGTCGCACATTTTCGGATTTTTGGGGGTAAGACAGTTCTTATTATTTACGGTTAACAAACGTACCAGAATGTTTGTACTGTAGATGAAACGTACAGTGTTCTTCATTCAATCTAAAAAAAATGGGTCAATTCATAAAAATAGAAAGTGACTAAGTTGGGATCGCGAAAATTACATATTTGCCCAAAAGTGACTAAGATGGGGTCTATAATTATTAATACCCAGCAAAAATTAACCCCCCCCCTCCCTTCCCCGGAGGTTTAGGTCAATTCTGTGCTGAAGTCATTACTTAGTTCCTTTACCCACAAACAAAATGCCTTGGGTCTTCCTGTACTTTTTGTTGCTAATTGCCAATCTGTAATTTACTTCTCTGTATGTTCCAAGAGCACTGATTCGCGGATAGAAGCGGTATCGTTTGAATTTTGATATTCATGATTTGTGTCGTTTTTTGTCTCATTGATTCATGATTCCTACAAGAATTTCCTCCAGATTGTTGATTCACGAAGACTTTTGATCACCTTGAGTTAATGATTTTCTCAGTGGCAACTTTATTAGTCTCGTTTTGTATAGTTTCTTTAGTGTTCAGACTTCTGATTCATCCAGACTCGGACGGGTATAATCATTCGTTTTGTCCTGCCGTAGGAGTGGAGTTGTTTTTGTAACTGACCATTAAGCACCAGGTTACTGGAGAAACAAGCGTACTGTCAGTCCCGAATGCACGAATTATATAAGGGGTCCGGGGGCATGCCCCCCCTGGAAAAATGTTTGAAAATTCGGGACTCTCGGAAACGCCATATTCTGCATTCCCTGCAGGGATCGAACGCAGCTAATTCATACGTGTATTTTGTTGAGCTTTTCTCAGAGTCTCGTTATTCATGATTCCCGAGCCAAAGTACAAAAAGAAGATTCATGATTCTTAAATGTTTTGTAGTTATGATTCATGATTCATACTTTCGCTTTCACCCGAGACACTGATTGCTGCCGTTGTTGTTGTATCAATTCCGTTATGAAGACTAGGATATAAAAACAAAATAATTTCATCATGGAACACTAACCATAATAATTTTTGGCGATTTTTGCGGGCATGGCAATAAAAATTGAAAGTATTTTAAGAACTGTTAAAAATAAGTAAATAGACCCCATCCAAATGACCCGCTTCTCGGAGCAGTTGCTCCACCGAAGGGTTTATAAAATTTGAATTACCAAAAATGATTTTCACAGGCATTTTGGTCATAATTGACTCAAACTGGAATTAAACTGGGAATTAAAAATTAACTTTCCTTTAAGATTCAGACTGATGTCAGAATTTGTTTGTTTGTTTTTTTAACAACACTTGAGGTGAACAAAGCGTATCAGCTAAACGGTATGTTTTAAAACCTGGAACAGCGGGACACCCCGGAACACTTCGGAACACCCCCGCGACACCCCTCACAAAGCTTCCCTCGCCTCCGCCTCGTAACAAAATTCTCGGGAAACAAAATAAACCGTTTCCCTTTCCTGGTTTTATTACCACTTGGAGTACCTAAAGTTTTCTCGCGAGCCCTTGACTGTAAGGGCGAGCACCAAGTCAGTTCGCTGACGGGAAAAAGACCGTGAACCAACCAGAAATCGAAGGTAGTGAGACAAATAACTCAAGGCTTCAAACCTGTGATTCACAGGACGATTCAGACAACGATGCACAAACGAGACTGTTCTGAAATGATCGCCCAACTCAGGCGCTGACAGACATACCGACCAGTTCTACTCAATGGTATATTGTAATGTAACAACTGTGAAATGAAAAGGACCGCAAACGAATCGCAGGATGCATGTAGATCTGATCAGGAACAACTAAGTTAAGTGAACAAAAATATCCAAAGTAGATCGTAGATCGATGTAACCCACGACAGAGCAGGGTTGTAGCCGTTGACAACGAAACAGCTGGGATGGAGCGTAACAAGTGATGAAATAAAAACGGCTGGGTAGAGACTTACAAGGGGGAGGGTGGGGGGACTCAAAAAAGTTTTATACGGGAAGGCTGCGCCCCGAAGTCCAAACCCTTACCATGTTCTATACTATTTTGAACAATATAGGTACCCCTTTTGTATACTATTCTACTATTTATTGACAAATTGTACCCTTTTCACATACCAAGATTAGAACACTGAATCTCTTTGAACTGTTGCAAATACACCGTCATTTAAATGCGAATAACATTATAAACCGGAAAGTTTTCCAGTTTTTTGTTGTTTTTTTTTTCCTCACAGGTATAAGACGCGCCTGTCAGCTCTTTTAGGTCCTTTTACGGACCGCAATGACAAATTTCCCTACCCTTAAATATACCTAAAACCTGAAAAAGGTACCCCATTTCGGGCGGCGCCTTCTCGTATAGGCCATTTTAGTGAGTCCCCCACCCCCACCCTCCTTAGAAGGAGACTGCCTTGCTACCTTATTCCCATTATTCTGAGGAGCACCCTTGAATGATACAATGCACTTATCAGAGGCCATCCCGAGGGAGGACCCCGGGGAACCCCTGGGCACTTGCCAAATGACGTTTACAAATCCCCCCCTACCCAAAACCATGATTGTTTAAAAAAAAAGCTACTAACGCCCCACCCCTAGGGGCAAAGAAGTGTGCTCTGCCAAGTCAAAAGAGTTCTACTTGCCATAATTAATTTTCTATATGCCATAATTATACATATGAGTTAATTAAAAATAAGCAAATAAAGCTATTCCACTTGTTTTCTACACATGATAAGGTTCAGCTTACCTTGTAAGTCATGGAATGGGAAAGGAGATAATATTCTTGTTTCCTGGTAATGAAGAACTAGGATTTCTTGAATATATTTTGAAATGCTTTATATTATAAATATTTATAGATGTTTACAAAATCCCGTGGATCTCCTCCCGGGGATCCTGCTTGCTACGAAAGTGCAAAAGCAATTCATTCCCCCCATCCCAGGCTTAAAATTATCGAACAATGTTGACAAATCCCGCGCCATGCCCGCGTATGTCCCCAATTCGTAGTTTTTTTTTTTTTTTTGAACAGTCGTTTTACGGAAATTATTCGACATTAGATTCTCATACAAACACTGTAATTTCTCACGCGGTTGCCTACTCGCTGCAAGTTCTATTTAACAATTATTCAGTTCGAGCCCGAGTGGGCTCTGAGTCAATAGCCCATGAGGCCGATAATAAAAAAAAATTAGCTAGTTAAAGCTAGACTTTCATTTTTTTTTTGCCGCCAAAAAGCCCGCGTTTTTCCCAACTAGTGGGCTATAACATATAGCCTAGTAGTAGCTCAACCAATCAGAACCCAGCATTGATAATAGATCACTGGTTGGATTTTACTAATGTGAGATATTAAACGCTACGGCCTTCGACTACGCAGGACTAGGCCATCGCTGCATCTATTCCGCCGAGTATTCCGACGACACCACATTCAGAAAAGCTGTGATGAGGTTAGCGAGTAGCTTCAAAACCGAGGTTACAAAAGGTCACTAGCTCAACGCACACAGCTTGCCCAAACTCATCATAATTTATACTGTATATGAACTAAACGGGGTAAAAGCTATTAAGGAAATATAAATATTGTTACCTGGTGTCACTGTCTCTTTCTGCGAAGTTTCAGCGCCATTTGGGCATGATAGCATCATCTGACCTGACAATGTAATTACAGAGTTAGGGGAACAACAAAACCCGATCGGCCTTAAGAACTGCTCCCAAAGCAGCTCCAAATTTGACGCGAAAAAATGAACAGACTTACATTTGGCACCACTAAATTCACAAAGTGATGCCTCAAGATCACCTTTGTGCAATCTGTTCCGGTAAACCTTGTGTCGTGACCCCATAACTCGATCTAAAAGTTCAAACATCGGCGCCATTTTTGTATTTCTGAGACCGTTTCGACGCTCAGCACAGACTGGGCACTAGAGTCAATCACTTACCGACCGGGGGAGGGTAAAATGTTTGAAAATGTTTATTGTTGCTTTCCTGCGATGTGTCATGGAGCGCTTACTATTTGAACGAAAATTTCGTTCAAATGGTAGTAATATTTTTGGCACCGAAAACAGGGACGGGATTGAGTTGTACCATTTACAAAATACCAGCAAATTTTACACTTTCTCTCGACATGAAGCCTGGTACTCGCTAGTAATCCAAACAAATGGTACAGAAAATTTCGGTCGTTTCGGTAAAAACGGGAAAAAAGGTAATACTACGAAAGATATTACTTTTGATGAGTAATTTCGTGGATATTGATTTTGTTATAAAACTTAACGATAAAAAGTCACGACGTTTCGACCTCTCCGAGGCCATTTTCAAGTGCGAGTAAAATATGAAATTAACATAAATATATTAAAATGGTAAAAACGGTAAAAACAGGAAAAAATTGTCAGGAACGCTAAAATGCGATAAAATATGTAAATAAGTAAAAATAAGTAACAAAATATTCTACGGAAACAATTAAAAGTAATTAAAAACCGACCTAAACAAATAATTTTGCGCGGATGGAATCGCATTGTTTGTTTAGAGTTGGTTTCAGTTCTTTGATAAAAAACATTTCAAAAATAAGGCAATCAAACTTGCTCTGACACTTTTTTAAAATTTAAAAAAACTGCGCAATGTCGACTGGGGCTATATCGTGTTCCTCCTTGAGGTGATTTCCAATGGCCGATCCCTTGTGTTCTTCAATCCGTTGGTGAAGATGTCGGCACGTATAGCCGACATACCCTGCATCGCACAGGTTACACTGAAAAGAATACACAACGCATTGTTGATTCACAAGGGGTGGCTTGTTTTCCCTCACTTTGACTTCATCCTTGATTTTCCGACTCGTGTACACGGGGCTGATGTCTACATTGATCTTACGGCTGAGGTCTCCTAGTTGTCTGCGCACTGAGTTTGCAGACTTCTGATCTTTAAAAGGCAGCACGATTCTGATTGGGTCTTGTTTCTTAAGCTCTTGTTGTTGGGTAATTGCATCTTCGGACACTTTTGACTCAATAAATCGATAGATGGTAGACTGCACAAGTTCTTCTGGGTAGTACAGACGGGAAAAGGTCACTTTGAGGCGTTCACACTCTTGGTGAAATAGTTTCCATGAAGAAGACAGCTTAAAAGCACGATTAAGCATGGTGTTCAGCAGTGACCGTTTATATCTTTTATCCACATGGCTATGATAATGTAACAACAGCCCAGTGTCCGTAGGCTTTCGGTACACCTTTGTGTTCAAATGGCATCCATTTCTGATGATATCCATTCCCAGAAAGGGGAGTCTGCCATTTTCTTCAAGCTCCATTGTGAAGTTGATAGAAGGATGACTGTTGTTTAATGTCATTAAGAACTCAGAGGCTGTTTCTTCATTGGGCATTGTGCTAAGCGTATCATCGACATAGCGTTTGTAGAAGGCAGGCATCTTGTTTCTGGCCTCTAGTTGTTTCTCGATGCTGCACATGAAGGCGTTGGCCATGAGAGGTCCCAGTGGTGAACCCATAGCAACACCATCTGTCTGTTCGAATAGGTCTCCTTCGAACTGAAAGGCTTTATGGTTTACCTAAAACTCACAAGAAGAAGCTAGCCATGCGTCCAATACTATCCGCTACGGGAACTTACAATTACAAGCTTGCAAAGTGGCTGGACGAAAAGCTGAAACCCCTATCCGTCAACGACCACACCGTCAGTGACATTTTCCAATTCGCCGAAGAACTCCATGGGATGGAAATCAATGACCACGGCATCTTAGTGTCGTATGATGTATCTTCACTCTTCACCAACGTTCCTGTAGATGAAACCATTGAAAACATCGCGGAAAGAGCCTTCGAAAAATGACTGGTTCAACAAAGAGCACAATCTCAACATCACGAAGACGAACCTGATCGAGTTGTTAAGAGTTGCCACGAAAAATCAGCTCTTTCAGTTCGAAGGAGACCTATTCGAACAGACAGATGGTGTTGCTATGGGTTCACCACTGGGACCTCTCATGGCCAACGCCTTCATGTGCAGCATCGAGAAACAACTAGAGGCCAGAAACAAGATGCCTGCCTTCTACAAACGCTATGTCGATGATACGCTTAGCACAATGCCCAATGAAGAAACAGCCTCTGAGTTCTTAATGACATTAAACAACAGTCATCCTTCTATCAACTTCACAATGGAGCTTGAAGAAAATGGCAGACTCCCCTTTCTGGGAATGGATATCATCAGAAATGGATGCCATTTGAACACAAAGGTGTACCGAAAGCCTACGGACACTGGGCTGTTGTTACATTATCATAGCCATGTGGATGAAAGATATAAACGGTCACTGCTGAACACCATGCTTAATCGTGCTTTTAAGCTGTCTTCTTCATGGAAACTATTTCACCAAGAGTGTGAACGCCTCAAAGTGACCTTTTCCCGTCTGTGCTACCCAGAAGAACTTGTGCAGTCTACCATCTATCGATTTATTGAGTCAAAAGTGTCCGAAGATGCAATTACCCAACAACAAGAGCTTAAGAAACAAGACCCAATCAGAATCGTGCTGCCTTTTAAAGATCAGAAGTCTGCAAACTCAGTGCGCAGACAACTAGGAGACCTCAGCCGTAAGATCAATGTAGACATCAGCCCCGTGTACACGAGTCGGAAAATCAAGGATGAAGTCAAAGTGAGGGAAAACAAGCCACCCCTTGTGAATCAACAATGCGTTGTGTATTCTTTTCAGTGTAACCTGTGCGATGCAGGGTATGTCGGCTATACGTGCCGACATCTTCACCAACGGATTGAAGAACACAAGGGATCGGCCATTGGAAATCACCTCAAGGAGGAACACGATATAGCCCCAGTCGACATTGCGCAGTTTTTTTAAATTTTAAAAAAGTGTCAGAGCAAGTTTGATTGCCTTATTTTTGAAATGTTTTTTATCAAAGAACTGAAACCAACTCTAAACAAACAATGCGATTCCATCCGCGCAAAATTATTTGTTTAGGTCGGTTTTTAATTACTTTTAATTGTTTCCGTAGAATATTTTGTTACTTATTTTTACTTATTTACATATTTTATCGCATTTTAGCGTTCCTGACAATTTTTTCCTGTTTTTACCGTTTTTACCATTTTAATATATTTATGTTAATTTCATATTTTACTCGCACTTGAAAATGGCCTCGGAGAGGTCGAAACGTCGTGACGTTTTATCAATATTACTTTTTCCCGGAAAATGTTCTCTGGGATGAACCGTTTCATTATAATTCTCCACGGAATTTCCGGGTTTTCCATACAAGACAAACAGGAAGACAAACAAATGGTAAGCGCTCATGATGTCACCGAAGATTCCTTGGCTAGGCTTCTGTGCGAGCCGCATTTCTTTGAGCATTTTAGTGAACAGGACATATCATTTTTTTGCTTAAAAGCATTATTCGAGCATTTACGTGGCATTTTTATGGAAAAAATTAATTTGTTCTAAGAAAAGCTAAACATTTTTCTTTTTTTTAAATTCATTATCATTTGTTTTACTTGTATACACTGTTTTCATTATATAATTACTACACATTTTTGTTGGACTTAAACCCTCTATAAACATTTGGAAAGGATTTTTAAAAAGCCTCTCTATGATCAGCATTAACCAAGTATTTTTATTAGTTACTTTTGAAGGGGGAGGTCACTCTTCTGGGTTGCCTGTGGTCGGTAAGGCCAACTCACCGACGCCACATACTCTGATCATTGTTTCCACGGCACAAAAAAGGACCCAGAAACAAATGCCATTGAATCGTAGTCAACAGATACCAGGACGGTAAAAACAAGTTATTGACGAAATCAAGGAAAACTAACTACGAGAGAACGATTGGAGAACTGACAATTTGACTAACAATATACGATTGTTTAACTGTGACAATAGACGGATCGAAACGCACCAATTACATGACGAGTCTTCATAGCCAATAACATCCCGGCTTAACTGACAGACTACCAATAACATTGCGACTTAATTGACCAATCAGGCCAATAGCCAGGGTATAATACCATCAACTGACGTGATACAACTCACTTTCAGACTCTGAAGATGACTACCGCACAAGTTGTCGAAACGTCAGTCAATGTCAACAACAACAGTCCTATTGGGGACTTCGTTCACTCGGACAATTTCCTGGCCGTAAACCATTCTATTCCAAGAATTCCATTCCAGGGGTATAGGAATCATTTTGGGGTCGAATTGGGGATCATTTCAGGGTTGGGGATCCGTAGTTTCGGGGGCCAGATCATTTCGGAGGCTGTACAACTACTATAACTGCTTCTTATGATGAGTGATGAGGTTGGTCCCCTTTATCCTATTACGCTTATTTGTCTTAAACAAGTGAGCAAAACAGGTTATGAAGTAGTTACCTGCATAGCTCCTGTCAGCACATGAAGTTCATTTAAGTCTAGAATGTAAAACATTTATCAGTCTTCTTATTCTCATTGCAGATGGCGTAGACAAAATACCGGTTAGCCAGTTGGAAATGCACGGTCAGAGCAGAATGATAAGGCCAATCGATGAAACATTTGACGAAAGCCATCTACTGCTTTAATCAGTAAATGCAATAGGTACAACGAAAGCAGATGAATTTTAATAAAGGTCGATTCATCATACCATTGGTTGATCCACTTGGTGAGAAAAAGGAGAGGCCATATGGAAAAGATTTTTCTTAGCCCTGTTCCAGTGCAAAAATTGGAGGGGGGCCGGCAAGGGCCCCTACCCTTTAACCGCTAGTGATATAGCTTGGTGAATAGAAAAGAAACTGAAGAAAGGATAACTACTTCGATTACACATGTACTTAAAAAGTGCCTCACATTTACATGATTTACATGGTAATTATATTAAATTATATTTGTTTGAAGGTTGATCACTTGCCGAAAACAATTGTTCAATGGCGCATCACCAGAAGCATTTGACCACCAGCCGATACCAAAGCCTGATTGGAGAGACAAATGCGCAACTATCCTCGGAAAAAAAGTATTAATATCTTTAATATCATAGGTGACGAATTACTTCTTAATTTTGGCGCGAAATTTTAGCGTTAATTTGTAATTTCATAAGTCAAGTCATAAAATTTGAGCCTACTAAGGTCCAATTTTTTTGACCTATTGTGACCGTATTAACTGGGTTCCACTGCATTACTCGTTTTATGACCAAAAACAAAGAAGCTCTAGCCGTCTCTTGCGTAAACCCTAAAATAATCAACGGAAAATGTAATTTCTGACGACTGAGAGGTGTGGGAACGCTTTAGTAGAAATTAATATTCTGATGGCACGGTTTAGAGGCGCGCGCGCAGGGGCGTCATGCAGGTCCGTCAGCTCGATTGTTGTGTTCGCTTTCGTTTTGTTTCTTTTCCGATAGTTTATATTCATGTTCAGCCTGTAAAACTATGTTTTTGGAATAACCTTATTTGGGTATATAGCTTTTGTATTTAGGTATTTAAGCCTGCATTCTTGTCTCTTTTTGGAGTTGTCTTGGTATAACAGGGTACTCACCATTCTATCTGTTACGCTTAAACCCCCTCCCCAGGGTTTCGCGCCTTCAAGGTATTCATATGGAATACGTTTGGCCACACATTTCTGGCCAGTTCTCAAGGGTGGTTTTCCATTGGTTTTTCGTATCTGGCCTGGCATACGTTCTAGCCTTGAACATATAATAGTATTTTGTTGAATTGGAAGCATAACATTGATGATTGATGTAACTTAACTACGATACATCAGCATTAGATGACTGACTGACGCATCCTAAATAAACATCCCAATTATGAACTGAAGCACACACTACCAACTCCGCGGTATGGCCAGTAGCTTACAAAGGGGTGATACGGCTGTGCGCATGCGTAAGGTACTAGCCATACCACGGAGTTAGTAGTGTGTGCTTCAGTTCATATTGTGGTCTTGTTGAATAAACATTGAATGTCTCGTGTTAAAGGAGTCAAAATGAAGTAAGTCTGATCTGACAGTAGGGAGTATCATTTTTTATTATATATAGATACTGAAGAAATACCACGATTTTTCCTTTTACTAAAAAATCATATCTTCATCGCGCGCGGTGAAGATACTATTTTTATCTTTCACGCGTGAGGATATTGGTGACGCCATGGTTACTAACATTAATTTTGACTTTTTGGAACAGAAAATGTAAGTATAATTGTCTATTTCTCCTTTATAACTTTATATCCGAGCTTCATAACATTTTTTGTGACAGGCATTTTGCTATGGGTGACCACTTTAATTGCACAATTTTGCTGTTTCGAAAATGAATAAAAAACGTTGTGTTTTATGTAGGAATTTCATCAGTATCTACAAAATAAACAAAACATTACATGGCCGCTTGGGGATACGAATTTTATCTTCTCGTGCTGAAAGTATCTCTCACTCGTTCGCTTCCCTCACTCGTGAGAGATACTTTCAGCACTCGAAGATAAGATTCGTATCCCCACACAGCCATGTAATATCCTCTATTTCGCCAATATTTTGAAAGGGACGGCCTTTCTTCTTCATTTTCCTTAGACTGGACCTGAGGTACACAGACCTGCCGGTGTTTAGTGTTCACTTGAGACAGACATGTGGTTATTTGAACACGGGTTAATCCAGTTTTGATATTTCAACCCGCAAATGGGTAGCAGTTACTATACATCCACATATCCACGTAGACCAAAAAAGACCTTGTTAAGCTCCCCCGTTGTCTTTTCCCTTGGGACGACTGAAATACCCAGACGAAATTAGAAACAATGCTTATGCAAAATATGGGAGTAGGGGGGCGGGGGGCAAGTAAAATGTAAAGTAAAATGTGGTGCACCCGCGAGTTTTCATATTTCATCTTAATAATAATAATAATAATAATTATTATTATTATTATTAAGGTGATTCCCTTGTTTTGCACTGCGCACCCGCTACTGCGCATAACATTGCGACATCCAAGATGGCGGCGGTTCTTCCCACCAGCGCGAAAAGAACAAAAAAGGGTCGCTTTTGCAGAGCTAAAGCTTTTATTCGCACTAATAATGCCGCAGATCGGCTGACAGCTTCCTGGTTTGCTATCGAAAAACAAGAAAATGAAAGAAATGTGCATGATCCCGAAGTCTGCAGTGGTTTTTCAATTCGCAGCCGTCGAGTGGTGGAATTATTACATGTCCTGGCTGAGGCTTTGGATTATGGGGGCTGTGAAGCCTGTGAGACAGCTCTACGGCTCTCCAACTGCATTAACAAGCCAGCATCTGGCCTAGGATCGCTACTGTACATATAATGTTCAAACTCCGAGAGTGGAGAGACGAATATTTCTGGAACAAATAAGACCCACCGTAGCACCAGAACCACGCGAGGTAGACCAATCTTTAATGTAAACGCGACGTTTGCTAATGAATTCACATTTTGCTGTGTATAGAAATCAATCAAGCGAACATTTGAAGAATAGGAATCAATAGTCTTTTCTTTAAGTTTCTTTGTCAAGCATTATTATGCAAAAGCAAAAAAATCGAACCCTAGCTCACTGGAATTAAACAGAACGCCAGCGCTACAAAATAGCCCAAATTAAGATTCATAACTCCAAAATCTCCTCAAATCTTGACTTACCTCCTTCCTTGGTATTTAATGTACTCTTTTCAAGTTTGAATTTCTGTGCTGGCGATATCAAATACATAAAAACAACCGAAAACAAGCTTGATCTCGAGTGCATACTTTGAATTTTGTATCTCGCCCCAATCCCCGCCTTGCAAATTATCCATCCAGACCACCTTTTACAGCAGTTTGTGAGGAAACAATCACGGTGACCCCCTATTTTTTCCCAGGTATTTGCTAAGAACAGTCTAATAAAAAACATATTTGAAGAACAAAAAAAGTTTGATGGTAGAACATAATTTTTTGGGGGAAAATAGTTTCGTATTTGCTGTATTTGGGTCAAGACGAGGACTTCAAGCTAACCAAGGAACTGTTCGAAAAAGTGCAATGCCCCACAACCAGGCATTCAAAAACGAATTAAATGAAGCAATAGTGCTTATTTGAATAAAAGAAGCTTTATTTACAAGATAAAATTTTGTGTGTTTCAAGTAACAAAGACTTAATTCCGTAAGAAAGGGATTCGAATTTTTAACACCCAACCACTAAAAATACCCCAGTTTAAGAGCCTGCTGACGCGTAAACAAGCACGCTGACCCCATCTTTTTATTGCATTTTTTTAATGTTCATATCAGGAATGTTCATTATGCCAAGTTTCACAAAAAGTTTGATAGTAGAACAATTTGAAGAGAATTTCCTTAATATTAATGATAATAATATCAGTATCAATAATTCCAGGTCTTTGAGCCTAATATGGGGAAAAATGGAGATGTAATTAATTTTTGTCCTGTCACTGACATTTTAATCAATTCAGTAACATCTTGTTCCAGTCATTGTTTCAACTCGAAACCCTGGAAGGAAGGACGACAGTT
The DNA here is from genome assembly GCA_038088405.1 of Porites divaricata. NCBI lineage: Eukaryota > Metazoa > Cnidaria > Anthozoa > Scleractinia > Poritidae > Porites > Porites divaricata. Next base: position 11,539,958 of record JBBMOI010000010.1, on the reverse strand, counting down.
CCAAAACACTTGTATTAGAGAGCTAGGATTACGATGTACTGATAAAAGCCATAAACCTTTCCTTTCTGCGAGGATCCACTTTTCTGTTTAACGTTTTTATTTTACAAACAGATGTCCTGCTTTGTTCTGGTATATTCCAAGACTATTACAGGGGTATCCGTAGAGCAATCGCTTTGAATCTGAAATATAGAGCACGATTTTAATAATTATTTTTTTTAGTTCTCTTATAGTCAGGATGTTGTGTGTAGAATTTTTGGCAAATTGTGCAACTTGGGCTTTAAAAGTGTGAGTTTTGGCATTTAGCTTACAGTGCGACTCCTCGAACAGGGCATTTGGAAGAAGATGATCCAAGATCACACGCTTTTTGAAAACAAAGATTCTCAAGTTCTTTGCAAACGGACCAATAACATTCATGAATTTGAGGGCTGTTTCCAAAGAGGTAGGGTAAGTTCAAACGCTTTTAAAGTTTTCAACGGTTGCATAGTTGAACCTTGAATTTTATTGGTCCGTTTTCAAAAAAGCTCGAGAATCTTAATAAATGTTTTCAGAAATCGTTGTGATTGGATAATCTTCTTCCAAGTACCCCAGTTCGAGTAGTCGCACTCTAAAGTTTACTTTTGTTTATTGCTTCTCGAGCAGGAGATGAAACGAACATTTAATTTACTCCAAAGAAAGGGTTCAAACCAGCGGTTCCAGGCCATCTTCGCTGCTTAAAAATATAGGTAAGGATGGCGATAAACATCACCGACAGATATAGAGCTTGTAGGAACATATTGTTACCAAATATCAAGTGTCATAAATGTCTCTAAAGACGCAGAAGTTTCGTGTGCATAACCCTTCTTCACTGCACAGAAAACCGTATATAAATAGATGCTGTGCTAAGCACTGATGTACAGACAGATACTGTCTAAGCGATGGGAGCTTCGTACCTTAAAAATTCATGAGATAGCCGCACCCAAAGGGTTTTTAGGACAAAAAAGGGGGAAGGTCGGCTGCGATGTTTACCAGATTTAAAGCCTTCAGTTGCTCTGTTCAATCATTTTTGGCAAAAATGCCAGTTCGTCTACTGTTAATGCAAACGAACTGTGCCAAAAGAAGCAAACTATGGAGTCATCATTTCACTGCGTCGAGATAGTTACACGGTAAATGCTCAAACATACAGTGGGGGATTGCAATGGGGGAGTAACTGGGTCTTGATCGGTTTAATTGTATCTTCAGCTGTTCTTCGAGTCAGATTTAGACTATTACGTTACGAAAAACGACCAACATCAATTTGTATTACGTGACCAAGAACGTTTCTCTTACTTGCCGTTTACTGCTCATTACGTCCACAAAAAATGGTATAGTTTTGCGCCAATTTCATCTATAAGAATTTGTCTTGTACAGTTTTTATCTGCTCATTTCCTGTTTTGAGAACGCGAAATCTTCAACTTGAATCTGACGATTGCTGTTTGCCGTAACATGATTCTAGTTCTTGATTTCGATTTTAATGATGATAATAATCAAGAGAATGATCTTCATTCTCTCTTGATATAATGTGATCGACTGCGAGATGCGGTCGTTATGTAAGCCCACAAATGACCTGCTCATTACTAGAGTTTTCTGGTTAGTGTGGAAGGTCGTGGGTTCAATTCCCATCTGGAACTCATAAAAGTTTTTCTGAGTTCTTTTCTTCACATATAACCATCTACTTACGATTTTAACGAGTGGGCCAATTTATAAGTACGTGTATGAAACCATATCAAAACTGACAAATACTTATAGTTGGTATTTCCGGTTAACAAAATTTCAAGAATTGTTAACTTAAACTTACTGAATTTTGATGAACGCCAAGTTGTTCCACATTCTGCGTTGTCTTTCGAGTCGAAAACTAAGTAAGAAAAAAAGGATTTAAGTCAACAAAGGGCTTACGATAAAAATACACTCGAAATAAGAGGCTTTAACCCATTCACTTCTGGGACTTTTACTCGCGACAACCCCCAAATTCTCTGGCAATTTTTGGTAGAAAATAAGCGTACGCGAGCGCCTCAAATAAACCATATGGGCAGTAAAACCAGAAATAAACTCTGGCTTTCAATAGTTACACACAAAGAAAATAAGCACACAAAAACCATCATTTGGCAACTGTAAATAATTGAATAAAAAGACGGTTACCGTTTATTCTCCGTGAGCTTCCGCGCGATGTGAAGTAAATTTTGTTCATGGGGATTGTCAATCCAAATCGATCGTCGCGCATAATCTGTTTCTTTGCACAAATTGACAAATTGTGGCTTGTCCAGTCATTTTATCGTTGTGTCAGTTTTGCTTGATTCTATTATACTTATTATATTTCTTAAGGTGGATATGTATTGTTACCTCTGTGGCAGGAGTTGCGAATTATGAAATAACCGTTCAGTATCCCTTTGCAGCTGTTTGACTCCCACTGGTATGGATAGACGTGAGACGTTATGATACGGGGGCAGCTATGAAGGAAATTAAAGGACAATATAGACACGTAGAGCAAACTATTAGGCAAATTACTATAGGGGAACAAAGGTCACGGGCGTAGTGGTGGCGCAGTGGGGGACTCATCTTCTACCAATGTGGCCCGCGCCGACGTCGTATGTTGTTAAGTCTCCCGTTTGTTCCGAGAGTTTTCTCTCCGGGTACGTTTTCCCCTCTTCTAAAAACATATCAATTCCAAATTACATTTTGACCAGAAATGAGGTAGACGAAAAAACACTCCTCTAAATCGTAACTTACTTTATTTTTATTTATGATTCATGAGGAAAATACTGAAGAAAGAAATAAAAACTATTCTTATGGGCTTTTTTTGGTCTCAAGTAAAACGTCTGGTGAATCGTTTATTTTTGGTTCACGGATTGGGACTGAATGAATTTATTAACAATTATTTCACGAGGGCGCGTTGGATATGAGATGGTAAATAGCCAACGAGGCGCGTAGCGCCGAGTTGGCTATAATCATCTCATATCCAGCAAGCGCGAGTGGAATAATTGTTTTATTAAAAATGCCCACAAAATCTCGTTGAACAAACCGGAAAAGACAAGGTACTTCCGCTGTTCACATGTCACACGTCTATCAAAACTGTCAACGCGCGAACGGACTCGCCTGGACTGGATGAATGAAAAATCAAAACATTGTAGCGATGAACACTTTTCAAAAACTCATCAGGATTCTAGGATTTTGCACAGCAGGACGGCTAAAAAAACCTGGCAGATAATGCGAAGAAAAAGAATTTTTAAGCGAAGGCCGTCGAAATTACTGTGAATTTGGATTTTCGGTGCAGTTACAAAAGTAAGGACAATGGAGAAATACTATTACCTCGGTCGCTTGTCATGAAGTTGTTTGAAGCCACCAGCTGGTTTTGCTGAACGAGAAAAGAAGCTATACTGACGCCTCGATTGCAGTAGTGAATGGCTGCATAGCCTGTATTTGTAGCTGGTTGCTTGTGATTTATATTCTTCATGTCGGATAAACAAGCCGCAGTTATCTATCGGCGAGTGACTAGGCGAGTGGCTTCGTAATCATGAAGAAATTCACTTGTCTTCTTTCGTAGCTGGCCAAGGTATTTTCATGCGGTTTTCGATAAACTTTCAAACAAGCTCTTGTGACTTTTTTGTTTGTTTGGTTTTTTCTTTCCCGATGAAATTGCATTTTCTAGTTTTCTAAGAAATGAATTAAAACGATTTGCTTCGGGCGCCATTCTATCCTTCGCGAAAAAAAATCTGAGCTAGCTTCCAATTTTAAACTGACGCGTACACCGACCATATATGGAGAGCATGGTATAATGACTCATATACCATAATGGCTAAGCCAATCAAAACACTAGAATTGCATTATCCAATGATTCAATTTTTAAATAGTTAATATTTATTGGTCAGTTCGTTCAAAATTGTAGGAATGCTATTGTACGTACGTTGTGTACACTCATGCCAAAGAAATGCTAACAAACTTTATCATACATGTTACAGAAAAGTCTGCGGACAGGCTTCAAATCTGCACTGCACTTTAATAATAAATGCACAGTAATTTTTAGGGAGTTAATATAACTCCAAAAATGGAGTGAAAATTTTAGGTACAGGATAACCCTCTCTTTGGGGCTACTTTAACTCCTAATTTAGCTCCAAATTTGAGGTGATTTTTACTCCTGAAAAAGAGTTCTATTTACTCCCAGTCTGGAGTTAAAATAACTCCGGGAATTTTTTTTTTTTTTTTACTCCTTACATGGCTTGTTTTTACTTTCAGTTTTGGAGTTACTTGAACTCTGAAAGTTGAGTAAACATTTTAAGTACAGGATAACTCATTTTTGGGGGTTATTTTAACTCCTCAATATCTGGGGTCATTTTTACTCCTGAAAAAGAGTTCTTTAAACTCCTTTTTGGAGTGAAAATAACTCCCCGAAAAATACCTCCAATGTAAGGGGTTATTAAATTAACCCCATTAGAGGAGTTATTATAACTCCTTGAAAATTACTGTGTAGTCAAACTCTGAAACCTTACAACAGGCCCCTGATTTTTTAGCTCCCCAGTATGCTATTTTAGGTTAAACTAAAACAGTAATTCGAAGGACTAACCGATAAGTAGCGCAGATTTATCCAAAGGCTCAAAATGTAACTGGGAAAGAGTACATTGTGAAAAAAATGTGGGGAGTGGGGAAATAATTGAAATTAGGATATCATGGTTTTTACCTATTGGTATGGCATTCAGAATTGAAATGTCTTGCACCAGCTGGAATCTGCAAAGAGAAATCTTTTTATCACAGTAATTTTCAAGAGAATTGTTGTTTATAATTTAGACTTTTAAATGTTCCACTAATTCCTTCGCCCAAGATAAAAAAGTTAAGATACATAAAGCACCCTTCAAAACTAACAAATAGGATTACAACTGAAAGTTGACGGATAGCACAAAATACCTTTATAACATATAGGAAAGACTACAGAGACTAAGGCTGTTGTTGGTGAGGAAGTGAGGAGTGTTTTTGACAAAACAGCAGTGTTACGGTCTTAACCCTCAGACGTACAATGGGGCGAAGGGTTGGATACCACCCCCTCCCCCCATAAGGTTTTATTATTTTTTTAAGTGGATGAAACATAAGCACCTGACGTTTTCAGTAGCTGTTCAGTCATCCCTCGCGCACATTTTGAGACAAGTTAGTGATGGTCAGTTGCTTTGGTTACAAGCTATGACGTCATAAGTATCAGGTGTTATCTTTCAAATAAAACACAAAAAATTACCATTTCTCGCGGTTTTAACCTGATTTCTACTTCATGGTAAAATCCAAGATGGCGGCCAAGATGGTTACCGTTCTTGGTGACGTCGTAGGCCTCCAGGAGCGCCACAACCCATAAAATATGCCTCATCTTGTTAAGAGGATCAAAGGCTTTCCACTGAAGGTAAAATCGTTTCAAAATACTGCAGCGAATCAAAAACTCCGGAGAGGGGTTCCATCCTCAAACCCTTTAAACCATATCGTGTTTAAATAAAGGATATGTATGTAGGAAAGCGCAGTTTGGATCGATTATGATCAATATGGGGTTAGTAAGACTAACCGCATAGTTTTAAAACACCCTAGAATCCTTTTCTGGGATGAATTAAGATAACACAGCAGAACTGGACACAAATATAATGTACTACGATGTAAATAGTAACATAACTCTCCCCCCCCCCCCCCCCCCCAAAAAAAAAAGGAGAATATGAAAAAGTAAAACTGAAAGCCGCTCAGGTTACTTCATCTCAGAAACTTCCAAAGTTAGGAGCTAGAACGAAAAGATCGATCTCGAAATTGCTCGAAATCCAAAAAGAAAACTCCAATAGTTCCCACTAAGAGAGAGAGCTTGTTACAGCTGTCAGTATTAGAGGGATACAGACAATTTTTATGCATATACCTGAAAAAATCCAGTGAAACCATCTGTGACTTGATCAACCCGAAAGGTGCCTGGTAATAACGTAAAATAGTAAGAAGATGATTTGCTATTAACAAAATTATTTGGAAGAGACTTAGCAAGGCATATTTCTTACTTAGTTAATTTAGAGACTCATTTTGCTTGTGTTTCTTGTTTGCAATATTATGTTTATCTAAAACAGGAAAATTTACTCCCAAACGTGTTTTGAGTAGACTGTACAGGATTGCAGCATGCACTGTATTTTCAGCTTGCATGGCGTCTCTTAGAAATTTAACAAGGGATGCTGCAACAAAGGCAAATAGTTTTGCTTGCCCACAATTGCAGCCGCGACAATGGGGCCGAGGAGAATGTGGTCCCGCTTGTTCCGAAGTCGACCGATAATGGTAAGGAATGGTGATGATGATGAGGAGGAAGAGGAAGAGGAGAAGGATGGCGACGACGTTGATGAGGATAGAAGCAACGTAGAAATTGTTAATCATTTAATCACGGTAACTTTGACAGGCACTAAACGTAACATTAGGCCTATGTGCTATTAACTCTTTTTATTCTAGCAGCTTAAAGGGACACTGATTGAGAGTATGATTTTATATATAATTTCTCCAGAAATATTTTTAACATTCATAAAAAAAAATCATATCTTTTAATCGCAAATCTTACAGATACTCTTATTATGAGACACAGAATAACTAAAGAAAAAACATTTTACATGTTTTGCGAGCATACAATGTACATCCTAGATTTAGTAATGACCGATAATTCAATTTAAGAATCGAAGAGCTTTAATTTGCACTTGTTTGTGCTATCACAGTTTTGGCCTTTAGTGTAATTTACCTTCGTGTGCTGCAATCTCCTGGATGTCATGATCCGATAATTTCCTGCATGGAACTGAAGTGTTGGTGAACTCAACGCAGCGTGTTGAATTATAGCAGCTTACTTCTGCTCTCAAAAGGTGATCATTGCTGGAAGAACTGATGCTTGCAACAAGCGTCCATCCTCCACCTTAATTTTGAAATGATTAAGAATATGTACTTATTTACTGAGTTAGGTCGGGCCGGACGGGAAACTATTTGGCTCGAGATCAGCAAGTACGGACGGAGCTCAGACTGATTTTCAGTCTGTGGATCAGGAATTTTTAATTGCGAACATTAACTGAAACACTAAGTTAGTCTCTAAGCTGTAGTAACTGGGGTGCGTGTGTGGATCATACCCCAAGCATACAAAGAAGGGCTTATTTTATTCACCATCCACTGCGGATAAACTGTTGACGGTCTCATACTCGATCGACTCCCACTGCACCATGTAGCAAGTGATTTTAAGAAGTACGTGGATAGATGAATGACTAATGTCCGATTCGACAACTAGTACATAATAAGATAATACAACGTGAACATACCATAATTGTTCATGTCGCAGTATACTTGTTTCTTCTTGCCTTTAATGTGAAGCCAGTAATAGCCAGATTCGGCATTCGGGACTTGTTGCTGAATCTGTGCACATGATGTCTGAAAAGAAAGAAGCAAAAATCGGGCATTAAAAATTGCTCGATTTTAGCTGAACTGCAAGGACCTTGACCCTGCTCAGAATCATTTAGGACCTGTTTACAGGGAAATGGTAGACTTCAGGTAGGTGAGGTAGCCCACTTCAGGCGGGTTAACCCGCCTGTTTATATAATTTCTAATATATAGCTTTAGCCAGTGCTAAAAGCGAAGCTCTCGATAATATTTATAGTTTGTTCAAACAAAATATACTGAATCGTGTAATGCTAAGCAGCGAAGGCAACGCCGGATAACGGTAAAAAAACATTAGGTTTAATAAGCAAAAAAGCAACTTTGCACGTGCAGTATACTTTTTTGTGTGCATTTCTTTGCCGTTGTTTTGCACGACTGCATCGTGACAATTCCAGAAACTTCATAGTTAACCGTTTTGGGGAGGAAATGTTGTACGTGTTCTCGTTCACTTTTTTTTATCACTGCCGCCTATTTTCACCTTGTATTGCAAGCCGCTTGCATTTCTCATTTCGTCACCGCCGTTACAAAATGTTCATGTTGTTCTTCCAACCAAAAAAATGTCTCCCTTTTTTTAACCTCTCGCTCTATACCCTTGTCGCCCTTTTCTCGTTGAGCTTAGCTGGCCTGCCGCCTACTTTCTCTTCTTTTCTGTCTTTCTCTTGCTCTATATTCCAGATTTGTGACACGAAAATTAATCTAAGCATAATACATGTACTTAAGACAACACGGATACAGAAACAATTTCCGCTTTCCGTTTTCGTCTTAATTGATTCTTTAGTTGTTTCTGTTTTACAAGATGCGGGTGGCTATGCAATTTCCCTCCAAAATAACCTCGAGTTGCATTTGGGTTGCCATACCTGTTCATTGAGTTATTTTACACTGGTATGCCTGTGGTGCGGACGGTTGTTAGTTTGGGCGGTCAGTGTACGGTCACGTGATTACCAAATTTTCTGGGATGGGTAAAGTTACTTACCCATGGTGCTCCGATGGCGCGCGCTTCGCGCGCGCGAAAGCTCCGCTATAATCTTTCATATGGTCACCTCACCTATCATGTAACCGAGATGAGAGATTATATGAACAGGCGGGTTACCTCACCTACCTGGGGTACCCAACCTCCATGTAAACAGGCCTTTACATGCAACTCTCTTCTTGTCGGAAACGGAAAACAGTATTTTTGAAGCCAGATATTGATGTTTTGTGATTCGATTTCCATCGACATGAAAACAGTGGATTCGCTCTCCGAAACCGCATCTTTTGAAACTGCCTTGCATTTGCAGAGTGAACTTTTTTTTAAATACGATGGATTTGCGAATTCGTGCTGACTATTGAAACCGGATAATTTGGAATTCGATTAGGTCATAAACTCGTGTTCAGGCTGTATTAAAGGGGCTTATATTCGGAACGGCATATATGAACGAAGGGACCTGAATCAAGTTATAGTTAGGGGGGTCATTCCACGGTAATCTGTCGTTGCGGAGAAGACACTTTGGAAACAAAAAATCACTCGTCTGTAGACTACTAAAAGAAGAAGTACTCCATGTTTTCTGCTTGTCCCGGAGGGCAAGACCCATAAATCTGGGCAATAAAAACAAGTCTTGCTTTCGCAGCTGTCTTCTCCGCAACAAAAATAAAACACTTAATTTTCGTTGAAGTTTCATGTATTTTGATGAATGTTCAATATAGAAAGGTTACACTGACTATGAATCAGAGCATTTAAAAATTTAAACATTTTGGCCCGTTTTCCTTATTGCAATCAAAACTCTTAGTAGTGAAATCGTTGAGGAGAAGACATTTTGACTTTGGAAAGGCCAATTCTTTGCACTCGTTTTTAATTACTCAAGCTAGGTACGTATATCGAATATAGACTATGTTTATAATATTGAAGTCACAGAGCGGATTTTTAAACAAAGTTTTTAGCTTTTCAAATAAATCAAAAATAAATTTGTCTTCTCCGCAACGGCTTTTGGCAACACATGCAGAAGAAATTCTAATTTTTGCAAAAATATGACGTGGGAATTGTATGATCATAGTGCTTAAAATGTCAACTCTGGACATTTCGCTTTTAGTTTTTAGGTAATCTTAGACAAGATTGTTACTTTTTAAAAACCAATGTCTAGTTTTACATTACGGTGGAATGACCCAGGGTTAAAGTGAGCTATTCAAAATTGGCTTGGATACGATGTGCATTGATTACATTATGCCCTTGGAGCTTATATTTCGGCATTTTACGGTATTCACTGCTAGAAAATAATGCTGACAACAGCAGCGTTTTCTGCAAAAACTATACATTTTAATTCCATTAGAGAATATTCTAAGAATTCAACTATAAGGGGTGACGAATGGTCTTTGCGAGCATTCGTGAGCATGCCGAGCACTGCGATTTTTTTGCGAGCAAGAGCAGAAATAAAAAATTTGCTTTGCGAGCTGGCGAGCAACGTAAAAATTTGGGGAGCACGAGCAAGCGAGCACTCGTTTAAATTTTGCGAGCAAATCGAGCAAAGGTAAAATTTTGCGAGCAGTTAAAAATTTTAATGAACCATTCATCACCCCTACTATAAGAACTGAACTTCATGAGCACCGAAAAACTTGACGCCTTAAGAATGTTTTTATTTTACCTCTTAGTTCTCTAATTGTAAAATTTAAGAAAAATAATATTTTCTAGGACATTTTAAAAAACAACTTTCCCACTACTCACCAGTTGGATTTTTGGCCATGGATTATCCAAGTACACATATCCTTTGGCAGAAATTAGGTTTTGGGGAGCAATATGGCCATCAGCTTTGTTTAATTCACAGAGAAAATTAACCCAATTGAAGTTTATGCTTCGACACTGTGTTTGTTTGTCGCAGATATTGATGCAACCTACCATGCTGTCAGCTTCTTTTACCAGAAACGAATGTTTCAGTAACCGCATTCTTGGTAGCGAGGACGTTCCATTGCATATTGGTTCCTCACAGCTCAGAACGGAGCGAATTAAAAGGACAAATATAGGAACTGTGAACATTCCTAAACGGCAGGCGAAGCTTAAAAATAGCCAGCTTTTAAACCCACAAATTGATCAAAAATGTCGATCTGCAGGTTAAGGTCCATTACTCTTAAGTAATAATCCTCATAAAATATTCCATTAGCTATCTTTTCTTCTGGGATTTGCAGGATGTAAATGTTATGAATATTGGATGAAGTCACATTACTGATGCAAAAAAGGAATCAAAGCAGAAAATGCGTAATAAAAATCTTTGGTGTCGCGGTTCTTAAAGACCCTTAATTTTACTGAACCACTTCACGTAGCAGCTCTTTTGTTTCAGAGTTGTTAACTTTGTTAATGTTTATGGTTTCCTAGCTAGCCAATCTTGTGAGGATTGTTTTCACATGCCTTTCTGTATCTTAAGTCACATTACTAATACCCTCATAAAGTATGCCATTAAACATAGCTCTTCTGGGACTTAAATTAAATGCCTTGGCACGTCTGTTAAAGAAACCGCGCCCACTGATCACCGTTCTCGCCAATTCCTTTGCTATTTTCGTGTCAGCGCAGAAGGTATCCTCAAAGTGTGACCCTAGCTTGAAAAGCCAGCTTCCTTTCTCCTCCTTTCACCCATAGCAACATTCACAGCAAGTCAGTGGTAAGAAAACCAGATTTTAATGCACGTGAGTCTTATCGCAAATGCTGTCAAAAGAGAGATTTTTATTTTTTTTTCTCCATATAGTTGGTCAAAAAATTCGGAAGATTCTCCTTTAAATACCTAGACTAATTCCAATGTTCAAATAATAATAATATACAATATTTATAGAGCGCTAATTCCCAATGGTCCAAAAGCGCTTTACATAATAAAAATAACAACAAAAACCTAAACCTACAAAACTACAAAAGTACATTGTCATCCTATAAAAATTCCCAATGGTCAAAGGCGCTTTACATAATAAAAACAACAACAAAATCCTAAACCTACAAAACTACAAAACTACATGATTGTCATCCTATAAAACATCATCATTCTATACTACAACATCATAACCAATTTTAAAAAGCCAAGTCTTGAGCTTAGATTTAAAAGAAGAAAGGGAATTGCAAGATCTAAGTTCGAATGGAAGTGCATTCCAAACAGAAGGTGCAGCAATAGTAAAAGACCGGCCACCATAACTTTTAAGATTAAATTTAGACGTAGAAAGTAAAAGTTGATTGGAGGATCTAAGAAGTCTACCAGGTGTATAAGGCTTGATGAGATCAGTGATATAGCTAGGTGCAGCACCATGAAGCGCCTTAAATGTAATTACTGCAATTTTGAAAGTTATCCTTTGTTCAATTGGTAGCCAATGAAGTTGAATAAGCAACGGCGTAACATGCTCATATCTACTAGTAAGGTGAATAAGCCTAGCAGCACTATTTAGGACACTCTGTAAACGTTTCAAGATACATTTAGGCTGACCGTAGAGCAATGAGTTACAATAGTCGATCCTTGCAGTAACAAAGGCATGCACGATGGTCGGTTGCTAGGGCTTTTCCTCCCGCAACTTCGTAAATTCAATTTTTGGCTCACAGAGCACTATTTTATATTCCAAATGAAGCGAGACATTAAAACATCTTAATTAGAAAAAATTTCTTTAAATTTTTACCATTGTAAAGGTATTTTTGACGTTTCTTGAGAGTATGACGTCATAAGAGACGTCTATTTTTAGTAACGACATTAAATACTTGCAAAGCAGTGTTCAAAACATTACAGACATGTTTGCTACACAAAAAGAATATGTATAGTGAAAGCCCCATCTCAATCGGATAAAATGGCGTAAAGTTACAGCTAATAAAAGAAATCAAATTTTCCCCCACATGACCATATATGGTCAAAATTAGAGGGATTTTAAACGCGAGAATAATGAATGTATTGTCACAGGAGCAAGGAAAAAGTTGCATAAAATCAAAATTGTAGTTTTTTCTACTTACTTTTTTTTACTTATGTGCTGCTAAGACGCGTTTTCGTCACGAAATACGTCATTGTGACGTCAAAATGACGCATTTCGTGACGAAAAACGTGTCATAGCACCACATACCCTAAGTAGAAAAAACTACAATTTTGATTTTATGTAACTTTGTCCTTGCTCCTGTTCCAATAAATTCAATGTTTTCGCGTTTAAAATAGCCCTAATTTTGACCATATATGGTCATTTGGAGGGAATTTGAATTTCTTCAATTAGCTGTAACTTTAATCCTTTTTATCCGATTGAGATGGGGTTTTTGCTAGAAATCATAGAATTCTATACAGAAAACTAATGTAAAATTTTTAGCATTTCATTCCTGAATTTTTGTTCTGATGCCAAATTTGGACATCATTTATGACGTCACAACAAAAGTCACATGGGATGAAAGAAAAAACAATAGACAGGTAATTTATCAAACTACTTCCCTGCCAAATTTCGTCACATTCGATGCATTCTACTTCTGTCTATGGCCTAAAACTCTCAGTTTTGAGAGGTATTTGGGAGGAAAAGCCCTAGCAACCGACCACCGTGATGACTTGCAAACAGCAGTAACGTGCGGCAACATCGATAGAGAGTTATTAAAAATAACCCCAATATTTTTAGCAGTAGTTGAACAGTCAACAGTGTCAGAGGCAATCACCAGGTTTTTTTAACGCAGAACGTGTGTTCAGAAGCTATAGTGTCAACTGACACATGACTTTATGCAAGAACATTAGAAAATGTCTTCGATTTCGTTTTTGCCGCATCACTGCACTTCAGGGACAAGGCCGCAAGTGAAACAATTTCCAATCCCTCACGGGGGATTGGGAGTGTCCTGGTGTTGCCCCCGGGGGAATGTTAACAGATAAACAAAACCATGTGATAGTCACATTGCCCACTAATTAACTGTGAGGTTGTGTGTGAGACTGGGCCAGTGTTTAGTTGAATTACACCATGAGATGTTCTGTTTAGAACTGGAACGAGTTGAATGATATCATTCTTTGTGGCCAATATAAGAATTACCCCTTGGATTCTGGGTTGCACATCGTGGATTCGGGATGCCAGGTACTCGATTCCGGATCTTTGCCAGAGGACCTTGGATTCCTGATTTTTAATGGTAAGAGGGATTCCGGATTTTTTTAGCTGTATTTGGATTCCAAGGCCCAGGATTTCGGATTCCACCAGCAAAAACTTTTCGGATTCCAGAATCCGTATTTCTTTACATGAGGCGAATAAGGAGCCTAAGCGTTCGCAGAACGGTGTCTCATAGTACAATTCGACACGCAACCGACCCAGCTGTCTAATGCGCAACCTCACAATGGCCCATTTTGATCATTTTTATACTACTTCCTTTCTTGCAGGTCAAGACGGACGATATGATACATGATGCCAGGACCACCCGGACTTACTGGTGACTGATATTCACTAAAACAGTCAGAGAAACTTAAAAGACTTCTTTTTAATTCTAATATCTATGTCTTCCTTCTCTTCCAAGAACGTTCAGCAGCCATGTTTCATCTCATGTTTCAGATGAGTAGTTCTACTTCTGTTTACCATACTCTTTAACGCTTTCGCATCGAAAGAAGATGTTAAATTAAAAACAAAACGAGAGAAATAAGTTATTATACACCGTTACATTAAGCACAGCTGATCAGAAAAGCGAACATAGCCTGCATTAGAGCTTATTTTTCGGGCCAGTGATAAATTGCAGTTGTCATCCGGCTTTGATTTGAAAGCAGAGGAAGATTGGGGCGAGTAGTAATGCAATCTATAAGACAAACGTTAGGGGACCCGCAAGGGTACCACCAGGGGTCACCAGAGTCAGCCCACTTTAAATAGGTAATTCCACTGCCATTCTTTTAGCGGAATGATTCATTTTTGCGATAAGGATGAAAGGAAAGGGAGACCACGATAACTCCAAAGTCTAATGACAACTTGCAGACATTTTTTTTGTTGCAGAAATTTTCACTTTACTTAAATTCTTTAAATAGAAGCATATTGTTCCCACCATTGTTTCTCTTTGATTTCCTGAAAAGACTAATTCTAATTCGCTAGTACAATTAGAGTTCGGATTACCATGCACTGCTGAAAACCATTGGTCAAGCCTTTCTTAATTGGTGCTTGCTTTTTAAAAATTTATTTATTTATTTATTTAACAAATAGGAGTCCTGCCTTGTTCTGGTATATTCCAAGATTATTACAAGGGAAACCGTAGAGCACTCGCTTTGAATCTGAAATACAGAACACGATTGTAATACTTAGCCGTTATTCTCAGTGACTAGGCTGTTCCATTATTGTTTAGAATTTTAGGCGAATTGTTCGAATTTGTGCAATTTGGGTTTAAGGCCTGCATTATGCTTTTGGTTTTCCGTTTTCCAACCGCTATGGAAATTCACGCAGGACCATTGAAGACGTTTTAAAAGTGGTAGTAATATGATTCTAATGACATCTAGCTTGTATGAAGAAAAATGTGGTAAGGGCGTTTTCGAGGCAGCTGAAATAGAAGTGGTTTATAATGGCGATTGGCAACAGCAGATAACTATTACAGATAATAACTCTACATTATACTCAACTATCTGTCTTCTTATTGGCTAAGAGCCTACAGTTAATGTTAGAAATCAGCGCAACCTACGGATTAGTTAGTAATCTGCTAGTAGATTAGTGACAAATTTGTAGGTTGCGCGCGCAATGCATGATTTCCAAAAACAATGTCGATCTGTATTCAATCCAATGTTTTGTTTGTCAATATTTTCTTCACAACAATATATGATAGAACAAATATTAGATGAGGTTTTTTGTGATATCCGGAATAATCAAGTACTCGGTAAATGTTATCAGCCTAACCTTAGGCTCGGTATAACACTTACCTCTAGCTTTTATTTTATTCCGCATATCACAAAAATTTTATCCAATAATTATTTAGAGATGCAGCACTTAGCTAAGGAGGCCTCGTAGCTTGAAAGCCGAGAATTTATTACCACCATACAGAAGGTTTTAAAGTGTATATGACAGAATTTTTTTTATTTGCTTGATAGAATCTATACACCGTTTAGATAAGGAAAGGAAAACAATCTTTCGAATGGAATGATCATTTTAGGACATTCTATTTCGCGGTAGGCAAATTACCTGGTCATTTTGACCAGACCGCGAAATAGAATGTCCTGAAATGACGTCATAATCATTCCCAGTCTTCTGTTTACGCTAGCACGGTTTTGTAGCTCACCGGAAGTGAAATTTCACGTTTTTGGCAGGTTAAAACACGGAGAAGAAAAATCTCTATCGAATTTTTTTTCCTTCCCTTATCTAAACACTGTATAGATTCTATCAAGCAAATACACGCTTGGAAATTTTTGTGCCAATTTTGGCCAAGTTTCGTGTCCCCGTTTCCACAGTCCTCTTCTTTGAAATTCTGCGCGGCCATATCGCCAGCCCGCAAAGAGCGAAAATCGGTCAGGCTTTATCGCCATGTGAGAGAGAACTGGTACTAATAAACAATGTTTTGACGTGCGCGATAAAAGCTACGAAGAAAGACCTTTTTATCGGTACCTTGCATGCCTTGTCTTCGAATATTTTGAGACTAGCTTTATGTCGGCGAAGAGAGTGTTTCTTGCGAGGTTCTTGAGAGAAAAGTCTGGCTGAAGTAAGCTTTGGAAAAGGTTTTATATCTGCTGTTTGGTGCCCATATCTCAAAAACGGGAACGAGGAAAACATGAAGAAGGTATTTATCCTTTGTTTTAATGCTTTAGTTGCTTAAGTTTGGAGCTTACAAACGTGAATTTTTCTTACAAAAAATACCCTTTTTAGGTCAATCAGGTTCACATCACGCTTGTTAATGGATGAACTAACAGGTTTTGGATGACTTGCGAGAAGCAAGAAAATCACTGCTCCGCTCCGAGGTTGTCCTATTCTCAGTAAAGCGATTTCTACTTCGTGAATTGTCAAGACAAAATGCTAACCTTCGTGGCAGATAATAATAAACAGCGAGGAATTTTGTTCGTTGAAAAGTGGGAAGTTACAATAATACATCATGTCATCGTCAAACAACACCAGTTCAGCCACGTTCAAGTGTATTTAAGGTCTCTTCTTTGACATTAAAACACCCCCACCAAACAAGAAAGGTGTCCCTTCAAATTTCTTAATGAAGGTAAGTTAAACTTATCGAAGCGAAGTTCTTAAAGAAGGCATTTTGAAACTTAGTTGTTACTAAAGAGATCGATAATTAGGACGACAATCGATATACATAACAGAGCTGCTGCTCTAAATGACATGATGTCTACTGAGCTGAAATATTACTGTATGAATAGTTTAACTTGTGTTCATTTCATTTATTGGTTTGAAATTGCAATTCCTAATGTTTTCACGGCTCTTCAATGCCGTTCTAATCAGCCGTAGTTCGTCTGGCTTCACGTCGCCATCTTGAATTTGTCTTTGTTAGGAACCAGTCTTCGCACGGTCCCGAAAAAAGTTGGCCCGAATTGAAGCAAAAATTTCCAAGCGTGATAAAAAAAATTCTGTCATATACACTTTAAGAGAAAAATTTGGGCACTGTGTGTAGATCACGAATGGTTACGAGACTGATTCGATTTTGTTTGTAATTTGTCGTTTTTGTACACGTCAGATATATTAATGATAAAAAAAAAAAAAAATAATGATGCCTTTTCAAATCTAGCACCTACGATTATAGCTGACATTTCTTTTACCGGAAATTTCATGAATTCATAAACTTACGGTAACTCGTTGAAAACCAAGAGGTTCCACATTCACCATTGTCGTGCATGTCAAAAACTTAATGAAGAAAAGATAATAAAGTTAAAGTGAAAAGATAAAAAATGCATTACAACTAAGAAAGGACAAGGTAAAGTTGATCTCCAGCATAGGCTTTTTATTCGCTAGTTCATCCCTGTCAGCTTGTTTTTAGAAATACAGCAGCAAGAAATTCGAAATAAAATAAATTTTGAGTTTTAATTCAATTACCCTAATGTTTTTAAAAAATCTTTCAGTGCCAACGTTTCATTGACGTATATTAAGTTATACATTTCAAGGCTTTCAGTTCCTGGCATTTTATGGACATTATTAATAAAAGACGTCACAAATGTATTGAAAACTATTAGTTTCTTTATTGTGAGGTTTCTCATGAACCTAGTAGTAATACCAGTAGCAGTGGTAGTGGCAGTGCTAAGTTACCTCTGTAGCAAGAGCTGCGAACTATGTAATAACCATTCCGTATCCCCCGGCAGTTTGACTCCCACTGGTATGGGTAGACGTGAGACGTTATGATACGAGGACAGCTATGAAGATAATAAAAGGGAAAAGCAATTGCTCTTAGAGCTAACTATATCTACAACTATAATTATTACTATACCTATATCACTATAACTATAAACATATAACTATAACTATATAACTATATAGATTCACGATGGTATATTTGATTGGAAAGGAAGTTTCATGGGCAATAGACCACGGATCAAAATTGCGTTAACGGGTATCCGAAGACGAAATAGCTGAATTTCTAACTAAATCTGAACGGAGGAAATGCAAAATTAAGCAAAATTACGCAAAATTATATTACTCGGTGGATGTTATTTAGTTTTTGAGGAGTATTTGCAAGAAAAAACCATCTGTTTATATACTGAAACCGCGCCGAAAAGTAGGTCAGGGTTTGGAAGAAAGTCTACGAGAAGGTAAAATTATCAATAACTTTTCAATGAGTAATAAAACAATCATTAAATTCGGCTTTCGTACTGATATGATGTGAAGAATATGTAGATCTCGGGGGTTGTTATCCACCGGCCGAGGCCTTGTGGTTAACTTATCCTCCTCGACCTGCATAATTCTTCACATCCTAATCAGTCTCATCCAATAATTGGTAACCCTAACTACAACTATACAACTATAACTATAACTATACAGTGCAAAGGCGATTTCATCAGGAACTCGTACGCAAAGTTTCAGGGCGAGATACTCAAACGCTACCGAGAAACACGCGAACAAAACTTTGTCTCTAAGGCGAGTTTACCGGGAAAAATTAGACGCCCTTCCGAGCTCCAAACCTGGAAATCTCAAACAGTGTTGTCGTTGACAGCTCGTTGACATAAACCTAAAACCAGGTGTGATAGTCCGAGATAACAAATCATTCATGATTGGATCAGATTGCTTGGAAACTGCAATGGTGAAGAGAACAAGGTTGGAATAAAATGGGGGGAACAGTTTCAAATTGATCTTGATCTTATTACCTATAGGTGTGGCATTCAGAATTAAACATCTTCGCCCCAGCTGGAATCTGTAAAATAATAATAATAATAAGTTTTTTCAAGTAATGTCATGAAGTTTTGTGCGCGGTTTTTAGCATTTAAGATCGAGATATATATATGGTACACCTAAGCTGGAAAATAGTCACCAAATGGGATTTCGACTGATCACGTTATCTCTTAAATGAAGACAAAGTAAATAGTAACAGAACCCCCCACTCCTAAAAGAAAAAGTAAATTAAAAAATAAAGGCACACTTTGGAAACAGAAAACCGAACTTTTGTACAAAGAAAAACTCATAAGCGCTAAGGTTACTTCATCCTAAAATAACTTTAAGTGCAAAAAGCAAAAAATTACTCAAAATTACTATACCCCAAAACTGGAAAACCCAAAATATGGCTCCCAATAAGAAACAAAGAGGCTTTTCAGCACCACATGGGTGCGCTCATTTCTTATGCCTTTACCTGATAAAATCCAGTGAATCCATTTGTGACTTGATCAACCCGAAAGGTACCTAGAAAGAATATAAATAGAAGATTTTGCTATTAACAAAATCAATGCTTAGCCCTTGTAAACCCTCATTTTTCAGATCAGTAACCCTAATAGTTTGCTTTTAGTTCTTATCTGCTTGTCTTTTAACGGCTTGTAAATTCTGTTCGAAAGCCTATTTTATCCACAATAGTGCTATTTATTTTACCAAGGATGCTAAAAAGTTAAAAACGGTAAAGGATGATCACACGAAACGGTATTTCCAGAAGCACGGCGCCCGCTAGATGTTACTGAAGCGATGCTCTAACAAAGTAAAATATAGAGCCGGTTATTTAAACGGATTTTAGTCAGCGTTTAACAAAAGCGCGTTCCAAGCCATTTTCAGTTTGCCCTGAACACCATCGTTAAGATTTTCATTAAAGCATATAGCGTAGACTGGAAAAGCACTTATTTTCTTAAAATAATTCACTAAGAAAGAGATGTGGAGGTCCAATGATTTCTTAAACCACAGCCTAAGTAAGACTTTGTTTAAATAACTGACTCATAGCGTTTTACTTGCCCAATATCCTAACCGGGGCAGTGGAGGAAGCTTGTGATCCCGACTAGTCGACGATGGTGATGATGATGATGATGATGATGATGATGATGATGATGAAGAAGATGATGACGATGATGATGATAATGATGATGATGATGATGATGGTGATGATGATGATGATGAAGATGAAGATGAAGATGAAGATGAAGATGAAGATGATGATGATGATGATGATGATGATGATGATGGTGATGAAGAAGAAGATGAAGATGGAAATGGAGATGAAGATGAAGATGATGATGATGATGATGATGAAGATGAAGATGAAGATGATGATGATGATGACGATGACGATGACGATGACGACGCCATTAACAACGATGACCATCATGTTAGTAATGATCACGGTTTAATTATGAGGAACAGGGTTTATCAGACACTGTAACTTTGCCAGGATTTAACATTGGGCTTATGCATATATCTTATTTCAATTATAAAGTGTTAAAAAGCTGATTTATGTACATGTATTCATTTTTCTCTCCCAATAGTTTTTATTCCTTATACCTTCGTGTGTAGCAATCTCATGGATGTCCTCATCCGATAATTTCCTGCATGGAGTTGAAGTGTTTTTGAACTCAACGCAACGTGTCGAATTGTAGCAATTGACTTCTGCTCTCAAAAGATGATCATTGCTGGAAGAGCTGATGCTTGCAACAAGTGTCCATCCTCCACCTAATAGTTCATGACAAGCGATTCATTTAAAAAAGATCCCGTATGAGTCCTTCTAATTTGCCTTGATCTGGAGATCACATTTTACGGGTTTCTGGGTTAGAGGGCAAGAGCGATTTTCCTTTGAACTTAAAATGATTGCATATGAACAAAATTAAGACGTCGCCAATGAATAGAGAAGAATCTAAGGGTTTGATTGGTTTTGCAAACAGACTCAAATGAGCGTGGTTTATGGCTGGCCGGGTTAGCGGACACGCCACGCAGTCCCAACTGAAAAGGGATTGCTGAAAATAAATTTTATCTAACTTACGAAAAACAGCAATGTCTACATGTTTTTCTATTTACCTTATATAATGGTTTCTCTGTATGTCACATAGTTTATTCAAAATATTTCTCCGTTTCTGGTTGGATCAAATCTCACGGCTAATTCTTCATAACAAGCTAACGTTGACCAAATTTGGAAAATTTTGCGATATATGGAAAATGACGTCAATAATACAGCTGCATAAATACCACAAAATGGACGGTGACTGAGAAACCTTGGGGGTGTTGCCTTGTTTTAGTAGAGCAATACAAAATGGCGGAAAATTTCACACGTTTTTGCGCAGAGGAATGGCCTAACGAGTCTACTTCCTAAAAACATGACAAAAAAGCAAGAATAAAACTCCACGGACGACATCTGCTATTTGGAGAATATATGCAGAACTAAACATGCCTTAAATCTCATGAAATTAAGCCGAGAAATCGAGACAGCATGTTTTAGCTTGTTTTAGCTCCTATAATCAGGGATATTTATAACCAGTCGTTTAGGGAGGGGTATATTCCATCTCTCCTCAAATCATCAATTGTTAGTTCTCTTCCTAAGGTGATCTCTCCTAGGGCCATTGAAAGTGATCTAAGACCGATTTCCCTTTCCTGTAAATTGGAAAAGGTTAGGAGGGGTTTTACCTGCAACAGACTACCCGGCCCCTAATGGATGAAAAGATCGCCCATTGCCAATATGCTGCTGTGTTTATGTTGCTGTGTACGAAGATTTTAAGTCTGTGGATGCAAGGCCAATTGAGACCATTAACTCAAAGTTAGCCACTGAGAAGTAGTGTCCTGTTGTACTGTGTGCACCCTCGCTTTACGGTGGCGTTAGCTTGTAAGTTTGTGGATCAATCCTGCTGCATACATAGAGGGCTTACTAATCCCCCTCCCTCAAAACAGATAAAAATTAAGCGGTTTCATCATTCACTGTTACCTGCACCATGCACCTAATAAACTCAAGGGGTGCAGCTGGAGAGATCAGTGACTATAGCCAGTAACAAACGCAACACTGTTACATGATATGCAACACGTTCATACCATAATTGTCCATGTCGCAGTATACTTGTGCCTTCTTGCCTTTAATGTAAACCCAGTAGTAACCAGATTTAGCATCGGGGATTATTTGCTTAATCTGTGCACATGAGGTCTGAGAAAGAGAGAAAAAAAAGTTCACATTACTTCTGTCACGGTACAGTACTGTGCAGAAGAAATAAAACCGAAATTCGCCAAATTTCGTTCTTTGTTCTCCCGAAATTTCGACGAAAGTGGGGAAAGGAAGGAAGAAAGGAAGAGGGAGAGAGGAGGAAACTGAGAATAAAGAATAAAAATAAGCAGAATGTCACCTAACAAAATATTCATGTTTCTGATAAACCCCCTAGCAGAAATGCTAAAAGACAAAAACTAATAGCAAAACATGTATTTGAATGCTTTGAAAAAAAGGAAAGGGGAAGACGGTAGAAAGTAAATACTCTAGGACGTAATTGCCAACGAGGCAACCGAGCTAAGAAGCGAGGTTGACTCGGCGGCAGAATTATAACGCCGCGCAATGTAGGCAAAAACTCTCAAATTCTGCGTAACCCTCTAAAATTTGCATTTTGGACCATATTTGAGTGTAAGTAAGACCCCATATTTGGTAGTGACGTCATGGTCTTGTATTTACAACTCGTGGTCCGAAATTGGGTGATTCAGTGTGCAGCTGTGCGTTCTCTGTTCAAGAGGACCTAACAGGTGCGCAAGCTTTAATAGATTTCTAGTTTGAAAGAGCAATTAGTGCTCTGGTTTGCTTTATAAATTGCGTTTAAAGCAACAGCTTTAAAGAAATAGGGTTTTTAACGCTCAAATTTTTGTCAGAACCA
Source organism: Porites divaricata (assembly GCA_038088405.1). Taxonomy (NCBI): domain Eukaryota; kingdom Metazoa; phylum Cnidaria; class Anthozoa; order Scleractinia; family Poritidae; genus Porites; species Porites divaricata. Next base: position 11,517,423 of record JBBMOI010000010.1, on the reverse strand, counting down.
GCTTGTTCTTTGTAGCTCGATTTACATTGAGGTAGCGTGTTCGCTTCTCGACTCAGAACCAGGGTTTTCAGTGTTCTCTTTTCCTTTATGAATTGAATTTTAAGCGGTAGTTGATCAAGGCATAGGGTTATATTCTCAAAACTTTTATCAGAACCAGCGTGTTCTTCGCCGGTCGATTTACATTGAACCAGTCCTCACCTCCCGTGAGGAATGCAACCTATTTGCGGACTTTTTATTTTAGAATTTATTCGAGAGATTTTGTCAACCAGCTTGTTTTTTTGCCGCTCGATTTATATTAAGACAGCCCAAAACTCCCGTGAGGAATGCAACGAATTTGCGGACCTTTTGTTTTGAAGACTATCTTTGTGCCTTTCAAGAGACTCTTTGTCCTGTGACAGTCGCTCATTAGATCTTTGTATTTTATTCAAGTTTATATTTTTATACCTCTGATACATTCCGCCCCATTCTTGCGCTTTTTACACCAATTTTTTCTTACGCATATTACCACGCGAAACATTTTAACATTTCTTATCCCTGATGACGCTGTTGCTCGGGATTCAATTATTGTTTATAATATCAGCAGTCAAAAGCTTCATTTGAACTATCTTTTTCTTTCTAACGTTTATAGTTTTGATACAATTGAAGAGCAGTTCTCTGTAAGAATCAAGCAAAGTGGGAAATGAAAAATTTTGACCTCCCTTCAAATTTTGCATGCAATTAGATATTGTGGGGGGATGTCCAAAAATGCACTTTGTTTGGGTTGCTACTTTCTTGTTGTCATGGTAACACCAATTGTTTGTTGGTGACAAAATATCTATTTAACTCAGAAACTGTTGTAAAAAGTGCAAAATGTGAGCTCTGTTTCTCAAGTCCATTAAAACGCTACAACCCAAGACTTAAAGCAGATATAATACCATCATTCTAGTTTACATTTGTGTATATTGCTCCTTATTATATCAAATTTGCGTGTCGTAAACGGTTAATCAACTACATAGAGTTTCGGCCATTTGAGTTGATGGCTAAAATATGGTTATCCTTTCCCTGAATTTCTCCAAAAGTACACCAATTCCAGAGCTAAAACTAAGCAGGCAGTTTGCACAGATATCCTAGTTACTGAGTCTGTAAAAATCTCTGCGGGGCGGGCTCTTCTGTTTGCAAACGCAATTAACGAACAAACGCCAAATTTCAGTTGTTGTATATTTCATCGCAGTTGACATTCTATCTACTCGCCAACAAAATTTCTAAAATACTGAAACTACCTTCAGTATCAAAGAGTATTATCTACTGAGTCATTTTATGATCAAAAAATTATTACTGGCTTTCAGTTTTCTAAACAATATCGATCAAAATAAGGCTTACTTTACGGTTTCCTCCACTTCACCGCTTGTAGCGTAGCATTTACATTCAACGAACACTCGGTTTCTCGCACTATTCTCATGTATCCGGTTGTGCTGTTTTCCATTGTAAACCATTGTAAGTCTACTCAGTCACTTACAGCAAGTTATAAAGTGATGCAGAAGCCGATACAGAAGTCATACACAAGTCCTTGGCAAGCCAAGCCACATCTTGTAAACACGCACGATTCCACTTTGCATTTTCGCAGCATTTCTTCATTAGATGCCATCAGTCGCTTCAGAGAGAGTTAAACCTTATTAGGTTTTAGTCATTAAGCCAAGCATTGGAATTATCTACGTATTAAAATCCGAAATCTCGAGTCCAGAAGCTCAGAAAACTAAACTAGTGGTCACTCTTTGACATTCCCGTGAACATGCAACCTGTCCTGGTCAGCGGTGTTAATCGCGCAACATAAACAATTTCCGGGAATTTCCAGTCATTTCCGGTAACATTCTTTTCCCCTCACTTCCCGGAGATGATGGGGAAAAAGGATCGCCTGATCGAAGGTTGCATCTTACTTGGAGGGTCAAACGAAATTTTTCCTTTTCAGTGAATGTAATCGTAATTTTTCCACCTATCTGCAAACTTACGGGCTTAGCAAATTTCGAAAAGATATTACCGATGGAGTTGCATGCTGACTTCCTACCGTCTGCCGTGCAGTTAAGTTCATTTTATTTTCTACACTCTTCTGTTAAATACTTGGGGGGAAACCATCAAGTAACTCCTATGGCCGCTCACCATAGGATTTGAAACATGTTGTACCAACACAAATTCGTAACTTGTACTTTGAAATCCAGTAATTAGAAAATCTGGAACACCGGAATGTTGGGAACATGGACTTGAGATATTTAAATATAGAAGAAAGCTCTTTTTTTTTTTTTTTACAGAATTCGGCTTTCGGATTCGTACATACATACACTTGCAAGCTAGTTTACTGTGGATTTTTTTTTAGGTAAAAGCAAGGCAGGTCACTTTTTCCTGGCCCTTGAATATCATGATAACATGAGGAGCATATCATATTGTTTAATTTTGTAAGGGCTTCCGTACCTTCTTTAGGAGTTTTCGATTTTACACTTGTCGACGCAAGTAGCTACAGAATTTCTTGTCTCCTTACACGACTGACTGTCTCTGGGTTCTGATTAAAACAAAGTACTTTAAACGTATACCTGTACTTCAAGTCTCTAGTTTTCGTTATTCGGTATTAGGTGAATGATTTTATTACAACTGATGTTAAATTATCAATCTTAGTAAACATTGCGCTGAAATTATATTGCTCTTATACATTCTCTTATACTCTTATTCTAGCTATATTTCACATGCGTGGTCGGCGTAAAAAGGGGTTGAGGCGGGGGGAGGAATTTATGCAACCGTGATCCAATAGAAACTCCGTGCAGGCTTAGCTACATATCCTAACTTCAGAGAAAGTCGTAGGGTCAGCATTCAAATGAAAGAAAGCGAGGAAAAGGTGAGAATGTACCTGCAAAGTGTCCAAACAACATGTACCGCAAGAAGAAAAGCCGTCCAAGTAAAGTGTTATTTTGCAAAAGGCTTTGTGAACTATTTACAACCCAAATAATGACTAAAAAGGAATTATAACATAGCGCGCGTGCTTGCCCTATATAAGTCCTATTGAGCCGCTATGAACAAAATCTTTATTTACGCACGGGCGTGTGTAAATAAAGATTTTGTTCATAGATGACGTAAGCATTTGTTTTTTCACCTGGCTGCAAAGTTGTCGTCTTTTAAGCTTCAGTGCAGTTTTCCTTCTCTTTAAAATATGGAAGAAACCACCGAAGAACTGCCTAATGTTTCAATCGGCATTTTCCTTTTACGTCCTGATCCAAGAGCGGCTGCAAAAATAAAGCCGAATTCAAAAAAGCTCGCAAGTTGTGCACTTCGCAAATTTGTCGCAAGACCATCTGCAGCAAATTTTGGCCGAGAGACATTCACTGGGAACAGAAAAGACAGCAATTGGTCATTAACAACAATTAAAGGTAAAATTTACGTTTTTATTGTTGTTTTTAAATTTGTTATGCACTTTTGTTATCGCCGAACAATCCGACTAAATCAGGAAAATTTCTCTTGCAATAACAAGACAAATTACATGCACAAGAAGACATAGTAATTTTTTTGCTCATAAAATCAACTGCTGGCAGGTCTTCTCAAGTAGCCGTAATGACCAGTCATTGTCGTAAATGAATGTAAAGTAGAATGACAGTCGACGTCTTCGCCAAAAATACAAGTTTTCTGGATTTCGCCGAGCAAAACATAAACATCCTCTCAGCGCCGGATCCAAACCATGCTCCACGACGTCTTACGAACATATAAGTATTTTAACTTTACGTGGACTTAAAGACACATTCATCTTTGTTTCTGCTTAGTTTCAATTGATCGTTAAAGAATAAATAGGCAAATTTTCTTTCTCAGTTTTACAGAAAGAATTTTCTTCCAAACTAGGCGATTGTGGCGTCTTTGTAACCAGCCAGTAGAAGCATTTGTTTTTCTGTGGCGCGCGTTACGAGAATTTTGCAGTTAATCACAAAGCAAGCATTTTTGTCAGCTATGTTATAAAAGAATTTGCTCATGCTTTTAGCTGTGCGTATATCGAGTTATGGATGCACTTGGGAAGTTTGGAGAGCACTCAAGAAGCTAGAGTTGCACTCGGCTATCGCCTCGTGCAACTCTTACGCATCTTTCATGCTCTCCAAACTTCCCGCGTGCATCCATAACTCGATATACGCACGCTAAGCATGAACAAATTCTTAATAGCCATCTACTTTCAGATGGAACCTCTAACGAAGAGTGGAGACAAAATTAGTGTTAAAACTGTGAAAGGTTTGAACCCAGGAGTCATTTCAAAAGTAGGTTGAGTTTGATCGTCCGGGTGAACGTAGTCCTGAACAGGACTGTTGTTGTTGACAGTGACTGACGTTTCGACAACCTGTGCGGTAGTCATCTTCAGAGTCAAAGTGAGTTGTATCACGTCAGTAGATGGTATTATATACTCTGGTTATTGATCTAGATTGGTCAATAAAGTCAAGATGTTATTGGTCGTCTGTTGTTAAGCCGCGGTGTTATTGGCTATGAAGACTCGTAATCAGTAATTGGTGCGTTTCTATCCGTCTATTGTCACAGTTAAGCAGTCGTCTATTGTTAGTCAAATTGTCAGTTCTCCAGTCGATCTCTCGTAGTTAGTTTCGCTTCATCTCGTCCATAAGTCGTTTGTACGGCGCTGGTAACTGTTGGCTACGATTCAGTGGTGTTTGTTCTAAGTTAGTGAACTAGCTTTCCAAAGTAAGACGTTGATGGTAGTCTGTAGAATACGTTATACATTTTGCAGAGTCCCAGTCAATTTGATGTTTCGTCTGTAAATGATACTCAGCAATGTGATTGTTGACGTCACCATTCCTCGTTGCTCGTTTGTGTTCGGTCAGTCGCGTGCTAAGGTTTCTGCCGGTTTCACCAATGTAAGAAGCTTGGCAGTCGCAGCATTTGATCTTGTATACTGCTCCCTGTCTGTCCTCCGGTTTGTCTTTGTCCTTGACACGGTTGCTTACTAATGTCAACATTTATGTGTTCCTAAACATGACTATTATGACGGCATTATGGTCGATGCTCGCACCATTAAGTATTATGCTCGAAATTATGCTAGCATCGTTTATCTAACCCTAGACCCTGGCCGCAGGCTGCCCAAACCAAGACAATGGGCCGCATGGATTCAAGCCAGTGGGAGTAGCGCATGAATGTTTGATCAGTAGGTGTTTTATAGTTAAAGTGGGGTTTAGGAGAGGAGAGTGAGAGAGGAAGCATAACTAGTAATCAGAAACGAATAACGTACTGATAATGGCGCTTCGCAGATGTTGTGTCATCATTTCAAACGAAGTTTCCTCCTTGGATTATATTCAGAGTGGGCATATATCAGCTACGAAGAATCACAAAACAGTGAAAGGCCCAAACGGGGGAGTGATAGGAACGATAACCTTCTCGTGTTACGCAAGTCAGCAAAAGTTAAACATGGTCGTTTAAGAAATCCACCATCAGAATAACCCGATGAGAATTTATCAAATCACGCCAAGGCTGTTTAGCTTTTAAAAGTTAGTGCTCCAATGGTCTATTCAATACAACAAAAAATAGTCATTCTTATGAATATTTCAAAATACAACTTTCCAATGACTCACCAATTGGATTTTTGACCATGGATTATCCAAGTAGACGTATCCTTTGGCAGGAATAAGACTTTGGGGAGCAATATCGACATCAGCTCTGTTTACCTCGCAGAGAAAATTAACCCTGTCAAAGTTTAAACTTCGGCACTGTGTTTGTTTGTCGCAGAAGTTTATGCAGCCTACCATGTTGTCGGTCTCTTTTACGAGAAACGCATGTCCCAGTAGCCGGGTGTTTGGTAACGAGGACGTTCCATTGCATCGTGGTTCCTCGCAGCTCACAACGGAGCGAATGAAAAGGACTACTACAGCAGTCGGAAACATCATTGAACTGCCGATGAAGCTCAAATGTGGCCAGTTTTAAAAACCCACAAATTAAGTAATTACTTTGCTTTAACGAGTGTTAATCTGCAGGTTAAGATGGCGGAAGAGAACTCACCAATGGTGCGTTTCCCTAACCCCAAACAATACTAAAACAATGGGAAGAATGACATGTCATTGTTTGCAGTGACCAATTAGGAGAGACCTTACGAGCAGCTGCTACACTACTGGTTAAGATTCATTTCCTTTACTGATATCCCTCATAAAATATTCTATTAACAATGTTTTGTCTTGAGATTTGTACCATAATGCTAATGTTATGAATATTTAATGAAATCCCGCTATTTCGAGTGTTGCAAAAGAGGTAATAAGAACGGAAAATGCGTCATGAAGGTCCGACCCCCTTGTCGAGGGGCTGCGTTTAATTGTTAACCGTGTTTCATTGTTTTTCCTGCCAATCTTTTAAGCCCTCATAAAGTATTCCATTAAATAAAAGCTCTTCTTTGATTTCAATGGCGTTATCAGTAAATATTAAACGAGATCCTGCAGTTCTGAAGCACTAGCTGCAGAAGTTAGGAAAAATAATTGATTTCTCTTTTACGACTTCCGAAACGAGGCCAGCTAAAATTGTTTTGAAAGCGAAGAGGGCGTTCTACTTTGGCCAGAGTAACATTTGTATTTAAGTACGTCCATTAAACCAATACCCCGGATGTATTTAGTGAATATTTTATCAAGTCATCCAGCAATTATTTTATTAGGTGTAATGGTTTAGATCATCTTTAATTCCAAAAGTATTATTTCATTTCAACTAGAACGGACCCGATTCGGTAGCCAAGGGCTTAAAACATTTCGTGAAAGTATATAGACTGTCTGTTGCGAAAAAAAGGTGGTCGTTGTACAGGGGCACCCAACGTGAATCACCACTTAAAAATGATTGTTAAATGTATTTTAGTATGCAAACGGTAGATATAGCGATATTTTTAATTTATCCCCTAAAATTTTTCATCTGTTCGGATTTCCCAGCTGAAAGTCTAGTGATCCGAAAATTATAGAGATCAAAACTTCCTTTTCGAAAATTTCAGCAAGAAAGGCTTCCGAAAATTCTAGGTGACCTTTTTAGGGTAAAAATCCGTTAAAAATAGGCAATTATACCATTTGTTCAGATGTTCGAAAGTCCTAGCAGAGACAGGCAAGCAAGAAATTTTGCAACAAATGTTCCGAAAATTCTAGACCTCAAATCGTCTTCCGAACAGATATTTTCCGACTGACGTTGGGTGCCCCTGGTTGTAGTGGGGGATAAGGTTGAGAAATAATTGGAAGAAACAGTGGGACGCAATTAATCAAGTGAATGTCAAAGTTTTTCAAAGTACGCATTGAAAAAGGAGGAAAAACAGACGTTTTGAGGGTGCCCCCTCTTGTTATTGAAGTCAGCATGCATTTAGGCCAGCTATAGTGTAGATCTGGTATTTGGTGTTCAAACTTCATCTTAGCCTCAATACTGCTCCTTCGTGTTACATTGGTGAAGTCATGAAGGAATCAACATTGTGAAGGTTCGATTGTACATGCATGCGTTTGATTCATTTGACAAACAGGAGTCCTGCCTTATAAGGATATATTCCACTTAAGCCATCACAGGGGTATCCGTAAAGTACCCTCTCTGTATCTGTAAACAAAGGGGAACAAAACTTGAATTATGAGTGTTGTTGACGATAGGCTCCAGTTACGTTAGCTTTATGGTTAATTGTTGTGATAATGGATTGATAGAGCGGATATCCCGTGCTCGTGCTCACACGCCGCGCTACCGGCACAAGAGAATGAAGTCTAGTAAATATGACAAGGGAGGGGCGAGTCCGGCCTATTTGAAGAGTTGCTTGTTTACATTTTTCGAGGTTTTTAAAAGCGCTAAATTACCTGAAAGAGGCGCAGCTACTGCACGCATATTCGAGCTACAACGTTGCTTCTATTAACATAAGATTAAAACATAAAATAAAAATAAAACATAAACGTACCAAACTTCGAAGACTGCCATTCTGCTCCGCAATCGTGAATGCTGTCGTGCATATCGAAAACTAATTGAAAAGAAAGACATGGAGAATATCCACTCGAACTGAGCGATAATACGGTAAGAGAGATGATTTCCAATGTAGGCTTTAGCTGCTTGGACATCACTCTCAGGTTCAGTGTTCTTACGAACAAAACAGTGCGAAAGTGAAATAACTTGTTTGAGTTATTAACCCCTCGGACGTACACGCAAATTCATACCTCCACCGTGGTACAAGAGGGAGGGGGGCGGCCCTCCACAGAGTTTTTGATATGTTGCAGTATTTCGAAATGATTTTACCTCAAGTGGAAAGCCTCTGATCTTCTTAACAAGATGAGATATATTTTATGGGTGGTGGCGCCTGCTGGAGGACTGTGACGTCACCAACATGATGATCGCCGTCTTGGCCGCCATTTTAGATTTTACCAAGAATTAGAAATCAGGTTAAAACCGCAATAAATGGTGATTTTTTTGTGCTTGAAATGCAAAATAACATAAATAAGCACTTTGCGTCATTTATTCCACAACCTTCATTTCTATTGTTGAAAGAAGATGAAAAAATCATGTACTTTCTCTCAAAAATGGTTTGACCACCTGCTACTTATGACGTCATGTCTCGTAACCATAGTAACTGACCATCACTTAACTTGTCTCAAAATGCGCGCGAGGGATAAGCGAAAAGCTACTGAAAACGTCTGGTGTTGTTGTTCTTCCTCTAGGAAAAACTAAACAAAAACCTCAGAGAGGGGGTGGAAACCAACCCGCTCTCCCCTTGTACGTCCGAGGGTTAATTCAGTTATTGTCACTATTTTAAACTAGTCGTTGATTTAAGATATATACTTTAACGACTGTACATCCTTCCACTGATTATTGGCGGGTAAAAGACTGGACATGTCTCATGTTGCACGTTTTTCCACCCACGAATCATGGCGCCTGTCTTGCAACAAATGATGATGCTAGCCATGCAATTTGCAAGCAATATGTACATGCATTGTGTTGCGTGTTTTACCGGCCCAAATGCGAGACAAACTTGCTTAGCAGCAAGCTACATAGCTTCCGTGTATGGTGTAACCCAAGCATAATTCTATTCAATCAGAAGTCAGTATTCAGACAATTTGGATCAACTTGCAAACAAGCTAATTTGTTTCAAGAAAGGTTTGAACGTGGGTGGTAAAACGCGTAACTTAGTTTTCCCACTCTTTTTGCTGCAATGCTGCAAAACAAGTTGCACGTTTCTGTCGCTCCTTGTACCGTAGCTTTAGTTACTACGGAGTGGTGTGTTTCTTCGGCGGAACAGTCCTCGCGCTTTTTTGGAAACCTCCGTTTTCGTGTTAACATAAATTTACATGGAAATCACAGTATTTATATTAGCTGTTTCATACTAATTAAAATGAGCTAACAACGGAGAAACCGTGCAAGCCCGTGGATTTCCCAGGTCAGATACACAATGTAAAGCGCTCTCGCATATGACGTCACAGCTGCCAGATATAAGTGTTGCTTCAACCCAATCCTGTGGGAATTGAATTTTTTTTTATGATAGAGCGATTTTCCTATGACGTTGAAATGAAAACGCGCGAACAAAACAGAAACAACAAACGAGCGGAAATAGAGCGATCTCATTGGTTTATCAAACGGAAACAAACTCGCGTGGCTTTTGGTTGGTCAAGAGAACGTTCCGGTGACAAAACTTCATGCCCGAGAACTCTCCTAGTTTCTAGAAATCAACTGATACTTCGCTTTGACGTCATACTGCGACACGATTGGCCAATCGAACAATGCCTTCTCCAAATTAGCATTTTCTTTGGCTGAAAACGAAGAGTTCAGACATGTTCTCATCTTTTCATCCGTTGGCTGATAAAACAAATCATAACGAACACTTACCAAAACCACACTAAAATAGCTTTAACGCTTTTGTTTTTTCTTTCAATGAATTCGCGTAGATGCTGGTCATGTTAGTGACAGAGCTAAATAAAAAGTGCGTAAGCTCATTTACCTCTGTGACATTCGCCGCCCGTCCATATAGAGTAACCGTTGAGTACCCCCCTGCAATTTGATTCCCACTGATAGGGGTGCACGTGCGACACTATAATTCGAGGGCAGCTGGGAAGAAAAAAATAGAACAAGGTTTTACTTGTAGAGATAACTATCTATAGCAGCATCAGGTTCGGGTTTTCAAGTAAGAAAAACGAAAGACCTTTGTTTATTCCTATCAAGGTAGCCTATTCCGACGACTTTTAGCCTCTGCTATCAATTATGGCCCTGACAAAATTAAACAATACAATCTACAATACAGAGCTATGAATTCTACCGGTAGCGCTAAGAAAAAGTTAATCTTAAGGTACGGACTATATACAGTTACAATAAATATGAATATGATCAACAAAATCATACCTTATACAACCATTTTAATAAAAAGAGTTTTTAGCGATGTCAGTTCGAACCCTTGGCAAGTGCAACCTGTTCATTTGCCTAGCAATGCGATTATGTGCAGAAATTTCAAAAGTGAAATAGTTCTTAAATAATTGCAGGCAGGGTCCTTTATTGCATATTTTAACGAGTTCATTAACATGGTTGTCTGGTCTATTTACAAGAGACGACCACTTGAGATAATATAAAGCTTTGTCACTGTCGCTCATTTCAGAACCAATTTTAGCAGTACGTCTTTGAAGCCTCTCTGGTGACGAACTGTTGCCGACTCTGCAGCAATTCCACACGATGTCACAATAATTCATGATAGGACGAATATAAGCTGTGTGAATGGAATTATTGCACAGTCTGATGTAAGATTTCCCTGATGCGTCGTGATATTCCCAGTCGTTTTCCAACTTGGGATAATACATACTTAACATGAGAATTCCAAGAAACATTTTCATAATACAACTCTTAAATACCCTAAAATTCCGAAAATAAGCCCCGGGCTTATATTTTTCAAAGGCCCTTTTTGAGGGGATTATTTTTGGAGGGGCTTATTGCTGGTTTCTTCAGTGTCACGCCATTCAAAATAGATCAAAATAAAAAAGCAAAACCGTTCAATAGATCAAGTCAAGAATCTAGGAAATGAAAGGAGGTAGATATATACAGACCCTCGCCAAGATTCAGGTCAGAGGAATATTTCGTATATGAGATATCCGAAGAAATGTTTTACCCAAACTTATAGAGATTTGTATGGAGACGCCATGCTGGTGCTCACCTCGATGAGCTCCAACATGGCGGACGGAAGCCAACAGAAACATCTGTTATCGAGTTTTGCTACAAAAGCGTGAATTTATTCTTCGAGAAACTCATAAACATTAAAGTAATACTTTTTCTAATATATGAAATGTTTAGATAGCAAAATTTCCTGAAATAAGACATTTTTATAATCTACATGACAGCTCTCTTGCCCGTCATGTAAATGCCGCGTCATGCAAAAGCTTAGAAATTCAAGCGTACTCTATCACAACACCAAGAACCCTTTTGAAGCGAAAATTTGTATGAAAATTAGTTTTCAGCTGCTGTAATGCATCGTGAAATTAAAATCTCGGTAGGATCGATAGTTTTTTAGTTTGAATTTTAGTGACGTCATGTGAAAACCAACAATACTCGGAGGGGCTTATCTACGGAGGGAAATTTGCGTTTCAAAATCGATTGGGTTAGCCTTATAGTTGGAAGTAAATTTACCGTTTTTGCTTTGTTTTACTTTGTCTTCGAGGGCAATTTTCCGAGTACAAGCCCCTGGAGGGCTTATATTTGGAGGGGCGTTTTAACGGAGGGGTTTTTTAGTTACCGGTTTGGGGGGAGGGTGTGGGCGTATATTTGGAGGGGCTTATTTTCGGAATTTTACGGTACTTGAATCCAAACACCCGCTTAATAAATGGATGCCAGGATCCAATAAGATCAAGATCTTTATTGAGACTTTTCTCGATTACAGCAGCAACCTTTCCAGAATAGAATAAGACAGTGTCATCAGCGAACATTAGCATACTACGCTTGCGAGCAACAGTGGGTAAATCGTTTACATGAAGCACAAATAAAAGAAGTCCGAGGACTGATCTTTGGGGCACACCAACAAAAAAAGATTCAGCGTCTAAGAAAGATTCAGACCGTAAGATTCAGCGTCTACCTGGAACCCAAAGATCTGAGTTCTATCTTTAAGACGGTCAACAAACCAATCCTATTCTTGATCTTCTATACTCAGGGAATGAAGCATTTTTAATACCCGTAAATGGTTCACGCTGTCAAAGGCCTTGCGGAATTCTATAAAAACAGCTCCAGTCACTTGACCTTGATCAATGTTACCCCTTACTGTAACAGCAAAAGATAAAGCCGCAAAGTTTGTAAAATGCTCTTTCCTGAAACCACACTGATAATTAAAAGTAAGTGGAAGTTCGCTAATCCAGACAAACAAGAGGGGATGACCTTAAAAAATAATTTTACCCAGCCCTGCTGGCCTCAGTTTGGCCTAAAAATAAAGTAGGGGCCGCCCCCTTCACCGTCTCCCCCCATCCCCAACTCGGGTCACGTAACCCCTAGATGCGCCAAAGTAAAGGAATTTATGGTTATAGTTAAGCGCTGCTGAACGCACAACAGCATTTTTTTGGACCGATTTTGACTTCATCGATCCAAAGGGGCTCAAAACATTAAAGGCCATGAATGTGTATGATGAGTAATGGCCGGCAAAGCAAGGTTGGGTCGGAGGGAACATTTTAAGTGTTACAAAATTTCATCATTGGTATTGTGGTTTTATTACCTATAGGTGTAGCATTCAGAGTTAAACTGTCTCACTCCTCCTGGAATCTGTAAAAATAGTAAACAGTAAATCGTTAAACGGACACATCATTATTACGGACACTTTCTATGGTCCCCTCAGTGTCCTTATTAACCCTTTAAAACCGAAGATCAAAATTTGAATTCTCATTTGTTGCCCCCATTCATTTCCTACAGAAGTAGTGGGGAGAGGTTGATAAAATGTCAAGCAAATTCATCTTGTGTGAGATCATGTCCGTAATTCTCATGACCACTCTGAAGGTAAGTAGCCCTTTAATTAAACTTTTTGAAAGTCTGTCATGGCTGGGTCATCCTCTCGTGACTTCATGGCTCCAAAACACCGCCGTTTGGATACCTCTCGTAGATCTTAGCAAAACTAGATATTAAGCTAGGACATGGGGTATTTAACAATTATTCTTCGAGCCCGAAAGGGCTCTGAGTCAATAGCTATTGTCTCAGAGGCAAGAGGAATAATTGTTTAGTAAAATCCAACTAGTTGGTCAAAAATATCGAGACAAAACAAATCTTAGCTAGCAAAACGCGATTCAGCCGCTATTGTTTTGGTTTTCAAAGCCGGCGCTTTTTGCTACTAGTAGGTTGTAACATATAGCCTAGTAGTAGCTCAACCAATCAGAACGCAGCATTGATTATAGACCACTAGTTGGATTTTACTAAAAAATCGCTGAACAATGGAAAAATGTTAACTAAGGCTGTTGCTAAGAGGTCTCAATAACATCACATAGAAGAAAACAAGGTGAATAACAGGTGCTGTTTAAAAAACGAGCAAGAGTGTATTATCAGGTTTAAGGCCTCGGTGCGCAGCCGAGAGTTTTGAAACCTGATAATACACTACTGCTCGTTTTTTGAACGACTTCAAAATCTCTGATTTAGATCAATTAATTCTTGCAGTAATATTAAGATTTGAAGTTAGTTTTGTCGAAGAAATTGGACATAAAATTTAGCCTTGTCTTTATCAGATGTAAAGACACTAATTAAACATTAATTTCTTTTGTTTTTATTTAATTATGAATTATCAATGAGTTTTTGAAGTCCTTATAAGAAACAAGGTTATAAGTTCTGAAGCAAAAGATTAAAGAGAAAGAATAACGCAAAAGGAATCGACTAAAAACGCAGAACTGTTGCCTTCAACGATTCTGAATAAGGCAAGGTTTCAGAGAACTTTTAACTGAATAAAACCTTCCAGATAAAGAATCCTTGAATCCCTTATCCTCCCACTGACACAGGAGCAAGTTAATTACGTATGCTTTTACCTGAAAAAATGCAGTGTATCCATTTGTGACTTGATCAACCCTGAAGGTACCTAGTTAAATAGACCGTAGTCAGAATGTTTGCCATTAACAAAAATTTAAAGCAGACATGCACTTAGCAATGATTTTTATGGACTACCTTTTGGTATTGGTGACCTGTTTCGTTACCTTCTGCATGAAGTTCATGGCTTTTTGCTTGCTTATAGTCCCAATTTTTGCTAGCATGCTTATGTGCCTGTCCTGTCCAACGGTAGACCTTAAACTACCGCTTATAAGTCTCCCCCACCCACAAACACACGCACACCCACACACTTATAAGCCTTTTTATAAAACTACTAAGAAGATAGTACGCGCGCTCTGATTAGTCGAAAGGCGTGTTTGCATGAGACTGTGTAAACATAGTTGTGATGTCAAGATGTTTTGCTTTTCCCGCGCTAATCACGCAAGCACGATTGAGTTAAAAACTCGACAAGCTTACTCGTTTCCTATTCCCTCTCTTCGACTGAAACTTGTAAAATCTTTACAAACATGCTGCGTCAATTTTTTTTTTCGCTTAAGCTGACATTTTAAGCTGGAAAAATCCGTATTTTGGAAAATAAATTTTCGCAAAACAAGAACTGATTACGATTATGATTATCATCATCATCAAATATCGATTATGACATCTATAAAGTGGCAATAGAAACAGATTTTCCTTGTATCCATACTATTTAAGACAGTAAGAGGGGGGGGGGGGGGGGGGACGTTAACGTGAGTTCTTATTCGAAAGGGGCACGGTTGGGCGCTTATTCGGAGAAGGAGCTTACTTTAGCAGATACAGTATATACCTTCCTGTGTTGCAATCTTGTGAGTATCCTGATCTGATAATTAACTTTCTGCATGGAATTGACGTGTTGGTGAACTCAACGCAACGTGTTGAATTGTAGCAGTTGACTTCTGCTCTCAAAAGGTGGTCATTGCTGGAAGAACTGATGCTTGCAACAAGCGTCCATCCTCCACCTAATGTTTCAAATGATATAAATGATCATTATCTTTAGCGCTTTTAGTGAACTGGGAGCTTTCCAAAAGACATTATTGGAGGTTGGGATATATTAATTTCCACGATTTATTCGATTAGCCATACATTATTCAGATTACGTTCACATGGCACCGGCAACGTAATTCTTAGGGAGTATAACTCCAAAAAGGGATTAAAAATTTTAGGTACAGGATAACCCCTTTTTGGAGTTACTTTAACTCCACAATATTAACTCCAAATCTGAGGGGGCCTTTTACTCCTGAAAAATCGTTCTTTTAACTCCTTTTTGGGGTTGAAATAACTCCCCAAAAAATAATTCCACTGTAAGGAGTTAATTAAACCCACTAGGGAAGTTATTACGGGACGAACTTTCGACTGGCTGAAAATTTTGATCAGGCACTTTATTCACACGGGCCCATTCAATATTTTCGCTCTGTTCATGCGGAACTTTGAACGGCTACGCGTCTTAATTTTGGTGCTGTTGTGGTGGTACCATGTGAACGGAATACCTTATACACCGCACGAATTTTCAACCGGATAAAAATTCGTCCAGTGCCGTACGCGTATGAACGTAGCCACAGTCTTCAGTGCTATCTTTTTTGAGCATTTAACATTCTTCAACAATTTCAAGTCAACAAGTGTAAAATAAAACAGTCTTAAAGAAGTAAAAAAAACCGTCAAATTTTGAACATACGTAGTCAAGGCATCTCCAAGTAATAAAAACTACCCGGTATATATTTTCATTGTTGAAGCGAAAACGATTCGAATACGCTACGCTACGTGTGGACCCGTATTTTTCGAAAACGGCCCTCCCGGCTTCCACCCGCTTCTTGCCTTTAACCTTTTCTTGGTTGTCGCGGAAAGCATTTTTCCTTTAAGAACTTCTCCCGCTGTTTTCTCTGCCACCTCTCGTAACCCTGACGCACCTTATTTCCTCGTACTACCACTCACTGCCCCCATCGCGCCCTACTTAACTGCACCTTGTAGGTGGTAAATTTAGATGGGGATAGTAGCAACAAAGAGAAAGTGATACATGATACAACAGGTTCATACCATAACTGTCCATGTCGCAGTACACTTGTGCGTTCTTGCCGGTTATGTGAATCCCGTAGTAGCCAGATTTAGCATCCGGGACTAATTGTTGAATTTGCGCACACGATGTCTGATAAACAATCAGAAAAATGGAGACATTTGGAATTGTTGGACTTTACCTGAGTTATATGGATTCTAATCATCCCGGACCTCCCACTAATATTAAACCCTTAAACGACCAAAATTCTTAACCGAATTTCCTCCGCTTGTACTAAGGTTTATTTTTTATGCACATTTGGCGTGCTGTGCGAAATTTTTCTTCATTGTTTTGTTAACATGGCTACCTTGTCCTAGGAAACATAAAGTTTTGTTCTACATGCTTTATCGATGTTGTATGGAAGAAATTCGGCAGGGACAAAACGCAGGTCACAGGTGACAGGTTACAAGTCAGGTTAGAGCACAGATCACCGTGCTGCTGGTGAAATTCCGTATAACCTCACATATTAAATATGCATGCAGCAATTTCATAGTATTTCTCACAAATAGTTTAATATGGATAAAGTCAAAACGTGTATGGATAAGAAATGTATGGGGTTACACGGAAAACGTTTAACCTTTTACACATATATCAACACACGGGCAGTGATCTGCACTTGTGACCTGTGTTTCGTGTCTGCCATGAGAAATTTTAATCCTAAATTCCAAGTTTTGCAGACAAAACTGAGCTATAAAAAATAAGAAAGCAAAATAAAAATGGCAAATTAAAAAACCACTATATAGAATAATACCTGAATAGTACATTCGTCTCGATCTACAGCGTCCAACGCAATTTTTTTCTAGCCTTTCTTTTGGACCAAAACTTCTTGTGCTTTGACACTAAAAAAACTCAGCCCCCCAACTTAATTCATTCTACAAGTCACACCTTGGCAAGGTTCGAGGAAGGTTGAATCACCACTCACGACCATAACCAACCTTTTTCATTCATTTCTACGCTGTGACTTTCAGCTCAAGTCGAACCGAAGTCTACTCTTGGTCTGCAACCACGTGACAAGGCGGCCATGTTGAGGATAAACACAATATAGCGTTTTCACATGACGTCACGACGGCCATATTGGTGTTCCAAAACAATAAAACCGGCGGCCATGTTGGTGTTCCAAACCAGTCCTGTACGTGGGAGTTGGACTCTTTTCTTAAGTAAACGCTTTCTTTTGTTCCCAGAATTTGCATAGCTGCTGGCCTCGTGAGTGAAAACACTCTATAGAATTTTTCTCGAAGAATTTACATGAAAATGGAGTTTTGTTCCCAGAGAAGAGAATAATAAAACGGCTTGTTGTTGTTTTTGTTTGCTTTTTTATTCTCATAAAGAAAAATTCAACTTTTAAAAAACGTTCTCCAGAGTAGAGAGGTTATGAAAACACTGTCTTTCCGAACGCATAACGACGGCTAAAACCAGAAATTTTCGCGGAAAACGATGACGCCACAGCATCTGATGTCGCTCGGCAGAATACGAAATGTTTCATTGCCGGGCTATTTCGCCTCTTTTCTCAAAATTTGAACTAACACTGCTACGGTAACCACAAAAAATAATTTCAAAGCATCTGCATTCTCGAGTTACGTAACTAAGTCTCACTCAGTAAAAATTAAACAAACAGCTAGGCTATATTAAAATGAAGTATTTTGAGAAATAAAATCCGCGGAAACTTTATTATAGCAACGCTGTAGAAAACTGGCTTAATAAAAAAACATATGGCCAAACAAAACATTAAAAATGCTGTTTACTAATAACATCTTTATTTTAGGGTATCAATATTCATATTCAACGAAAAATGCTGTGTTCGGAGCTGTCAACAAATACATTCCCACAACTCGCCAGCTGAAATTTTATGGATTATCCAAGTACACAAATCCTTTAGAAGAAATCAGACTTTGGGGAGCAATATGGACATCAGCTTTGTTTAACTCGCAGAGAAATTTAACTCAATTGAAGTTTATACTTCGACTCTGGGGATGCTTGTCGCAGATGCCAATGCAGTCTCCCGTCCTTTTAGCCTCTTGTACCAGAAAGGCTCTTCCTATTAAGCGGACGTTTGGTAACGAGGACGTTCCATTGCATCTTGGCTTTTGGCAACTCGCAACGGCAGGAATAAAAACCAATAGTAGAGCTGCATTTGCAAACATTTCTGAACTACCGATAAAGTACAAACGTAGCCGGGCATGAACTCACTAATTTATTTATGAGTTTGATTTCACAAATGCTGTCCCACAGATTATAAAGGGCCCTAACTTTCAATAACAGTCATAAAATATTCCATTAACAGTCTTTTCTTCATGTTTTCTGCACAAAGGTAATGTTGAAAGCCAATTATCTTTACTGTGGCAAAAATAGGAATAAATTGTTTGCGTCGAAAAATGATCATTCCTTTTCATTTATTTGCGAACGTAAGAAATAAATATAAGAATTACCTCATGGAAAATGAGTGCGTACGTAGTTTCCTGATAAAAAAAAACAACAACGAGTTCGTGAATACTGTGCGGTTTACTTTATACATATTGAGACATTCCTCAATTTGCCAGTCTTTTAATTCATTCATATTTTTCAGTTTCCCCAAATAATACTAGTCGCGGTTACGAGGACTAAGAAGTAACCTTTCGGTCGCCTGCCAATATTAAATTTGTTACATTTTTACTGACTTTTAAGCGCAGGTTTTTTAAAACTAAAAAAAAAAAACAGTTAGTGCCAGCCTTATGGAATCTTGTTCGAGGCTGACGAGGTTGTTAAATAAGATGAACTGTTAGTCCGTCTGTTTGCCTTACTTTAAAAATTGATGTGTTTGCCGAACCCCGCAGAAGGCTTTGTCCTAAAGCCGTGGCTACTTTAATTAGAAGGTAGAATAATAGGACTGAACTGGTTCAACAATTTGTTGTAAATAACACTGAAAATTTGTCGAGAAAAGTGATTTGACACCTTTTACTGGATCTAGAGCTTATCATCAATGATGTTCGAGACAAAGAAACCTCGAGAAACGTCTTTGTTATTATACATTTGTATACTGACTGTATTTACCTTTTACAAGTTCTCAACTTAAATAGTCCCAACTCAGGCATGTTTCTTTAAGAGGGAGGCCCTATTTATTTTTTATTATTTTTCCTACGATAAATACTTAACTGGGACAAAGCTGCATATAACCGCTGTCAAGTTTATAGCCAATTAACTTGATAAGTATTTGTATTCAGCCACTTTGTGCAAAGTAGACTGTGGCTAACCTCGTTCTCAGGGCACCCCTTTTTAAGTGAATAGCAATTGGGACGACGCTGGACCAACAGCCATAATGGGTCTTGGCTGGACTTAGTACGACTCGAAATTTTTTATGTCGCCCTTCTCCAAGCCTCATGCAGTATTTTTATTTCCCACTATATAAGCCACTCACATCAGTCTGAACCTTAAATCTCATTGCCGAAGGTAGCTAAAGTGAAAACTTCCTTCTAAAGTTTATTTTGTAAAATGCTGAGAAATAAACAGCACCATGTAAAAGTACAGCTAAAGGAGTTTCATTTGAATGGCCACATCACTGGAGTTTGTCTACAGACTCAAAAGTTAGATTTACGCATTATTTAAATAAATAGTACGTGAAGACATTTTTACTGAATTTTCACACTATGTCTAAATTTGTACACAAAAATCAAAAGTTAGAACCGCTTTACGAGACTCCACCACTCACTCAAACCAACTGCGTATGAACAGCAGTCAAAATCGGCCTTCTACGATAGACTAAACCCCTGTCACTTGCGACGGTTGTTAATTCAGCCAAATGTGATTTGTGATATTCATATGTTGTAAGTTCAAATTGGGTACCCATCTATATTGAAATATTGTACCGTAAACTTCCGCTTATAAGCTCTGGGCGTAAACAACGTAAGGGGTTTTAGGAGGGCTTATAAACGGCGACCTTATATCCAGGAGGGGCTTATAACCGGACGAAAAAAAGCGTTCAAAACTAGCTACATAGCAGTGCTGATCAAAATACTTTATGAATTTGATCGCTATTTTAAGCTCAACTAACGTCCTCAAAAATCGAACTCATTTCAATACAAGCTAGAAGGAAGCTTATATCCGGGGAAGCTTATAACCGCATGTAATTTTTGTTTACAGGTACATGGGCCTACAAGAGGGGCTCATAAGCGGAAGTTTACGGTATTGAATTTAACATTGTTGATTCTTTAAAGTTCCTTCCATCTCCTCTATTTAACAAACAGGAATCCTGCCGCGTTGCTGGGTGCTATTCCGTAACTGCTATCGCAAGCGTAAGCGTATGGTACTCGATTTGTCGCTGAAATGAAAAGCACATTGCAAAAGTTGATCTAAGTTTAACAAAAAGATGCAACTTTTCCCATTACATAACATAAAAACCTCATGTCACAACAACTTTAATAATATTGTGTATATTCATTAATGAATACAAAGAAACCATCTCCAGTCTGATTTTTTTGCTGAGGGGTTATTTTATTTATTTATTTATTTTGCCCTGTCACCTTTTCAATTCTTTCTACAATACTCTAAGCTAGTGTGTAGCTACTCGAGAAATTTGCCTGGCGAGTTACAATAATTGTATCTACAAAAAATGTCAACTGCACTACTAATCAGCCATTTGACCTTATAACAAATAAGAGGGAAGCGCGTTCGACAGTATGTGATCAGGCGTGAGGGTTAGAGATTGAAAGGTGGAGTAAGGGACAAGAGGCTATGAGGTGACTAGCCTTACTAGGAACTCTCCCGCTCAGCGAAGTTCACTTCTTTATAATTCCTGACCGCAGATTAATTCCGGTACATGAGTTCTACCGCTTGGACTGAAGAAACTTATGTATATGCCATGTGCATGCTCTAATAATGCCGCTTCAACGTTTCTTAGAAATCTTTGCTATAGACAAATGGACAATTTAATTATATATAGACAAACGTACCGAATTTCGACGAGTGTCAACGCGATCCGCATTCAGAATCGTCATGCATGTCGAAAACTGGGAGGAAAAAAATCATTTAAAAAGCTTCACAATCTTGAGTGGACAGCCTTATAATCTTGCATGTCCACAGGGGGAATCGTATAAAATTCATGCATAGAAGGTGCCACAGGCTGCGGTGGTCAGTCCATATATGAGATTACCCAGGCACGCCCAGTCCATGATTTGCGTGATGTGTGAAGTGAGTAGGGGTAGAGGTTACACAACACAACCCAAGAAGAGTACCCCTCGTTTCGACTCACATTACCGTGGTTTCCTTTACCCTCTTAAAAGATTGATAAATGAGAATGAAGGAGACAAATCAAAAGGCAACAGCTTAAAGTCATTGCCTAAAGACTCGATCATTTTGCCTGAGGGAAACAAACTTAACAAACACCCACGAGGATCTTACCATTTTTAAAGGCCTTCGTTAGTGGTATGGCCGGAGTTTGAGCCCAACCATTCAGCTAAGGAAAACTGCAGTAAGTGACCTGCGCTAACAAGACGGTTCGACAACGGTAGATCATAAGTTCTACAAATATCGTTTCTCATAAATAAAGTAAGTTCTGCTTCAGTTCCAGTAAATAGCCCTATTCTGATATATTAAAATTCATACTTGGCTGCGACGCTTGGGGGAATAAAGCAAAACAAATCATCTTGAGGCTCACCAATGAATAATACATTTCTTTTGTTTTATTCCCTCAAGCCTCGGAGCCATGTATGAATATTCTAATAAATCGAAAATGGTATATTAAAGCATTATATCTGTCGGGCATTTCCACAAGATTTCAACCACGTATGATTTATTACCTCTGTGACAGCCGCTGGGATGTATGCGATAACCATTTAGTATTCCTCTGCAGTTTGATTCCCAGTGGTAGGGGTACACGTGAGACACTATGATACGAGGGCAGCTGTAAAAAAAAAATGGAATGTCTACGTTTTAATAGCCTCCCACGTGCGCTTCGTCAAGCGTTCCTCCTCCACTACGTCTGCTGAAACGAGTAGTCACTTTTGTTCGTGGATACGAGCCAATCAGGAGCCATTTTCTAACTTTGGGTAACTCGTGTTCGTGGTTGAGAAATGCATGACGAAGTCCTACGAACGTCTGCGTGGGATGCTAAAGTTATAAATGACGAGAGTCGATGATGGTACTTTTTGACACCCTTTCAGGGCATCGTTAAGACATGTTGAGTAATTTTACCAGCTGAGTGTCAATCCACAAGTATATGTGAAAATGAGTAGTGTATGTAGTGTGGACCAACAATAGTAAAGAAAGCAGCCCAACGTAGGCTAATCAAATTATTCTTTCCCGCAATCGGCCAAAGCAATCCCCTCTTTTCCAGTACACAGTTCCAATGGAATCAAACCACTATGAAATGAGACTGCATTTCCAGGCTTTATCGTTTTTTTTAGATGCTAGTTATCGCTATCGCTAAGTGCCGACGAGCAAAGATTTTACCTATATGCACGCGCTGTTCAATTTGCTTAGAAATGTCATTAATTACAGTAATTTCTGAAAAATAGATTGAACTTAATTCGATTGCATAAGAGAAAATATCCTTGAAAATAGTGCAAGTAAGGGGCACACATACACCAACCCACCCATGTGCACAGCTATATCAAGCGGACAGTGGCAGCTACGGACAGCTATTTGGCCTTTGTTGGGGCTCACCAGCATAGCGGTGGGGTCAATGTGTGGGGAAAACCCGAATCTCAAAGACCATGCATTCACTGCCGAGGGAGTGCAAAGCACTCCTTTGAGCGCCAGCTCCACACAACACCGTGGTGTGGGAGTTGTTGGCCGGGAGCTACAAGGCAGTTTTCCCACGACATGCGCGGCGAAGGCGGATCATGGGTTGATGTAAGTGTGCCCCTTGCTTTAAGTTTGTCTTTTGAAAATAGTGAACTAGACTGTTCTACTGCTAAAAGAATTTGAAGAACCGACTTTACATAGCAAATTTTCGAGATATTGAAGTTCGCGTTTTCGTCCGAAGTTGCGCTCATGTCACTTTGCGTAAAATTTAGTGGTCTTACAAGCCAACTTGGAATCCTCAAAAAATCGTATTTAAGTCCGCGAATATTAAACGTACCGATTTATATTTGGTCTCCTTGTAAAGCTAAATAAGATTTATGGTGCGCCGATGAAGCTTTCCGAATAATTTTGCTTTAAAGACACTATCAATTTTATGGCGTTGTTTTTTTTGTTAGCGGCAGGCAATAAAAAATTCCAGCAGGCAAATGAGACAGCTATCACGTATAATGCAAATGAATATCCATCCGACGATTGGTTGAAGACGGGATATGATAAGCACGGGACTCACAAACACGCACACAGCTCTTGGATTTTCTGATCTGTATCACGTGTTCGTTTGTAAACAATGCATTCTATGTTCTGCATTACGTCATAAATGTTGATTTACATTACTATATCGAGTTTTTTCCTGACACTGGAACAATATCGCGCACGACTCTATTAGGCTGCTGCTTCGCAGCCTCGCCTCTTCTCGAGGCTGCTCGTTGGCAATTAGTGAATTATTTCGATAGCATGTTTATTCACTGTTTTTATGACCGTGAGAACTCTGTTTCAAAATATTTCCAGAAAGCTCGAACAGAATTTGTTCAAACTTTGCTATAAACGAGGCAAAAGCGAAAGCGATTTCTAAAAAAATTCCAAGTACCAAGAAATAAAAAGGCAAGTGAAAAAACGTAATGGTAGCCTGCATGACAGGCGCTTTATGGGCCAAGCGGGGCAAACGCGATATTTCGCGCGGAGCGCGACACGAGCGCGAAGCGAGAGACGAGTTTCTATTTCTTTTGTTCAAAAGCATTTTCTTGTATAATTTTCTCGTTTTTTTAAAGAGCATCCAATCATCAACTTGTTGACGAAAAGAATCAAACTGAAATTACTTTCTAAGCTTTCATTTCTGAATTCAAATTTCGCACTTACCCTGGGTTATCTTAACCCAGCTTTGAACAACTCGGCCCAGTATTTTACCAGCACAATCGGGACTGGCCTATCGTAGGGAGTATAGCTCCCCCCCCCCCCCCCCCCGCCTCGAGATTATGGCTCATATAAATTTCGTCTGTGAAACCCTGAAGGAAGAATCGACACCATCTCTTGACGGAGACCAGCAGTAGGCGGTCGAATAAATCAATGCATGCAGAAAATTATGCTTCAGAAAAATTTGACTAAGATTTAGCCGGTAAAAACACCTGAATATTTCAATGTCTTCTAAGCATGAATTATCATTAAAAATGATCCGCGTTTACCTGATAAAATGCTGTGAAACCGGCTGTCACTTCATCGACCCTGAATGTACCTAAAGAGACAAGTAAACTTACGTCGTTTTTCTAGTCTAATATCGTTTCCAGAGTGAATCTCTTAACTTTTTTCCTTCCTTTGGTCATCTCTCACTGTTCATACGGAACCATGCCAACTGTACGGTAAACTTTTGCGTGGTTACTCAATTGGGAGAAAAATTTGGAATTTGCTACGCATGAGCAGATTATAAAACAACATCAATAGTTATAATTCATGCAAACTGTTTCGTCAGTTCTGTCTGAGCAGGGGAAAATTTTGATCCGTTCGGTCTCAACAAAGCGTCCGGTCAAATATTAAGCCGGTCGACTTTGGTTTTGGGATTGTTTAACTCGACCAGGGTGATACAACCTTGAAAGACACAAATTTCTATTCAATGTAACTATGCAGAATTACGAGAAAACGACCTCGTTATTAGACAAGGCAGATAAAGTAAACTGGATAGCAAAGCAGAGGAAAATTCCCCACGCCACCCTGCATTCAAACTAATCTATGATCCTGGAAGTTACCTAAGTGGCCTAAAAATCTGCGGTTGTAATTATTCTCTGAGCTGGTTTCCAAAAGGATATTCATATTCAGATTTCTTTACCTTCGAAGGTGGAGATGTCGTGAATGCTCTCGTCTGAACGTTTTCTGCAAGGAATTTGGGAGTTGGTGATCTCAACACAACGTGTTGGACTGTAGCAATTGACCTCTCTATTCAAGAGATGATCCCTGCTAGAGGAGCTTATGCTTACAACCAGCGTCCATCCGCCGCCTGGAATTTATAGTTAACAAGAACATAAGTATAGAATAATTCACAGGAACGGTACAAGCTTAAGAACAGTTGATCAAGCACCAGGGCGATCAGACCATAGTTGGTCCGATGACGAAAAGCTGGATAGTGGCTTCTTATTGGACGAACGATTTTTGCATATATGACAAACATCGTAAGTCGGTTAGTCTGCTACACAGCCGTTTTTAGTGTCGTCACGCAACGTTCCTCCCCACTAACGGCTGCTGAAAATCGAACCACATTCCTTTCCCGCGATTAGCCAATTCGAATTCAGCTCCCATTTTCTGGAAGGTGTTCGCACCACGTTTGCGGTATGGTGACTCCTCCAATCACAGCTTTGCTTTTATCGTTGCCCCATGTGTGAATGACAGGACAATCAAAATCGTCGCGTGAAAACAAGCAATCAACTAGAGTAGTGTTGTCGCAGTCGCGTCCTTTCAAAATTTGTGTGATAAGCAGCAACAGCAAGCAAGTCGAGCAAATATGATGCACAACATGTATGTGCTTATAAAGTTGCCGGGTATAGTTTCGGGAATCGCTTATCGATAATTTAAAAGATTGCTTTTGTTTGAACCAGTACCCCTGAGAGTTTAATATTCACAGTCTTTACTTGAATGACAACACAATAAGCACATCCGGCGTATGAAATTCATCATACATATGCACGTTAAACTACCAACCGACCCTGGTAAGAGTCTTGTAGGCCTATGAAACCCTTTTTTCTTCACTTGGAATTTTGTTAACCGCTTAAAACAAACTTTTCTGCAAATAACCTTTTCGTTGCTTGCAGACACAGAGCCCATCCAAATTCAGCGACGATTGATTGATTTGTCAAAAACTGAGAAGCGTGGTCGCTCCTAGCGCCCTGCGGCTCACGTATTGTCAAGTTTCTTATACATGATTGGTTTGTTCGTTAGACCACAAACACAAAGGGAAAGGAATGTGGTTCGATTTTCAGCAGCCGTTAGTGGGGAGGAACGTTGCGTGACGACACTAAAAACGGCTGTGTAGCAGACTATAAGTCGGTGTGATTAATCAGAACTCATTTTCCATACGGTGGTCGATCGCAAATGCACGAATGTCTTTTCTGAGTATGCACCATTTTCGACTTTAGTTTAGGACCTTTAGAACGCTATGAAAACATACTTGCTAACTAGCTAACGGTATTTGATGGATAATTACTTCGGCCCACAGCATTATGGGTATTATGGAGGCGGCTAATTAACAATTATTCCATGAGTGCGCGTTGAATACGAGATGGCTATAATCATCTCGAACATATCCAACAAGTGCGAGTAGAATAATTATTTCATTAAAAGCGCCCACAAAATATCGAGAATTATTCCCGACTTTATTTGTAACAACAACCGATTTTCAGCTTGTTACTTCGGCGGAGCGCGAAGTAAAGGATTCGCGACGCTCAGGAATGTATCAAAGTTGACATTTTTGGGACAAGATTGGGCACGCAAAGTCTGTAGGTTTTCTATTTTATTGGGCTATTTGACGAAGTGAGAGCCGAATTAGTTCGAGACATCTCGAGATCACTTCGATTTCTTGAACTTGTTCTTTAACTTATTGGAGGGGGAAAGAATTATTATTTTGAGGAGACTCTAAGTTGAGGGATTAGACGATTACGCTACAGCGACCCAAGGTAGTTCGGGATATGAAAAATAACTACTAGTTTCGAGACAAGATTAGGCACGCAAGTTCGTGACTTCGGCGTGTTTCGGCTATTTCTCGAAATGAGACTGGACTACCTCGTGATATCTTGAGATCACTTCAAGTTTAGTCTTTAATTTACTCGAGGAATAAATAGAGGATTGCATGGCCACGTAAAGACATGAAATTTCCCTCCGAGTGTTAATTAAACATTTCACGAGTGAGCGCTCCTTTCGAACTGTTTCATGATGAATTTAAAGTTACAAAGTGCTGCACAAACACGTTTTGTCTTTATTGAGTGTTACGTAGTAAAATTGCTTTCATGCGTTACGTGACTTTCTTGAACGTTCTCTACGTTTTTGGATTATTCATGAATCATTAATTAGGGCATGTTTACATTTCAGCATGAGTCAGAGATTTGTATAAGTTACTAAAATCAAAAAATTTGTCGAAACGCTACTACTATTCGCCTTTTTAGCATTTTCTCGAACCTTATGTCAGACGGTATACAAGTTCCAAGCGAGTTCTTTTGACGAACTAAGTTTTTTCCCACGAGCTGGAATGCTGTTTTTAGTCCAGTGTGACGAAGGTCTATTTTAAAGTTCTGTGTTTACAAGTTGGCGGAAGCCGTAAAATATCTGAAGTTCAAGTGAGAGTTTGTTATTATTGGCAGAGGCTGTTTAGTTTTACTTAACTTCAAGTCAAGTTCACAGGACGAAATGCAATGTTTAATGTGCCTTAAAGGTGTCTTAAAGATACAGTAAAGAACTGTTTCCTTACTCTTTGAGATGCCCTTAAATAACTTAAATGGTTATTTCCTTAATCTTTAAGGAGTTCGCTTAAAGCACTTAATGAACCATTTACAGTACCTTTAATTAACTTTCTTAAAGAACAAGTAAAGAGTTTTTTAAGAGCCTTTAAGTGATCAATTAAAGGGCAGGTTTTATTCTTAAAGAGTCTTAAAGCAAGTAAATAATTAAGTAAATATACAGTAAACTATCCTTTACTAATCTTTAAGATAAAATTAAAGGCAGTTAAATAAACTTTATTTAAAGCTTTATGAACATTTTCTTTGAGTTTAAGTGATCATTTAAACGACTTTTCCCTTAACCAACTTTAAGTGATCAATTAAAGGGCAGGTTTTATTCTTAAAGAGTCTTAAAGCAAGTAAATAATTAAGTAAATATACGGTAAACTATCCTTTACTAATCTTTAAGATAAAATTAAAGGCAGTTAAATAAACTTTATTTAAAGCTTTATGAACATTTTCTTTGAGTTTAAGTGATCATTTAAACGACTTTTCCCTTAACCAACTTTAAGTGATCAATTAAAGGGCAGGTTTTATTCTTAAAGAGTCTTAAAGCAAGTAAATAATTAAGTAAATATACAGTAAACTATCCTTTACTAATCTTTGAGATGAAATAAAAGGCACTTAAAGAAACTTAATTTATTTGAAGCTTTACGAACATTTTCTTTGAGTTTAAGTGATCATTTAAACGACAACTTCTCCCTTAAACAACTTTAAGTGATCAATTAAAGGCAGATAAAGAAACTTTTTTACGAAGCTTGATTACTTGATTTAATTTCAGCAGATGCAGAACTGCTGCCAGCAGGGTGCTCAATAGGACTAGAGTGAGCGAGAATACCAGAAGTACAATGTTTTATCTACTGAAGATTTAACTAGGCATTTTATTACTATATATATATAATTATATAGTTTCGTACTACACGATAATGTAGCACTCTTGAAATGAAATAGTCTTTATCTGAAGAGGGCAGTTCCATCATGTAGTACGAAACTATATATGGTAATAAAATGCCCAGTCAATCTTCATTTGATAAAACATTGTACTTCTGGTATGTAGCAAATTGTATAAAACAAACACACCACAAATGAAGTCATAAATAAGCCGTTTGAACAAGGTTTTATTGCTTGTTCTACAGTACACTTACTGTACATGTAAAAGTGCTTTTCAAATACAGCTCAAGTCACTTTTTTCTTGGTTTAATAAACGGAAAATTTTAACAGAAACTATATAGTAACATGCGGTAACACATATATCTAAAAACCATCAGACAAAAAATCATTTTTCTTTATGTTATTTGCATGGGTCATCTCTCCTTACAATAGTATCTTTAGATAGACATTTTTAATGTACAAAATGTGCATAAAAAGAAGATAATTATTCACAAATAACAAGAACTTTGTAAAGATAGCGATATTCAAAAGGTGTCACTTCCCACTGAAATATCTAGAGTTCATTTGTGTTTGCACTATTGCTCGAAAATGTGAACTGCAATATTGTATAAACTGCATTTGAAAGTAACTCCAGCAGCAAGTTTCATCTTAACAATGCAATTGGATATTTCATATTTTAACAATAATTATTAAAAAATGAAAGATAACAAAATTTAGACTCTATCTTAAAAACACTGTGGTTAAAAATTCTGATGGAAAGAAAATTAACTCGGAATGGCGAGTGAAACTGCTAGAAATAGCCCTATGAATCTCATAGTGTTATTCTCTTCCCATGTTTGTTCACCAGTGCTATATATGCAGCACAACATTCTATAAAAATTCTAATGTACTAAAATTGATCTGTCATAATGAAATAATATTAATTATAATTGTTTTGAATTAAATGTGGTAACTGTATCAGACAGCACACTATTTGCACACTTCACTTCAATTTGTTGTCCAGAATATTTTAACTAGGGCTTCATCTACATAAATAGAAATACCTGTATTTATAAATAGAAATACCTCTTAATAATCATAGATACCCTTCATAATAATTATTTCATATGCCTAAATGTAACAATAAATTTGTTAGAGTAGAATACCATACATGGTTATATTAAAATCGTACAACCATACATGTAAATAATAAAAATTTGTATCTTGCAATATTTCTAAATACATGTACTACATGGTGTCTCACCCACTGCAAATCACATACGAGCTTAACAATTTTTAATGATAAACCAGGAAGAAAATCAAAGTCTTACTAAGCCATTCATAGAAGTTACATAATCACTGGAACAAGTCAGACTAGTGTGTTTTGTGTTAGCTAAAAAGTGGTTACCATAACCCTTTTAGCCCTAAGAGTGATCAGCATCAAATTTCTCCTTGTAATATCAATGTTTTGTAAAACAGAGTAATCACACAAGATAAATTTGCCTGATATTTTATCAATTTCCCTCCACTACTTCTGTAGGAAATGAAAAGGGGCAACAAATGAGAATTTTAATTTTGATCTTAAGGTTTAAAGGGTCAGAATAATTGTGATCAAAATCTTCATTCACACCTTCCTACTCAGCCGTTTTTGGCTCAACACTCTTCCATGTGGAACTGTTTTACTGTTACAACTTGCGAAATCACATTCCTGTTATTACAAATAACAATATAGTACAATATGACTGCAAAGGATCCACGTGCATTGCATCAGTCTGACTTGCATTAATAATTATAGTTTTCTATCAAGTGAAATGAGTCAGTTTTGCAGTTGGAGCACTTACATGTAGTAGGGACTTGGCTGTAACACCACACCTTATATAATTATGTAAACAGTATGTATAATAATTATTATATGTTGCTTCTGGGGGTGTTACGTTGTAAATTGAATCATTTCAGTGATTACTCTAATTAATTAAACACATGCCCAATCAGGACAATCTTCAGGTTTAGGCACAGAAGAATGCACTCCGTCTCTCCTAACACGCCTCACTGATCGCATGTTTTGTCCAACTTCCTTTTTCTCTTTTTGAGCAGTTCACTTTCCCAAGGTATAGTTTTAATAACATATACCTTCGAGCCTTCTTCCTCCCCTGACTCTTCTGAGGACATGTATGGCTCAGCTAATATTTTTGCTATTCTTCCCTTTCTACCAGCATCGCATCCCACTTCTTGACACTTTCTCGAGCTAATGTCCATCTGGTCATTTTCTAAAGATAAGATAAAGATGAATTTGTGTTCAATATTGCATTGATAGTTCCATGCAACAAGACAGGGCTGGGATAATGAGGGTCTTCACAGACTATGTACTACAAATGTAAACACTTTATTGCCAACATCCAAGCATTCAAGACTTATGGGTATTATTGGTAAAAAAACGAGTAACTGTAAGGCCAGTAAGAACATGGGAACTAACATTAATTAGTTACAACATGGCATTTCAAGAGCCAGTGTCCTCCTTGTTAGTTTCTGTGAGAGATAGGCATCATCCCATCAAACTCAGAACTATATGATTACGAAGCACACAAACAAAAAAGAAAACTATCCTGTAAAAACAGAACAGCTACAACTTTCTTCAAGAAAAAAATGTGTTTTCTTCTGTAACAGTTGTACAATTTCACTATTAACTGTCTTAAACATTACAGCTGGGTGAGCAGGAAGCTTTGACCAGGGTATTAAAATTGGTGGTACATGGTCTAAATTTGTGGTGTCAGTAGAGCTATCATTAAGGGATTTAGATCACTGACAGCTACATGTATTACAGCTGGGCTCATTTGATTTCACAGGTGATCAAAGTAGGAAGCCTATTACCCACAGTGACTATAAGTAATATTGTGAAATGTTCTGGGTGAAGAATTTTTCTTATTTTAATTCTACAAGGAAACCACAATGACAATCATTGCAACCAAGTGAGTTCAGGTGCAGAATTAAGAACTGTGCTTTCCCACCCCCAAAACAACAACAACAAAAACACGAAAAAGCTATTCAACAGTAAACAATGGATTTAACTCAGGATGTGAACTTAAAGTAAACACTGTACATGTAAAAAAAAAAAAGTTCTAAAAGGAAGTCCAAAGATACTGTATGTACCTCTCTTATTCTGCCTTTTTGCTTGTGCTCCTCATACTTTCCAGATTTCTTTTCTCCTCCAGCTCATACGCTGACAGGAAATACCGTCTAAATGCCTCTGAATTCAGAAAAATAACACATTTGAATAAAGTGGCAGCAAAAGACATTTCATTACAATATGCTTAGTACTTTGAATAGTAATTTTAGCAATATTATTGTTATCATAACAATGCTTAGTATGGAAAGCAACCAATACCAGCACAAGGCTGGTTGATAACTGGTAGTATGGACTATTTTTGAAATGAGCACAAAAAGTGCACAAACATAATTCTCTGTTCAATTAGGTGTCAACACAGTCTGGTTCAGAGTCAGACTGATCCCAGATTCTCACGGAACAGGGAGACTAGCTCAACCTCTAGCTCTCACTAAAATAACAAAAAAGGTTAGTGATGAAAACCTACAATGTGGGAACAAAGGAAGGAAACAAAAGGAAAAAAGAACTAATGAACTCTCTGGGCTGTTCAATTACCCACCTATTATTTGCATATACCTGGCAACTTGAATTGTTAGCGGCAGCCCTGATAGATTAAAGAGGCAGTCAGTGTATGGATAAAAGTGAGCTTAATTATGTACCTTCAATTTGGGCATTTGACCACTGACGGTGGTCTTGCCCTCCAACGTGATGAAAAACTTCCTGTTTCACCCTCTCCATGAGTTCTCTGTTGCTGGCAGAGTTGACACTTTCATAAGCAAGGAAAATTAAAAAAAAAATTAATTGTTATCCTAAGTTTGAGCACAACTGCTTTCAGCATAAATCACTTACAAATTCTATGTAACATGTTAAAAGACATAAAATGTGTCTCATGGTAAATCTCTTCCTCTAACAAAAAAATGATAAGAAAGTACAGTAAAACCCCACATGTAGGAACCTATAATTTAAGAACCAAATTGGGGGGGGGAGGGGATAGCAAAAGACAAATTTTAGCATTGTTGATTAAAATAGTACCTCTCCTCCAGGTTAAATCCCGGAAAGTCCTCCTTCTGACACATTGTTTTTTAAACACATGTCTCAGTGTCCGCTAAAAATGCCAAAGGTGTTTGATTAGGCACTCTTTAACCAGAATAAACTTGAGTGAAAAAAGAGTAAGACAAGTAGAAAAAGGGAAAGAAAACATAGAAGTGTAAAATACATTATACAATGCCACATCAATTTTCCGTCCATTATTTTTTAAGAAAATGAGTTTTTACCCGAGTTGAAAAAGGCAGTTCGCCTTTTTTAATAAATGAAAGACACCCTTGAGATCACAACAACCTGAGATACTTCTAACAGCCTTTTATGGTATTTTCAATCAGTTGTGATATAATTTCAATTTTCCTTGACTCAAGTTGTGATATTCGACAGAGAAACGTGCTGAAAGAGGGGAGTGGCGACCCATTTTCACCACTAATACATCAGTCAATTCCAGCTGCACCCAGGCCCCCCCCCCCCCCCCAGGGCTACTGCGGGGCATTTGTCCACCCTGTTGTCAATCCCCGGGGTGGGGCATTTCGATTGCAACTGGAATTGACTGATGCATAAATTCCTCTTCACGATCATATCATTCCATCGATCGTTAGTTTTAAACGTACGCTTGAGTCGCCGCTGATTGTTTAGGCTAAGAGAAACTTTTTGACTTGGTGTATCCACACAAGTCAAAAAGCTTCGCTGCTGAGCGAAACGATAATTTATCAAATATTACGCTTCATCATTTAAACCTTTACTAATCTCATACATTCACTACGAGCATCCTCAAAAATTTAGCAGTATGGTCTACATAGTAGCAAACAAATCGATCGCTCATTGAAATTAAAAACAAATTGTGTCCTTTTGTTCGAAACAAAGATAAATACAATGTCAAGTCTCTCGTGTACCCGGCGTCACAAAGACCGCGCGCTCGTTCGTGACACCTTCTACGTGCGACAAATAAAGTGATCTGATGATCACTGACCTGATGACCTAAAACTCTACCTAATGAGAATCACATATAAGAGTATATACTCACCCGACATGCTGAAGATACCTAAATTTTCCCTTTTTTTTCCCTTGGCGTTGGGGTCGCACGCGGTTTGCAACATCGTCGTTCATGTTTTGGAGTTCGTTCAGGACCTCTCGAATAACTCTGTTGTGTTCTTCGTCCTTCGCTTTCATCTCTTCGCCGAGCTTCTGATTTTCGGTAATCATTTCTTGGTTTTTTTGCCGCGTCTTCTCAAGGAGAACGACGTGATCGTCCGTTATCACTCCGCCATATTTATAAAACTTTTCTAGAAACGATGATCGCAATCGCAGCGCGGTGCAAAGGTTTGAATGAACCGAAATGCCCGCGCGCTCTAACAAGACTAACAGTAATTTATTCAACGAATTTTGGCGCGCAAATACTAATTTAGCATATCTTGGGAGGGGAGGGAGGAGAGGAGGACCTCATTCGGGTCTTTAGGTTTCAACTTTTTTCTCTCGTTGAATTATTTTTATAACACTTCATAGTTGATTTTCTTTCCATTATTATTATTCGTTACAGACCTGGGTCTTGAGGTTTGAGCACAGCATATTTTTTTTAACCTGAGCGAGGGTAGGGCGAGGGTTGAACAGTTTCAAGATTAAATCTTATAAAATATGTATATTTACTTGTTTTAATATTTTTGTCTAGGCTGTTTTTGTTTAAAAGGCTCAGCCCGAGACAGGAGATCTATTGCTGCCTGAGGGAGGGCTGGTGATCCGCGCGCGCAAGAAATAGTGACATAATGTAATTTCGTATTTTGGCGCTCAAAAGATAATATATAACTCCTCAGTGGGAGGGCGAGGGTTCAACAGTTTCAAGATTCGATCTTTTAAAATATATATGTTTACTTGTTTTTATTTTTTTTTCTTATGTTATTGATTTACTTCTATCTTTAAATATATCCAGAAACAGTAGGCTGATTTTCTTTTAAAGGCTCAGTCCGAGACGGGAGATCTATTGTTGCCCGAAGGAGGGCTGGTGATATTGTAGTGGCTATGCAGATTTTCATTCGATCGTCACAAATAAAACATTTGCGCGCGAAACATTCGCGAAACGATGGAGTGCAGTGAAGGGAAGGATTATATTTACTGTCCTCATTGAAATGAA
Source organism: Porites divaricata (assembly GCA_038088405.1). Lineage (NCBI taxonomy): Eukaryota > Metazoa > Cnidaria > Anthozoa > Scleractinia > Poritidae > Porites > Porites divaricata. Next base: position 11,482,741 of record JBBMOI010000010.1, on the reverse strand, counting down.
AACGTCTCCTGATCTACTCTATCGAAGGCACCAGTTAATGCCCGTTAAAAGAAAACGAGAAGCAAGCAGTAGCTCATCGGAGTCATCGGACTCTGACTCCTCAGAATCTTCAAAGCTCGATCCACCGAACTCTTCTCTGAGGTCTTTCGATATCGAGAGCGGTAAGTGGGCATTATATTATTTTGTATTATAATTCATTGCCTTTTCACAGCGTCCATCAAAAATATCGGCCACCTTATTACTCAGTTTGTTGTTTCATGAGATAACTTCCAGCCTTGATTGAAGAAACGAGTTCTCCTGATGCCATATCTCTGGTTCACTATGTACGTGACGTGGTATTATCGTGAACTGCATGACCACATTAAATTTTTGTGTGCCCTGAATAAACATATATATGAACTATATTTTTCAGAGGCTGCTCGAGTGAAAAGTGTTTCAAATTTGGAATGTGCTTAAAAATAGAAAAAAAAGTATAATTATTTTTATTTCATGTGAATATTGATGATGATGATGATGATGATGATGATGATGATGATTATATTTATTTAATTATTTTTCTGTGATTTTAAACAGTGGTAAGCCCGGGATGATTTCTTTGTCAACCTTATAAAAAGTAACATTTTCCAATTATTGATTTGTAGCTGTCAAATTAATGCTTCATCTTTTCCGGCTTCAAGTATACCCCAGCATTTTGACACCTAATAATTCCTTGCCCGGTGGTAGGGAATAAGGGTTGGTAATCGTAGTCTTTGGGAATGTAATCACCACAATTGTGGAGGAATTTGAAGATTTTAGAGAAGAATGGTGGTTTTCTTGCTATCGTGGTGGTGGACAGAATAATACAAACCTGTTTTTAGGAACATCTAAACATGTTTTTAAGCTATGGGACAAACAAGGAATCATTGGGAAGAAGTTACTTGAGAAGTGCATAGAGGTATTGGCCTGACTGTAGCTGAGAATACTGGCTTAACATACAATCATTTTCCTCCTTGGTATTAAGATATTAAGCCTGACTATAGTGACTTGACCCACAATTATTTGAATGTCCCCCTAGGTAGTGTATACCTGAGCATATTGGCTTGACATACAATCATTTGAATGTCCTCCTGGGTAGTGTATACCTGAGGGCTACAATTTATTTTTCTCCTCTGGTGAGACTGTCACCTTGACGTGGTAGAGGGGCTTGAGTGTCTCTGTGATTTTTGACTTATTCTTAAGTTATTATGCTGGAAAGGTCAAAGACAAGAGTCCAGACAAAGAACAGTCTCAATGAACATACTTTGAAGTTAACTTTGAAACCTCCTGGGTAGCATATACCTGATGGTTACAGTAATCTAATAATGTCACTATATAATTTTAACTTTCAAACCTCCTGGGTAGCATATACCTGATGGTTACAGTAATCTAATAATGTCACTATATAATTTTAACTTTCAAACCTCCTGGGTAGCATATACCTGTTGGTTACAGTAATCTAATAATGTGACAATATTATTCTGACTTTAAACCTCCTGGGTAGCATATACCTGTTGGTTACAGTAATCTAATAATGTGACAATATTATTCTGACTTTAAACCTCCTGGGTAGCATATACCTGATGATTACAGTAATCCAATAATGTTACAATATAATTCTAACTTTCAAACCTCCTGGGTAGCATATACCTGATGGTTACAGTAATCCAATAATGTTACAATATAATTCTAACTTTCAAACCTCCTGGGTAGCATATACCTGATGGTTACAGTAATCCAATAATGTTACAATATAATTCTAACTTTGAAACCTCCTGGGTAGCATATACCTGATGGTTACAGTAATCCAATAATGTTACAATATAATTTTAACTTTGAAACCTCCTGGGTAGCATATACCTGATGGTTACAATAATCAAATAATACCACAATACTATTCTGACTTTAAACCTCCTGGGTAGCATATACCTGATGGTTACAGTAATCCAATAATGTTACAATAGAATTCTAACTTTCAAACCTCCTGGGTAGCATATACCTGATGATTACAGTAATCCAATAATGTTACAATATAATTCTAACTTTCAAACCTCCTGGGTAGCATATACCTGATGATTATAGTAATCCAATAATGTTACAATATAATTTTAACTTTCAAACCTCCTGGGTAGCATATACCTGATGGTTACAGTAATCCAATAATGTTACAATATAATTTTAACTTTCAAACCTCCTGGGTAGCATATACCTGATGGTTACAGTAATCTAATAATGTCACTATATAATTTTAACTTTCAAACCTCCTGGGTAGCATATACCTGTTGGTTACAGTAATCTAATAATGTGACAATATTATTCTGACTTTAAACCTCCTGGGTAGCATATACCTGTTGGTTACAGTAATCTAATAATGTGACAATATTATTCTGACTTTAAACCTCCTGGGTAGCATATACCTGATGATTACAGTAATCCAATAATGTTACAATATAATTCTAACTTTCAAACCTCCTGGGTAGCATATACCTGATGGTTACAGTAATCCAATAATGTTACAATATAATTCTAACTTTCAAACCTCCTGGGTAGCATATACCTGATGGTTACAGTAATCCAATAATGTTACAATATAATTCTAACTTTGAAACCTCCTGGGTAGCATATACCTGATGGTTACAGTAATCCAATAATGTTACAATATAATTTTAACTTTGAAACCTCCTGGGTAGCATATACCTGATGGTTACAATAATCAAATAATACCACAATACCATTCTGACTTTAAACCTCCTGGGTAGCATATACCTGATGGTTACAGTAATCCAATAATGTTACAATAGAATTCTAACTTTCAAACCTCCTGGGTAGCATATACCTGATGATTACAGTAATCCAATAATGTTACAATATAATTCTAACTTTCAAACCTCCTGGGTAGCATATACCTGATGATTATAGTAATCCAATAATGTTACAATATAATTTTAACTTTCAAACCTCCTGGGTAGCATATACCTGATGGTTACAGTAATCCAATAATGTTACAATATAATTTTAACTTTCAAACCTCCTGGGTAGCATATACCTGATGGTTACAGTAATCCAATAATGTTACAATATAATTCTAACTTTCAAACCTCCTGGGTAGCATATACCTGATGGTTACAGTAATCCAATAATGTTACAATAGAATTCTAACTTTGAAACCTCCTGGGTAGCATATACCTGATGGTTACAGTAATCCAATAATGTTACAATAGAATTCTAACTTTCAAACCTCCTGGGTAGCATATACCTGATGATTACAGTAATCCAATAATGTTACAATATAATTCTAACTTTTAAACCTCCTGGGTAGCATATACCTGATGATTATAGTAATCCAATAATGTTACAATATAATTTTAACTTTCAAACCTCCTGGGTAGCATATACCTGATGGTTACAGTAATCCAATAATGTTACAATATAATTTTAACTTTCAAACCTCCTGGGTAGCATATACCTGATGGTTACAGTAATCCAATAATGTTACAATATAATTCTAACTTTCAAACCTCCTGGGTAGCATATACCTGATGATTATAGTAATCCAATAATGTTACAATATAATTTTAACTTTCAAACCTCCTGGGTAGCATATACCTGATGGTTACAGTAATCCAATAATGTTACAATATAATTCTAACTTTCAAACCTCCTGGGTAGCATATACCTGATGGTTACAGTAATCCAATAATGTTACAATAGAATTCTAACTCTGAAACCTCCTGGGTAGCATATACCTGATGGTTACAGTAATCCAATAATGTTACAATATAATTCTAACTCTGAAACCTCCTGGGTAGCATATACCTGATGGTTACAGTAATCCAATAATGTTACAATATAATTTTAACTTTGAAACCTCCTAGGTAGCATATACCTGATGGTTACAGTAATCCAATAATGTTACAATATAATTTTAACTTTGAAACCTCCTGGGTAGCATATACCTGATGGTTACAGTAATCCAATAATGTTACAATATAATTCTAACTCTGAAACCTCCTGGGTAGCATATACCTGATGGTTACAGTAATCCAATAATGTTACAATATAATTTTAACTTTGAAACCTCCTAGGTAGCATATACCTGATGGTTACAGTAATCCAATAATGTTACAATATAATTTTAACTTTGAAACCTCCTGGGTAGCATATACCTGATGGTTACAGTAATCAAATAATACCACAATACTATTCTGACTTTAAACCTCCTGGGTAGCATATACCTGATGGTTACAGTAATCAAATAATACCACAATACTATTCTGACTTTAAACCTCCTGGGTAGCATATACCTGATGGTTACAGTAATCCAATAATGTTACAATATAATTTTAACTTTGAAACCTCCTGGGTAGCATATACCTGATGGTTACAGTAATCAAATAATACCACAATACTATTCTGACTTTAAACTTCCTGGGTAGCATATACCTGATGGTTACAGTAATCAAATAATACCACAATATTATTCTTACTTTAAACCTCCTGTGTAGCATATACCTGATTGTTACAGTAATCTAATAATGTCACTATATAATTTTAACTTTCAAACCTCCTGGGTAGCATATACCTGATAGTTACAGTATTCTAATAATGTAACAATAGCCGCACCCTGTTATAATAGATTTTGGTAACAGTGTGCTATTAAAGAAGGCAAAATCGCCCGTTGCCAAACCGGCACATGAAATGAAAGCGTACTAGAACTCTTATATTGCCCTTGAACTATTAGACGGAACAGGAAAGCCGTCTGTTGAGAGCGATATTTACGCGTTAGCTTTTTTGATCAAAGGTATTTACATTATTCTTGGAAATATTGGAAATATTGATGCTAACGTAAAAAGTGCTTTGGCAAAGTCACCTAAAAGTAGACCTCCGATCTCTGTTTTAAAAGTGGCCTTTAGCGTTGACAATTAAATCTTTCTTTACTATGTAATTGTAAGCCTTTAAGATTTTTTTAAAGTACGATAGGTTGATAGAGGAGAGATTAAGCATTACGTTTACGGTAAACGGCAAACGTCAAATTGTACCACGTGACCAAGTTTTCTCTTGTTTACTGTTGAGTATCTATACACATAAATCAGTAGTTTTACGCTAGTTTTATATAATACAAAATCTTATTATTTTGGACAGTTTTTATTTGTTCATTTCTTCAAGAAATTGTCAGCTTGAATCTGCCCTTTGTGGTAAACGTGATTTTGAATTTCTCTAATGTTATTCTCGTCCCTTGGTCTTGGGTTGCGAGTCAAACTGATATTTCTAACTGATGAAAACGAATGTCTGAGTGTATACTTTTTCACGCGATAATCCGAATGAAGTTTTCTCTTTTGTAACAATGCGAGAGAATACTTGTTCGGCTGATACTATTTAACTTCAATTCAAGTTCCCTCTTCTCTTATAGTAAATATTATTCTGAGTGTCAGTACTGGTTTTGAGGCGTATGTTTCTTTATTATAAAACAGTTTTTAAATACCACTTGCACCTTTTGTTCTGCAAATTTCAATAATAATTAAAAAACGCTATTTTTAACAGGCGGTATGCCTTACAAGTTTAACTGATTATCATTCGGAAACTCACATTTTCCTGTTTCCTTATAATCTCTAAATTTTATGAAAAATGTATACATATACATGTCTTTAAGTGCATATTAAAGAACAAGTTTTGTGGAAGGACTGTAAAGTTCATTTAAGAAGCTTTAAGAGCATTTAGTTTTGTGTCTGAAAGAATGACAAATAATTACATGTATTTAATTGTGATCATTACAGCTTATTAAAGCTTACAATATATTTAATGAACCTTTACGGTGTCAACTTAAATGAATATTAGTCTTAAAATAGGCAAATTGTATTTAAGGCAACCTAAATATTCTTAAAGGGATCTTAATGGTTCGTATCTACTTTAAGAAATTTAACGATCTTTAAGTGTAAACTTAAATATATTCATTACATTTAAGTGACCTTTAATTTTTTCTTAAAGATAAGTAAATCTTTCATTTCGTCCTGTGGTTTGTGTCGGCAGATGCTGTGTTTTAAAGCTCTGTAAAGACTCTATTCCTTTGGTGTTAAACTTCCTTGTGTTAATTCAAAACATTCGAACTCGTAACATTGAGTTTTAGCCAATTCCATGATCAACGTAATTGACTCCTTACCCATGCCTTACATATCTTTAATCAGTACATGAGACTGCCATGCTGATTTTGAGGCCTGTACAGTACCGCAAATGATCCCGAGACCGCAAGTGATCCCCAAAATGGACCGCAAATGATCCTCGACCGCAAGTGATCCCCAAAGTCGACCGCAAATGATCCCGAAAGAAAAATAGAAATGGCTTGGACTCAAGTTTGCGGATCATTGTCCCAATTTTACTATTATTACAGAAAGTCACATTAAAAGCGAATAATTACATAAAAACTACATGAAAAAAACAAATGTCTTTCTGTTTATCACGTAGAATTAACACTTCAGAGATTAATCATAATTAAATATCTGAAAATTAATTCGACACTTCCAAAAAGATCAGTAAAGTCAATTAAGCGCTTGTTATGTAAAGGGTGCCCGGCTTTGTATTCCTCAGTAGACAAGTTGAGCTTCTAGGCGTTAAAAGACAAAATAAATCCAAAATTAAGGATTTGTTTTTTTTACAGCGATGATACATTCTTGAAACCATATCATTTTCAGATTTATTTCATTTTTTTTCGCCTTGTACAAATTGACCTGAGATCTGGCGTCCTCCATCCCTTTTTCTTTTGAAGGCAAAAGATAGAGGTTCCTTTTTTATAATCAGCTCTTTTTTGTAATCAGTCCCGAAGATCCAATCCATTCCTCAATTTTTCACGGGATCATTTGCGGTCGACTTTGGGAATCACTTGCGGTCGAGGATCATTTGCGGTCCATTTTGGGGATCACTTGCGGTCTCGGGATCATTTGCGATCGGGGATCACTTGCGGTACTGTACAGGCCTGGTGTAAGAAAAATAGAGAATTCTTTTTTCACTGTTTGTTTTGTTGTACTTGTTATTCACCGCCAGTAACCACCTCACATTTGGATTAGGTCTAAACGTTTAGACCCAAGTCAAATTTAGAATAATTTGTATGGAATCATAACTGGGCTAATATCTCAGAGATAATTTCCCCTGAAATGCTAGTTTTTGGCGACTAGGCCTCTTGCATGTTGCTCTTATCAGAATATCCTGACAAATCCCAAGATATAACAAATTAACACCTTACTCTTACCATATTTCATTTCTTACTATTCCTCCGCGTTTACAATTAATCAGTTCCTCGACCACGACGCCGAAGTGTATGCTCCATAGCGTCTTGTTTGTAATTTTGAGTATACGCGTACAGTTACCAAATTTGGAGAGCATGGTATAATGGCTCATATACCGCGTGATGGCTAAGCTAATCAGAGCTCTAAAATCACACTATACAATGATTCAATTTTTAATAATGTACGTTATTAACCTTCTTATTGCTAGAATGAATGACTGAGTCTCTAAGGTTGTCTTAACTTAGAGCGTTTTCACATGACGTCACGGCGGCCATACTGGTGTTCCAAAACAATGAAACGGCGGCCATGTTTTGGCCAACAAAATCCTCTGGGAGTTGAACTCTTTTCTCATGTAAATGATTTCTTTTGTTCCAATAAATTAGCATAGCTGCTGGCCACGTGAGTGAAAACGCTCTATAGAGTGTTTTCACTCACGTGGCCAGCATTTATGCAAATTTATTGGAACAAAAGAAAGCGTTTACATAAGAAAAGAGTTCAACTCCCAGAGGATTGGTTTGGGACACCAACATGGCCGCCGTTTCATTGTCTTAGGACACCAATATGGCCGCCGTGACGTCATGTGAAAACACTCTATAATCCTACTCCATGGAGGAATCTCATTAGATTGCGGTAGTCAGAATAAATAAAACGGATGACGTCATGACCTTTTGTCTTTATCTCATGAAAAAATGCGGTGGATCAGCCAGTTACTTTGATGAAGAAAACATTAACGTAGATGATGCAATAGCCTTTTATTCATGAGATAAAGGGCTATGACGCTATTGGCGTTTGTTTATTCAACCGTGCATTGTTAACGAGATATTCCACAGCAAAAAAGGATAATTCGCCCCCTACTATAGTGTGCTCTATTTGTTTTCGGCATTTTTTAATGAAAAAACTATAAAATTAATAGGATTTTGTTAAATTTGACTTTGGGCACGTTTGGTGAAAGGTTAATCTCAGTAAGATTATAGCATCATTTTAAGAACAGCTGTCAGTACTGTTCTTCAATGTATTTATTTTTTGGTCTATTCTAGCCTAAAGATGAAATCCTTCGAGAGCTTATAATTCAGTCTCTCGATTGACAGAGTGAGGTCCAGAATTTTCACCCAGAGCATGTGGATCAACCCATCAACTCATTCATCTGTAAACTGTACGTAAAATACCAAATCGAGTGAGAAAAACGACAAAATAAAGAGGAATTTTATTTAGCATTTTCATAGATGAAAGGTTGAATTTCATTCCTCCATTCCTTTAGACCATATATTTGAATCCTAAAAAAAATCCCTACCATAACTATCCATGTCGCAGTACACTTGCGCCCTCTTGCGTTTAATGTAAATCCAGTAGTAGCCTGAATTAGCATTCGGGACCAGTTGCTGAATTTGCGCACATGATCTCTGAATCATAAAATTTGGAGTCAAATATAATAAGCACAAGGTGGATGTTTAAACTATGGAATGAACTACTCGAACATATCTACATTAGGTTCTCCGAAATATATATTTTAAGGGCAAATAAAACTTGTGAAAAGGCATAAGTTTTACAGCGAACTTCACAGAACTCACTCATGCTATTCAGAAGGCATACTGTCCAATTTAATGAGCGGATTTAGGCTACTTCCACAGGAATCCAGATATTTTTGAAGCCGCATACTTTTTTACACGAATCGGCCTTCCGTTTACACGAAACCAGTGAATCCGGACACCGAAACCAGATTGTTTTCAAACCGCTCTCCAGAGTGGTTAAAACCTTTCACTGCCAGAGTGCTTGATGGAGTTATTTAGGATGACTCTAACTTTTGAGTCTTTTGACGAAATCTTTTGTTGTGACCGTTCTTATGAAAGCTCTCTCTGCCTGTACTGTCCCTTGGTGCTATTTGTTTTTTCAAAATTTTACAAAATGAAATTTGCAAACTTGGTCCAAATTTGCCTTTGGCAATAATTGGTAGTGAAAGGGTCAAGGTCCTGTCAACACGAATCCGGGTACAAAAAAAAAACGTATGCGGTTTCAGAAATATCCGGCTTAGTGTAAACATGGCGTTAATCATGAGCAAAGTTTCGCTAACATTCACCTGACTGACAAGTAAGGGAAGAGATTTGAATTCCGCATCAGGTGAGGTACATAGTTACATGGGACTGAAACGATCCTGATAAGGATAAACGTTGAACAGAAAGAATGTTAGAGAACATGAAATTTTATATAAAACGGCCAGGCTAATTTGCTATACAATAAAAAATGAAAAGAAAAAAATAGTAATCCACACACACATTGGTCAGAACCCCTCATGCTAGTATGTAATACGAAGTTTATTTAACCAAAAAAAGACCAAAGACAATTCAACTCAAGATAAGACTGCTTATCAATCAATGAGCGAAGTCACAACTGACAATTCTTACCAGTAAAATGCAAGTCCATTAAAATTATCAAAGCTCAGCAAGTCGCGTTGCAGTAAGATTTAGTGACAATCTCTTCGAGTAATTTCTTTTATCTTGTACACTGAGTTATTTACAAGAGAAATGTTTCTAAGATAGCGGGAACGCGAGGGCAATTAGACCCTTTTTTCAGTTTTGCTATGTTTGCATAAATACAATTAACCTTCCTTAATTTGGCTGCTTTTGTTTGACATATTCTTATCAACCAACTTTAAAATGAAAATGCATTATGTAGCTTCACCATGTAAAACCAAAGGATTCAAGAAGACAGTTTTTGAAGTTGTTTTAAACACTCACAGCACGTGTTTTAAAGATACCTAAATTATTCAACTTTTCTTCATAAAATGTCTTGGAACTTATAAGTAGGATATTGGCGCCACATAAAAACGTGATTTTTCTTATTTCGTCCTCTTATGTTATTTCCTCATTCATAAGGGCATTTGCCTTGTGTTCCCGGATCATTACTAGCAACATAAATTATTAACCATCTTCAATACCGAGCTAAAACGAGAACATACCTTGTTTTTTCTAGCGAATCTGAAATGAAGGATGCTCATCGTCTCTCCGACGTTGGATCATTTATTTAAAATTCAGTCATTATATTGGTCAAATTAATCATATAGTTTTATCAAAAAACAAAAAAAACTGAGATAGTTGAGGTGGGTAGTAGGAAGACATCACTTTCAAACTTCAGTGGTTTATTTTGTTTCTGTTTACTTCTTGGAACATTAAAATAATAGTTTTGTCAGACTCTTGAAGGGTTCCAAATTAAGTCTCACCGCACACTAGAAACTTAAGGTAAAACGTTTAGCTCTTCGTGTGTGTGTTAGCGTTTTTTTTTTTTTTCTTTTTTCTTTCGCTTGCCACACACTGCCGGTTAAAATTTAAGGAATACTTCAAGGTAGGCTAGCTTACCAGATGAAATTTTGGCCATGGATTATCCAAGTACACGTATCCTTTGGCAGTCATAAGATTTTGGGGAGCAATATGGACATCAGCTTTGTTTAACTCACACAGAAATTTAACCCAGTCGAAGTTTATGCTTCTACATTGTGTTTGCTTGTTGCAGATATCGATACATTCTCCAAGGTTTTGAGCATCTTGTGCTAGAAACGCAAGTCCCAGTAGCCGAGCATTTGGGACTGACGACGTTTCATTGCATCTTGGTTCTTCGCAACTTGCAACGGAAGGGATGATAAAGACTAACACAGGAATGAGAAACATTACTGAACTACCGACAAAGTTCAAATGCCGCCCAAGGTTTACGATTGATGCAAACTAACGCACATATTTATTGTTAACAGAAACTCGTATAAGAGATGTTTTGCGACATCTCAGTGGAGCGTATAATCATCACGCTGCAAATCACAACATAGAGTTTAATTTCCATTGGTGGTTCACGCAAGATAACTGAAAGGCACTTCATTAATTAAATAGGCTTTTGGAAATTGGCTTCCTATTTGTTGAGTCTCCGGTAACGTCTATATTTTATGAATACTGGATAACGTCCGGTGTCAACAAAAAAGAGTTAGAAAGCTCGCCAGAAAAAGTTTTATACGAAAATTAATTTCCCTTAGCTGACTCACAGCATGCAATCAAGCCACCTGTAAATATATCTTAGACTGACTTAAACACACGGACAAGCCGTAGCGGTAAAAAACAAATAATTGCTTTAGCTTATTGCGTGTACTAAAGCGAATAAAAAATAAGAAGAAAGGACGGCAAAACTAGCCTAAATCGCTTTAAAACAGCCAGAACACAAAATACAGCACACTTTTCTTATTTCTTTGTGAAGAGATAAGCTGAGTTTATCATTTTACATGTTATTCGCTTTTCAATGATCATTGTGCAGGTGTTTTAGCTATAGCAACGGGGAAGAAACTTATGAGCGAAACTGGTGAATTGTTGTTGTGGAAGGTTGCGAACAGAGTGAAGGCTATCCATTGTATGCAGACAAGAAAATACTATTCTTTGTTAAAGGAACGATTGATTTGTGAGCTAACACACTAAGGAATTTCCTAGCCACGTGAAATTGGGCAACAGGTATCTACCTGTACCACACCCAGAATAATGCAAGGCAACGATCACGCAGCGAAAACCATTTACAGGGCCCAACCAAGCTTTTCGTCTCATCATAAAGTGGACAAACCCAGAGCCGTCTGCTTATACAAGCTCAGTACATGCAAGTAGATAACACTGTTATATTCCTAGACTTTCACTCAGCTAATCAGGGACTGCCATTGGTTGATTCTTGGTCACGTGGTCTTGACTAAAATCAACCGTACCCCTATCATGATACATTAAGCAATGTACCCCACTCGGGCTACATTACAGCACGTGATCAAAGCATGGTGCAAAGTGGTTTGACAGAAGGCGGGAAAAGCACTGCCAGTTTTCTTTTTCGTGAAAGAACACAACAACACGCACAAACACGAAGCCTCAAGCTAAAAAGCAACGATTTTTAAAGTCATCCCAGAAGAAACACAGAAGCTGGTGGAGGAAACCGATGCAGATAATATAAGGAAAGTGCTTCGCAAATCATTTATTCACTGGTTTTAAAGAAAAGAGACTTAAGAGTTCTAATTAGTTAATATTGGTTATCCCCGTCTTAAATTTAACGTATTTAAGCCTTTTGGCGCATGCTTAAATTAATAAAACACACCACTGTACTTGTTTAAAGTTTGTTCTTGTTGGGCGCCGGTCGTCGACATCTTGCCGACGTCGCTCAAAAAAGCTTTTGGGCAGTTTTACACTGCATATTGTATCCAAAGAAAATGACTCTTCTAAATAAGATAAGTGTATTGACAGATGTAATCTAGATTGTATGCTGGAATTTGGCATGTGATCAGATTTGAATAGAATGTTGAAAGTGAATCTGTCGTTAACACCGCTGGCGTGACGGGCCGTGTCACGCTATTTTTAACCACTGGAATGTCGCGATTTTTCGCAAAATTAGGGTTGAACTCGGCGTCTTGCGGGCTACTTAAAATCGTTTCCCCAGAGATTTGTTTCGATTTTCTGATATATTGGGGCCTAGTTAAGCCGTAGAAAGTCAATTTGCGAAATTCTAAGTTATAGCGCATTGAAAAATTTTACATTATTTTAACCCTATAATTTTGAACGGTAGAAGTTGTCAATAGGGCCTATTTTTAACAATACCTTTTTGGCCACAAACTCATTACAGCTTTCACAAATTTTTCGTCTTATAAGAAAGAAAGGGTCATAAAAACTATTCGTGTTCTTCAAAGGCTGCCAAATCGTTGTGGTTTGACGTACGAGTCTGTGGAATTTGTTTAAATTTCGCTTTACCCGAAGTGGATTTTGAGCTCCGAACGGGCAAAATGAGTTTTCTCGAATTTTAACTAAAGAATACGTTATTTGGGAAAACTAATTACAGCATGTTTCATTACTCATAAAGGGTTATCGATGATCCAAAAATGAGCGAAATTCGAATTTTGAACTTGTGCCACAAAAAGTCGATTTTGGTCGATGTTTACAGACAGTCGCTCTGGGTGACTCTCGTGTTTCCTTACACGACGTAGTTTTCTTCATCGATCGCCATAGTTGCGTAGCGCGTTCAACGGGGAAAGTTTCCCGAGGAAAGTTTCAGAACAGAAGGCTAACAACGCCGAAAAATTACAAGTTTTAGCACGGCTACAAGAAACAAACACTCTCCGATGAATTTTTAGGGCGGATCTTTCGAAGGTATCGTAAATTTTTATTGCTGATACGATACGCGATGCATGACTTTCACTTTCCACACCTTTGCTCACATTGTCTAGTATACAACGCCAAGGTTACATTTTAGATGTCGTTGCACGACTTCTGAAACTTTCTACAGCGTGAAAATTTCATTTGCACGGGCCACGCAACTACGTCGAGTGATCGTGGGAATTGCCGGCTAGCCGCAGTGCACGCGCCAAACTCCTTTACCGTACGGTTTTTAATACAGCCATGTTGTAGGTGAGTTTTCGAAAATGTTTGAGAAAGTGGTGGGTGGAAAAGTTTTGGAGGGCGATAAAGTGTGTGACACGTATAGGTATAGAGGTTAGAAATCGTGAAAGAGTGGGATGTCTATGTAGATATTTTTGTAGTCACTAAAAATTTACAAGAAGTGAACGGTCTTAAGGAAATTCCAGGGAGAAGAGACCGAGGAATAGGGAAACTTCCCAAAGATCCAATTTCAGCTCTTGATTTCAAGGACCTGATTGTCTGGCATACTAAACATACATGTAAGAAAACATGGGTTAATCTTCACTGTGATTAGAATAAGGGTGATATAGCAGAGACGAATTTTTAATATCAGATACGATTTTACAAATGCATGTAATAAAGTAATTTCACATAAAATGGGATTTTCTATCAAACTATTTATTTATGATTGGCTTGATGTTTCCCCTTACTGACCCCCTCGAACACATCCACAGTGCCATGATTGTTTTAACTCCCTTGCAATTTGTGGTACAAGATTGGACATATTTTGAAAGAATAATGCTGCAATATTAACAATTTTCCTTTGGTGCATTTGTTTGATATTTCATAACTTCCCTATCATAATTCTCCTCATCTGACAATAATATTCTTCACTGATAAATATTTTTAAATCTTTTAATACCCTCCTCAGAAAGTTAAAAATCTTCATAGCATGGTCACCATTCCACACAGTGTCTCTAAAATACTTTCCACAGAAACTAATTTATCGCAATTGTCAATTATTGTTTCCTGTAGTAAACAATCAGAGAATACAAATTCTAGAATACAAGAAGTGAAGATTTGAATCTTGAAATTCCTGTCTCAGATCACCTTGACACTCATTAAGCAGACTCGCGAGATTTTTGACTTTGGCATTTGCTGGTGTTGGTTCTGTTGCCTTAGACATCAGAAGAGTCATGCTTTTTGTGTCATCTTTACATTACTGCTTGCCCAAACTGACAGTCTTTGGCACAGATGTCGCAACATAAGTGGCTTGGAAGGATTCTGCCATTTTCAGTACTGTCATCAAAAAAGCAAGGATTTTTTCTCTTCTGCAGGTTATACAGTCACTTAATAAAATCCAAAAGAAGGAAGAGTTAAGAATTATTGAAAACACTAGGTGACAATTTCAGCGCAATTCTCTTTTTTTCCAGAGAGTGTTGGAGGACAGTTTTTGTATGGTATGTATAGGAATACCATATTTACTTGTGTATAATGCGCACCTCATTTTTCAAGACAGTTTTCAAAAAAAATACAACCCGACCCGACCCGACCTCTCACAAGGCTACTACTATCCGGACTTTGACGAGGCGAGCGCAACTAGTTTGCGATTCACCTAACAGCCTACAAGACGAGACTGATTATCTTTACAACGTTTTTAGTAAGAACAATTACAACACGGACTTTGTTAGACGGAACACCCTCAGCAACACTGACACTCAGACGAACGTCAACTCTGGCCCTGTTACGACAGCTACTGTACCGTACATCAGAGGTACCTCTGAAACTATTGCACGTATATTACAACCTTACAATATACGTGTTGCACACAAACCCATGACCACTTTACGACGCCTGCTTACTAATGTCAAGGACAAAGACAAACCGGAGGACAGACAGGGAGCAGTATACAAGATCAAATGCTGCGACTGCGAGGCTTCTTACATTGGTGAAACCGGCAGAAACCTTAGCGCGCGACTGTATGGCGTCAGATCGGGGACAAAATCGATACTCAGATTTCGTGGCCTTAGGAACACTTCTTCGCTTCGAAAATTGTTCTTCGAGTCATTGTCTGTTGTCTTCGTGGCGTCGGTTTCATGTCTTCGAGTCGTCGCATCCCTCGTTTCATCGTACTGTTGTCTTCGTGGCGTCGGTTCCATGTCTTCGAGTCGTCGCATCCCTCGTTTCATCGTACTGTTGTCTTCGTGGCGTCGGTTCCATGTCTTCGAGTCGTCGCATCCCTCGTTTCATCGTACCGTATTCTTCGGGGCACTTATGTCTTCGTGTCGTCGGCTCTTCCTTTCGTCGACTGCGCTACATACTTGAGGAGTCATCTTTTTTCATGTGAACACTTTGAGCTTATTTTTTTCCGTGAATGAAGCAGCAATGTAGTTTCCCTTTTGATCGAGGATACCATTACCTCATATTCCAACGGAAGAGGTAAGTGTATTTTGATTACTACGTGAAAATTCTGCGAAAAAGGTTTCTGAAGCGTTTTGGTGAGTCTCCAAGTTAGGAAAATTATGTGAGTGCAATGCAGCATTTTGCTCGACAAAAACTCGTTTTTCTCTTGATAAAAGGCATGAAAAAGTTGTGGCTTCGCTCCTATGTAGTTTATATCTCACAGAATCCATATAACATATAATAAATGTCAGGGATTGAACCACAAAAATTATCAGTGTATTTATTCGAATCAATTTCTTCCGCAATCTTGTTGGAGTGAGGTTGGTTACGAAAATTTGTTGTAAATGAGCTGTTTTGCAGTTATTTCGGTTCTTCAGTAAGATGTATATAAGTATACTGAGAGTTGTTGAGCTTACTATGACCTCATAAAAGACCGATCACGGAGACGTTCACTTTTTTTGAGGCCATATTTAAATATTTGTTCAGCCCTTGTAAAAGTTTTTTGTACACCTTCTGAAAGTTAAGTTAGAAGTTAGGAAAGTCCCGGGGATTGAGGGTGGAGGGGATAACACTCTTGAAAGAAGGCACCAACAGGATAATTCTAAACAGCAGTATCAAGCCTGCATGTGTATATTCACGGTATTCACTTTCAATACCCTCTCAACATCTGGTCGTATAATGCATCAGTCAGTTGAAACCCCGGCCCCCTGATCCCTGGGACTTAGTGGGGATTTAACATTAGCCTGGTGTCAAAACACCACTAATGTTTCCACTTCCCGGGCCAAGTAGTTTGTTAAAAGCATCTTATGGTGGGGATTTAGCGGTTGTAGTTTTAGGCTTGATTTAAACCGCTGTCTTCTGTCTGGTACTCTGTATTTATTTTATTTTCAAACCAGTGGACCTGTTAATAGAAACTCTCAACTGCATTTTATCAAATTCATGAGAAATGTCATTCCCTAGCTGAACTTTGTAATTGTTGACAGTGCTTCCATCTGTTCCAAGGTTTACTTTTGTTTTGCAGTGTGCTTTTACATTTTAGGAGTGGGTACTTGGTTTCTTTGCTAATATTGTCTAGTCCTGACGATCAACTTCAGGGCTTCTCCTAAGTCACTCATGTTAAATGCCACTCTCTGTCCCTGCTTCCAAAAATGTATAAATCATGTGCTGTTAAATCCCTGTTCATGAGCTGGGTCAAGTAGGAATGTTGTCAATTCTACTGCACCCAGGTCCAGCACATTGTTAAATATGTGTTAAATCCTGCCATTGGCTGCATTAAATCCCCCACTGTGCACCAGAGGTTTGGGAGGGAGGGGAAGGGTTTCAATTAACTGATGCATGTAAACACTGCATCCTTTACTTGCTTACTTTTTCACCAAGAGCAACTAATCAGTCTATCTAACTTTATCAAACTCGTCAGGATACTCCTATTTCAATTAAGGTTGGTTCAGAGAAAAATGATGCATGATCCATGTTCCATAGCCCGTGGTGCATTACTGTAGCAAGCCAAATAAATTATTTGGTTCATTATTGAAGCAAGTCTATTAAATTATGTGCCTGCAATGAGCCTAGAAACCTAGAAAGCAAACACTGCTGACACTTCTTTGCTATGTCAGAACGTTAAGACAATGTAGTTCAAACATTGAATCCTAGGCTTTTTATTATTTAAGACAGTAATTTGAGGCTAGGTTTTTCTCTGTGGTAATATGCAAATGATGCAAATTTTCAATGAGTTTACTTGGCTCGTGCATGTGGGAATTTTGGATGGAGTTAAAAAAAATCAAATTCAAGGGGTTATTGAACAACAATACAATAAATAACTTTGAAGAAAAAAAAGAATAGTGTTGATTTGCGTTATTGAAATAATCAGCATTCTGGCCCATGCAAAAACTCAGCTTAATCAGGCAGGCCTTTGTTAAAAGAAGAGGCTTCCAACTTTTTACCATGACATTTTAAAAATGAAATTTTTCAGCTTGCTCATGTTTAAGAATTTTAGCAGCCATTTGACTTGAAAGCTCCCTTGAACGCCTTTTCACAAATTGTCTCCATTATTTCAATGAACGTGAACAAGATTAAACTTCCCGCTATAAAAGGGTTTGCCATAGTGCACTGCAGGCTATGAAACATGGTTCATGGGAGCAACCTTTAATAAATTGGAATAGGTGTATAAATCTTAAGCAGGTTTTCAGTAGTATCATAGTTACTACTAAGTATAGTGGTATGGACTAGAAAGGTGTAATTTTAATGCTAATCATTTTCTGTTTTTTCTACAGGATTAACACTGCGTAGATCAATGACATTTCCAGGCTTACATGTCTTACATGTAAACAGAATTGGAGAGTAGACTGGCAGGCCTCTCATTATTACTTATTCTCTTGGTCTCTGCATCATCGTTCAATGAAAACATCTATGGTCACTCCAGAACATAACATACTGATCATCTACCTGTTCTTTTTTTTTTGGTTATTGACAATGTGATGAGGATTTATACCTAGAAATTATTTTCGTCAAATTTCTCACAGACAGGATTTTCAAAGAAAAATAATGAATAATGTGTTCTAACATGCACAACCTTCAAATCAATTCATCACTGGAAGCTTTAGCCTGGGAATGCAGACAGATTTTCAGTTGTATTTTTTAGTGATGTGAAACTACAACCCAAAATGTTTTGTTTAGTAAGTTTTATTATTTTTCTCCTTGCCCAATACTTCTTGTACTGTCTTCAGTAATAATTATGACCTGTCTAGACATTTTCCTGACTTTTCCTTTCATTTAGTAAGAATATCTTGCATAGTTCCATGGAAAGTAAAAAAAGTGTTAATAAAAGATTTACACTGTAAGTATTTTGTTGCTGGGATACTTGTGGTATCAGCTCTAGAAGCATAATTTCAAGTGAGGTAGATATACTCCCACATAACAACAGACTTGGGAAGTAGTTTCCTTATACTTACCTCTGAGGAGCAAACGGAGCAATTATTATTTACCAACGAAAAACTTACACCCGAATAGCTTCGGCAATCGAAGCATGTACGGTGAAATGTTTGAATTTGAACTTAAAGTTGGAATATGCGGACTCCCATGGAAACAGTTACTCCAAAATTTTGGACCGTTTATTGACTTACTTAAAAGGCGTTCTTATGACCATTTTTTTTTTGTGGGGGTTGGGGGGGGGGGGGGGGGGACGATTGAACGGTATAGCTGAACCTTGACAGAATATTTGTCTTCTCATTGAGAAGCGATTTGGTACCTTCAGGAACACTCTCTTCAAGTCGTAAGCCGTTAACAAATAAGCTTTGATGTCGCTGTCTAGGTTTGAAGTATAAATATGTTGAAATCGCCGAGTCACTAGCCTAAACATTCCGTTCCCAGTTCTGAGATATTTTCCACCTATTTATAAAAGCCATTGTTTTGATTCTGATTTTTTCTTGAAGGTATTGTTTTCAGTGGAAGTTGCCTCAGCCCAAGTGACGAGAAACGTACAATGGGTGTAACATATTTCTTAGGCAATTTTGTAGACTTAATCTGTATTCAAGCACCTCTCAAGTCCAAACATTGACATAAAAAGATATCCTCGAATTAATCGTATTACTCTTTTCAATTCGAGAGCTTTATTGTTGGATTAACTGGTTTATTTCTCTTGCACTTCGCCGCTAACTCGCAAGGTACCTGTGGAAAGTAGTGAGATTATGACCTCTGTAAGTTATGTTTTTGTCTCAAAGGGCAGTATTGTGGGGTTTCTGATTTACAGGCCATTAAAGATGATCTTGGTGATGATTTTTATCGATCGATAGAAGCGTTTGTCAACTCTTTTGAGTCTTGTCGCCAGTCTGTTTTTTGTTTTCAGGCTAAAATTACGTTATTGATGCTTTATATGATAACATCTGCAGCTTCGCTTAACTTGCTGAAATGATTTGCTTTTCCGTTGCTGAGAAATTGGACCGTGAACTTTTCACGACTAGCATTTGTTTACCTTCCTTCAAACCCCTGCTTCAAACCTTCCCGGGTCGGCTTGAACGGACGTCACGATGGCCAGACACATCGAAATTTCATTCGCCAATATCTCCTCTAGCGCCCAGGCCTAAGTTTATGACTCCCTCCTGCCCTGCCCCCTGCTCCTGCCCCTGGCCTTGTGCTTCGCCTTTAATACCGCTTTCAAGTATGTAGCGCAGTCGACGAAAGGAAGAGCCGACGACACGAAGACATAAAAATGACGCAGCGACGACACAGCGAAGAATACGGTAGGATGAAACGAGGGATGCGACGACTCGAAGACATGAAACCGACGCCACGAAGACAACAGACATGACTCGAAGACAACAGTACGATGAAACGGGGGATGCGACGACTCGAAGACATGGAACCGACGCCACGAAGACAACAGTACGATGAAACGGGGGATGCGACGACTCGAAGACATGGAACCGACGCCACGAAGACAACAGTACGATGAAACGAGGGATGCGACGACTCGAAGACATGAAACCGACGCCACGAAGACAACAGTACGATGAAACGAGGGATGCGACGACTCGAAGACATGGAACCGACGCCACGAAGACAACAGTACGATGAAACGAGGGATGCGACGACTCGAAGACATGAAACCGACGCCACGAAGACAACAGACAATGACTCGAAGAACAATTTTCGAAGCGAGGAAGTGTTCCTAAGGCCACGAAATCTGAGTATCGATTTTGTCCCCGATCTGACGCCATACGACTGACCGAACACAAACGAGCAACGAGGAATGGTGACGTCAACAATCACATTGCTGAGCATCATTTACAGACGAAACATCAAATTGACTGGGACTCTGCGACATGTATAACGTATTCTACAGACTACCATCAACGTCTTACTTTGGAAAGCTGGTTCAGTAACTTAGAACAGACGCCACTGAATCGTAGCCAACAGTTACCAGCGCCGTACAAACGACTTATTGACGGGATGAAGCGAAACTAACTACGAGAGATCGACTGGAGAACTGACAATTTGACTAACAATAGACGAGTGCTTAACTGTGACAATAGACGGATCGAAACGCGCCAATTACTGATTACGAGTCTTCATAGCCAATAACACCGCGGCTTCACTGACAGACGACCAATAACATCTTGACTTTATTGACCAATCAGATCAATAACCAGAGTATATAATACCATCTACTGACGTGATACAACTCACTTTGACTCTGAAGATGACTACCGCACAGGTTGTCGAAACGTCAGTCACTGTCAACAACAACAGTCCTATTCAGGACTACGTTAACCCGGACGATCAAACTCAACCTACTTTTGAAAGATCTCATTGGTTCCTAAGCATCAACTCATGTACTTTCAACCTTATTGGCTCTTGCAATAAACATCCCAACATACAAAGCCACAAAGCCACAAAGATAGATACGCTTACACCACTGACATATGAGCTATTTTTTTCAAAATAGCTCAAAAAGAGAGTTTTTCTCTTCATTTTTACCTTGTTTGTTGTTTGTGCGAGTGAAAAGAGTTGACAGTGGCGACAATCTCGCGCCAAAAACAGGGTGTCTCGCCATGATCCAGCCTTCTATCGTCCGATTGTGCGGTAGAAATTTTTGCGTCGCTGTTGATCATCTTGCATTGATCGATCAAGTATAAGTAATAAATAATACGTAGTAATGGCTCAAGGTATGAGTAATATTCTATTGATCGATGAAGGGGAATATGGTCCATTTTATACAAAAGCACACACAAATATTCCAGGGCACTTTCAAAAATAGTTACAACACAGCGATTACCATAATTTCAAGAACCTTAGTTCCAGATGTATTGTTCGACGGTCAACCATGGTTGAGCCTAACACTGAGGTGATCGTCCTAGTCCTTTAATCACAAGCGTTCATTTAACTTTGATCCAAAGTCATCTCAATTAGGCACGCTATTGTTAGAACCATATATGAACTCACATTTGCAACAAAAGGGACTTTATATTATGGACAGTCAGCTCCGGTTAACTTGAGAGAACGAGTTGAGCTCGACGAAACGGAATCTACGGAAGCAGACAAGGATGATGCTTCCCCAAGACTTCAGAATGCTGATTGCATTGGGGATGGTAACGGTAACAAGCCTGAGAATGTGAGGAAACCTGAGCCTCATGCAGAATTAACAACCTTTTTTTCAGATGACCTCAACTAGGCGGGTGTCGGCTGTCAAACTGCTGAGTCGACTGTACAAGGTTTACCTGGGATTGATTCCAGTGTCTTTGGGAGACAATCAAGGCAGCAGCACATATGTGCTTCTGACGTCACCGTTTGGCTCAAATGTGGCCGATTTTGATGAAATTTTTGCACCAAAATACAATACAATACAATACAATACTTTATTGACAACTCCCCATAGGGGCTTTTCAGTGACAATACAAAATAAATAATAAGTTAATTAATTAAGGTAAATCCTAGATGAAATATTACTAAGACAAAAACGAATTTAAAAGGTCTAGTTTAAGATTACGTTTAAAACTATTTACACGTTGGCTTAATTAAAGTTCGGGTCTAATAGCGTTCCAAATACTTACTATACGATAATAGAAAGATCTCTGACCGGTTGCTGTTTTACAGAGTGGAATATTCAGTTGTTGTGAATTATGGGTCACTCGACCACTAACGCTACCCCTAGGAATAAATTTATTGGTCAAATATTCTGGTGCCAGACCATTCATACACTTAAAAGCCATAACGGCGTCTCTTAAGTACAGTTGTGATTTTACAGGAATCCATTTTAAATTTTTCAAAGCTGGAGACACATGATCGTACTTTCTAATGTTACAAACTATTCTTGCTACAAAATTTTGAATGCCTTGTAGTTTCTTAATGTTAGTTTGAGTTGTGTTAGCCCATACTGTCGAACAGTAATATAATTTGCTAAAAACTAGAGAATTTATGATCATAGTAAGTACCTCTTTCCTAAATGCATGTTTTACGCGGCTTATTTGTCCAGGTGCAGACATACACGAGGAGACAGTTTTAATAATATGTTCATTAAAGGTGAGATTTTTGTCAAAGGTCACTCCAAGATCTTTAACAGTATCTGAAGGTTCGAGGGCTTTTCCCAAGAGTGAAAGGCGAAATTCCGGAATTTTGTCAACCATTTGTCTACTACCATATCTGATAAGCTTAGTCTTGTCAGGGTTTAAGAGTAGACCATTATCAAAGCACCAGTTACGTAGACTTACAAGGTCTTCTTTCATAGCAGCTACGGTGTTTCCAGAGGCATGAGGTCGGAAAGACATATATAGCTTAGTGTCGTCCAAGTAACACTCAGTAAGACAGTTTCTTGGAGTAGATGGTAAATCGTTGAAATAGATTCCAAAAAGTATTGGTCCCAGAATGCTACCTTGTGCTACTCCACTAGTCAGTGGTAGTGGATCGGGGATCTTAGTGTTTATGCGAACAAATGGGGTTCTGATGGATAGATAACTAGAGAACCAGTCGATAGCAGATGTTGAAGCACCTAAATCTTGAAGTTTGTAAAGCAGGATTTTATGACTAATACTGTCGAAAGCTTTACTCATATCAAGTAGGACCGTAGCTGTAATTTTCCTTTCATCAATTGCATTTAGGATCGTGTCTGTTGTGTGGATCAGTGAGGTCTCGGTCGAGTGCCATTTTTTATTGCCGCTTTGTTTTCTTGACAATCGTTTGTTTAGTTCCAAATACGGTATAAATTGATTTAATGCAGATCTCTCACATATCTTAGATAGAATGGGCAATAAAGATATAGGTCGATTATTTTCAGGTTTTTCGTGGTCGCACTGTTTACGGATAGGGATCACTTCTGCAGTCTTCCAAATTGATGGAAATACACCACTTGTGAGTGAGTTACTTAAAATAGATGTAAGAGTGGGAAGGATAGCAGGGCGACAATCCTTAATTACACGCAAAGGGATTTTTTCAATCCCGGTAGCTTTACCTGTTAGCATTGAAAAGATTATGTGTTCGATTTCACTGCATTCCACAGGCCTGAATATAAATTGCTGTGATGAGGGATAGCACTTTGGAACAAAGGACGATTGTGCAAGGTCGTAGTTGCATTCATTAGCCAGTGACTGGATTTTACGAATAGTGTTTTGGCCTATTGATGTAAAATATTTATTAAATTCATTGGCAACCGTCATGCCCTCTTCGCTGTATGACTTACGATTAACAGCCTTTTTTGGAAGAAACGAACGTACAGTTTTCCAAATACAGCCTGTGTTGTTAGAATTATTCATGATATGAGTCTCTGCGTATTCTCAAAATCGTCTTGTAAAGATCTGCTGATAAAAAGCATAAAATTGTTAACCCCCCCCCCCCCCCCCCCCGTCCCTATAGATGATATAGTTTACCATCCCTTGAAGTTTGGGAGTTTTTTCTGCAATAATTATGCGGTCTCTTTTGCATTTTTTATTAATCTATTCATCAAGGGCTTTGAAATAAGGTATAGAATATAGTTTAAGGGTATACCTATTACATACAAAGAGTTAGACTTCTCTGGACTTCTTCGTTCTCTCTTTTCAATTTATAGTTTGTCAAAGCTATCATTTGTTTTGTAGTTGTTGATTCCATTTCTTTTTCATACACACATCAAGACCTTTCAAATCATATATCATACGTGGGTGTAGGGGTTCTATTAACTAATCTGAAAAAAAAAAAAGCAACAGGAATTTAGTGCTGAAAGGTTTAATTAAAGTTGTTTTCGGAAACGATTTGTGAAATAGTGGACCAGCACTGGGACTGTGCTTAAAATACAACAACGCCTATTTTATGGCGAGAAATCGATTATCGTTCAGTGTACTTTGAAGGTCGTCTTCAAGTTTACGCCGTGATCAAAATCAACAGGTCAATTCTGGACATTAGGGAATATTCTAAGAAATCAACTATAAGAACTGAACTTCACGAGCACCGAAAAATACGCTTTAAGAATGTTTTTATTTTACCTCTTAGTGCTCTGATTGTAAAATTTGATAAAAATAATACTTTCAAGGACATTTTAAAAAAACAACTTTCGGACTCCTCACCAGTTGGATTTTTGGCCATGGATTATCCAAGTACACATAACCTTTGGCAGAAATTAGGTTTTGGGGAGCAATATGGCCATCAGCTTTGTTTAATTCACAGAGAAAATTAACCCAATTGAAGTTTATGCTTCGGCACTGTGTTTGTTCGTCGCAGCTATTGATGCAACCTACCATGCTGTCAGCTTCTTTTACCAGAAACGAACGTTTCAGTAACCGCATTCTTGGTAACGAGGACGTTCCATTGCATATTGGTTCCTCACAGCTCAGAACAGAGCGAATTAAAAGGACAAATAAAGGAACTACAAACATTCCTAAACGGCAGGCGAAGCTTAAAAATAGCCAGCTTTTAAACCCACAAATTGATCAATCCCTTTGCTTAAAATTACACGAAATGTCGATCTGCAGATTAAGGTCCATTACTGTTAAGTAACAATCCTCATAAAATATTCCATTAGCTATCTTTTCTTCTGGGATTTGCAGGATGTAAAGGTTATGAATATCGAATGAAATTACATTAGTGATGCGAAAAAGGAATCGAAGCAGAGAATGCGTAATAAAATCTTTGGTGTCGCAGTTCTTAAAGACCCTTAATTTGACTGAACCACTTCACGTAGCCGCTCTTTTGTTTCAGAGTTGTTAACTGTTAATGTTTATGGTTTCCTAGCTATCTTGTGAGGATTGTTTTCACATATCTTTCTGTATCTTAAGTCACATTACTAATACCCTCATAAAGTATGCCATTAAACAAAGCTCTTCTGGGACTTAATTAAATGACTTGACACGTCTGTTAAAGAAATCGCGCCGAAATCACTGTTCTCGCGTTGACAGAAGCCACTATTTTCGTGTCAGAGCAAAAGCTATCCTCAAAGTGTGAACCTAGCTTGAAAAGCCAGCTTCCTGTCTCTTCCTTTCACCCATAGCGACATTCACAGCAAGTCAGTGGTAAGGAAAACCAATCAATCAATCAATCATCAATCAATCATTTATTATAACACATTACGTCAAAGAGCAAAAAAAATCGATCAAAATACGAACGTGTATAAATAAAATCTATAATAATTACAACTATATAATATTATTCAATTTTACGAACAACTCAATAAACAGATACATATAAAAAACTTGGTATTAAAAATATGAAATATAGAAAGCTAAAAAGCTAAAACCGACTAAAAAGCCACATACTAGAAACGTGACTAGGAGAACTATAATACTCGTTCTAAAAACAGTTGAAAGCTACAATCGTGCACTATAAGACACGTTCACGTGAGTCTTATCGCAAATGCTGTCAAAAGAGAGATTTTTATTTTTTTTTTTCTCCATATAGTTGGTCAAAAAATTGGGGAGATTCTCCTTTAAATACCTAGACTAATTCCGATGTTCAGAAGCTATAGTGTCAACTGACACATGACTTTATGCAAGAACATTAGAAGTTGTCTTCGATTTCGTTTTTCCCGCATCATTGCACTTCAGGGACAAGGCCGCAAGTGAAACAATTTCCAATCCCTTACGGGGGATTGGGAGTGTCCTGGTGTTGCCCCCAGGGGAATGTTAACAGATAAAACAAAATCATCTGATAGTCACATTGGCCACTAACTGTGAGGTTGTCTGTGAGACTGGGCCAGTGTTTAGTTGAATTACACCATGAGACGTTCTATTTGGAACTGGAACGAGTTGAATGATATCATTCTTTGTGGCCAATATAAGAATTACCCCTTGGATTCTGGGTTGCACATCGTGGATTCGGGATTCCAGGTACTCGATTCTGGATCTTTGCCAGAGGACCTTGGATTCCTGATTTTAATGGTTAGAGGGATTCCGGATTTCTTGAGCTGTATTTGGATTCCAAGGCCCAGATAGATAGATAGATAGATAGATAGATAGATAGATAGATAGATAGATAGATAGAGAGAGAGATAGATAGATAGTTTATTTGTAAAAAGCTTGCAGCTACTAAGCTGAATTGTGTATTTACAATATAATATATAATACGATATAACAGAATCCTACAATAGTGAGTATAATAAAATGATAATGATAAAGTCCTAAAAATATAACAAAACTTAAAACTGTTAAAATATATATAACGTCATCGATCTCTTTTACAAAACTCACCGAGCGCTAAAATTCGTTATCAATACATGATCTTACTAAAAAACTATTTTTGAAACGCTCGGTCTTACATTTGGGAATAGCAAAACGCCTTTTGCACCGAACATTATAACACGACGGCCCTGACGATTGAGGCATGTTATGTAAGCGATGGGCCGGGTCATTAGCAATCGAGAGGAAGGTCTTTTTACATACGCCAGTGATGTAGTCATTGATAGACATAATATTTGAAAGCTCTAAGGCCTTTCTATAGGCCATTCCCGGGTAAATGATTGATAGTGCTCGTTTCTCTACATTCTCTAGATCTTTCTTGCCCAGGATTTCGGACTCCACCAGCAAAAAATTTTCGGATTCCGGAATCCGTATTTCCTTACATGAGGCGAATAAGGAGCCTAAGCGTTCGCAGAACAGTATCTCATAGTACAATTCGACACGCAACCGACCCAGCTGTCTAATGCGCAACCTCACAATGGCCCATTTTGATCATTTTTATACTACTTCCTTTCTTGCAGGTCAAGACGGACGATATGATACATGATGCCAGGACCACCCGGACTTACTGGTGACTGATATTCACTAAAACAGTCAGAGAAACTTAAAAGACTTCTTTTTAATTCTAATATCTATGTCTTCCTTCTCTTCCAAGAAAGTTCAGCAGCCATGTTGAACTTCTATTTACCATACTCTTTAACTCTTCTATTTTCCATACTCTTTAACGCTTTCGCATCGAAAGAAGATATTAAATTAAAAACAAAAAGAGAGAAATAAGTTATTATACACCGTTACATTAAGCACAGCTGATCAGAAAAGCGAACATAGCCGCCATTATAGCTTATTTTTTGGGCCAGTGATAAATTGCAGTTGGCATCCGGCTTTGATTTTGAAAGCAGAGGAAGATTGGGGCGAGTAGTAATGCAATCTATAAGACAAACGCTAGGGGACCCGCAAGGGTACCACCAGGGGTCACCAGAGTCAGCCCACTTTAAATAGGTAATTCCACTGCCATTCTTTTAGCGGAATGATTCATTTTTGCGATAAGGATGAAAGGAAAGGGAGACCACGATAACTCCAAAGTCTAATGACAACTTGCAGACATTTTTTTTGTTGCAGAAATTTTCACTTTACTTAAATTCTTTAAATAGAAGCATATTGTTCCCACCATTGTTTCTCTTTGATTTCCTGAAAAGACTAATTCTAATTCGCTAGTACAATTAGAGTTCGGATTACCATGCACTGCTGAAAACCATTGGTCAAGCCTTTCTTAATTGGTGCTTGCTTTTTAAAAATTTATTTCTTTATTTATTTAACAAATAGGAGTCCTGCCTTGTTCTGGTATATTCCAAGACTATTACAAGGGAAACCGTAGAGCACTCGCTTTGAATCTGAAATACAGAACACGATTGTAATACTTAGCCGTTATTCTCAGTGACTAGGCTGTTCCATTATTGTTTAGAATTTTAGGCGAATTGTTCGAATTTGTGCAATTTGGGTTTAAGGCCTGCATTATGCTTTTGTTTTTCCGTTTTCCAACCGCTATGGAAATTCACGCAGGACCATTGAAGACGTTTTAAAAGTGGTAGTAATATGATTTTAATGACATCTAGCTTGTATGAAGAAAAATGTGGTAAGGGCGTTTTCGAGGCAGCTGAAATAGAAGTGGTTTATAATGGCGATTGGCAACAGCAGATAACTATTACAGATAATAACTCTACATTATACTCAACTATCTGCCTTCTTATTGGCTAAGAGCCTACAGTTAATGTTAGAAATCAGCGCAACCTACGGATTAGTTAGTAATCTGCTAGCAGATTAGTGACAAATTTGTAGGTTGCGCGCGCAATGCATGATTTCCAAAAACAATGTCGATCTGTATTCAATCCGATGTTGTGTTTGTCAATATTTTCGTCACAACAATATATGATAGAACAAATATTAGATGAGGTTTTTTTGTGATATCCGGAATAATCAAGTACTCGGTAAATGTTATCAGCCTAACCTAGGCTCGGTATAACACTTACCTCTAGCTTCTATTTTATTCCGCATATCACAAAAATTTTATCCAATAATTGTTTATAGATGCAGCACTTAGCTAGGGAGGCCTCGTAGCTTGAAAGCCGAGAATTTATTACCACCTTACAGAAGGTTTTAAAGTGTATATGACAGAATTTTTTTTATTTGCTTGATAGAATCTATACACCGTTTAGATAAGGAAAGGAAAAACAATTTTCGAATGGAATGATCATTTTAGGACATTCTATTTCGCGGTAGGCAAATTACCTGGTCATTTTGACCAGACCGCGAAATAGAATGTCCTGAAATGACGTCATAATCATTCCCAGTCTTCTGTTTACGCTAGCATGGTTTTGTAGCTCACCGGAAGTGAAATTTCACGTTTTTGGCAGGTTAAAACACGGAGAAGAAAAATCTCTATCGAATTTTTTTTCCTTCCCTTATCTAAACACTGTATAGATTCTATCAAGCAAATAAAAAAATTCTGTCATATACACTTTAAGAGAAAAATTTGGGCACTGTGTGTAGATCACGCATGGTTACGAGACTGATTCGATTTTGTTTGTAATTTGTCGTTTTTGTACACGTCAGATATATTAATGATAAAAAAAAATAATAATGATGCCTTTTCAAATCTAGCACCTACGATTATAGCTGACATTTCTTTTACCGGAAATTTCATGAATTCATAAACTTACAGTAACTCGTTGAAATCCAAGAGGTTCCACATTCACCATTGTCGTGCATGTCAAAAACTTAATGAAGAAAAGATAATAAAGTTAAAGTGAAAAGATAAAAAATGCATTACAACTAAGAAAGGACAAGGTAAAGTTGATCTCCAGCATAGACTTTTTATTCGCTAGTTCATCCCTGTCAGCTTGTTTTTAGAAATACAGCAGCAAGAAATTCGAAATAAAATAAATTTTGAGTTTTAATTCAATTACCCTAATGTTTTTAAAAAATCTTTCAATGCCAACGTTTCATTGACGTATATTAAGTTATACATTTCAAGGCTTTCAGTTCCTGGCATTTTATGGACATTATTAATAAAAGACGTCACAAATGTATTGAAAACTATTAGTTTCTTTATTGTGAAGTTTCTCATGAACCTAGTAGTAATGCCAGTAGCAGTGGTAGTGGCAGTGGTAAGTTACCTCTGTAGCAAGAGCTGCGAACTATGTAATAACCATTCCGTATCCCCCGGCAGTTTGACTCCCACTGGTATGGGTAGACGTGAGACGTTATGATACGAGGGCAGCTATGAAGATAATAAAAGAGAAAAGCAATTGCTCATAGAGCTAACTATATCTACAACTATAATTATTACTATACCTATATCACTATAACTATAAACATATAACTATAACTATATAACTATATAGATTCACGATGGTATATTTGATTGGAAAGGAAGTTTCATGGGCAATAGACCACGGATCAAAATTGCGTTAACGGGTATCCGAAGACGAAATAGCTGAATTTCTAACTAAATCTGAACGGAGGAAATGCAAAATTACGCAAAATTACGCAAAATTATATTACTCGGTGGATGTTATTTACTTTTTGAGGAGTATTTGCAAGAAAAAACCATCTGTTTATATACTGAAACCGCGCCGTAAAGTAGGTCAGGGTTTGGAAGAAAGTCTACGAGGAGGTAAAATTATCAATAACTTTTAAATGAGTAATAAAACAATCATTAAATTCGGCTTTCGTACTGATATGATGTGAAGAATATGTAGATCTCGGGAATTGTTATCCACCGGCCGAGGCCTTGTGGTTAACGTATCCTCCTCGACCTGCATAATTCTTCACATCCTAATCAGTCTCATTTAATAATTGCTAACCCTCACTACAACTATACAACTATAACTATAACTATAACTATACAGTGCAAAGGCGATTTCATCAGGAACCCGTACTTAAAGTTTTAGGGCGAGATACTCAAACGCTACCGAGAAACACGCGAACAAAACTTTGTCTCTAAGGCGAGTTTACCGGGAAAAATTAGACGCCCTTCCGAGCTCCAAACCTGGAAATCTCAAAGAGTGTTGTCGTTGACAGCTCGTTGACATAAACCTTAAACCAGGTGTGATAGTCCGAGATAACAAACCATTCAGATTGCTTGGACACTGCAATGGTGAAGAGAACAAGGTTGGAATAAAATGGGGGGAACAGTTTCAAATTTATCTTGATCTTATTACCTATAGGTGTGGCATTCAGAATTAAACATCCTCGCCCCGGCTGGAATCTGTAAAATAATAATAAAAAAAAGTTTTATCAAGTAATGTCATGAAGTTTTGTGCGCGGTTTTTAGCATTTAAGATCGAGATGTATATATGGTACACCTAAGCTGGAAAATAGCCACCAAATGGGATTTCGACTGATCACCTTATCTCTTAAATGAAGACAAAGTAAATAGTAACAGAACCCCCCAGTCCAAAAAGGAAAAATTAAATAAAAAAATAAAGGCACACTTTGGAAACAGAAAATTGAACTTTTGTACAAAGAAAAACTCATAAGCGCTAAGGTTACTTCATCCTAAAATAACTTTAAGTGCAAAAAGCAAAAAATTACTCAAAATTACTATACCCCAAAACTGGAAAACCCAAAATATGGCTCCCAATAAGAAACAAAGAGGCTTTTCAGCACCATATGGGTGCGCTCATTTCTTATGCCTTTACCTGATAAAATCCAGTGAATCCATTTGTGACTTGATCAACCCGAAAGGTACCTAGAAAGAATATAAATAGAAGATTTTGCTATTAACAAAATTAATGCTTAGCCCTTGTAAGCCCTCATTTTTCAGATCAGTAACCCTAGTTTGCTTTTAGTTCTTATCTGCTTGTCTTTTAACGGCTTGTAAATTCTGTCCGAAAGGCTATTTTATCCAAAACAGTGCTATTTATTTTACCAAGAATGCTAAAAAGTTAAAAACGGTAAAGGATGATCACACGAAACGGTATTTCCAGAAGCTCGGCGCCCGCTAGACGTTACTGAAGCGATGCTCTAACAAAGTAAAATATAGAGCCGGTTATTTAAATGGATTTTAGTCAGCGTTTAACAAAAGCGCGTTCCAAGCCATTTTCAGTTTGGCCTGAACACCATCGTTAAGATTTTCATTAAAGCATATAGCGTAGACTGGAAAAGCACTTATTTTCTTAAAATAATTCACTAAGAAAGAGATGTGGAGGTCCAATGATTTCTTAAACCACGGCCTAAGTAAGACTTTGTTTAAATAACCGACTCATAGCGTTTTACTTGCCCAATATCCTAACCGGGGCAGTGGAGGAAGCTTGTGATCCCGACTAGTCGACGATGGTGATGATGATGATGATGAAGATGAAGATGATGATGACGATGATGATGACGATGATGATGACGATGATGATGATGATGATGATGATGATGATGATGAAGATGATGATGATGATGATGGTGATGATGACGATGACGATGACGATGCCATTAACAATGATGACCATCATGTTAGTAGTGATCACGGTTTAATTATGAGGAACAGGGTTTATCAGACACTGTAACTTTGCCAGGATTTAACATTGGGCTTATGCATATATCTTATTTCAATTATAAAGTGTTAAAAAGCTGATTTATGTACATGTATTCATTTTTCTCTCCCAATAGTTTTTATTCCTTATACCTTCGTGTGTTGCAATCTCATGGATGTCCTCATCCGATAATTTCCTGCATGGAGTTGAAGTGTTTTTGAACTCAACGCAACGTGTCGAATTGTAGCAATTGACTTCTGCTCTCAAAAGATGATCATTGCTGGAAGAGCTGATGCTTCCAACAAGTGTCCATCCTCCTCCTAATAGTTCATGACAAGCGATTCATTTAAAAAAGATCCCGTATGAGTCCTTCTAATTTGCCTTGATCTGGAGATCACATTTTACGGGTTTTTGGGTTGGAGGGCAAGAGCGATTTTCCTTTGAACTTAAAATGATTGCATATGAACAAAATTAAGACGTCGCCAATGAATAGAGAAGAATATAAGGGTTTGATTGGTTTTGCAAACAGACTCAAATGAGCGTGGTTTATGGCTGGCCGGGTTAGCGGACACGCCACGCATTCCCAAATGAAAAGGGATTGCTGAAAATAAATTTTATCTAGTTTACGAAAAACAGCAATGTCTATATGTTTTTCTATTTACCTTATATAATAGTTACTCTGTATGTCACATAGTTTATTCAAAATATTTCTCCGTTTCTGGTTGGATCAAATCTCACGGCTAATTCTTCATAACAAGCTAACGTTGACCAAATTTGGAAAATTTTGCGATATATGGAAAATGACGTCAATAACACAGCTGCATAAATACCACAAAATGGACGGTGACTGAGAAACCTTGGGGGTGTTGCCTTGTTTTAGTAGAGCAATACAAAATGGCGGAAAATTTCACCCGTTTTGCGCAGAGGAATGGCCTAACGAGTCTACTTCCTAAAAACATGACAAAAAAGCAAGAATAAAACTCCACGGACGACATCTGCTATTTGGAGAATATATGCAGAACTAAACATGCCTTATATTCCATCTCTCCTCAAATCATCAATTGTTAGTTCTCTTCCTAAGGTGATCTCTCCTAGGGCCATTGAAAGTGATCTAAGACCGATTTCCCTTTCCTGTAAATTGGAAAAGGTTAGGAGGGGTTTTACCTGCAACAGACTACCCGGCCCTTAATGGATGAAAAGATCGCCCATTGCCAATATGCTGCTGTATTTATGTTGCTGTGTACGATGATTTGAAGTCTGTGGATGCAAGGCCAATTGAGACCATTAACTCAAAGTTAGCCACTGAGAAGTAGTGTCCTGTTGTACTGTGTGCACCCTCGCTTTACGGTGGCGTTAACTTGTAAGTTTGTGGATCAATCCTGCTGCATACATAGAGGGGCTTACTAATTCCCCTCCCTCAAAACAGATAAAAATTAAGCGGTTTCATCATTCACTGTTACCCTCACCATGCACCTAATAAATTCAAGGGGCGCAGCTGGAGAGTGACTATAGCCAGTAACAAAGACAACACTGATACATGATATGCAACGCGTTCATACCACAATTTTCCATATCGCAGTATACTTGTGCCTTCTTGCCTTTAATGTAAACCCAGTAGTAACCAGACTTAGCATCGGGGATTATTTGCTTAATCTGTGCACATGAGGTCTGAGAAAGAGAGAAAAAAAAGTTCACATTACTTCTGTCACGGTACAGTACTGTGCAGAAGAAATAAAACCGAAATTCGCCAAATTTCGTTCTTTGTTCTCCCGAAATTTCGACGAAAGTGGGGAAAGGAAGGAAGAAAGGAAGAGGGAGAGAGGAGGAAACTGAGAATAAAGAATAAAAATAAGCAGAATGTCACCTAACAAAATATTCATGTTTCTGATAAACCCCCTAGCAGAAATGCTAAAATACAAAAACTAATAGCAAAACATGTATTTGAATGCTTTGAAAAAAAGGAAAGGGGAAGACGGTAGAAAGTAAATACTCTAGGACGTAATTGCCAACGAGGCAACCGAGCTAAGAAGCGTGGTTGACTCGGCGGCAGAATTATAACGCCGCGCAATGTAGGCAAAAACTCTCAAATTCTGCGTAACCCTCTAAAATTTGCATTTTGGACCATATTTGAGTGTAAGTAAGACCCCATATTTGGTAGTGACGTCATGGTCTTGTATTTACAACTCGTGGTCCGAAATTGGGTGATTCAGTGTGCAGCTGTTCGTTCTCTGTTGAAGAGGACCTAACAGGTGAGCAAGCTTTAATAGATTTCTAGTTTGAAAAGGCAATTAGTGCTCTGGTTTGCTTTATAAATTGCGTTTAAAGCAACAGCTCTAAAAAAATAGGGTTTTACGCTCAAATTTTTGTCAGAACCAGCTTGTTCTTTGCAGCTCGATTTACATTGAGGTAGCGTGTTCGCTTCTCGACTCAGAACCAGGGTTTTCAGTGTTCTCTTTTCCTTTATGAATTGAATTTTAAGCGGTAGTTGATCAAGGCATAGGGTTATATTCTCAAAACTTTTATCAGAACCAGCGTGTTCTTCGCCGGTCGATTTACATTGAGCCAGTCCTCATCTCCCGTGAGGAATGCAACCTATTTGGGGACTTTTTATTTTAGAATTTATTCGAGAGATTTTGTCAACCAGCATGTTTTTTTGCCGCTCGATTTATATTAAGACAGCCCAAAACTCCCGTGAGGAATGCAACGAATTTGCGGACCTTTTGTTTTGAAGACTATCTTTGTGCCTTTCAAGAGACTCTTTGTCCTGTGACAGTCGCTCATTAGATCTTTGTATTTTATTCAAGTTTATATTTTTATACCTCTGATACATTCCGCCCCATTCTTGCGCTTTTCACACCAATTTTTTCTTACGCATATTACCACGCGAAACATTTTAACATTTCTTATCCCTGATGACACTGTTGCTCGGGTTTAATTATTGTTTATAATATCAGCAGTCAAAAGCCTCATTTGAACTATCTTTTTCTTTCTAACGTTTATAGTTTTGATACAATTGAAGAGCAGTTCTCTGTAAGAATCAAGCAAAGTGGGAAATGAAACATTTTGACCTCCCTTCAAATTTTGCATGCAATTAGATATTGTGGGGGGATGTCCAAAAATGCACTTTGTTTGGGTTGCTACTTTCTTGTTGTCATGCTAACACCCATTGTTTGTTGGTGACAAAATATCTAATATTTAACTCAGAAACTGTTGTAAAAAGTGCAAAATGTGTAGCTCTGTTTCTCAAGTCCATTAAAACGCTACAACCCAAGACTTGAAGTAGATATAATACCATCATTCTAGTTTACATTTGTGTATATTGCTCCTTATTATATCAAATTTGCGTGTCGTAAACGGTTAATCAACTACATAGAGTTTCGGCCATTTGAGTTGATGGCTAAAATATGGTTATCCTTTCCCTGAATTTCTCCAAAAGAACACCAATTCCAGAGCTAAAACTAAGCAGGCAGTTTGCTCAGATATCCTAGTTACTGAGTCTGTAAAAATCTCTGCGGGGCGGGCTCTTCTGTTTGCAAACGCAATTAACGAACAAACGCCAAATTTCAGTTGTTGTATATTTCATCGCAGTTGACATTATATCTACTCGCCAACAAAATTTCTAAAATACTGAAACTACCTTCAGTATCAAAGAGTATTATCTACTGAGTCATTTTATGATCAAAAAATTATTACTGGCTTTCAGTTTTCTAAACAATATCGATCAAAATAAGGCTTACTTTACGGTTTCCTCCACTTCACCGCTTGTAGCGTAGCATTTACATTCAACGAACACTCGGTTTCTCGAACTATTCTCATGTATCCGGTTGTGCTGTTTTCCATTGTAAACCATTGTAAGTCTACTCAGTCACTTACAGCAAGTTATAAAGTGATGCAGAAGCCGATACAGAAGTCATACACAAGTCCTTGGCAAGCCAAGCCACATCTTGTAAACACGCACGATTCCACTTTGCATTTTCGCAGTATTTCTTCGTTAGATGCCATCAGTCGCTTCAGAGAGAGTTAAACTCATTAGGTTTTAGTCATTAAGCCAAGCACTGGAATTATCTACGTATTAAAATCCGAAATCTCGAGTCCAGAAGCTCAGAAAACTAAACTAGTGGTCACTCTTTGACATTCCCGTGAACATGCAACCTGTCCTGGTCAGCGGTGTTAATCGCGCAACATAAACAATTTCCGGGAATTTCCAGTCATTTCCGGTAACATTCTTTTCCCCTCACTTCCCGGAGATGATGGGGAAAAAGGATCGCCTGATTGAAGGTTGCATCTTACTTGGAGGGTCAAACGAAATTTTTCTTTTTCAGCGAATGTAATCGTAATTTTTCTACCTATCTGCAAACTTACGGGCTTAGCAAATTTCGAAAAGATATTACCGATGGAGTTGCATGCTGACTTCCTACCGTCTGCCGTGCAGGTAGGTTTATTTTCTTTTCTACACTCTTCTGTTAAATACTTGGGGGGAAACCATCAAGTACCTCCTATGGCCGCTCACCATAGGATTTAAAACATGTTGTACCAACACAAATTCGTAACTTGTACTTTGAAATCCAGTAATTAGAAAATCTGGAACACCGGAATGTTGGGAACATGGACTTGAGATATTTAAATATAGAAGAAAGCTCTTTTTTTTTTTTTTTACAGAATTCGGCTTTCGGATTCGTACATACATACACTTGCAAGCTAGTTTACTGTGGATTTTTTTTTAGGTAAAGGCAAGGCAGGTCACTTTTTCCTGGCCCTTGAATATCATGATAACATGAGGAGCATATCATATTGTTTAATTTTGTAAGGGCTTCCGTACCTTCTTTAGGAGTTTTCGATTTTACACTTGTCGACGCAAGTAGCTACAGAATTTCTTGTCTCCTTACACGACTGACTGTCTCTGGGTTCTGATTAAAACAAAGTACTTTAAACGTATACCTGTACTTCAAGTCTCTAGTTTTCGTTATTCGGTATTAGGTGAATGATTTTATTACAACTGATGTTAAATTATCAATCTTAGTAAACATTGCGCTGAAATTATATTGCTCTTATACATTCTCTTATACTCTTATTCTAGCTATATTTCGCATGCGTGGCCGGCGTAAAAAGGGGTTGAGGCGGGGGGAGGAATTTATGCAACCGTGATCCAATAGAAACTCCGTGCAGGCTTAGCTACATATCCTAACTTCAGAGAAAGTCGTAGGGTCAGCATTCAAATGAAGGAAAGCGAGGAAAAGGTGAGAATGAACCTGCAAAGTGTCCAAACAACATGTACCGCAAGAAGAAAAGCCGTCCAAGTAAAGTGTTATTTTTCAAAAGGCTTTGTGAACTATTTACAACCCAAATAATGACTAAAAAGGAATTATAACATAGCGCGCGTGCTTGCCCTATATAAGTCCTATTGAGCCGCTATGAACAAAATCTTTATTTACGCACGGGCGTGCGTAAATAAAGATTTTGTTCATAGATGACGTAAGCATTTGTTTTTTCACCTGGCTGCAAAGTTGTCGTCTTTTAAGCTGGAGTGCAGTTTTCCTTCTCTTTAAAATATGGAAGAAACCACCGAAGAACTGCCTAATTTTTCAATCGGCATTTTCCTTTTACGTCCTGATCCAAGAGCGGCTGCAAAAATAAAGCCGAATTCAAAAAACTCGCAAGTTGTGCATTTCGCAAATTTGTCGCAAGACCATTTGCAGCAAATTTTGGCCGAGAGACATTCACTGGGAACAGAAAAGACAGCAATTGGTCATTAACAACAATTAAAGGTAAAATTACGTTTTTATTGTTGTTTTTAAATTTGTTATGCACTTTTGTTATCGCCAAACAATCCGACTAAATCAGGAAAATTTCTCTTGCAATAACAAGACAAATTACATGCACAAGAAGACAGTAATTTTTTTGCTCATAAAATCAACTGCTGGCAGGTCTTCTCAAGTAGCCGTAATGACCAGCCATTGTCGTAAATGAATTTAAAGTAGAATGACAGTCGTCTTCGCCAAAAATACAAGTTTTCTGGATTTCGCCGAGCAAAACATAAACATCCTCTCAGCGCCGGATCCAAACCATGATCCACAACGTCTTACGAACATATGAGTATTTTAACTTTACGTGGACTTAAAGACACATTCATCTTTGTTTCTGCTTAGTTTCAATTGATCGTCAAAGAATAAATAGGCAAATTTTCTTTCTCAGTTTTACAGAAAGAATTTTCTTTCAAACTAGGCGATTGTGGCGTCTTTGTAACCAGCCAGTAGAAGCGTTTGTTTTTCTGTGGCGCGCGTTACGAGAATTTTGCAGTTAATCACAAAGCAAGCATTTTTGTCAGCTATGTTATAAAAGAATTTGCTCATGCTTTTAGCTGTGCGTATATCGAGTTATGGATGCACTTAAGAAGTTTGGAGAGCACTCAAGAATCCAGAGTTGCACTCGGCTATCGCCTCGTGCAACTCTTACGCATCTTTCATGCTCTCCAAACTTCCCGCGTGCATCCATAACTCGATATACGCACGCTAAGCATGAACAAATTCTTAATAGCCATCTACTTTCAGATGGAACCGCTAACGAAGAGTGGAGACAAAATTAGTGTTAAAACTGTGAAAGGTTTGAACCCAGGAGTCATTTCAAAAGTAGGTTGAGTTTGATCGTCCGGGTGAACGTAGTCCTGAATAGGACTGTTGTTGTTGACAGTGACTGACGTTTCGACAACCTGTGCGGTAGTCTTCTTCAGAGTCAAAGTGAGTTGTATCACGTCAGTAGATGGTATTATATACTCTGGTTATTGATCTGATTGGTCAATAAAGTCAAGATGTTATTTGTCGTCTGTCAGTTAAGCCGCGGTGTTATTGGCTATGAAGACTCGTAATCAGTAATTGGTGCGTTTCGATCCGTCTATTGTCACAGTTAAGCAGTCGTCTATTGTTAGTCAAATTGTCAGTTCTCCAGTCGATCTCTCGTAGTTAGTTTCGCTTCATCTCGTCAATAAGTCGTTTGTACGGCGCTGGTAACTGTTGGCTACGATTCAGTGGTGTTTGTTCTAAGTTAGTGAACTAGCTTTCCAAAGTAAGACGTTGATGGTAGTCTGTAGAATACGTTATACATGTCGCAGAGTCCCAGTCAATTTGATGTTTCGTCTGTAAATGATACTCAGCAATGTGATTGTTGACGTCACCATTCCTCGTTGCTCGTTTGTGTTCGGTCAGTCGCGTGCTAAGGTTTCTGCCGGTTTCACCAATGTAAGAAGCTTGGCAGTCGCAGCATTTGATCTTGTATACTGCTCCCTGTCTGTCCTCCGGTTTGTCTTTGTCCTTGACACGGTTGCTTACTAATGTCAACATTTATGTGTTCCTAAACATGACTATTATGACGGCATTATGGTCGATGCTCGCACCATTAAGTATTATGCTCGAAATTATGCTAGCATCATTTATCTAACCTAGACCCTGGCCGCAGGCTGCCCAAACCAAGACAATGGGCCCCATGGATTCAAGCCAGTGGGAGTAGCGCATGAATGTTTGATCAGTAGGTGCTTTATAGCTAAAAGTGGGGTTTAGTGGAGGAGAGTGAGAGAGGAAGCATAACTAGTAATGCGTCGGAAACGAATAACGTACTGATAATGGCGCTTCGCAGATGTTGTGCCATCATTTCTTTTGTAAACGGTTACATGGTTACTCAAGAAACGAAATTTCCTCCTTGGATTATATTCAGAGTGGGCATATATCAGCTACGAAGAGTCACAAAACAGTGAAAGGCCCAAACGGGGGAAAAAGGAACGCGATCACCTTCTCGTGTTACGTAAGTCAGCAAAATTTAAACATGGTCGTCCGAGAAATCAACCATTAGAATAACCCGATGAGATTTTATCAAATCACGCCAAGGCTGTTTAGCTTTTAAAAGTTAGCGCTCCAATGATCTTTTCAATAAAACAAAAAATAAGTCATTTTTTATGAATATTTCAAAATACAACTTTCCAATGACTCACCAATTGGATTTTTGACCATGGATTATCCAAGTAGACGTATCCTTTGGCAGGAATAAGACTTTGGGGAGCAATATGGACATCGGCTCTGTTTAACTCGCAGAGAAATTAACCCTGTCAAAGTTTATACTTCGGCACTGTGTTTGCTTGTCGCAGATATTTATGCAACCTACCATGTTTTCGGTCTCTTTTACGAGAAACGTATGTCCAAATAGCCGGGTGTTTGGTAACGAGGACGTTCCATTGCATCTTCGTTCCTCGCAGCTTACAACGGAGCGAATGAAAAGGACTAATACAGCAGTCGGAAACATTATTGAACTGCCGATGAAGCTCAAATCTGGCTAGTCTTTAAAAACCCACAAATTAAGTAATTACTTTGCTTTAACGAGTGTTAATCTGCAGGTTAAGATGGCGGAAGAGAAGTCACCAATGGTGCGTTTCCCTAACCCCAAACAATACTAAAACAATGGGAAGAATGACATGTCATTGTTTGCAGTGACCAATTAGGAGAGACCTTACGAGCAGCTGCTACACTACTGGTTAAGATTCATTTCCTTTACTGATATCCCTCATAAAATATTCTATTAACAATGTTTTGACTTGAGATTTGTACCATAATGCTAATGTTATGAATATTTAATGAAATCCCGCTATTTCGAGTGTAGCAAAAGAGGTAATAAGAACGGAAAATGCGTAATGAAGGTCCGACCCCCGTGTCGAGGGGCTGCGTTTAATTGTTAACCGTGTTTCATTGTTTTTCCTGCCAATCTTTTAAGCCCTCATAAAGTATGCCATTAAATAAAAGCTCTTCTTGGATTTCAATGGCGTTATCAGTAAATATTAAAAGAGATCCTGCAGTTCTGAAGCACTAGCTGCAGAAGTTAGGAAAAATAATTGATTTCTCTTTTACGACTTCCGAAACGAGGCCAGCTAAAATTGTTTTGAAAGCGAAGAGGGCGTTCTACTTTGGCCAGTGTAACATTTGTATTTAAGTACGTCCATTAAACCAATACCCCGGATGTATTTAGTGAATATTTTATCAAGTCATCCAGCAATTATTTTATTAGGTGTAATGGTTTAGATCAATCTTTAATTCCAAAAGTATATTTCATTTCAACCAGAATGGACCCGATTCGGTAGCCAAGGGCTTAAAACATTTCGTGAAAGTATATAGACTGCGAAAAAAAGGTGGTCGTTGTACAGGGGCACCCAATGTGAATATAGTTCAAAACCACTTAAACATGATGGTTAAATGTATTTTAGTATTCAAACGGTAGATATAGGCATATTAAATTTTTTAATTTATCCCCTAAGATTTTTCATCTGTTCAGATTTCCCAGCTGAAAGTCTAGTAATCCGAAAATTATAGAGATCAAAACTTCCTTTTCGAAAATTTCAGCAAGAAGAAAGGCTCCCGAAAATTCTAGGTGACCTTTTTAGGGTAAAAATCCGTTAAAAATGGGCAATTATACCATTTTTTTAGTCGTTCGAAAGTCCTAGCAGAGACAGGCAAGCAAGAAATTTTGCAACAAATGTTCCGAAAATTCTTAGATCTCAAATCGTCTTCCGAACAGATATTTTCCGACTGACGTTGGGTGACCCTGGTTGTAGACAGGTGACCGTTAGTGGAGGATAAGTGTGACAAATAATTAGAAGAAACAGTAGGACGCAATTAATCAAGTGAATGTCAAAGTTTTTCAAAGTACGCGTTGAAAAAGGAGGAAAAACAGACGTTTTGAGGGTGCTCCCTCTTGTTATTGAAGTCAGCATTTAGGCCAGCTATAGTGTAGGTCTGGTATTTGGTGTTCCAACTTTATCTTAGCCTCACTACCGCCCCTTCGTGTTACATTGCTGAAGCCATGAAGGAATCAACATTGTGTAGGTTCGACTGTACATGAATGTGTTTGATTCATTTGACAAACAGGAGTCCTGCCTTATTATCATATATTCCACTTAAACCATCACAGGGGTATCCGTAAAGTACCCGCTCTGTATCTGTAAACAAAGGGGAACAAAACTTGAATTATAAGTGTTGTTGACGGTAGGCTCCAGTTACGTTAGCTTTATGGTTAATTGTTGTGATAATGGATAGACAGCGCGGATCTCCCGTCCTCGTGCTCACACGCCGCGCTACCGACACAAGAGAATGAAGCCTAGTAAATATGACAAGGGAAGGGCGAGTCCGGCCTATTTGAAGAGTTGCTTATTTACATTTTTCGAGTTTTTTAAAGGCGCTAAATTACCTGAAAGAGGCGCAGCTACTGGACGCTTATTCGAGCTACAACGTTGCTTCTATTAACATTAGATTAAAACATAAAATAAAAATAAAACATAAACGTACCATACTTTGAAGACTGCCATCCTGCTCCGCAATCGTGAATGTTATCGTGCATATCGAACACTAATTGAAAAGAAAGACGTGGAGAATATGCACTCGAATTGAGTGATAATACAGTAAGAGAGATGATTTCCAATGTTGGCTTTAGTTGCTTGGACATCACTCTCAGGTTCAGTGTTCTTACGAACAAAACAGTGCGAAACTGAAAT
Organism: Porites divaricata; assembly: GCA_038088405.1. Lineage (NCBI taxonomy): Eukaryota > Metazoa > Cnidaria > Anthozoa > Scleractinia > Poritidae > Porites > Porites divaricata. Next base: position 11,439,742 of record JBBMOI010000010.1, on the reverse strand, counting down.
AACTTGTTTGAGTTATTAACCCCTCGGACGTACAAGCAAATTCATATCTCCACCGTGGTACAAGAGGGAGGGGGGGTGCGGCTCTCCACAGAGTTTTTGATATGTTGCAGCATTTCGAAACGACTTTACCTTAAGTGGAAAGCCTCTGATCTTCTTAACAAGATGAGGTATATTTTATTGGTGGTGGCGCCTGCTGGAGGCCTGTGACGTCACCAACATGATGATCGCCCTCTTGGCCACCATTTTAGATTTTACCAAGAATTAGAAATCAGGTTAAAACCGCAATAAATGGTGATTTTTTTGTGCTTGAAATGCAAAATAGCATAAATAAGCACTTTGCGTCATTTAATCCACAACCTTCATTTCTATTGTTGAAAGAAGATGAAGAAATCATGTATTTTCTCTCAAAAATGGCTTGACCACCTGCTACTTATGACGTCATCTCTCGTAACCATAGTAACTGACCACCACTGAACTTGTCTCAAAATGCGCGCGAGGGATAAGCGAAACGCTACTGAAAACGTCAGGTGCTGATGTTTTTCCTCTAGGAAAAACTAAACAAAAACCTCAGAGAGGTGGTGGAAACCAACCCGCTCTCCCCTTGTACGTCCGAGGGTAATTCAGTTATTGTTACTACTTTAAACTCGTCATTGATTTAAGATGTACACTTTAACGACTGTACATCCTTCCACTGATTGTTGGCGGCTAAAAGACTGGACATGTCTCATGTTGCACGTTTTTCCACCCCCGAATCATGACGCCTGTCTTGCAATAAATGACGATGCTAGCCCTGCAATTTGCAACCAATATGTACACACATCATGTTGCGTGTTTTACCGGCCCAAATGCATTTTTACATACATACATACATACATTTTATTGTGTTTGAAGTAAAAGTACAATAACATGCCCGCGGGTAGCTAAGCTAATCTAGGCGGGTCATGTTTACAGAAAATAAGTACAACTAAATACAGATAAAAGTAATACGAGAACTAAAGAGACTAAAGTTGACAACAATGACTAGAGACTACTGATAAACTAATGGTATTACTAATAATAAATGACAACAGTTATAACAAGTAATGACAAGAGACTAAAACGATATTCAACAATTATTCCTCGAGCCCGAATGGGCTCTGAGTCAACAGCCCATGAGGCCGAAGGCCGAATGGGCTATTGACTCTGAGACCATGAGGACGAGAGGAATAATTGTCTTAGCAAAATCCAACTAGTTGGTCAAAAATATGAAGAATAAAAGAACTTTAGCTAGTTAAAGCTAGACTTTAATCCTTTTTTGTCGCCAAAAAGCCCGCGCTTTTCGCTACTTGCTTAGCAGCAAGCTACATAGCTTCCGTGCATGGTGTAACCCAAGCGTAATTCTATTCAATCAGAAGTCAGTATTCAGACAATTTGGATCAACTTGCAAACAAGCTAATTTGTTTCAAGAAAGGTTTGAACGTGGGTGGCAAAACGCGTAACTTAGCTTTCCCACTCTTTTTGCTGCAATGCTGCAAAACAAGTTGCACGTTTTTGTCGCCCCTTGTACCGTAGCTTTAGTTATTACGGAGGGGTGTGTTTCTTCGGCGGAACAGTCCTCGCACTTTTTTGGAAACCTCCGTTTTCGTGTTAACATAAATTTACATGGAAATTACAGTATTTATATTAGCTGTTTCATACTAATTAAAATGAGTTAACAACGGAGAAACCGTGCAAGCCCGTGGATTTCCCAGGTCAGATACACAATGTAAAGCGCTCTCGCATATGACGTCACAGCTGCCAGATATAAGTGTTGCTTCAACCCAATCCTGTGGGGATTGAAATTTTGTTTATGATAGAGCGATTTTCCTATGACCTTGAAATGAAAAAGCGCGAACAAAACAGAAACAACAAACGAGTGGAAATAGAGCGATCTCATTGGTTTATCAAACGGAAACAAACTCGCGTGGCTTTTGGTTGGTCAAGCGAACGTTCGGGTGAAAAAACTTCATGCCTGAGAACTCTCCTAGTTTCTAGAAATCAACTGATACTTCGCTTTGACGTCATACTGCAACACAATTGGCCAATCGAACAATGCCTTCTCCAAATTAGCATTTTCTTTGGCTGAAAAACGAAGAGTTCAGACATGTTCTCATCTTTTCATCCGTTGGCTGATAAAACAAATCATAACGAACACTTACCAAAACCACACTAAAATAGCTTTAACGTTTTGTTTTTTCTTTCAATGAATTCGCGTAGATGCTGGTCATGTTAGTGACAGAGCTCAATAAAAAGTGCCTAAGTTCATTTACCTCTGTGACATTCGCCGCCCGTCCATATAGAGTAACCGTTAAGTATCCCCCTGCAATTTGATTCCCACTGATAGGGGTGCACGTGCGACACTATGATTCGAGGGCAGCTGGGAAGAAAAAAAATAGAACAAGGTTTTACTTGTAGAGATAACTATCTATAGCAGCATCAGGTTCGGGTTTTCAAGTAAGAGAGACGGAAGACCTTTGTTTATTCCTACCAAGGTAGCCCATTCCGACGAATTTTAGCCTCTGCTATCAATTATGGCCCTGACAAAATTAAAATGATAAAACTAATTAAAGCTATCATACAACAATACAATCTACAATACAGAGCTATGAATTCTACCGGTAGCGCTAAGAAAAAGTTAATCTTAAGCTACGGACTATATACAGTTACAATAAATATGAATAAGATCAACAAAAAACATACCTTATACAACCATTTTAATAAAAAGAGTTTTTAGCGATGTCAGTTCGAACCCTTGGCAAGTGCAACCTGTTCATTTGCCTAGCAATGCGATTATGTACGGAAATTTCAAAAGTGAAATAGTTTTTAAATAATTGCAGGTAGGGTCCTTTAATGCATATTTTAACGAGTTCATTAACATGGTTGTCTCGTCTATTTACAAGAGACGACCACTCGAGATAATATAAAGCTTTGTCACTGTCGCTCATTTCAGAACCAATTTTAGCAGTACGCCTTTGAAGCCTCTCTAGTGACGAACTGTTGCTGACTCCGCAGCAATTCCACACGATGTCACAATAATTCATGATAGGATGAATATAAGCTGTGTGAATGGAATTATAGCACAGTCTGATGTAAGATTTCCCTGATGCGTCTTGACACTTCCCAGTCGTTTTCCAGCTTGGGATAATACATACTTAACATGAGAATTCCAAGAAATATTTTCATAATACAACTCTTAAATACCCTAAAATTCCGAAAATAAGCCCCGGGTTTATATTTTTCAAAGGCCCTTTTTGAGGGAATTATTTTTGGAGGGGCTTATACTCGGAGGGGCTTATCTATGGAGGGAAATTTGCGTTTCAAAATCGATTGGGCTAGCCTTATAGATGGAAGTAAATTTACCGTTTTTGCTTTGTTTTACTTTGTATTCGAGGGCAATTTTCCGAGTACAAGCCCCTGGGGGGGGGGGGGGGGGGCTTATATTTGGAGGGGCGTTTTAACGGGGGGGGGGGTTTGAGTTACCGGTTGGGGGGGGGCGTATATTTGGAGGGGCTTATTTTCGGAATTTTACGGTACTTGAATCCAAACACCCGCTTAATAAATGGATGCCAGGATCCAATAAGATCAAGATCTTTACTGAGACTTTTCTCGATTACAGCAGCAACCTTTCCAGAATAGAATAAGACAGTGTCATCAGCGAACATTAGCATACTACGCTTGCCAGCAACAGTGGGTAAATCGTTTACATGAAGCACAAATAAAAGAGGTCCGAGGATTGACCTTTGGGGCACACCAACAAAAATAGATTCAGCGTCTAAGAAAGATTCAGACCGTAAGATTCAGCGTCTACCTGGAACCCAAAGATCCGAGTTCTATCTTTAAGACAGTCAGCAAACCAATCCTATTCTTGATCTACGATTCTCAGGGCAAAAAGCTTTTTTTGATACCCGTAAATGGTTCACGCTGTCAAAGGCCTTGCGGAAATCTATAAAAACAGCTCCAGTCACTTGACCTTGATCAATGTTACCCCTTATTGTACCAGCAAAAGATAAAGCCGCAAAGATTGTAAAATGCTGTTTCCCGAAACCACACTGATAAAGTAAGTGGAAGTTCGCTAATCCAGGCAAACAAGAGGGGATGACCTCAAAAATTATTTTACTCAACCCTTGTGGCCTCAGTTTGGCCTAAAAATAAAGTAGGGGCCGTCCCCTTCACCGTCTACCCCACCCCCAACTCGGGTCACGTAATGATGATTATAGTTAAGCGCTGCTGAACGCACAACAGCATTTTTTTTGGACCGATTTTGACTTCATCGATCCAAAGAGGCTCAAAACATTAAAGGCCATGAATGTGTATGATGAGTAATGGCCGGCAAAGCAAGGTTGGGTCGGAGGGAACATTTAAGCGTTACAAAATTTCATCATTGGTATTGTGGTTTTATTACCTATAGGTGTAGCATTCAGAATTAAACTGTCTCACTCCTCCTGGAATCTGTAAAAATAGTAAACAGTAAATCGTTAAACGGACACATCATTATTACGGACACTTTCTATGGCCCCCTCAGTGTCCTTATTAACCCTTTAAAACCTAAGATCAAAATTTTAATTTTCATTTGTTGCCCCCATTCATTTCCTACAGAAGTAGTGGGGAGAGGTTGATAAAATGTCAAGCAAATTCACCTTGTGTGAGATCATGTCCGTAATTCTCATGACCACTCTGTTTTACAAAGCATTGATATAACCAGGAGAAATTTGATGCTGATCACTCTTAGGGCTTAAAGGGTTAAAGGGGTTTGAAGGTAAGTAGCCCTTTAATTAAACTTTTTGAAAGTCTGTCATGGCTGGGTCATCCTCTCGTGACTTCATAGCTCCAAAACGCCGCCGTTTGGATACCTCTCGTAGATCTTAGCAAAACTAGATATTAAGCTAGGACATGGGGTATTTAACAATTATTCCTCGAGCCCGAAAGGGCTCTGAGTCAATAGCTATTGTCTCAGAGGCAAGAGGAATAATTGTTTAGTAAAATCCAACTAGTTGGTCAAAAATATCGAGACAAAACAAATTTTAGCTAGCAAAACGCGATTCAGCCGCTATTGTTTTGGTTTTCAAAGCCGGCGCTTTTTGCTACTAGTAGGTTGTAACATATAGCCTAGTAGTAGCTCAACCAATCAGAACGCAGCATTGATTATAGACCACTAGTTGGATTTTACTAAAAAATAGCTGAACAATGGAAAAATGTTAACTAAGGCTGTTGCTAAAAGGTCTCAATAACATCACATAGAAGAAAACAAGGTGAATAACAGGTGCTGTTTAAAAAACGAGCAAGAGTGTATTATCAGGTTTAAGGCCTCGGTGCGAAGCCGAGAGTTTTGAAACCTGATAATACACTACTGCTCGTTTTTTGAACGACTTCAAAATCTCTGATTTAGATCAATTAATTCTTGCACTAATATTAAGATTTGAAGTTAGTTTTGTCGAAGAAATTGGACATAAAATTTAGCCTTGTCTTTATCAGATGTAAAGACACTAATTAAACATTAATTTCTTTTGTTTTTATTTATGAATTATCAATAAGTTTTTGAAGTCCTTATAAGAAACAAGGTTATAAGTTCTGAAGCAAAAGATTAAAGGGAAAGAATAACGCAAAAGGAATCGATTAAAAACGCAGAACTGTTGCCTTCAACGATTCCGAATAAGGCAAGGTTTCAGAGAACTTTTAACTGAATAAAACCTTCCAGATAAAGAATCCTTGAATCCCTTATCCTCCCACTGACACAGGAGCAAGTTAATTACGTATGCTTTTACCTGAAAAAATGCAGTGTATCCATCTGTGACTTGATCAACCCTGAAGGTACCTAGTTAAATAGACCGTAGTCAGAATGTTTGCCATTAACAAAAATTTAAAGCAGACATGCACTTAGCAATGATTTTTATGGACTACCTTTTGGTATTGGTGACCTGTTTCGTTACCTTCTGCATGAAGTTCATGGCTTTTTGCTTGCTTATAGTCCCAATTTTTGCTAGCATGCTTATGTGCCTGCCCTTTCCAACGGTAGACCTTAAACTACCGCTTATAAGTCTCTCCCACCCACAAACACACCCACACCCACACACTTATAAGCCTTTTTATAAAACTACTAAGAAGATAGTACGCGCGCTCTGATTAGCCGAAAGGCGTGTTTGCATGAGACTATGTAAACATAGTTGTGATGTCAAGATGTTTTGCTTTTCCCGCGCTAATCACGCAAACACGATTGAGTTAAAAACTCGACAAGCTTACTCGTTTCCTATTCCCTCTCTTCGACTGAAACTTGTAAAATCTTTACAAACATGCTGTGTCAATTTTTTTTTTCGCTTAAGCTGACATTTTAAGCTGGAAAAATCCGTATTTTGGAAAATAAATTTTTGCAAAACAAGAACTGATTACGATTATGATTATCATCATCATCAAATATCGATTATGACATCTATAAAGTGGCAATAGAAACAGGTTTTCCTTGTATCCATACTATTTCATACTATTTAAGACAGTAAGGGGGGGGGGGAAACGTTAACGTGAGTTCTTATTCGAAAGGGGCACGGTTGGGCGCTTATTCGGGGAAGGAGCTTACTCTAGCAGATACAGTATATACCTTCCTGTGTTGCAATGTTGTGAATATCCTGATCTGATAACTTTCTGCATGGAATTGACGTGTTGATGAACTCAACGCAACGTGTTGAATTGTAGCAGTTGACTTCTGCTCTCAAAAGGTGGTCATTGCTGGAAGAACTGATGCTTGCAACAAGCGTCCATCCTCCACCTAATGTTTCAAATGATATAAATGATCATTATCTTTAGCGCTTTTAGTGGACTGGGAGCTTTCCAAAAGACATTATTGGAGGTTGGGATATATTAATTTCCATGATTTATTCGATTAGCCATACATTATTCAGATTACGTTCACATGGCACCGGCAACGTAATTCTTAGGGAGTATAACTCCAAAAAGGGATTAAAAATTTTAGGTACAGGATAACCCCTTTTTGGGGTTAATTTAACTCCACAATATTAACTCCAAATCTGAGAGGGCCTTTTACTCCTGAAAAATCGTTCTTTAAACTCCTTTTTGGGGTTGAAATAACTCCCAAAAAAATAATTCCATTGTAAGGAGTTAATTAACCCACTAGGGAAGTTATTACGGGACGAACTTTCGACTGGCTGAAAATTTTGATCAGGCACTTTATTCACACGGGCCCATTCAATATTTTCGCTCTGTTCATGCGGAACTTTGAACGGCTACGCGTCTTAATTTTGGTGCTGTTGTGGTGGTACCATGTGAACGGAATACCTTATACACCGCACGAATTTTCAACCGGATAAAAATTCGTCCAGTGCCGTACGCGTATGAACGTAGCCACAGTCTTCAGTGCTATCTTTTTTAAGCATTTAACATTCTTCAACAATTTCAAGTCAACAAGTGTAAAATAAAACAGTCTTAAAGAAGTAAAAAAAACCGTCAAATTTTGAACATACGTAGTCAAGGCATCTCCAAGTAATAAAAACTACCTGGTATATATTTTCATTGTTGAAGCGAAAACGATTCGAATACGCTACGCTACGTGTGGACCCGTATTTTTCGAAAACGGCCCTCCCGGCTTCCACCCGCTTCTTGCCTTAAGCCTTTTCTTGGTTGTGGCGGAAAGCAATGTTCCTTTAAGAACATCCCCCGCTCTTTTCTCTGCCACCTCCCGTAACCCTGACGCACCTTATTTTCTCGAACTACCACTCTCTGCCCCCATCGCCCCCTACTTAACTGCACCTTGTAGGTCGTAAATTTAGATGGGGATAGTAGCAACAAAGAGAAAGTGATACATGATACAACAGGTTCATACCATAACTGTCCATGTCGCAGTACACTTGTGCGTTCTTGCCGGTTATGTGAACCCCGTAGTAGCCAGATTTAGCATCCTGGACTAATTGTTGAATTTGCGCACACGATGTCTGATAAACAATCAGAAAAATGGAGACATTTGGAATTGTTGGACTTTACCTGAGTTATATGGATTCTAATCATCCCGGACCTCCCACTAATCTTAAACCCTTAAACGACCAAAATTCTTAACCGAATTTCCTCCGCTTGTACTAAGGTTTATTTTTCATGCACATTTGGCGCGCTGTGCGAAATTTTTTTTCATTGTTTTGTTAACATGGCTACCTTGTCCTAGGAAACATAAAGTTTTGTTCTACATGCTTTATCGATGTTGTATGGAAGAAATTCGGCAGGGACAAAACGCAGGTCACAGGTGACAGGTTACAAGTCAGGTTAGAGCACAGATCACCGTGCTGCTGGTGAAATTCCGTATAACCTCATATATTAAATATGCATGCAGCAATTTCATAGTATTTATTACAAATAGTTTAATATGGATAAAGTCAAAACATGTATGGATAAGAAATGTATGGGGTTACACGGAAAACGTTTAACCTTTTACACATATACCAACACACGGGCAGTGATCTGCACTTGTGACCTGTGTTTCGTGTCTGCCATGAGAAATTTTAATCCTAAATTCCAAGTTTTGCAGACAAAACTGAGCTATAAAAAATAAGAAAGCAAAATAAAAATGGCAAATTAAAAAACCACTATATAGAATAATACCTGAATAGTACATTCGTCTCGATCTACAGCGTCCAACGCAATTTTTTTCTAGCCTTTCTTTTGAACCAAAACTTCTTGTGCTTTGACACTAAAAAAACTCAGCCCCCAACTTAATTCATTCTACAAGTCACACCTTGGCAAGGTTCGAGGAAGGTTGAATCACCACTCACGACCATAACCAACCTTTTTCATTCATTTCTACGCTGTGACTTTCAGCTCAAGTCGAACCGAAGTCTACTCTTGGTCTGCAACCACGTGACAAGGCGGCCATCTTGAGGATAAACACAATATAGCGTTTTCACATGACGTCACGACGGCCATATTGGTGTTCCAAAACAATAAAACCGGCGGCCATGTTGGTGTTCCAAACCAGTCCTGTGGGAGTTGGACTCTTTTCTTAAGTAAACGCTTTCTTTTGTTCCCAGAATTTGCATAGCTGCTGGCCTCGTGAGTGAAAACACTCTAAAGAATTTTTCTCGAAGAATTTACATGAAAATGGAGTTTTGTTCCCAGAGAAGAGAATAATAAAACGGCTTGTTGTTGTTTTTGTTTGCTTTTTTATTCTCATAAAGGAAACTTCAACTTTTAAAAAACGCTCTCCAGAGTAGAGAGGTTATGAAAACACTGTCTTTCCGAACGCATAACGACGGCTAAAACCAGAAGTATTTTGAGAAATAAAATCCGCGGAAACTTTATTATAGCAACGCTGTAGAAAACTGGCTGAATAAAAAAACATATGGCCAAACAAAACATTAAAAATGCTGTTTACTAATAACATCTTTATTTTAGGGTATCAATATTCATATTCAACAAAAAATACTGTGTTCGGAGCTGTCAACAAATACATTCCCACAACTCACCAGCTGAAATTTTATCCATGGATTATCCAAGTACACAAATCCTTTAGAAGAAATCAGACTTTGGGGAGCAATATGGACATCAGCTTTGTTTAACTCGCAGAGAAATTTAACCCAATTGAAGTTTATACTTCGACACTGGGGATGCTTGTCGCAGATGCCAATGCAGTCTCCCGTGCTTTTAGCCTCTTGTACCAGAAAGGCTCTTCCTATTAAGCGGGCGTTTGGTAACGAGGACGTTCCATTGCATCTTGGCTTTTGGCAACTCGCAACGGCAGGAATAAAAACCAATAGTAAAGCTGCATTTGCAAACATTTCTGAACTACCGATAAAGTACAAACGTAGCCGGGCATGAACTCACTAATTTATTTATGAGTTTGATTTCACAAATGCTGTCCCACAGATTATAAAGGGACCTAACTTTCAATAACATTCACAAAATATTCCATTAACAGTCTTTTCTTCATGTTTTCTGCACAAAGGTAATGTTGAAAGCCCATTATCTTTACTGTGGCAAAAATAGGAATAAATTGTTTGCGTCGAAAAGTGATCATTCCTTTTCATTTATTTGCGAACGTAAGAAATAAATATTAGAATTACCTCATGGAAAATGAGTGGGTACGTAGCTTTCTGATAAAAACAACAACGAGTGCGTGAATACTGTGCGGTTTACTTTATACATACTGAGACATTCCTCAATTTGCCAGTCTTTTAATTCATTCATATTTTTCAGTTTCCCCAAATAATACTAGCCGCGGTTACAAGGACTAAGAAGTAACCTTTCGGTCGCCTGCCAATATTAAGGCTTTAAGATGAATATTTGTTAAATTTTTACTGACTTTTAAGCGCAGGGTTTTTAAAACTAAAAAAAAACAGTTAGTGCCAGCCTTATGGAATCTTGTTCGAGGCTGACGAGGTTGTTAAATAAGATGAACTGTTAGTCCGTCTGTTTGCCTTACTTTAAAAATTGATGTGTTTGCCGAACCCCGCAGAAGGCTTTGTCCTAAAGCCGTGGCTAATTTAATTAGAAGGTAGAATAATAGGACTGAACTGGTTCAACAATTTGTTGTAAATAACACTGAAAATTTGTCGAGAAAAGTGATTTGACACCTTTTACTGGATCTAGAGATTATCATCAATGATGTTCGAGACAAAGAAACCTCGAGAAACGTCTTTATTATTATACATTTGTATACTGACTGTATTTACCTTTTACAAGTTCTCAACTTAACTAGTCCCAACTCAGGTATGTTTCTTTAAGAGGGAGGCCCTATTTATTTTTTATTATTTTTCCTACGATAAATACTTAACTGGGACAAAGCTGCATATAGCCGCTGTCAAGTTTATAGCCAATTGACTTGATAAGTATTTGTATTCAGCCACTTTGTGCAAAGTAGACTGTGGCTAACCTCGTTCTCAGGGCACCCCTTTTTAAGTGAATAGCACTGGGGACGACGCTGGACCAACAGCCATAATGGGTCTTGGCTGGACTTAGTACGACTCGAAATTTTTTATGTCGCCCTTCTCCAAGCCTCATGCAGTATTTTTATTTCCCACTATATAAGCCACTCACATCAGTCTGAACCTTAAATCTCATTGCCGAAGGTAGCTAAAGTGAAAACTTCCTTCTAAAGTTTATTTTGTAAAATGCTGAGAAATAAATAGCACCATGTAAAAGTACAGCCAAAGGAGTTTCATTTGAATGGCCACATCACTGGAGTTTGTCTACAGACTCAAAAGTTAGATTTACGCATTATTTAAATAAATAGTACGTGAAGACATTTTTACTGAATTTTCACACTATGTCTAAATTAAATTTGTACACAAAAATCAAAAGTTAGAACCGCTTTACGAGACTCCACCACTCACTCAAACCAACTGCGTATGAACAGGAGTCAAAATCGGTCTTCTACGATAGACTAAACCCCCGTCACTTGCGACGGTTGTTAATTCAGCCAAATGTGATTTGTGATATTCATATGTTGTAAGCTCAAATTGGGTACCCATCTATATTGAAATATTGTACCGTAAACTTCCGCTTATAAGCTCTGGGCGTAAACAACGTAAGGGGTTTTAGGAGGGCTTATAAACGGGGACCTTATATCCAGGAGGGGCTTATAACCGGACGAAAAAAAGCGTTCAAAACTAGCTACATAGCAGTGCTGATCAAAATACTTTATGAATTTGATCGCTATTTTAAGCTCAACTAACGTCCTCAAAAATCGAACTCATTTCAATACAAGCTAGAAGGAAGCTTATATCCGGGGGAACTTATAACCGCATGTAATTTTTGTTTACAGGTACATGGGCCTACAAGAGGGGCTCATAAGCGGAAGTTTACGGTATTGAATTTAACATTGTTGATTCTTTAAAGTTCCTTCCATCTCCTCTATTTAACAAACAGGAATCCTGCCGCGTTGCTGGGTGCTATTCCGTAACTGCTATCGCAAGCGTAAGCGTATAGTACTCGATTTGTCGCTGAAATGAAAAGCACATTGCAAAAGTTGATCTAAGTTTAACAAAAAGATGCAACTTTTCTCATTACATAACATAAAAACCTCATGTCCCAACAACTTATATAATATTGTGTATATTCATTAATGAATACAAAGAAACCATCTCCAGTCTGATTATTTTGCTGAAGGTTTATTTTATTTATTTATTTATTTTGCCCTGTCACCTTTTCAATTCTTTCTACAATACTCTAAGCTAGTGTGTAGCTACTCGAGAAATTTGCCTGGCGAGTTTACATTAATTGTATCTACAAAAAATGTCAACTGCACTACTAATCAGCCATTTGACACTATAAAAAATAAGAGAGAAGTGCGTTCGACAGTATGTGATCAGGCGTGAGGGTTAGAGATTGAAAGGTGGAGTAAGGGGCAAGAGGCTATGAGGTGACTAGCCTTACTGGGAACTCTCCCGCTCAGCGAAGTTCACTTCTTTATAATTCCTGACCGCAGATTAATTCCGGTACATGAGTTCTACCGCTTGGACTGAAGAAACTTATGTATATGCCATGTGCATGCTCTAATAATGCCGCTTCAACGTTTCTTAGAAATCTTTGCTATAGACAAATGGACAATTTCATTATATATAGACAAACGTACCGAATTTCGACGAGTGCCAACGCGATCCGCATTCAGAATCGTCATGCATGTCGAAAACTGGGAGAAAAAAAATCATTTAAAAAGCTTCACAATCTTGTGTGGACAGCCTTATAATCTTGCATGTCCACAGGGGGAATCGTATAAAATTCATGCATAGAAGGTGCCACAGGCTGCTGTGGTCAGTCCATATATGAGATTACCCAGGCACGACCAGCCCATGATTTGCGTGATGTGTGAAGTGAGTAGGGGTAGAGGTTACACAACACAACCCAAGAAAAGTACCCCTCGTTTCGCCTTGCATTACCGTGGTTTCCTTTACCCTCTATAAAGATTGATAAATGAGAATGAAGGAGACAAATCAAAAGGCAACAGCTTAAAGTCATTGCCTAAAGACTCGATCATTTTGCCTGAGGGAAACAAACTTAACAAACACCCACGAGGATCTTACCATTTTTAAAGGCCTTCGTTAGTGGTATGGCCGGAGTTTGAGCCCAACCATTCAGCTAAGGAAAACTGCAGTAAGTGACCTGCGCTAACAAGACGGTTCGACAACGGTAGATCATAAGTTCTACAAATATCGTTTCTCATAAATAAAGTAAGTTCTGCTTCAGTTCCAGTAAATAGCCCTATTCTGATATATTAAAATTCATACTTGGCTGCGACGCTTGGGGGAATAAAGCAAAACAAATCATCTTGAGGCTCACCAATGAATAATACATTTCTTTTGTTTTATTCCCTCAAGCCTCGGAGCCATGTATGAATATTCTAATAAATCGAAAATGGTATATTAAAGCATTATATCTGTCGGGCATTTCCACAAGATTTCAACCACGTATGATTTATTACCTCTGTGACAGCCGCTGGGATGTATGCGATAACCATTTAGTATTCCTCTGCAGTTTGATTCCCAGTGGTAGGGGTACACGTGAGACACTATGATACGAGGGCAGCTGTAAAAAAAAAATGGAATGTCTACGTTTTAATAGCCTCCCACGTGCGCTTCGTCAAGCGTTCCTCCTCCACTACGTCTGCTGAAACGAGTAGTCACTTTTGTTCGTGGATACGAGCCAATCAGGAGCCATTTTCCAACTTTGGGTAACTCGTGTTCGTGGTTGAGGAATGCATGACGAAGTCCTACGAACCTCTGCGTGGGATGCTAAAGTTATAAATGATGAGAGTCGATGATGGTACTTTTTGACACCCTTTCAGGGCATCGTTGAGACATGTTGAGTAATTTTACCAGCTGAGTGTCAATCCACAAGTATATGTGAAAGTGAGTAGTGTATGTAGTGTGGACCAACAATAGTAAAGAAAGCAGCCCAACGTAGGCTAATCAAATTATTCTTTCCCGCAATCGGCCAAAGCAATCCCCTCTTTTCCAGTACACAGTTCCAATGGAATCAAACCACTATGAAATGAGACTGCATTTCCAGGCTTTATCGGTTTCTTTAGATGCTAGTTATCGCTATCGCTAAGGGCCAACGAGCAAAGATTTTACCTATATGCACGCGCTGTTCAATTTGCTTAGAAATGTCATTAATTACAGTAATTTCTGAAAAATAGATTGAACTTAATTCGATTGCATAAGAGAAAATATCCTTAAAATAGTGCAAGTAAGGGGCACACATACTCCAACCCACCCATGTGCACAGCTATATCAAGCGGACAGTGGCAGCTCCGGACAGCTATTTGGCATTTGTTGGGGCTCACCAGCATAGCGGTGGGGTCAATGTGTGGGGAAAACCCGAATCTCAAAGACCATGCATTTACTGCCGAGGGAGTGCAAAGCACTCCGGGATCCTTTGAGCGCTAGCTCCACACAACACCGTGGTGTGGGAGTTGTTGGCTGGGAACCACAAGGCAGTTTTCCCACGACATGCGCGGAGAAGGCGGATCATGGGTTGATGTAAGTGTGCCCCTTGCTTTAAGTTTGTCTTTTGAAAATAGTGAACTAAACTGTTCTACTGCTTAAAGAATTTGAAGTACCGACTTTACATAGCAAATTTTCGAGATATTGAAGTTCGCGTTTTTGTCCGAAGTTGCGCTCATGTCACTTTGCGTAAAATCTAGTGGTCTTATAAGCCAACTTGGAATCCTCAAAAAATCGTATTTAAGTCCGCGAATATTAAACGTACCGATTTTTTTTTTGGTCTCTTTGTAAAGCTAAATAAGATTTATGGTGCGCCGATGAAGCTTTCCGAATTATTTTGCTCTAAAGACACTATCAATTTTATGGCGTTGTTTTTTTGTTAGCGGCAGGCAATAAAAAATTCCAGCAGGCAAATGCGACAGCTATCGCGTATAATGCAAATGTCGGAATATCCATCCGACGATTGGTTGAAGACGGGATGAGCACAGGACTCACAAACACGCACACGGCTCTTGGGTTTTCTGATCTGCATCACGTGTTCGTTTGTAAACAATGCATTCTCTGTTCTGCATTACGTCATAAATGTTGACTTACATTACTATATCGATTCGAGTTTTTCCCTGACACTAGAACAATATCGCGCACGACTCTATTAGGCTGCCGCCTCGCAGCCTCGCCTCTTCTCGAGGCTGCTCGTTGGCAATTAGCGAATTATTTCGATAGCATGTTTATTCACTGTTTTTATGACCCTCAGAACTCTGTTTCAAAATATTTCCAGAAAGCTCGCACAGAATTTGTTCAAACTTTGCTATAAACGAGGCAACTAAGGGAGGTACAAGCTCCGACCGAAAGCGATTTCTAAAAAAAGTCCAAGTACCAAGAAATAAAAAGGCAAGTGAAAAAACGTAATGGGGTCATTACGTTGTTATGACAACTACGATGTCAATAAAACATGGATCATAACAAATTTTCACTTTTATATAGTACAATTGAGGTACCAGCACCCTTTTTGCAATTTCTTTTTTAATGCTGAAGTAGTAATCGTTCAAGTGGGGAAGTAATATTACTCCCGAAAAAATCCAGTTGACCAACCATAACAGGAATGGTGCCCCTACTTCAGTAAGTAATGTGAAACGAGAGTTGAAGTAATTTATCATGATTTACCTGAAACGTTGGCATTCAGAATCAAAGTACCTTGCTCCGGCTGGAATCTATAAAATGTAAAATTAATAGTATCGACCATGATAGGGTTCGTTTATTGTTTATCGCACGATAGTTGATATTGGTTCAGGGGGTTACAAAACTCACCCAAAGGCCGAGAACTTAGAACCCTAACGATAGGAAAACTTAAGCAAAAACAAAAACAGAGAGAATATTATATAGTGATAATCAGAAATATAAGACGAAGAGATTTGGCAAACGTGCTTGAGGACAGTTGTGAAAACTGTCATTTATGTTCATTTTGATTTTTAATTACACAGGAAAATAGGTTTTAATAAATATCAATGGGCAATTAACTAAAAGTATTTTTGATATGTATATATTTATTAACTTTTCAAGTATTTTACATATAAATAAATATATATTTTATCCTTTTAAGTATTTTTATTAGGGTGTCCCCAATTAGCTACTAAGCTAAATACTTAAGACACTAATAAAGATTTTGTTGTTGTTGTTGTTGTTGTTGTTGTTGACGGCAAAGGATACGAAAACGTCCCTTAAAAAGTGAAGAGGCGATTCTTCAAACTTTATTACGCTTATTCCATCTCGTTGAAATCATTTTTGGTGGCAATTTTTCCTGGAGTTGAATTCTAAAAGACTATACCGAAGTTCAGGGGGAAAAGGAAGTCGTTGCCTTGTGTTCACATCCTTCACAAAACGTGAAATTAGACATTTTAACATTTTAGTCGTGCAGTGAGGGCAAAGAAATGTGCTACCGTTCTCGTTGACGTCGCCGTCGCCGTCGTCATCACCTAAGCTTCCTAAAATCGAAATGTACTGATACCAGTACAGCCCGGACAAAGGTGCTAGTGATAGTCCTGCACAGCAAATCGACACCATCTCTTGATGGAGACCAGCAGAAGCCGGTCGAATAAATCAATACATGCAGAAAATTATGCTTCAGAAAAATTTGACTAAGATTTAGCCGGTAAAAGCACCTGAGTATTTCAATGTCTTCTAAGTATGAATTATCATTTAAAATGATCAGCGTTTACCTGATAAAATGCTGTGAAGCCGGCTGTCACTTTATCGACCCTGAATGTACCTAAAGAGACAAGTAAACTTACGTCGTTTCTCTAGTCTAATATCGTTTCCAGAGTGACTCTCTTAACTTTTTTCCTTCCCTTGGTCATCTCTCACTGTTCATACGGAACCATGCCAACTGTACGGTAAACTTTTGCGTGGTTACTCAATTGGGAGCGCAATTTGGAATTTGCTACGCATGAGCAGATTATAAAACAACAGCAATAGTTATAATTCATACAAACTGTTTCGTCAGTTTTGTCTGAGCAGGGGGAAAATTTTGATCCGTTCGGTTTCAACAAAGCGTCCGGTCAAATATTAAGCCGGTCGACTTTGGTTTTGGGATTGTTTAACTCGACCAGGGTGATACAACCAGGGGGGGCTGGCAGCGAGGTCTGGAACCGAGTTTACATGATCGCCCCAGTTAAGAAATTTGGCCGAGTAAGACTGAGTACCATTTCCTTCAAAATAAATATGGCGGAGGGTGCAGACATGGAAGGGCGATCAGTTTTGCTCGGTTTTAAGTTTTGCCGCGTCCAAACGTCAAGAACAGGTTTTTCAATAATACGTTTAAAGGAATTTTGGACATCAGGGGGCGTGATGTATGAACAGTTCATGGGCGACTTCACTTATCGTGATTCGGCATCTCGGCAAGTTCCGTTATTTATAAGCTTCGTGAGGTTTCGAGCAACCAGCCTAGTCTCCATCTCTTATATATTTTTCCACCTACAGTGGTATTAAGAACTCTCTTCCTTATCCTAAACATATGCTACGAGCTCACTATATTAGTATGTGTCTTGCAACGCTGTTCGTAAGTTTGTTTGTAAACCGGGAGCCACAACAAATATTTATGGGCGAAAATATCACAGGATACAGCGCGAATTTAGTAAAAGCCAGGGTAAATTTTCCACTCGCTTTGCTTCACATATACTGGGTCTGTCAGTATAAGCTATTTTTAATATCAGAACGCTGGGAGCGTTTTACTGAACCTTCAAAACCTTCACTGGAATATCACTGGAGTGATAATAAATGTCCAACAGCAATACTGTATTTAGTAGTTTTGTATTACATAAGAGACTTCGGTTTTAAGTATTTCCTTGAAATTGCTTGTACAAAAATTACCCTGTAGTTCTGACAGTTTTACTTGAAATGATTATAATGGGTTAGTGTTGGGACAAGAGGCTTATCCAGTTGCTAATAAGAGTGAGTACATCAGAGAGGGGTATGCATTGAGAAAATCCCTCAAAGGACTGAAGTACAAGAAACAGAAAAAAGAAAATGACATATTATGCAAAGTTTATAAAGAGAATTAGAAGGAGCTTGAAAAATGTACAACTCCAATTGTTTTTGTAAGTGATGAATTTTATTTACAGCAAAAACAAACAAGGTACAATTGGTTTTTTATCAACCATCAAAAGAAGTTATTGTCCCTGAGCCATACATACATACATACATACATACATTTTTATTGTGTTTTGAAGTAAAAGTACAATAATATGCCCGCGGGTAGCTAAGGTAATCTAGGCGGGTCATGTTTACAGAAAATAAGTACAACTAAATACAGCTAAAAGTAATACGAGAACTATAGAAACTAAAATTGACAACAATGACTAGAGACTGCTGATAAACTAATGGTATTACTAATAATAAATGACAACAGTAATAACAAGTAATTACAAGAAACTAACACGATATTAAAGATTACATATCAACTAAGAGGAAAATAAATTCAACTTAACTTTTGAATGATTTCTGGGAGATCAATATAACAATCTTCTGAAGCTAGGATCTCAAAAAGTGTTTTTTTTATTTTCCTCTTAAAGGCATTTTTT
Source organism: Porites divaricata (assembly GCA_038088405.1). Taxonomy (NCBI): domain Eukaryota; kingdom Metazoa; phylum Cnidaria; class Anthozoa; order Scleractinia; family Poritidae; genus Porites; species Porites divaricata. The sequence continues at coordinate 11,421,216 of JBBMOI010000010.1, read as the reverse complement.
GGAAGTCTTCTTAAAGATACAGCCCAATCCCCTCAGCAGTTCTTTTTATGATACTAACCTTGGCTTATTTGGCCTAGATGGGTATGTGCTACTAATTTAGGATGGTGACCATTTCACCCTTTAGAGTTTTGAACAGGGTGTCTGTTTGGGCTGTGAAGGTTGATGAAGAGCAGTCTATAGTTACATTTTTGGTACCACCAATTTTCTTCCCAAGTTTTTTCCATGTTTCTAAGTTTAAAAGCTAACCTAATTGTGTATGCTAAATGAAATGAATCAGAATTATAGAAAAAGGTGTCTTGGCTTAAAAAGGGTAGGGAAATAAACAATGTGTCCTACTACCCACACTCTCTTTCAGTGTACGCCCAAGGAGGTGATCTCACATTTTAATAACCTTTTACCACTTGTTTTAACAGCAAACTCAGTGAATGTTTATGGTCTCTGAAAATGTTTTTGCCTGCCTCAACACAAGTTTCTAACTGTTATTGTTGAATACAAAGAAATATATTATCTTAATAATATGATTTTACATTTTTTTTCTAAGGCATTCAATTGTGGTTTTTCATATCAAAGTACAAGGCAATTTTAAAGTTGAGAGGGTTTGATTTCATATACAGGCACAAACTAACCTGGCAGCAGTGATTTCCAAAGGTGTAAAAAATTACTTTCAACTGTATGGCAAAAACTGATCACAGTGGCCAAAGGAAAGGCAAAAATAGAAATGTCACCATTTTCCTGACCATAATCTTGTTCCAAGGGGTAGTGTCGTTTTTGGAATTTATAATTTTCCCTCTTTGTTTACAACAAAAGACACTTGAATGAGGACTCAAACTGAAGGCAGTGTAATAACTGCTGTCATGAAAAGAGAATCCCAAACACAAAAAATAATTACCCTTTCATTTGCCTAAGATTCATTTGATAGAAACTAAGGTAAAGTTTAAATTAAATCACACAAAGAACGAAATTTAAACATATCAACATGTGCAAAATCAAGAGAGAATGATCTCTTGGCAAAATTTATTTACCTTCTAGTACCACTGCACGAAAAAATGGATTTACAACAACTGCAAAATCAATGCAAATATGAAGTAAATACCACATTTGATCAAATTTGTTTATATTTGCCCAGAGGCAAATTCCATCGTTGGATAATATTTGCACGCAAAGCAAAGATGGTAAATACCGCATTTACTCAATCTTTACAGTCCAAAGCAAATGA
>JBBMOI010000010.1:11412500-11415000 GCA_038088405.1 Porites divaricata | reverse complement strand
GCAAAATGAAAATAGAGAATGTATGAAAACTGCTAAAATTGGGTCTGATATCAGGTTACTTTAACCCCCACCCTCTGCTATTGAGGGCATTTGAAGTTTACCCTTTCAAAGATTTAAATTTTTATTACCCTAAAGAAAACAGAGAATCAAAGTTCTAACATATTTCTCCCTTCAGAAATGGCCCTTTAAATTCTCACCATATGGATTTCTTTATCTCTCAGTAGACGGTCTGGGCAGTCAGTTGGAAAAGGATCACTCTTTCCCTTGCTTTTGGCATGCAAATAAGGGATTTATAACAATGGGTTCACAGTGCCCTTATGACGTCATGACTCCACAGAAATGCCTCTGAACATTTTTGCAGGCCTAATCGTAGCTTTTATCTCTTTTCATTGATACGGGGGTTCTTGGAATTTCAAGTGTGAGCGAAAAAAGATAATAATAAATAAAATCCGAAAAAAGGTGAAAACTACAAAAGTGTTAAACTTACTGTAAGAGCCTTGGGCAGGCGTCTTGACTTTTTTTCCCGCCCTTTTTGGCTTTGCTTGAGGTTGTCTTCGATCCTCTGTTCGAGGCGCTGGTTGAACTCTTCCTGTTTCCGCATAAATGATTTCAGGTGGTCAAGAATTTCCACCGGTACTTGACCTCCTTGCACACTTTCATCGGCGTTCATGTCCAGCAATGGCGCGAGAACACGATTGATTCGCCCGCCCTCGCTTGTGGGCCTTGTTGGAACTATCGGCGTACTAGCGCTCGACTGTGAGTTTATCGATTCAGCTGTCGATTGTAAGGGTTGCGGGGTGGTTGTGGCTGAGGAGCCACAAGGAGATACTGATGAACTTGCGGCCGAAGGAGACGTTCTTGGTACGTTTGAACCGCCACCATTCGATGTTGAGGACGACCTTCCAGGCGATGTTCCGTTGGCGTTCCTCATACCCGATGTCTCCTCCACTCGACGTCGGCTTTCTCGGTCTGGGCGCTTTCTGGCCATGGAAAATAAACTGGTACTTAACGTAACGAATAAAGAAGGGATCGATCGAACGGCAAGAACAAGTCTCTGAAGGAAGAGATGAAAATGACGCTCAAAGTTTGAATACGTAATTCGACACCGCTGCTCTGCTACGTTGACTATTGGCTGAAACAGCACTGACGTCCACTGGACGTAAGAGGCGGATGTTCGGGAGAACCTGGTGACGACATTGTACTGCTCACTCGTGAGCCGTGTGTGGGATTGTGATTTTATCATGGCATCCAAAAGAAAATTTTGCGAGCACTGTGAGGAATATGTAACGTTAAGAACTCACAGGCTTCATGTTGATCTTTATTGTCATAAAACTAGCGAAGAAGTATATTCTTCAGAAGAGGAGGAAATTGCAGGTGATGATTTCGAAGATGTTAACGTTGACAGAAATATGGGGCAGGAGGCTGAGGATCAGGGAATCGAAGCAACATCGCAAGGTACAAAAACGTGGTGGACAAACTTCCTATGCATACTAGCAATTAAATGTAATTTATCTAACCATTTTGTCGTTTTACCCATATTTTACCCTAAGACAGTCTTGTATTCTGGATTCCAATCCTTGGATTTCGGATCCAGGCACTGGATTTGTTTCTTTGTAATTGGAGCTTGGATTCTGGAAATGAGATTTCAGATTCCTTGTGCCAAATCTCTTATTCTAAAGTGCAGGATTCTGGATACATAAATGTATTATATAGCAATCAAAATCAATAATTCTAATTTACAGGACCATCAGGCACAAATGTTCAAGACCTTGAAGAGGAGGATGCAGTACTAGTGCATGATATTTTGTCTCCTGAAAGTGATGCTGACATGCTTTACCATGAGCGAGTGGGACCAGAACTGACTCGTCAAGTTTGGAACTTGACCGATGAAGATATTGATGGAGATTTCCCAATTATTCCTGAACAATATCCTTCAGTCTATGTCAACCCTGCTCAGGGGTTACAAGACAGTTTTAACTGCATCATTCAGTGGATCTTACTGGTTGTGTGCTTGTGGTCTTCCTTCTGTGTTATTTCAGATAATGCCATGGAAATACTTCTCGAATTTTTAAGAGCTGTTTTTGACTCACTAGCCATAGTTGTTCCCGGTATTGGGAGTTTTGCTGCATTATTCCCAAAATCATTGCATTTATTAAAGAAACAACTTGGAATTGATCAGGATAAGTTCATTAAATATGTTGTATGTCCAAAGTGTGACACTTTGTACAACTTTGATGACTGTTACGAGTTACAAAATAGAAAGCGAGTTTCAAAGAAATGCACCTTTATAGAATTTCCAAATCATCGGCAGCATTTTCGCAGGACCCAGTGTGGTGAGCAACTTCTGCGAGAAGTCACATTGAAAAGTGGCCAGACACGACTTTATCCCTTCAAAGTCTACTGCTATCAGAGTGTTAGAGACACTCTCCGACGATTTCTTCAGAGGCCTGGCTTTGCACTGCAGTGTGAATTGTGGAGAGAAAGAGATGTACCTCATGGA
>JBBMOI010000010.1:11170000-11410000 GCA_038088405.1 Porites divaricata | reverse complement strand
TAATTAATAATTGAAAGAGCTAAACAAAGGTTCCAGTCAGAACAAAGGGTGGGTGGGAAGGAAAAAACGTTGTTGTGAATGAACCGAAGCCCTAAAAGAACTGACTGGGAAAGGACAGTGTACGGCAAATAGAGGAGCTCATGTGCATGATGAGCATGTGGTAATATGAATGGAACCTTTGTGGAGTCTAGTAAATATATCATGCTAAGTTACAGTGGACTTTGCCAAAGGAGAAGGATACATTGTAATCAAACAACTAGTTACAGTTCATTGTTCTTTCTTGTACCTTGAGCTAGAACCATTACTTAGTACAAAAGCTTATTCAAATGTTGAATTTTGTGTGACAAAAGAACAGAGACATGACTCTTGCTAGTACGTCAATAAGTGTGGTTTCATAGGGCATAATTCCCAGGTTTATTAACATCAGTTTATGCTACCATAAACTTGAATTTATCTTTATTTTTTTAGTAGTTCGTTGAAATTTAGTAAAACTTCGCTATCTTGCTGACGTGCTTTCTACGTTTTGGAAACAAAAATTGTTTGAATGGCTTACCCAATGTCACTCTTTTTCATTGTAATGCAGCGTTTTTTAAAGAAAATACAAGACAAGACTAATAAAAGCCAGTGGAAAAATTTGGCGGTGACATTGCTCAAACCGATTCTTTAAAAAACCGTCAACTATGACATGGTTTAATTGACCTTATGTAAAATAGTGTTAATTGGAAATAAAGTTTATGCTTTCAGGGGGGATCTTTATCCACCCCATGACTTGTTTTCATTATACACACTTTAGATTACCCTTCTTTCCTTTTTTATTACCTTCGAATCGAAATGCCTCAGTTCATGGTCAAAATTTGTTAAGGGGTTAGTTTTCCTTTAAAGTGGACTGATGCTGTGTCGGTTGCGGAGTGGAAGTTGGAAAATTGTTTAGTCAACTTGGTTGACATTGTCACCTCAAAAAGATGGCGTTTCGAACGTTCATCCCTCATCAGAACGAATACTATCAGTATACCGAAAGCAAATGTGAGGAAACACTCGCAAATCTGGTTATTTTTAAGTAATGCAAATTTTGTCCAAAAGTAAATATTTGCACATGTTACATGAGTAAAACGCGCGCGAAAGTTTTTGGATGTAGTTTGGGTAAACGTTGGAAAACAGTGATGCATACATATAGATTTGCAACATGTTTACTTAGTTCTTTGCAGTAAGCAAACATTATTTTTCCACAGAGAGCAAATCCGGAGTAAATGTACACCGGACTTGTTGATTTGCGGAGGTATCAAATACAAAGCAAATGTAAAGTAAATTTCAGGTTTACGTCGTATTTGCACGCAATTTCAACGGAATAAACATCCGTGTTTGCATCATAATTACTTCTGGTGATAATTTTGGTCAAATTTAGAGGGCTAAATTTGCATCATATTTACTTCTGTTGCAATCCTGTTTAAATCCGTTTTTTCGTGCAGTGTACATAAAAAAATACATGAACTACGAGATTTGACCATGTCACTCAATCATCCAACGCAACTCCGCCAGGATAAGTTCAAAATCAAGGATGTAAAATTAAGAATCTCAATCATCATTTCTTCTCGTCCTAAAGGTGTAGTAAAACCGTAAACAACTCTGACAACTCTTCCACTCGACCACAGCCAACGCTTTTTTTCTAAATATCACGAAGAATTACTTTTAGGCCTTTCACTTGAAAATATAAACTCTTCTATATACGTATTGGAGGGTTGGCCGTTCTTTTAGTCTTGTGGGTCTTCTAAACAGAAACACATAGGCAAAAGCCAAGGTCGGACATCGAGAAACATGTTCACTGTTTCGTTCTTAGCGTTGTAAACCGCATGTAATGACAAACGCAAGACCAGAAGGAAGGAAAACGTAGGCTCCACATTCCCGTGGAAAAAAATTGGTTAAAGCAAAGAAAGCAAAGACCAACAAGCCCAAAAGCGAATTCACTTCACACTTTGGAATCGCTGCGAAGACGAAGTTGTTATTCCCAACCCGTTACGCGCATGCTCGCTACGGTTGTCGGATGATTGACAGATTTCTTAACTGGGGCGATCATGGAAAGCCGAAAAGCGGCAAGATCAAAGGCGGTTGCCAGCCCCCCCTGGATACAACCTTGAAAGACACAAATTTCTATTCAATGTAACTATGCAGAATTACGAGAAAACGACCTCGTTATTAGACAAGGCAGATAAAGTAAACTGGATAGCAAAGCAGAGGAAAATTCCCACGCCACCCTGCATTCAAACTAATCTATGATCCTGGAAGTTATCTAAGTGGCCTAAAAATCTGCGGTCATAATTATTCTCTGAGCTGGTTTCCAAAAGGATATTCATATTCAGACTTCTTTACCTTCGTAGGTGGAGATGTCGTGAATGCTCTCGTCTGAAAGTTTTCTGCAAGGAATTTGGGAGTTGGCGATCTCAACACAATGTGTTGGACTGTAGCAGTTGACCTCTCTATTCAAAAGATGATCCCTGCTAGAGGAGCTTATGCTTACAACCAGCGTCCATCCGCCGCCTGAAATTTATAGTTAACAAGAACATAAATATAGAATAATTCACAGGAACTGTACAAGCTTAAGCACAGTTGATTAAGCACCACGGCGATCACACTATAGTTGATCCGATGACGAAAAGCTTGATAGTGGCTTCTTATTGGACGAACGATTTTCGCTCATATGAGAAACATCGTAAGTCGGTGTGATTAATCAGAACTCATTTTCCATACGGTGGTCGATCGCAAATGCACGAATGTCTTTTTTGAGTATGCACCATTTCCTATTTTAGTTTAGGACCTTTAGAACGCTATGAAAACATACTTGCTAACTAGCTAACGGTATTTGATAGATAATTACTTCGGCCCACAGCATTATGGGTATTATGCAGTCAGCTAATTAACAATTATTCCACAAGTGTGCGTTGGATACGAGTTGGCTATAATCATCTCATAACCAACAAGCGCGAGTAGAATAATTATTTTATTAAAAACGACCACAAAATATCGAGAATTATTCCCGACTTTATTTGTAACAACAACCGATTTTTAGCTTGTTACTTTGGCGGAGGGAGAAGCAAAGGATCCGCGACGCTCAGGAATGTATCAAAGTTGACATTTTCGGGACAAGATTGGGTACGCAAAAAGTCTGACGGGTAGGTTTTCGGTTCTATTTGGCTATTTGACGAAGTGAGAGCCGAATTAGTTCGAGGTATCTCGAGATCACTTCGGTTTCTTGAACTTGTTATTTTGGCTTTCCCCGGTTTACAACCGACTCACCTGCGTGACCCGTCAGATCAGAGAAGACTCTAAGTTGAGCGATGAGACGATTGCGCTACTGCGACCCAAGGTAGCTCGGGATAAGAAAAATAGCTATGAAATAATGTTTCGGGACAAGATTGGGCACGCAAGTTCGTGACTTTCGGCTTGTTTCGGCTATTTCACGAAATGAGACCGGACTACTGTAGTGTATTTGTGGCTGGGTTGTCTGTGTAACCCAGCCCTGGGGCATTGTGGGTACACAATAAATGGACATGGCGGCTTGAAAACGTGTCTGTGTTTTGCAAGTAAGAACCCGCTTTAATCGAGGACTTTGTCTGGTGTGCAGACATTACAACTACTTCGTGATATCTTGAGATCACTTCAAGTTTAGACTTTAGTTTACTTGAGGAATAAATAGAGGATTACATGGCTACGCAGAGACATGAAATTTCTCTCCGAGTGTTAATTAAACATTTCACGAGTGATCGCTCCTTTCGAACTGTTTGATGATGAATTTAAAGTTACAAAATGCTGCAAAAGAACGCTTTGTCTTTCGTAAAATTGCTTTCACGCGTTGCGTGACTTTCTCGAACGTTCTCTACGTTTTTGGATTATTCATGAATCATTAATTAGGGCATGTTTACATTTCAGCATGAGTCGGCAGATTTGCATAAGTTACTAAAATCATAAAATACGTCGAAAAGCTACTACTGTTCGCCTGTTTAGTATTTTCTAGAACCTTATGTCAAACGGTATACAAGTTCCAAGTGAGTTCTTTTGACGAACTAAGTTTTTTCCCACGAGCTGGAGAGCTGTTTTTAGTCCAGTGTGACGAAGGTCGATTTTAAAGTTCTGTGTTTACAAGTTGGCGGAAGCCGTAAGATATCTGAAGTTTAAGTGAGAGTTTGTTATTATTGGCAGAGGCTGTTTAGTTTTACTTAACTTCAAGTCAAGTTTGTGTCGGCAGATGCTGTGTTTTAAAGCTCTGTAAAGACTATATTCCTTTGGTATTAAACTTCCTTGTGTTCATCCGACATCCCTGCGTGCTGATAGTCAGTGAATACTTATCCTCAAAACATTCGAACCCGTAACATTGAGTTTTAGCCAATTCCATGCTCAACGTAACTGACTCCTTACCCATGCCTTACATATCTTAATCAGTACATGAGACTGCTATGCTGTTTTTGAGTCCTGATGTAAGAAAAATAGAGAATTATTTTTTCATTGTTTGTTTTGTTGCACTTGTTATTCACCGCCAGTAACCACCTCACATTTGGATTAGGTCTAAACGTTTAGACCCAAGTCAAATTTAGAATGATTTGTATGGAGTCATCAGAGCATAACTGGGCTAATATCTCAGAAATAATTTCCCCTGAAATGCTAGTTTTTGGCGACTAGGCCTCTTGCATGTTGCTCTTTTCAGAATATCCTGACAAATCCCATAATTTCACAAATTAACACCTTACTCTTACCATATTTTATTTCTTACTATTCCTCCGCGTTTACAATTAATCAGTTCCTCAACCACGACGCCGAAGTGTACGCTCCATAGCGTCTTGTTTGTAATTTTGAGTATACGCGTTCAGTTACCAAATTTGGAGAGCATGGTATAATTAACAATTAGACCCGTGGCCCTTGAGGGCGAAGGGTCTAATTGTTTTAGTATCACCCAACTAGTCGGACAGAAATGAAGATACATTTATTTGGGAATAAAACGAAAGAAAGCGTCACGCTCAACTGCGCCAAATTTGCATAAATTTACATAACTGTCACGTTTTTGAAACACGTGATATAAAAGTGTAGCTTGTGAAAATTCATTCATTCATTCAGCTTTGAAGTTGGTGAAAATCCAACCAAACTGTTCAGAGAAGAAAAAAAAACATCTTTAAAATAGTGCAGTGACCCACAATACTTTTATGAACTGCAAGGAAAGCTCAAGTGAACTATATCAAGTTGGCGATTGATAATTGGGCCACGTTTTCAACAGTTTGTCGATTTTTATTTCATCGCATGTAGTTGTTGTTTACGATGGAAACAGAGCAGCCATGAAAGCTAAAAGACTATGGCATTCCACAAAACGCGAAGCGGTCGCCATTGTTTTGGTAGGTTTTCAAAACCGGCGAATTTCGCTACTCGAGGACTATTACTAATAGTCCTCTAGTAGCGTAGCCAATTAAAATGTAGGATTTGCATTAGTCCACTAGTTGGGTGATACTAATGGCTCATATACCATGATGGCTAAGCTAATCAGAGCTCTAAAATTACACTATACAATGATTCAGTTTTTAATAATGTACGTTATTAACCTTCTTATTGCTAGAGTGAATGACTGAGTCTCTAAGGTTGTCCTAACTTTTGAGTTTATTGGGAAAATCCTATGGACCGGTGGTGTTACCATTCAAATGACACTGAGTTCTTTGGCAGTACTTTGACTTTGTACTAAGTAGTATAGTAGGGGCCAAATTATCCTTCTCCGTGGAGGAATCTCATTAGATTGCGGTTGTCAGAATAAATAAAACCGATGACGTCATGACCTTTTGTCTTTATCTCATGAAAAAAATGCGGTGGATCAGCCAGTTACTTTGATGAAGAAAACATTAACGTAGATGATGCAATAGCATTTTATTCATGAGATAAAGGGCTATGACGCTATTGGCGTTTGTTTATTCCACCGTGCGTTTTTAACGAGATATTCCACCGCAAAAAAGGATAATTCGCCCCCTACTATAGTGTGCTCTATTTGTTTTCAGCATTTTTTAATAAAAAAACTATAAAGTTAATAGGATTTTGTTAAATTTGACTCTGGGCACGTTTGGTGAAAGGTTAATCTCAGTAAGATTATAACATCATTTTAAGAACAGCTGTCAGTACTGTTCTTCAATGTATTTATTTTTTGGTCTATTCTAGCCTAAAGATGAAATCCTTCGAGAGCTTATAATTCAGTCTGTCAATTGACAGAGTGAGGTCCAGAATTTTCGCACAGAGCATGTGGATCAACCCATCAACTCATTCATCTGTGAACCGTACGTAAAATACCAAATCGAGTGAGAAAAACGACAAAATAAAGAGGAATTTTAGCATTTTCATAGATGAAAGGTTGAATTTCACTCCTTCATTCCTTTAGACCATATACTTGAATCCTAAAAAAACATCCCTACCATAATTATCCATGTCGCAGTACACTTGCGCCCTCTTGCGTTTAATGTAAATCCAGTAGTAGCCAGAATTAGCATTCGGGACCAGTTGCTGAATTTGCGCACATGATCTCTGAATCATAAAATTTGGAGTCAAATATAATAAGCACAAGGTGGATGTTTAAACTATGGAATGAACTACTCGAACATATCTACATTAGGTTCTCCGAAATATATATTTTAAGGACAAATAAAACTTGTGAAAAGGCATCTAGGTTTTACAGCGAACTTCACAGAACTCACTCATGCTATTCAGAAGGCATACTGTCCAATTTAATGAGCGGATTTAGGCTACTTCCACAGGAATCCAGATATTTTTGAAGCCGCATACTTTTTTACACGAATCGGCCTTCCGTTTACACGAAACCAGTGAATCCGGACACCGAAACCAGATTGTTTTGAAACCGCTCTCCAGAGTGGTTGAACCCTTTCGCTGCCAGAATGCTTGATGGAGTTATTTACGATGACTCTAACTTTTGAGTCTTTGGACGAAATCTTTTGTTGTGACCATTCATATGAAAGCTCTCTGCCTGTACTGTTCCTTGGTGCTATTTGTTTTTCAAAATTTTACAAAATGAAATTTGCAAACTTGGTCCAAATTTGCCTTTGGCAATAATTGGCAGTGAAAGGGTTAAGTTCCTGTCCACACGAATCCGGGTAAAAAAAACGTATGCGGTTTCAAAAATATCCGGCTTCGTGTAAACATGGCGTTAATCATGAGCAAAGTTTCGCTAACATTCACCTGACTGACAAGTAAGGGAAGAGATCTGAATTCCGCATCAGGCGAGGTACATAGTTACATGGGACTGAAACGATCCTGATTAGGATAAACGTTGAACAGAAAAAATGTTAGAGAACATGAAATTTTATATAAAACGGTCAGGCTAATTTGCTATACAATGAAAAATGAAAAGAAAAAAATAGTAATCCACACACACATTGATCAGAACCCCTCATGCTAGTATGTAATACGAAGTTTATTTAGCCAAAAAAAGACCAAAGACAATTCAACTCAAGATAAGACTGCTTTCCCATCAATGAGCGAAGTCACAACTGACAATTCTTACCAGTAAAATGCAAGTCCATTAAAATTATCAAAGCCCAGCAAGTCGCGTTGAAGTAAGATTTAGTGACAATCTCTTCGAGTAATTTCTTTTATCTTGTACACTGAGTTATTTACAAGAGAAATGTTTCTAAGATAGCGGGAACGCGAGGGCAATTAGACCCTTTTTTCAGTTTTGCTATGTTTGCATAAATACACCTTCCTTAATTTGGCTGCTTTTGTTTGACATATTCTTATTCTTATTCTTAACTATAAAAGGAAAATGCATTATTTAGCTTCACCATGTAAAAACAAAGGATTCAAGAGACAGTTTTTGAAGTTGTTTTAAACACTCACAGCACGTGTTTTAAAGATACCTAAATTATTTAACTTCTCTTCATAAAATGTCTTCGAACTTATAAGTAGGATATTGGCGCCACATAAAAACGTGATTATTCTTATTTCATCCTCTTCTGTTATTTTCTCATTCATAAAGGCATTTGCCTTGTGTCCCCGGATCATTACTAGCAACATAAATTATTAACCATCTTCAATACCGAGCTAAAACGAGAACATTCCTTGTTTTTTTTCTAGCGAATCTGAAATGGAGGATGCTCATTGTCTTTCCGACGTTGGATCATTTATTTAATATTCAGTTATTATATTGGTCAAATTAATCATATAGTTTTATCAAAAACAAAAAAAAAACTGAGCTAGTTGAGGTGGGTAGTAGGAAAACATCACGTTCAAACTTCAGTGGTTTGTTTTGTTTCTGTTTACTTCTTTGAACATTAAAATAATAGTTTTGTCAGACTCTTGAAGGGTTCCAAATTAAGTCTCACCGTACACACGGAATAAGATTTGAACTAGAAACTTAAGGTAACAATATTACTAATTAAAACGTTTTAGCTCTTCGTGTGTGTGTTAGCGTTTTTTGTTTTTTTTTTCTTTCGCTTTTTTTTCTTTCGCTTGCCACGCACTGCCGGTTAAAATTTAAGGAATATTTCAAGGTAGGCTAGCTTACCAGATGAAATTTTGGCCATGGATTATCCAAGTACACATATCCTTTGGCAGTCATAAGATTTTGGGGAGCAATATGGATATCAGCTTTGTTTAACTCGCACAGAAATTTAACCCAGTCGAAGTTTATGCTTCTACATTGTGTTTGCTTGTTGCAGAAATCGATGCATTCTCCAAGGTTTTGAGCATCTTGTACTAGAAACACAAGTCCCAGCAGCCGAGCATTTGGAACTGACGACGTTTCATTGCATCTTGGTTCTTCGCAACTTGCAACGGAAGGGATGATAAAGACTAACACAGGAATGACAAACATTACTGAACTACCGACAAAGTTCAAATGCCGCCCAAGGTTCACGATTAATGTAAACTAACGCACATATTTATTGTTAACAGAAACTCGTATAAGAGATGTTTTGCGACATCTCAGTGGAGCGTATAATCATCACGCTACAAATCACAACATAGAGTTTAATTTCCATTGGTGGTTCACGCAAGATAACTGAAAAGCACTTCATTAATATGATTTGAAAATTGGCTTCCTATTTGTTGAGTCTTCGGTAACGTCTATATTTTATGAATACTGGATAACGTCCTGTGTCAACAAAAAACGAGTTAGAAAGCTCGCCAGAAAAGGTTTTATACGAAAATTAATTTCCCTTAGCTGACTCACAGCATGCAATCAAGCCACCTGTAAATATATCTTAGACTGACTTAAACAAACAGACAAGCGTCCCAAACGCATTTGAAATATGCAGCATAACGTAGCGGTAAAAAACAAATAATTGCTTTTATCATTCGATGCAAATGTTTCTTCTTTTTCATTGGCCGAGAGCCCACCACGTGACCTGCAAATAACTGCCTACAAATAATGGTGTGCTCATGCGCAATGTCGTTCAAATGTTTTTGGTAAGTTTTTGGCTGCAAATACTTTTCTGCTCATGCGCAAATGAAAGCACTCTTTCTCCTTGCTCGTTTATGTGATTTCCGTCATTACTCCTGGAAGGCAGCCCGCGCTAACCGCTTTCCGAAGGTATTATTTTTAAAAAACAAACTCAGTGATCGAATGATAAAACAATTATTGAACTCGGTTATCGCAAAATATCGTGATTTGTCAGTGTCTCGCAGATCAATTATTTGCCTCAGCCTTCGGCTTCGGCAAATAATTGATCTGCTCGCCACTGACAAATCACGATATTTTGCTCAACCTCGTCCAATAATTGCTAATTAATTAGCTTATTGCGTGTACTAAAGCGAATAAAAAATAATAAGACAGGACAGCAAAACTAGCCTAAATCGCTTCAAAACAGCCAGAACACAAAATACAGCAAACGTTTCTTATTTCTGTGTAAAGAGATAAGCTGAGTTTATCATTTTACATGTTATTCGCTTTTCAATGGTCATTGTGTAGGTGTTTTAGCAACGGGGAAGAAACTTATGAGCGAAACCGGTGAATTGTTGTTGTGGAAGGTTGCCAACAGAGTGAAGGCTATCCATTGTATGCAGACAAGAAAATACTATTCTTTGTTAAAGGAACGATTGATTTGTTAACTAACACACTAAGGAATTTCCTAGCCACGTGAAATTGTGCAACAGGTATCTACCTCTACCACACCCAGAATAGTGCAAGGCAACGATCACGCAGCGAAAACCATTTTACAGGGCCCAACCAAGCTTTTCGTCTCATCATAAAGTGGACAAACCCAGAGCCGCCTGCTTATACAAGCTCAGTACATGCAAGTAGGTAACATTGTTATATTCCTAGACTTTCACTCAACTAATCAGGGACTTCCATTGGTTGACTCTTGGTCACGTGGCCTTGACTAAAATCAACCGTATCCCGATCGTAATACATTAAGCAATGCACCCCGCTCGGGCTACATTACAGCACGTGATCAAAGCATGGTGGAAAGTGGTTTGACAGAAGGCGGGAAAAGCACTGCCAGTTTTCTTTTTCGTGAAAGAACACAACGACACAAACACGAAGCCTCAAGCTAAAAAGCAACGATTTTTAAAGTCATCCCAGAAGAGAAACAGCAGCGTGAAAGTCTTGAAATAGAACAAAACACTTAATGTCAGGTCCCTCGCGAAACCAGTTAGTTTAATTTGTTTTTCCTCGAGTCCTGATGTTTCCCGAGACTTCGTCTCAGGAAACATCAGAACTCTCGGGAAAACAAAACTGTTTCCCTCGGGATCTGACATTAAGTGTATAATGTCCCCTAGTCATATCATGCTGCAAATTTTCCGAAGTACTTTGCGCGGAAGCCAAGTTTACTCCGACGCACGTGGTTTCTCCCTCGGGAATCAACTGAAAGACGTCTTCATGAAGGTCATACTTCCATCAGTTACATATTCATGTCGAAACCTGGTCAGTGGAAGACACTGGCTCTTAGCCGACCAGCATGGCCCAGCAAAATCTAAAAATGCACTGTGCTCTTCAAGCAGAACAGAAAAAAAGCGAGCTGCTCAAGGCTAAAGAAATGTCCTTGACACCTCCCAAAAAAATTCACCAGCGCCCGGATTGCGGTAGAGCCTTCCGCTCCCATATTGAAATGATCAACCACAGCTGGGCACACCGCCCAAAATCCCTCTCCTTGTGGTGTTCTTGGTCATCCATCGTCGACATCTACAACGATGAAGAGACGACGAACGAAAAACGGTGTGATAGCTTAGGGATCATGTAAAAAGAAGCACATAAAAGACCTGGGAAAATTTTATACAAGGGCCGGACATATTGTATATGTATTGCCATGGGACATTGGCATTAGTGATGTCTTGACATTAACAGGATGGTACAGCTTGCAAACAATGTGCACGGTACGATTGTGGTGTGACTACTAGAACCGGGGCACTTCGAAGAAGATTGTCCAATCACAACGATTTCTGAAAACATAAGATTCTCAAGTTCTTTGACAAACTGACCAATAAAATTCAAGGTTCATCTACACAACCGTTGAAAAATTTAAAACCGTTTGAACAAACCTGACCTCTCAGGAAACAGCCCTCAAATCCATGAACGTTATTGGTCCGTTAACCAAGAAAGTAGAGAATCTTTTGCTTTTAGAAATCGTTGTGATTGGACAATCTTCTTCCAACTGCCCAGGTTCGAAAAGCAGCACTGTAACGGAGTTCCTCTCCAAAATCATGAAAGGTT
Organism: Porites divaricata; assembly: GCA_038088405.1. Lineage (NCBI taxonomy): Eukaryota > Metazoa > Cnidaria > Anthozoa > Scleractinia > Poritidae > Porites > Porites divaricata. The sequence goes on along the minus strand of JBBMOI010000010.1, from coordinate 11,398,323 downwards.
ATACCGTTACGGAATTCAAGGATTTGTTTGTACAGAAGGAATTCAAGCCGCTGATGAAATGGAGACGTCATTCTTCCAAAATCATATCTAATCGAATTTTACTAAAAACTCCATGCGATACAGAGAAACAATAGCGTGGACCATTGTAGCTGTGACTACAATTTACGATCTTGAGACTTCCCCCAGATTGCACAAATGTTAAATATTTCTCACTTGTTTTATGCACGACCCATCATGGCAACTAACTTTGCTGATTTCTCTCACCTTGTTGAAATAAAGTTACTATCCAAAAGTGAATGCATGGACTGTCAACCAGGACCAAAAACGTAGCTGTTATTTAATAAATAGAAAACGTTTTCTGTGATTTTGCACAACATGATAAAAACACGAGGGGTTCGTCTCGGCTTTGCACAACATTCAGGAATTCTCGCGACCCCTCGAATGTTTAAATAATCCTTCGAATAACATAGAATGATTTTCGATTTATACGTCCTCGAGTAGGATCCACAGCGAAGCGCCCGCCCGACTGTGTCTAGTCGAGAGGCACGAGTCAGCGCTTTTTTCCAATGCCGCACTTTGTTCCGGAAAGCAAGTTTACAAGGGCGTTTGTTTGTCTGGCAAACAGGCAACAAGATATGTTACGAGAAAGAATCCGATTGAGAATGGCCGGTTTCGAGAGGCCAAGATAGTCTTTGATAAAGACGGGGACGCACTCCATGTCCAATGGAATATTAAATGAGTCCTTCCCTGCCCTTCCTGACCCAGGGGGCCGGGTATGGAATAGCAAACAGTTAATGGAAATCCGTCACCTCCGCGGGCTTCACGGCCTAGTCTCTGAAGTCTGCCTGGGACATGCCAAAGCGTTCCTCTGTTTTTATCGGTCGAAGAACTTAGTGTTGGGGGGAAATTCAACGTTCGAAAAATTCAGTAATTCGATAAATATAAGATTTACAAAAATTCAATGGAGTATATTGTATGAATTTTACCGAGTGTTCGATGAATTGAAAGTTTTGGTAAATACAACTTAATTTGATAAATTAACTAGTTTTGTTAAATTAACAAGATTTATTTTTTCATATTTTCAAGCCAGGGCTGTGGTTTTCCCATTGTCCTTTAAAATCTCCTCTCCCCTGACTCTTTACAAAAAAAATACCGTAAAATTCCGAAAATAAGCCCCTCCAAATATAAGCCCCCCAAACTCGTAACGCAAAAAACCCTCCGTTAAATCGCCCCTCCGAATATAAGCCCCGCCCCCCGGGGGGGCTTGTACTTGGAAGTTGGCCTTTAATACAAAGCAAAACAAAGCAAAAACGGTAAGTTTCCTTCCAACTATAAGGCTAGACCAATCGATTTTAAAACGCAAATTTCCCTCAGCAGATAAGCCCCTCCGAATATAAGTCCCTCCAAAAATAAGCCCCTCAAGAAGGGCCTTAGAAAAATATAATCCCCGAGGCTTATTTTCGGAATTTTACAGTAACTTCATTTGATCATTTACATTCACTTTATCCAAAGGGAGAAGTGGAAGATGAGTTTTTACTCACAATTCGGTGGACTGAACAGACTTTGAAAGAATTCATCGGCAGTCTGGATTTCTTGCTCCCTTTTTTAAGTATCCAAAAAAAAAGAAGCCTCGTCCCACTTTCCAACATATTTGTCAGACCACGGGTGTCTGTAAAAGCAGGAACCCCCCAGTACACCTCTGGAACACCCTCAGGACACCCCGAAATACCCTGAAACACCCCCCTGACGGGCCGGACACCCCCGGAACACACTTAATTACAAAAATTAGGTAAAATTCAAAACCAAATAAAACCTAAAAGATCATCAATGAATCAATAAATATCTTTCATCTGTAACTGAAAAACGGAGATTGTGTCAGATTAACGAACTCCCGCTACTCATAACGACTTCTGAAGATTTTAAGAAAGTAGTCCGTTGCTCTTATATTAATACTTGTAAACCTTTTGGTCTGAAATATAGCTGAAAGAGCCGCTACTGAAGTAAAGAAAAAACAATAATAAACCAAAAATAAAATACCTCAGCTAAGGATGCCTACCGTGTTTGAGGAGTATTCCTTATAAAGTTCACTTATTTTGATTCTTGTTTTGTTTTGTTTTACTTTGATACTTCGTCTTTAATTAAAAAGAAAAATATTCTTGGTTTTAGTGTTTCATTTTAATTTTGCAGTTAAAATGTTTTGTTTTTTTTTTCTTTCGAGCGGTAGATTATGTACGTATCACTGCCGGATCCAGACCTTGAGACGGGGGAGGGTGGGGGGGGGGGGGGAGCCCGGTCTCCCAGACCCTGAGATAAAGGGGAACCGGTCTCCAAAAAATGTTATTCGGCCCTTCGGACCTCAGTTTGGTCTAAAAATTAGGGCGAGGCCCGGGCCACCCGGCTCCTCCCCTGGATCCGCCACTGCGTATTGCGTGGATAATGTTTTGTTTTTTAGGTGTTTCCTGGAAGGGGGACACACTCTTGTTTGGCCTTGACGATAATGTGCCCCTGAGCAGGGCATGGCATGGTTTTTAGGGTCTTGGAGCGGAATCCTTTACAAAAATGTGACGGTTGGAAATAAGTAGTCTATATTTGTGGTACCAACAATTTTTTACCAAAACATCCAATTCTACGATTTACTTAGTTCTGTATGCGCAACGAAATGAATCAGCGTCCTAACCCCATATGGTCTGTTTTCTGGAAAAACACAAAAGTTTTCTGGCACCAATCAGAAGCCAGAACGGCGGCGACCGTTTGGAACTGGTCTGGTAAGACATTATCCCCAGGGGCTCTTCTCGCCGTTCTCTGCTTTTCTTCGTGCCATATTTTCCCACCCGTTTAGATTTTCCCTCGCCCCCACTATCTGCCCCTGGGTCTCCGAGGATGACTTCTTATTAGCCCAGTTTTCGGTCCGTACTGTAAATTACGACCGAGGTTTTTTTCCCATCATTTTATTGCCCAAGCACGAAGCGCGCGGGCCATAAATCGATGGAAAAAACTAGGGTCTGTAATTTACAGTAAGGACCGAAAAAACGAGGATAAATAGGATTTTTTTATGGCTTCTTCCTGTTTGGGAGACCAGAAACAAGTGCAGGACGCGCGATTTTACAGAATTGACAGGCGTTTGACGGGCGTCAATAAAAGAAAGAGTTTTTAGTGGCTTACGAAAACAATAGCACATAACAAAGGCTTTCCGAGAAAGTGAAAACAAATGCGCCATGTTCAAAACGTTTATTTCGTCAAACTATTAGAGCGCACTGTCTCTAAGTTTTATCTTGCTAATATAGCGCTGGAGTATTTTGGAAACCGGACACTGTGTCTGTGTTGAAGTTCCTTCCATCTTTCCTACCTTTCGTCGGTCTTCAAGGTAAGTTTGTTGTGATTGTCGAAGGATTCGCTCGTTACTTTTCTTTGGCAAAACATCTTGAATCCCTACCAGTTCATTCTCGTCTTTTCATTTGAGGTCTGCGTTAAAATTTTCAAACACTGACTAGAATTCTCTTTCTCGGTAAGTTTACGATCTAGTTTTATAATCAGCTTCGTTCTCATTAAAACAAAGCTAGCTTAAAATTTAAAAGGGCGAAGTCTCAGGGTTTACAGACATATTTTAACTTTCTTCACTCATCATTTCTTCGAGATAGTCAAGAAAGATTTAGAGCTGCAAAATGGCCATTTAAGTTAAGAATTTTGGTCCGTAGAGTAAGTTATGGACCGCAAATTGACCAATCGCATAGTTAGAACAGACTTAGCATATATAGTAAGGGTTCTTTCAGCTATATTTCAGACGAAAAAGCTAGTAAGTATTCGTATAAAGGCAACAAACTACTTTCTTAAAATCTTCAGAAGTCGTTAATAAGTTGATTGAATTGGTCAATCTGACCCATTCTCCGTTTTCCAGTTACAGAAATTTATTTTTACAGAGGTTTCGTTAAGTATTGGAGATCTGAGAATTCTCCGGCTAAATTTTGATGAAGTGTGGCTATATTATTCTGACAAATCAGACGTGGATACGTTAAAAAGAAATTATGTCCAGAAATGTGTTATTTTAACGCTTAGCCACTTGCTTTATATTCCTAAATATATAACAAATACATGAAATACCTTATTCAAATTCTAGCAGTTTCAAGTCCAACAAAACTAACAGGGGACGTGTAAAATATTAGACTGTTTGCTGAAGCGTGGAGAGTTGACTGTATGCTCGACGCTTTTTATTTGCACGCGAAAAATTATTAACGAATAAATACAAATCATTGAGGCAAAGTTACGACAAGAAAAGTTTAAGCGATAAGAATCAAGCACCCTTATGGATAAAAAGAACGATTTCTCTGTGAACTACTATGGAAATAAATTTGGCGATGTTTACCGTATATAAATTACAGAGTATCAAATGACTATGGAGTGAATGCAAATTTTGAGATTTTTCTATCTTAACGGGGACTTCTAAAACGGCACATTACAAATTGTAACTGCAGAGGAAACAGAGAAGAGATATTCATCGATATTCGACAAATCGTCTATTAAACTCAACACGCAAATTTTTGTGTTCATAGCGAATTTGTTTAAATGTGTTCCGTCCAGCGCTAGCACCTGTCGCCGACAGAGGCGGGAAGAGCTTCTCACTATTCACTCTCGTGGCCAGCATCTATGCAAATTCATTGAAACAAAAAAGCGTTTGCATAATGAAGAGTTTAACTCCCACAGGATTGGTTTGGGGCACCAATATGGCCGCCGTGACGTCATGTAAAAACACTCTGTTGAAAATAAAATTTGCTATCAGACAGTATAGGAAAAGCCATCTAGGCAGGGTTTAAAACACAAAATTTCCAGGCTCAGTTTCAAGCTCTTTTCGGGAAAGGGCTTCGCTCTTTCCAAATATGCTCCTGTTACTTTGCACTATTCTCCTGCTACTGCAATTCTCAATGAAACCACTTATATTTATTGACTCATTGATGATATTTTAGGGATTTTTGGAGTTTTGTAATTTTCTTTGCCTGCTTTTTGTAATTAAGGGTGTTCCGGAGGTACGTCCTTTCAAGAAAAATTTGTTCTCGAGTTTTAACTTAGATTCAACTATTAACAGTTCAAAGAGCACAGACGGCAAAATTCAGCTTCGACAACGCACGCAAGAATGGAATCCATCCGACTCAAGCTCATCGAAACAGACGATATTGGAGAGTTAACTGACTTGATGAGAAATCTCAACATTGAAACAAAAGGATGCAGAGATGCTGAGCAGATGCGAGATCGAATTTGCAAGCTGTTAGAATGCCGTGAACACCAGCTGGACCCAAATAAGGTATTTATAATTATAAATCGTAACGCCATAATTATGCAGTGAAGTAATTAAACGTCCTTTCGGATTACTTTTCGCGCAGTTAAGTTGGAGACGATTTCTCGTTAATTTAGCCGTATTAAATTAACGAAAAATGAAAAATATAAATATTTAAAATATAAAAGCTTTCGGTCCCAGAGGCCTGTTTGTGTCATAGGGGGTGCAGAACAACGGTATATCTCATGCATGAAGCTTGTTTCCTTGTAAATTTTTATGTATGCGAGCTCGAGGAACGGGGAAGATAAATACTACCGAACGATTAAGAACATTACCTGGATGTTTAGATGCTAGGGTCAGTAAAGACACATTTCATCATAAGTTAATACACTTTTACATCTAAAATAATTCAGTTCGACGTATTACTTTATACTATAATTGATTTCTTCTTCGCGTATGTTCAATGACGAGAAAAACATTTCTGAGAAACATGCCCCAATGAAAGGTCTGGATAGATAAAAGATGTTGGATCGATTTTCACTATGTTGGAACGATTTTACTGACAGAGCTAACTCTCATTTTGGGGAGTCGCGAGAAGTGGGATAGGTTGAGCAAATAGAAAGCACAGTGAATGAGGAAGAGCATAAGCCAACACTCCAACTGAATGCTTTTCTCGGAAATAGACCTTATTCACGATACCAGCCATCTTTGTACAGATTAAGGCGTTGCCACGTGGTTTCCCAGGGGAAGGCCAGGAAACTTGGCCTGTCCGAGCATACGAAACGGACAACTTTTACATTCGGACAAGAAAAAAGATGATTCAAGGTGTCCGATTTTTACAAATCAGTTGTAGAGCTCTGATGTTGCCTGACTTTGGATAAATAATAAACCATTTTTGTTCCGTATCTTTTAATTAAGTGCCATGAAATAAACTTTCTTTTGTTTAAGTCGTGTGCTTGATTTCTTCGTGCGAAGCGTCACCGTGGTGGTTTCCACGCGATCCTCGCTGTACAGCATAATTGCATGCACATCAATCATACGTGCTTGTCAGCAACGACCAGCGACCTGAATCGCTTGCTTGCTAGAGCAGTTAGTGAAGCGTATCGGTAATGTCTCAATCAAAATTGTTTATAATGTCTTTTGAAAAGATCACGGGAAGTACTTAACAATAGAAACCTTTAGCATCAGGCAAACCGCAAACCGCAGTTTGCAGTTACGCGTTGCCGAGATTTAAAATTTTAGCAAGACGTTCAGTTCAGTTCAGTTCATTTTTATTTAGGCAAAGTATAATAGAATACAAGAATACATATAGGAATTGCAAGGTTGCAAGGGAGCCCAGAATAAACCAGAAAGCTTATGAAGCCTAGGCTCACCATTCTCAAAGAAATAAGCAAAATAAAATGAAATTCGCCGAGTGATACGTTCAAAATAGGAACTAAACAGAGACTGAGTTAGTTTATGAATTCAGTTACAAGATAAAACAGAGACTGAGTTAGTTATGAATTCAGTTACAAGATAAAACAGAAACTGAGTTAAGTTAAGAATTCAGTTACAAGATAGAAAAAAAATTCACTCTGGACTGGAACAGAATAATTTCTTTTGTTAGTACGGCAGAAATGAATACAAAATCTATTTGAACTACGCGTTCATTGTTTAGGGCCGCCATGTTGTTTTCATCAAGTCGAAGTGCATCACTTTAATCGCCAAAAATCAGCAATAATTCATTGATTCGAGATCAAAAATCCAACAAACACATCGCAAACGGATATAAAAAGCTAGTTCATACCTTTAAACGCAAGGCTGTACAATTTTTTGGGATGTTACTAAAACGGGGAACGGGGAGCGGGGAGCGGAGAGCGGGGAACGGGGAACGGAAGTAAAATAACCAGTAGTCAGCGGTATCCTCCATAAAAAACCAAAAAAATGGCCGATCAAGAACCCGGTAAGATCGATGATGGAGGAGCGTCGAAACAACACTTAAGGTCGCTATTTTACTAATGAACTAATTATGCTCATGAGGTGCTTGAAATAAAACGGAGGTAATAATTTCATGACATTTTTCACCTTTTTGCGTTTTACTGAACAACAAAATATGCTCCAACAGCAGTTGAAAGAAGCTACAGTCGGGACAAAAACTCTCAAAGCACAGCCATATTTCAAACTCAAGCGAATCTATACTGTGTCTAACTCACAAAGCAATGAACTACTTTTGCTTGACGCGTTTCGTAGGGTTTTTAGCTTAAATACATGCTGAAAGATAACGTAGATCGAAGCAGTCAGGTGTATTTCCTCGACAGTAATAGTGTGGCAGTACTAGTGGAGCTCCTTCCTAGCTGAATCGTTTTCAGGCCCAAATTAAAACATGTTGGCGAGGAGATAAAACTGTAAGTCTAATAATATTATATTTACAAACCTATGATGAGAAGTAAGTGCAAATTGTATTATGTGAAAAGATAAGATGGATCAGGTTGTTTAATACCTCAATAAAAGGCAACTTTAAACATATTCATGCAATGTGCCAGGAATATCAACCATACCTTACTCTTAAAGATGACAGTTGTTTCAGAGCAAATGGCTATGCTGTGGTTTTATTTTATTATAACCATGGTTGAAATTTTGCTTCCCTTTGTTTGGGGGTACGGTAATATGAATTTTTTAATTATGAGTTCGAAACAAAGGGATTAAAATTCAAACTTAGGATAAAAGTGAACCACAACTGAGCTGCAATATTAAGTGTTGGAAGTGTACATGGGGAAGTACTTTGGTTTGAAGGTACTTTCTAAAGGCTAGCTGCTAAAATATGCATGGGAAGTATACTTCCTCTGTTTAGCCCTCTGGATGCCTCTTTTTTTTCTAGGGGGAGTCCTTTAATGTTTTTCCAGAGGGGAACTCCACTTCTCTTTAATGAACGTTATTTTTACTGTGGAGAAAAATATTTCAAGCTCAGTGTAAAACTGAATGTGTCAGTGACTTAAACCAGTTAATATTGTCAAGCTGCTCTATTAGCTTAATTCAGTATATTGCAACTTGCACCTACCGTAGAGCATCACATCATCAATGTTGCAGAGGTTGGCAGCTTATTAGAAGGTGGTTGATAAGCCTTCAAGCAAGCTGTCTGTAGTTTTGGAAATAAAGAGTTCAAGGCCTCACACAAGTGATGGGAGGCAAAAGATTGGAGTGCAAATACGTTTTTCAGTAAACACAGGCAACTGTATGTGTATACTGGCCACATTACACTTACTCAATGTTTCATGAACATATCAGGATTTTAAAAAAAGGGGATCGAAGCTTTTAAATGAATAAAAATTCATTTAATGAAGCACAGTATCAAAGAAATTAAAGAGAAGAATCAGACTACAGTAACAGTGACCCAGGGGGGAGGAGGGGGGGGGGGGTTCTCACTGAAGTTTTATACGAAGAGGCTCTGCCCCAGGGACCAACCCCTTACCCTTTGTATGTACCATTTTAGACAGAAAAGGTACCCCTTTTGTATACCCTGCAGCGACAAATGGTACCCCTTTCACATACCTAATTTCGGATGCTGCATCCCTTTTTCAGTGCTGTAAATACACCATCTTTACAATATGAATAAATCGCTAAAACAGGTTTTCTTGTCTCTCACATCCATAAAGTGCGCCTGTGACTGATCTCATTTTGATCCTTCAGCTGACTGAAATGACAGATGTCCCTTTCATATACTTCAACTATAAAAAAAGACCCTTCCCTTTCATGTACCTGAAGCCTGAAAAAGGTAACCTTTTCGGGGGAGCCTCTCTGTTTAGGCCATTATAGTACCCCCTCATGCACTGAGAACAGTACTTGATACAGTGATATTGTATGGTATGAGTTGCACCAAACATTTTGTGCCTATGAAGAGGTACTTTGGTTATTTTAAGTTAATTTTCATTTTTCTTCAAAAGAAAGGGAAGAGTTTGGGATCTCATCCTTAGCAGGGGGTGGGGGGGGGGGGGGGTTGTTAATTGAGGATCTGCAGTGAGTGAGAATCTTGCATTTAATGCAATCCAATGGTTTTGATTCAGAAAGGGTCGTCAGGGGTATTTTGTAGAAAGACAAGTGGCCACTGTACGACTTTGAAGTTTACTGATTAGGATGAGGAAAATGAGTGAATTCGGTTCTATTAGGGTCATTATACTGGTCTATACTGGGCGAACTGACCTGAAACAAATTGTTTCATCACAGAATAATAAAATGATATTATAATTTTATTTTCATGGATCAGTGAAACACTTCAATATCGTGAATGCTTGCAGTGTAGTAGATCTAATAATATTAAAAGCAGAACCAGATTGTTAAAGTAGTCTTCGTAATTATGTGATGACATGGTCAATGACATTTTTCAAAGCAGACATCTCTATCAAAGGAAATAGGAGAAGTCTGCAAGCAAGCTACCTGGCTACTTCGATGTATGTTATCTATCATGGAAAAGTAGTTTATTGCTTTGTGGGCTAGACTCAATATAGATTTGCTTGAGTTCCAAATAAGGCTGTACATGTGCTTTGAGAGTTTTTGTCCCGATTGGCTTCTTTCCACTGCTGTTAGAGCATATTTTGTTTCCTAAGGATAATTGTTTCGTAAAACGCAACGCAAAAAGGTGAAAAATGTCATTATCTCCGTATTCTTTCAAGCACCTCATGAGCATAATTAGTTCAAGTAAAATAGCGACGTTATTTAAGTTTGTTTCGACGGTTCTCTTTCACCGATCATCGGCCATATTGGATTTTTATGGAGGTTACCGCTGACTACTCGTTCCCAGACTTCCGTTCCCCGTTCCCCGTTCCCCGTTTTAGTAACATCCAATTTTTTGTGGCAAAAAACCTTGCCGTAAATCACTGAATTACCGCTGGAAGCCCTTCCTGTGGTTCAACCGTGAACTGCAAACTGCAAACGTGATCGCAAGGCCGTGGTCACGTGACATTTTGCGGTTTGCGGTTTGCAGTTTCCCATGAAAAACCTGATGCTAAACACGACCCACGACCTCTACCCACTACCCACGACCCACGACATTTAGCTACACTCCTCTAATGACAGTACTGTACTGGCGAGAATGTTTCTTCCAAAAAAAAAAAGATCATCAAAGATAACGAAAAGAAATATGAAACCAAGCGCGTAGGAAAATTCCAGTCAGCTTGGCTGAAAGAATTCGACTGCATGGGTTTGTTATGAGCAAGAAACAAACAAAATGCACTGCTCCACTTGTCGGACGTTTCCGGAATGAGCAGATAAAAGCAGCCCGATGTACACTGGATGTGGGGATGGAGTTCAAGGATTCAGAAGAGAAACGAAAAATTCCCAACTTTCTGAAGATGAGTCAGACGTAGAATGAACACATTGAAATACTCAGATGTATCGAAAGAATACACTTTTATTCAATTTATTGAATTAAATGTTTTTATTGGCAATTAAGCTTTTCACTAAACTGGTTGAAATAAAAAGAGAATTGAAAAGAAAGATTCCTGTCCTGTCTGAGGGCACAAACAAGTGATGAAATTTGCCAATGCAAGACATCGCGGTCGAGTAGGATTTATTCTGGACAACAGAAAATGAAAAATGTTTTATATTAAAAAGACGATAATGGCAAATTATTGGTGGAAATGGTATTGTTACTATTTTTAGATGCAGTTTTCACCGTAGGTGTCCTCACAGCAAGTAATAATGGCGTAAAACTTGTCAAAACGCCAACTGCGCATTATTTCCATGATTATTTTAAGCTCCGGGTAAGAACGATAGCAGCAACGGCAACACAGCAGGAACTTGCTGGTTGGGTGTTTCCAATCAAGTAATTAAAATCCGGATCTGTGATTGGCTAGAAATAAAAAAAGCTAAAAAAATAATAACAAAATATTGAAAAAGTGCCTTTTAAGTTTCCGTATATGGAATTTAGCTATTGTTCTATTTGTCACGTAAATTTCACGAGAATCGTATGTGGAGAACGTAGCTCTTCAGCTTTTCAATGATCATCGCACCATCTCGGATTCTTCTGTCGATCCGAAAAACAGTGGTTGTCGTTAGACCTTCTTAGTCTTTCTTCTTGTAACTATGCATCTTTTTGCTAAAATGGATAGTAAGTTAGTATATAACGCCTTTTGCGGCTTTACGGCTCTGTCATTTTTACTGTGAGTGAGGTTTTAGTGATCCACATGCGCGGGTGAAGTGTGATCCATAACAGCTACTGCCGCTGCGGTGACAACAAAAGCCAGTCGAAAGAGGAAAATTCGCTGCGTAGAGGGAATTGAAGGGACAAATCCACAGCAACGTAAAGTTTTGCAACTGGACCACGTCTGTAGTTTTTAACGGGAGACATGTTTAACTCCTGTTCACTTCATTCCGCTAATTTCGCGCGCAAATTTGTCGCGCCAACACAAGCTAGCAAGGTTAGTGATTTGGAATACTTAGACATCTCCCTTTGCTCTTTTCTTGATCACCGTTCCATTTTCAAGGAGAAACGTCGTCTGTCGCCTTGAATAGTGGAAATTGTCTGCAATGCGATTTTGGCTTTACACAGAAATATCCTGAACATTTATTTTCAGCGCAGCACGGCGTCGTATTAAAACATTGTTACGGGAATTTTCCAATTATGGCCACTTCGAATGACTCATTAAAGTTTGCTTTTATGAATGCTGGAATTATTTTTTGTTATTATTTTTTCATTTGTTTGGTTGACTGCCCAGAGTCCACGATTGCTTGCTTTGGCCTGTAGGTTTGTACTCACAGATTCTACTAGTTCAAAGACGATAATTCTTAGACTTAAATTTCTTTTCTTCTCCTCCTCCTTTTTCTTCTATCTGAAATTAATTTACATTCAGGGAAAAGAAAAAAAACCTTTGGAGGTAAAATCATAGCAGAAATAATAAAAAGTGTTACGGATTTGGTGACGTGTTGAAGACACGCTCGTGTGGAACAAAAATAGACACAGGATTACATAACTTGAACGGAAATTACTTGTAAACCTGTCAAAATTATGACAAAAGAAAGGTAAAATATTATTCTCCAGACACTTATCAGAGAAAACGCGCATTTCCTCACATACGATATTTTCCCAAAATGCCGAATGTTTTGCTACGTTCTTGTGAATATAAACTCTTAATATTTAACCCTTGCCTGTTTTCTCGCGTTAGGGACCGGTCATTATTTATCGAGAGGGGGGGGGGGGGGGGGGGAGGGGCTGGTGCAATATGAAATATGGCTTGCTTGATTTTTGCTGACCCACCCTTCTCCTTAAGCATGACTTTCCAGACGCCCCCCCCCCCCCCCCCCAAGAAAAAAAAATAAAAAATCGGACTTGCATTAACTAAGAAATAAGTCTCATAGACATTCTCTAGGTAGCTACACATTTGATTAGTGATTACATAGAAAACTTCCCAAGAAAACAAAGTTATCTCTCAGAAACAGATACTGATGCTAAAGATGACAGTGATGACATTGATATCTCACTGAAACATGGAAAAAGGCAATTGATACTGACCACAAAGTCGGAGTACTATTTATTGATTTCAAAAAAGCTTTTGACACCGTCGACCACAACATCCTTCAACACAAATTATCAGCTGCAGGAATATCAGGTTGTTTCCACGAGTGGATCGTAAGTTACCTCTCAAATAGATGCCAATTTGCCACTGTAAATGGAGTAAGATCTGGGCTGCGACCAGTCAATATTGGGGTCCCTCAAGGTTCCCTCCTAGGTCCTAGACTTTTTGCAACTTATGCAAATGATTTAGCCAACTCGTCCGCAACTGGATTCATTCATATGTTTGCCGACGACACCACCGTGTATTACATTGGGAAGGAGGTTGAAGAAATAGTAGATGCGTTAAACCGAATATTAATTGATTTTAAAAGCTGGTGCGACCAAAATCGCTTGACTGTTCACACTGGTAAGATGGAAGCAATGCTAATCTGCAAACATGCATGTCGGCCCTATGAGACCACTGATATTTGGCAATTACATATATTTCACCTCCAAATCTACCTGCTTGGGTGTAGTAATCGACCACAACTTGAACTGGAAACCTCAAATTAAAATGCTCCACTCCAAATTTGGAGGAAACTTAAATTCCTAAAGTCTATGAAAGGACTGCCTACCTGTGTTCTTGAAGAAATCTATTACAAAGGCATTTTCCAAGCATAACTTACTGCATTGCCGTATGGGGATCCTGTTCATTGTCTTTATTCAATGACCTAGAGCATTTACACATAAAAGCTGCAAAACTAATCCATAAACTCCCCAGTGGGACTCCTGATTGTGACGCCCTTAAAAGGGCTAAATGGAAGCCACTGAGTTACATCTAAAAGCGGAGGCTCGCATCGATAATGTATCAGGTGCATAATGATATTCTACCGGTTCAGCTTACGGCCCTACTTGGAACTCGCTCAAATGAGACTAGTTACAAATTAAGGCGCTCGAACGACTTTTCGCTAGTACGTTATCATAGTGAACTAAGAAGAAATAGCATAAGGTATAGAGGCCCTATAGTGTGGAATTCCATCCCAAAATTCATAAGAAACGTTATTTCTCTTCAGCTTTTTAAAGAAAAACTTAAACTAGCCTCAAAAACATTGGACCAAATACAGTTCGAGAAAGAGGCGTGCCTTATTAAATCTAATGATAGTGCATTTTTATATTTTTAAAACACTCTTTTTTATACTTAATTTTAATAGAAATGTAAATTTTAAGTCATCTTAGATTATCTTTTAGTAGTTCTTGAATCCTAAGGATACATTTCTGATAATTTTAGATTTAAGTTTTAGGTATATATTTTATGGCAGGTCCACACCAGCCCTTTGGGTTGCCAGACTCTGACCTGCCTCATCAAAAATATATGTATGTATGTATGTATGTATGTATGTATGTATGTATGTATGTATGTATGTATGTATGTGTGTATGTATGTATGTATGTAAGGATATAAATGATGACAGTGATGACACTGATAATGATGATATTAATATTGATGACAATGATGATGTTGACAACAACCATTAAGCTAAAGTGATGTTGATGATGATAACAGTGGTTGTGTCGGTTTTAGAGGGGTATGCCCTTTTTAGTGTGCAATTTCTGAGGGGTTAAAAGCATAAAAACTACTCTTTCATAGGTATTTCCAAGGGTGTTCTTTAGGGTGGTTTGGATAATGGAATGGCCCTGTGTTTTGAGAGACAATCAGTTGATTTGTAAAGCAAAGTTAGTGGAAATAAATGTTGATTTTTAGAAGTTATTTTAATAGTAGTCCTCTCCTCTCTTGCTGTATTTAATTATAAGGATGCAGCTCAACATTTTATTGGCTTATACATTTGCATGTTTTCTTGTGCCCCCCCCCCCTTAAACTTCTGCATAAAAAATGGTGACCCACCCCTTATTTGCACCAGCCCCCCCCCCCCCCCCCCCTCGATAAATAATGACCGGTCCCTTAACGATTACTAGCTTTTATTGACGATTGAAAACTACGACAAAAAATAGAGTTTGGCGTTTGCAAAAATTGTAAAATGTTGTAATCACCGATTTTTCGTCTGTGCAACCTTGTTCGGACCTCAGACGTCCGAAGCTTTTCCAGTAACCAGAAATGACAATTGGATGATCCGACGAAGGATAACAGTGCCAAGGAAAACAAGAATTTTGTCGACTGAAAAAAAAAAAAACATGATTGTAGGCCTCCAAACCTTCTCGAAGGCATCTTTGAAATTTGATATTGATGACACCTGAGAAAATTTTGGTAGGTGAAAAAAAATTGTTCTCGCTAGAAATGGTTTCCTGTCGACAGATTTTTTTTGCAAAGCAAGCAAAATTTGGCATGGTGCTAATAGACCTTAAAAAAATTCTGTGATTTATATAAAGGTAAATTCTGAGTACTAAATATTAATGATGAGAAAGTTTCTTGGAGTGTAAAGACTTGTTTGAAAGGCTACAAGGAGACCAAAAACAAGGGTATTTTGAAACAGCTGTGGACACCGATGTAGCCGATGATGTCACCAGTGATCGGTGAACTGGAAAGTACAGTTCCGTAGAGGCACAGGCAGCCCAAGCTCGGTGCATAAATTACCGCATGTTTTCATATTCTTTTCATATTAATGGCGATTTATGCAGTTTAGAATTTGCATGAAAAATTCAACGTAGTTATCAAAACGTAAAAATTACATAGGCATAAATGTAGAAACACACTTTACTTACCTGAAATTGGGTGCTTTCTCTGTGTAACCTGGGCTCAATTCGTGGCCATTTTCTAGGAGTTTGGGGTTGTTTTTGTTGGGTGTTGTTTTCCCACATAATGCCAAGCAAGAGTGGTTACCGTGTGCAACCTCAACCAAGAAATTGCTCTCGCATCACAAAACAAAGGGCTGATTTGCCTTATAAGTATCAAATCCTTAAGGCCACTCTTATAAGCCTCTCATCGTTTCTGCTTGTCATGGGTAATGCGATGCAACTTTGTTTGGAAAAAAATGATGAAACTTTGGTTGGAAAGAAATGAAAAAATCTTTCCGTTCTGGGCAATTTGGCGTGCACTCAGAAATTTCGATGGCTATGCATGGCATGGTGAACGCGAACGGCTCGCAGATCCACAACACATTGACAACGGTTATGACGTAGCTTTATCATCAACAAGACGCTCTAAAAGCGTTGACTCGACCTTGCTTGGAGATAAGATGAGAAATGAGGAGGCAATTAATTCTCAAGGAGCCAGCTGTGTGCGGGTGTGGAAGCCATAGGGACCTTGTGGGGGAGGCCACAAAAAAAAACTGCTAGCAAGCCAGGTTACACGGTAACCATTGACAGCTTTTGGTTCATACAACACTCAGAACTTCGTACGCTTCCCTTTTTAAAACTGGAAAAAGATTAAAGTTACAGTTGGGTACCTGAACTAGCGCGGTTTCCTGTTTCTGTCAAGTCTGAAGTCTTTACAGTGACCCGCGCGGCTTCGGCCAACACCGAAAATCCCCGCCGCACGCGAGAAAAACCTCTGGTTCTTAGGGTAGAACTTGCGCCCATTCGCTAGCCATTAATTACATGTAAAACTAAAACTATAAGGCTACTTAAATTTTCGTGATTTTTTTATGATGTTAAAATTAGGATGTTAAATTTTAGCAATGAATAGAAACACCACACCGTTGGTCCACACCCTTCTTCTTCTTCTTTTGTGGCGTTTCCTTTTGTTTTATTGTTGGTAGTCGACAACAAAAGACTACTACGCTACTAAAAACTAAAACTAAGAAAATGCAATAACTATAAATGAAAGTGAAATTTCCAATGAATTGTGTAGGCACTTATACTGTACTTTTAAGGAATCTTCCACTATCATTTAATCAAAGGTAATACCAGGCAAAGAATCTATGACACCAAGGAAACATCAACAAGACCTCAGTATGAAAAATAAAAACACATTTCTCGAACTAATACAACAATAAATAAACTACTCCAATTTGTAGACTAGTAGTTTCCATTGGAAATGAAGACAAAGCTACCCGTAACACATCCGTGACACATGCGTGACGAATAGTGAAGTCACTGATATCTGAAGTACGGTATTTATAGAGTGCAACGCCACTTAACATCTTCACAACTGCAAAAATCTAGCAATTAAATGCATACAACAAAGTTCCACGAATTGCATCAAATAACTATTCTGAGAAACGTAATACCTCAATTCACGGGAATTTAAATTCCTTGCTTTCGAACTCTTCGAATTCGCCTTTGCAATAACGTAGCTTCTTACACGAAACAGGATTTCGTTGCTATAAGTTTTTCATGTCCTTTTTTATCGACGGTCGAGTAATTTCACGTTTTAAATCGTTTTCGGCGATTTGTTTCTGAATTGACTGAGTAACTTTGTTTAAAAACACGAAAATTGCCAAAAACGTGATCAACATGGCGCGTCACCAGTTTCCACGCGGTCGCCGTTAGGAACGCCTCGGACCTTGATCTCCTTTTGTGGACTAAATACGAAGAAAAGAAAACAGCTTGGAGATTACGACTCTCGCTGCTACCAAAGCTCGAGTAATAGCAGGACAGCCAGATAAAAAATAACTGAAAAAAGCTGGCGTCAAATTGTTAATTATATTCTCGAAAGACCACCATTTCCAAGGCGCCTAAAATGTTTGAAATTAAGGACAGCGATTTGCTAGTCCCAGTCTCACTTGCTTGGAGATTAGATCGAGAAATGAGGAGGCGATTGATTCTACACGAAACAGGATTTACTCGCTAAAGAATTTGATTTAGTGCACGTGTTAGCGACGACAGGAAAAACGTCTGCGGTCGCAGGCTATACGCGTGTATAAATACACGAAAATTCAAAGGCCTCGATTCCAGAGACACTACATCATTGCCAGAGATCAAGAAAGTGTTTTACATGGCACGTCATTTTAATCATCGCCGAAAATAAACCGCATGGTCATCACAAGACCCCATTTGCATACAATGAAAGTTTATAACACCCGACCATCGCAATCAACGCTTTAAAGCAATAGAATTCGTGAACCGATTGTTGTGGAAAGCTCTAAATTTAATCTTTCCTAAGCTTTCTAGCTCCGCAAAACATGTGTGGCTTCGGTCACGCAACAATTCTTATTCCCAGTTTCCACAGTCTTCACTAGGATTGCCTGCGTTGCAGACGCTCTAAACCTTCTGTATTATACAGCGTCTGCAAATTAGTGCGCAATATCGTGTTCGAATCCCACAGAGCCGCAAGCACATATGTCGGAGTTTTTGATTGGCTAGTTTCTTACGCAGTTTGTGATGTTGACAGGCCAAACACGACTAATAGCTCTTGAAAAGAGAGACTGAGGTCGTGATAGTGTGAAACGTGACCTTAGAATCAGCTTTAACAACTGAGGTTTTTCTTACTCTGTTTTTGCGCAGTTTATGCAGTGCATGGAGTATTCTACACTTTTACTAAGGATTTTTTTTTTGCCGCTTTGAGTCCCACATTTAGAGGTTATGAGGCTGGTTTGTTCTATGCATATTGAGTAATTAGCTCCTGTGGTGATCAGTGGTTTATGTTTCGGCAAATGTTTTCTGACGGGATTTGATCACAGATGCAGTTTACCATTAAATGATTTTCTTTTACCTCTGTTTAAGCCCTAAGGTTTTTTATTGTGGCTAAATGACCTTAGTTTGTTTGGTTTTCTCCGAAATGCCTGAACCTGAATGGCTACATAGTGTAGTTTTTTTTTTTTGGCCGTGAATATCATGATTTCCTGATTTGTTTTGACGCTAGAACTGTCGGCTTGATTGCAGAATATGTGGCAGTTCATCTGGAGCGATTGGAAGACGCTGAGAAATCAGTCGGCAAATTTACAAGCAAATTCTGGCCTTGAAGGAATTCTCTCAAAGCATTTGTTTCTTCAGAAGAAGACTTTAAAGCTCCAATTGCTCTTTGATTGTTTACTGTAAACGATCCTTGCCAACTCCCTTCTTTGAATTTTGACATGTCACTGCGCTCAACCGTCACACACACTTAAGAATTAGGCCAATCGCGAGGCGCACATGAAACCAGTAAGAAGCCCGCCCAAAAACGCTCACATATGTCCTTGCGACTCTCCAGGATATTAGAACGAGTTTTTGAGCACTAATTCGCAGACGGACGATACAAATGGTTTAGATGAGATTGTGGGCCTGCTGTAACGCAGGCTACACTACCTGGGTCCACAACGGCCTTTTTAGTCTCGCTTGGGTGATCAGCGAGACTCATAATCTGCAAGCCATCTTTTCTTTATCTTTAATTGACATAATTGCCTCTAGCGAGCTTATCTGGCAATGGACGGTCAGTAAACGGAAGTTCATAAAATTGACAACGAAATAAATAAGCAAAATGAAAACAAAGAAGTAGATAAAGACAAATAAAATTACTAGGTATATGAAAAAAAAATCGCCAATACATAAAATTATTACAAATACTTGAATGGAACGCAGCAACAGAATCAGCACATACGGAAGCAGGAGACAACGGGTTCCAAGTGAGAACAGTTCTTACGAAAAAAGAGTACTTGTGCGCGTTAACGATAGACGAGCAACGCTGGAACTGGAATCTCTGGGCAAGTAGGTACAATTTACCTCGAGTAGGTCGTTTGGGAACGATATCCGTAAATTTCCTGTCTTTATCTTAAAAAACCTTGTCACATCGGTGATCTTCCTTCGTGTCTCAAGATCAACATCCCAAGTTCGATACCATTGTATTAACGCTACTGGAACGAACAGTGATCGTTACAAACAAAGCGCGCCGTACGACGCTGAAAGGATTCGACACAGATAGTGCCATTTTGTGTATATGAACTCCAGGAGACAGAGCCGTACTCGCATACAGTGCGGACCAGGGACAAATGCGCCCGTTCCTTGACAACAGCGCTACAAGACGTTGAGTTCCTTTGGAGTACGCCACAGCCTGCTTTGTCCAATTGAGGGAGTTGGTGATGTAGACCCTTAAATATTTCTGGAACGTAACTCTCTCTGGGGCAGTGTTACACAGCTTGCACGAGAATGACAATGGCTGAAGCTTAAGGGTGATGGACTTGATGTAACATTTACTAGGAGCAAAGTTCATTTGCCACATAGTTGCCCACTCCTTAAGCTGGAATAGGTCATGCTGGAGCTTATCGTGGTCAGCTGAAGACTCAATATGCTGGTAGAACACACTGTTATCCACGAATAACTTGACTCTTGATGATACAGACGAGAGAAGATCGTTGATAAAGAGAAGGGACCAGTTTGGCCCCAGAACAGTGGCTTGAGTTGTTTAGCTACCCAGATGTGCTGTAAAATGTGGGCTTTCGTGAGGCACAGTATCAAAGGCCTTCGCAAAATCGAGGAAGATCACATCGACCTGGCCATGGATGTTAAGAACGCTTGCCCATTCACGAATGACCTTAATTAACTGGGTCTCACACGAAAGTCTTCTTTGAAAGCCATGCTGGTGATGATGATGATGATGATGATGATGATAAACTTTATTTCAGTGTCAGGTCTTCTAGCTGGCCATGTAAGGCCTACTAATAGGGGACACTAAATGATCCACAAAACATCCTTTCAACACTCGAAAAGAAGAAATGAAACAGAACTCTCCTAATATGTTTGGAACTTACAAAACGAAAAGAAACAGTTTCAAATTAAATGGAAAATTCTTACGAAATGTAAACCCTACTGCAACATTAGCAAAAATTGTAGTCTCTGCCTGGATGAAAAGTTCATAATCATCTGTAAAAAAGAACTGTGTAGCCTCAAGAGAAGAAACGAATTAGGAAGTTCATGCCCCCACAGAAACCGATATGTACTTGGAAACTTTAGAGTAACGTAGCTTAAAACCCGCTTATATCACCTTTTTTTATAACGACAGATAATCCTTCTTATATAATGTTTTTGTTACCTAGCAACCCTTTCAACAGTTTCATATAACCTGAATGTAACACATCTACCATAGCAAGCATTTAAATTTTCGCATTTAGCTGCCAGCCTTCCAATTCCAACAGTTCAGTCGTCAAAATTGCCTGATGAGTGTGGTCCTTGCACCATACGAAACAGTTCTGTAGAAATGAAACGATGATTACTGGTGAAACCTGAACTTCTGCGAAGTTATAGCTGGTGCTCCTTAATCAATTGAGTCGAGCGCTCTACGAAATATGTTCTACTCAAAAAACGAATATATATGTTGTGGTTCAAGTTTTTCCTTGGTTTAAATTTTATTTTCCTTTGTTTTCGGGTATGGTAATGTATGATAATGAGTTTTAAACAAAGGAAAATAAAATTTAAACCAAGGAAAAAATTGAACCACAACATATATATATATATCTTTACAAAGAGTAAAATGTAGTGTTGGGAGATGACTGAATTTCCACTAAGATGGCTACAGATTTGCCTAGAAATAATGTGTTGCATGGTCTTTGCAATAAGAGATGTTAATGACACAGGCCTATAATTCTTAGGCTCAGAAGAATGGCCCTTTTTAAAGATGGCAGTGGTATTTGCATCCTTCCAGGCAGAGGGTATAGTGCCGTCATTAAATGATTGTTGAAAGAGAGAGGTGAGGATAGGGCCAACTGGAATGCAGACTGCTTACGATCGCGACCAGGAATTTGATCAGGCCCACAAGATTAGTCAGGGCCGATGGACCCAAGCTGCTTCTTCGTATTTAGGTCCCAGGCGTTCCCAGCGGAGGCCGTGGAAACTGGGATTAAGAATCGTTGCGTGACCGAAGCCACGCATGTTTTGCAAAGAAAGCTTAGGTTTAGAGCATTTCCGGAACGGGTCTGCCCACGAATTTTATCGCTTGAAAGCGTTGCCTACTTGGAACAAGTGAAGACTTCAGTGCTCGCAAAAAAAAAAAAAAAAAGGAGAAGAAGAACCTTAATTAACAAAAGACTGGTCGGGTGTCGTAAACTTTCATTGTATGCACGTCATATGTCAGTGGTGTAAGCGTATGTATCTTTATGGCTTTGTTGGATGTTTGTTGCAGGGGCCAATAAGGTTGAAGGTAGTATGAGGTACTATGCTAAGAACCAATGAGATTTTGGCTTCTCAGTAAACATGACATTGCTGCACTAAAGGTAAAACAAGGGGACTTTGAGACCGTTATCTTCATTCTTCACCATTTTGTCGTCTTTTATCACAGCTAAAGGTGTTTAGAAGCAAAGCATTTAAATATCTTTGTGATTCAAATTTCGAGTACAGCGATGCAGCTGTTCAAGGGTCCATATTTTAGTGTGGCTGCTGGATCAAGACATTTAATATGATTGACCTTATTTGCCAACGGCACAACGTACGTGAATTATGTTTCACCTGCTTCAAAGTGAAGTATAAAAAAATCATATTGTTCGAAGGACTAAGAATGAAATATTAATAATTGGTATTTAGATATTGACTTTAACTTGGAAGTATGTGGCGTAGTTGAGTTTTTAGAAGTTTGAACAAGAGCTGATTTTTTAAAGCTGTACTGAGCAAATTAATTCCGTAAACACGCTTTTTCTTTTACAAAGTCTTCAACAGGCCTTTAAATTCACGTTCCGGCAACTTAAGTGCAACCATATCTGATACATGTTTGCTGTCACAAAAGCAATTACAACGTATTTAATTTACCCAGTAGCTAAGTAAAGATGCGTAACGTTTGCGTCAGCGAATAAACTTGACAGTAGCCAGTTGACGAAATAATCACAGATTGTTTCATTGAGTGGAATAACATGAGATGAGTGGAAATCAGTATTTCGGCAATTTGACTGGCAATTTAACATAAATTCTGTTGGAAGTAAAGTTATGATGTCGGGGTATCAACCTTAGCATTGAATATTGCATAATTTTATTGTAGATGTTTGAGCAAAGTCATCTCGTAAACATTATGCGTTCTTTCACGTACAAAATGCAAAATGGGCAAAGTTCAGCATCTTCACGTGCAAATCGTGTGCATGGGTTATTTTTATAATCCTGTTTACTAACAATGGTCTTTTCTGCATGAGCATGCGCAGCCGCTGAACAAGCGATGTGCATGGATGCACACCACAGGGCATTACAATGTTAGTCCACGCAAAAACAAGACGTTCTACAATTTTCCGATAATCAAACTTTGTATCGCTAAAATACTTAAGGGAACAACTTTCTATTCCAACTGATAACGGGGTGGTAGTCGCCCGCTGATCGTTATTAATCCACTCCCGAAATATGGCTAAATCAGCTATCAACAAATTACTGACAGAAATTCTCTACGGTATCGAGAAACTAATTTACATCCGATTTATAGACAAACACTAAATAAAGAACATTTTGCTCAATATTTACGCATCAGCAATGCATTCTATGCCAAAATCTGCGGTTCTTGAACGGGAATCAAGACACGAGTCGAGCGCCAAACAATGCAAAGCAGCCATGTTCGTATCAGACATCCTTGAGAAACTTGCTCTTTCACCTCGTTCAGCGCATCAGTCTCCACTTTAAATCACCAGATCTTTACTTATCTTGTACAACGACGGTCTTTCCTAAGTTCCTGCTACCATTTCAATGCCAAGCAAGCTTTCAAAGTGAACAATTTGGCTCCTACGACTATGCATCACTGTCGCTGTCACTGGTCGCGTGCTCTTTATCAAGTCAGCGGTCGCGCATGCTCATGCGAAAAAGACCCCTGTCCTGTTGACTAGATTACTTTGTGATAACTCGAATTCCCTCTTGACGAACCCCGAAAGGGGGCAAAGACCTGTTTCATTTTGTAACCAATTCCCTAACTAAAGGCTCTTGTCTTTTAAGAACCAACAGCTTTTAAAACAGGAAGAATTAAGTCGTTAGAGTTGAAGACTGTTTTATTGAGTAGAATCGCACGTGAAAACCTAGTGAATTATCATGATGCAACCATCTACTACAATGATAAAAATCCTGATATTTCGCAATTATTCGGTATTCGATGAGCCACATTTTCATGAAAATCTCCGAAGAAGCCTTCGAGTTTTCCTCTCAGTCAAAATTGGTGAGTTGATATTTATTGTACTTTAACAATTTGTTTAACTTGCACCAGATGTATCTGGGAAAGACAAAGGAAAGTGAATATTTGAATGCGGAACGACTCAGTTGAGCGTTTCGCGTTCTACAGCAATACCCAATTTCGGACAAAAATAGAAAACAGACTATATTTTGAATGAGAAAGGTAGATTCATCATTCTTGGTTACACTGAAGCATTCAAAATAGCTCATGCACGTTAAACGTGTCTATGGTTTGATCTCTGCAATGATGTAATTTCTCTGAAATCGAGGCCCTTGAATTTTTGTATAGCCTGAGACCACAGACGCATTTCCAGTGGTCGTCGCTAACACGCGTACTGCTTCGATTCAGAAACAAATAAAAAGTAAATATCCAGACGTGGGAGTGAAAGACCTTTAGCGAGTAAATCCTGTTTCGTGTAGAATTAATCACCTCCTTATTTCTCGATCTAATCTCCAAGCAAGCAAGGCTTAACGCCTCTGCAAGAGCGTTCTTGTTGTCTACTAAAATAATACGAAGGAAAAAAAGAACTACTTCGTCTTATAAGTCTCGCTACTTACGCAAGCGAGAGTATTAATGTATTTTTTTCTACCTGCGCGGTTAAGAAAACATAAAATTTAAACATGAGTGCATGCAGTTACTTTCCAGGTTTACCGGCTCAAATATCAGGGTTCTTGAAACTGGGTATCTTTCTCCACTTTTTCAGGCATTCCATGTTACTTCAGATGCACAAGCAATGGAAAAGCAGAAGATGTTAAAACTTAGTGAGTTTTATTCTGGTGTTGAAAAAGTAGTAAGTGATCTTGATGACACCTTGCTACAACTGCTGAATACAAGCGATGGCGATGTTCTTGAGAAGATAAAAAGAAGAATGGAAGAAATAGAGAACAAGGAATACGTAGTTCTTGTGGCAGGTGTGTTGAATCTAGTTCTCTACAAATCCTAATGCTGTGCAATAAATTAATTTTACTTTATTCTGTTGAGTTTACAGGAAAGCACATATCGGCTTTTCAATGTTTTATTTCCTCATCCCCCTCTTCGTAAAAAGGCAACCGTGCTCTTTAAGTGCCAACTGTTTTACCGAGCGAAGGCGTTGGACTACACCAATACTGTGCTCGTTCTAATGTACCGTAGGCCTCAGTTTTAGGAACGTACCAGTTTCAAGGGGCGCCAATACGTATCTTCCCAGTTCTCGCCAAATCAAGATATGTCGGCCGTAATTCTTCCTCTATTGCTCCATCTACTGCATCATTAAAGTTAAGAATGATATTTTGATGTCTATGAACGAGCAACATGTCACCCTGCTCGTATTATTCGATTTAGGTGCAGCTTTGGACACAATACATTATGATAAGCTGATTGGTAGTCTGGAGTCTGATTTGAGGAATAACTGATCAACAGTATGTCATCAAACAATTTATGGTCTACGATCTTGCACGGCTCTATCACGGCGCATGTTCCCATAAATGTTTTGATGACATACTGTTGATCCCGCTATGTCGTACCTTCTGCAGTTCTGAAACGTCGAAAATTTAGAGGCTGGAAAAGTAAAAAAAAAAATTAAGCGACCACTAGTTTAAAGCTTTGTTTCATTTTCTTAACGGGAGAGACACATTCGCGCATCTTCCTGTTAATATTTTTCGCTGTTTCCTCACAGAAGAATTGTCAGGCGTACGAAACGTTACACGCCATGATTAGTATGAGTAGAAGGTGTCATTCGATCACATGGCATGTGAGGGCGGGTCCCCTAGTAACGCCCGCGCGTGCTCAAAAAAGACAGTTGCGACGATTGGCCGAGGTCTCTTTTCCTGCTGCCTGCCTCAGCGAATTTCAAGGGAAAAGAGGCCTCTGCTAGCTAGCAGGGAAAGAAATGCACAACTGTACGGAAATCAATCATTACACGCGCAGCTACAGATTATTCACTTATCCACTTGAAACTTTGTGAATTAACTGCATGGTGAGCCGTTTTCCGAATTAAATCAAGGCTCCCATTAAAGGGTTCATTGCGCCTTCCATGTACAGCATCAACAAATGTAAAACCTGTTTTGATGAAAAAGTAATTTCCTGGTGCAGGTAAATTGGCCGAAAATGCTCAATCACTACTTCAATGTTTTCTTGACTATGTTAGTTAAATGGTAGATGAATTGCAAACATTCTATTTTGTTGTGCTCCATGTAGAATATTATTTTACAGGAGTGTCAAAAATAAATATTTATTATTATCACAAAAGCCAAGTATTTCTTGTTTCTTATTTCTTACTTGCGTGCAGGACTTTGCTCTAGCAGTGCTCGGGTGCCTCAGGTGTCTAACTTTTGTCTTGGGGCGACTAGAACAACTTGCTTGTATGACATCTAACCCGAACCGTAATCCAAACCATTCAAACAAGGCACTTAACCCCAATCACAAAACTGGGTGCCAAACTCTACTCGCTAAACTAAGTCCACGATCCCTAACCTTACATGAAAGCTAATCATTTGAAATAAACTCTTAACCCTGATCACTAAAATGAGCGCTAATTTGAAATAAACGCTTAACCCTAATCGCTAAAATGAACGCTAAAAAATACTAAAATGTGACACCTTGATGCCACAAGTTTATTTTACACAGTATTTTAAAGGGAAAGGTACAAATAAATGAGAACGAGTTATGTTTTTAAATATTTCTGACCAGTTTGAAAAATTTCAAGCCAAAGATTAAATTTGAACCACAACAGAGTTCTCGTACAATGAACGAGTCAAAACTCACGGTTGTGAGCGTAACGTATCATCAATGATATTAATAGGTGCATGATCAAATTTTATTTCGTGCCGATATTGGGAAATAATTTTATTTGTGATTCATTCTGTGATCACATAAACATGCTTTTATCTGTGGAGTTTTTACAGTGGTGTTCCTGATATAGTCCCATTTATTCGCTTATCTTTCATATCAGGAGAAACAAGCGCGGGTAAAAGCAGTATGTTAAATCTTATTCTGGGAGAAGAACGTTTGCCATTCTCAGCTTTAAGCACAACGTCTACCATCTGCGAGCTGAAGTATGGACAAGAAAAGAAGATAAGGGTACACTACGAGCAAGAAGGAAGAGGTGTCGAGGAGATACCCCTAGACGAGTCATCTTCTTACAAGAATCAGATATCTGAATTTGTTCATGCCAAATCAGCAAGTGTAAGGGAAAGAGCTCCAGAGTACAAAAAGGTGGAGCTTTTTTGGGATCATGACTTGCTTAAGGTGAGAAGCATTCCAGTCTTAGCTAAGAAAATATAAGCAGCTGGGTCCTATCTTGTTGGGGGAAAGTAATAGTACAGTGTTCGTTACTTGCAATTCATAGACTAAAAGAAAATTTCTGAGCACGACTAAACCAGTCACCACCGTGGTACCAGCTGGATGTCCTTTGGTTAACACAAGACCACAATATTCATGAAGTTACTTATCACGAGTTAGCCTGAGTATCAGTAAGGGTTAGGAGAGAGGAGATCTTAGAGCGAGGGGGGGGGGGGGGGGGGGAGGGGGGACTAGAGAGAGTCGTACGTTGTTTGTTTGCATTAACGGTAGACAAACGTCCCAGTGACATTTAGAGTCTTCATAGCCGATATCATAGCGGCTCAACTGACAAACGACCAATAACAGCGCGACTTAATTGACTAATCAAATCAATAACCAGAGTATAATACTATCAGCTGACGTGATAAAACTTACTTTGACTCTGAAGATGGCTACCGCACAGGTTGCCGAAGCGTCAGTCATTGTCAAGAACAGTCGTATTCGATTCAGGCTACACTAACCCGAACGATCACGCTCTTCCTACTTATGAATTGACTCCTGGGTTCAAATCTTTCACAGATATATTTCTCTTTTCAGACAGGAGTAGTAATCGTTGACAGTCCTGGTATTGGAGAGTCAGATATCATGGATAATATTGTTGTCCAGTATTTACCAAACGCTTTTGCCTTTATTTACGTCATTAACAGCCCAGTGGGTGGCGGCGTTCAGAAAGATCGGGTAAGTGTGAGTAGTTTACAAATGAACAAATATTCTGAGCACACTTGTTCATAATATGAAGAATATTAATATAAGGCATTGGACAACCGCAATTTACGAGGAATTCACATTTGGCCGTGCCCGTTAGTTTTAAAGACCCTAAAACATTAGACCTAAAGAAACTGTTCTACCGGAGCTGTAAAAGCATTCGCTCTAGTCTAGGTGTTGCTTTCGAGATTTACTTTTTGCTTCTAGCGCAACTTCACCTATATTTTTGTTAATTGACCTAATTTTAATTTACACCATCACCAAAAGTTAATGCTACTTGAAAATCCAACGAAAGTTTTTGTATAAATTGAAGTTCCCCAAGGGTTTCCTGCTTTTGCTAAAAGTAACCGCACAAATACATGAACCCGTTTCAAGTTGTCCTTGGCTATGGACTTGTGCGAAAAAAGTGGGGTAAGGTCTGACAAAAGAATTTGAGGGCCAATGAGCATATGGAATCATAACTTGCCTAAGTAAAACTCAATTTTAAAAGCTTGTTTATAGTGCAAAGTCAGTGCACTTAGCTTATCCAGCTAGATTACAGGCACTTCACTCAAATACTTAGAAACAAACAATTCAAGTACAACATGACAGGGCTGGTAGGAGGCAACCAATTGGCTATTTACAAGCGTAGCCGGGAATTTGAACTCGGAACGATCGAGAACAAATCCAGCAAGTGGACAGAGCGTTACTCGAACCAGGGACTGCCGGATTCCATGCGAGTCCGACGCGCTGACCACTCGGCCACGCTGCCTCCTGACAACGTATTAGCATGTTAAAACGAATCAAACATTTGTTGCCTTTTGACGCGCGGGTCAAACGAGTCCTCCCGCTGATGAGGGAGAACTCTTCTTCTTCTGAGGAGACAGATGATATTGTGCTTGATTTAACAGCCTTACAAAATAAGACTACCATAGGTAAGTTACCCTTGATTGGATTAACTATGCGTCATGTACAGTGTACTGACGCTCTCAAGGGGGCCGGAGCTAGAGTCGTAACTGACCCTAGCTGCGCAGTTTTGGAGTTTTTGAAGCTCCAGACTTATTTCTGAGCTCAGCCTCTCCCAAAAAAACGCTGCAATAATCAGGTTAGGGCTGGATCAAAGGGTTGTACATTGTTTGGAGGGTCGACAGGGGCCTTGGAGTCAGATACAGACGTTGTAAGTGTTTAGGCGCTATTTTTGCTGTCGTGTAATAGGGCGGCAATGATGTGGAACAGGAAGGCAAATATTTAGCAAAATCTGAATGCTCTTGGTCGGGTCTACAGTTTTCCTCAGCCAACTTCGGGTTGATGTTAACAAAGTATTCGTTGAAAGCATTGGTGATGCCTCAGGGGTTTGTTATATCTAGTTTTTCGTGAATCAACTTCACGCCTCGTTGATTTTCCATTTTCTTCCTGTGACCTTAGGGGGTGTTTACATGAGAAAACTCGCACCGGCGCGAGTTTCATACCGACGTGACTTTTTGATTTCGTATCGCGTTTACATGATGACTGGGTTATTTCACATCTCGTTATTTGAAGGTACACTTCATGTTGATAAAATGCACGTATGATTCAAAATCGCGAACATTACGCATGCGCTACCCGTTCCAGTCTACTGACAGACCGATTTCACACCGAAACGGGTGGTCGTTTCATGTTTACGTGATACCGTTCCGAGATTTCGTACCGGAGTGAAATTCTCGCCCCGGTGCGACAACTGGAGTGAACTCACGCCGGGGCGACTCGCGCCGGCATGACTTTTTGTGGAGCCATGAGAGGGAACCGGAGTGAACTCGCCGCGTCGCGAAAGTCGCCCCGGTGTCATGTAAACACCCCCTTATTTATTGCTCTCCAAGTATCTCTAGGTTCAGAACATATTATCAGCAACGTCACTTCTATAATATTCGGTTTTCGTTACTTTTATCAACTTATTCGTTTCATTTTTTGATTTTAAGTAGCACGGCCAGAATTCTCATTGTTAGTTCTGATTGCGGTTTTCTTAAGATAGTCCCGATGGCGCAGTTTCGAGAGCACAGTTAGGCTGATCCAGGGGGAATTAAATAATTTAATTTCTATTGTTCCTACATGACGTCAGGACCGTTTATGTACTCGCCTAAATTAGACCAGGCGGGCTACATTAGCTAAGTCTGTCTTTAATGTCTGTTCATTAAAATGTTTGTTGGAGCGACAGCGAATGTGTCTGTGACCCTCGTTGGTGGGAACAGAAGTTCGTCGATAGATTATTTCATAGTCACTTTAACCAAATCGTATCACTCCTGAACTCACCCCCTTATCAGGGGCGTTTGTAAGAACATGATCAATAAGAGATTCACCATAAGGTGTTATCCTGGTTGGCTCGTTAATCAATTGAGTGACCGTCAGGCTCGTCAGGTAATTGGTCACAATTTGTATCACCGAAAATAAAAATATCTTTCACTGTTGAAAGATTACATTATTACTGTTGTGTGATCCTCTCTAGTTCTGTGGTATTTTCTGAGGTAGTCTCAGCCACGTCTCGGCAGCTTCCCGCAGCTTAGAAACAGAACACTTTCCGCAAGATTTGAGCAATACCATGGATGGCTGACAATCCGACAACTGTGCACTTCCAAAAAATTTCAGGCAGACTAAACCTTTCAAATCAGGCCTTTGCAATCTTCGAGAAAGTTCCAAGCGCACCAGTCACGATGGATATTATTGTCTCTTTCGTGACTCTATGGATTCTTTTAATTTCAAGTGCTAGTTCTTGGTCCGCTGGCAGAGCAGTGTCGGTAAGTGTCCACTCCTGAGTGTCTTTGTGCACCACAATAATATCTGGTCGATTGCACTTCCGACGCCTGTCCGTAAAGATAGTTATTGCGTTCGAGGTATGAGAACGCAACCGCTAATTTGTGTTGGGCGTTTTGTGAAATTATTGGGTGTCCTGTGCAATTTATAAGGGAGGTTTTTTCGAGATTGCACGTTCGTCGTTGTCGTCGTAGACACACATTTGCCTCGCTTGCTTACGTTTTGCCTCGTTTTGCCTCTTCGTAAAGCGTTCATTGTCGTTCATCTTCTGAATCTTCGTAAAGCGTACAATCGATCTGTGATTGCTGAATCGCCCAAAGCCTTCATCTGTCAGAAGTTTGCTGTTAAATTTTAGTTTGGATTAAGCCTTCATATTTTCAGCATGGTTCGTCACTGTCTTTGGAAAATGTGTGCGACTGCTGGTGCATGCATCAATGAAATCGGGTTGTTTAGCTTGGCGGCCGTTGTGCCACAAAGTAAATCTACTGATGTGAAGTAATGAAATAATTCATTTTGAACTGCGATGATCTTTCTTCACTTAAATCTACAGAGTTGTGTAGCTGGGCGGTCGTTGTGCCACACAAAGTAAATCTAACCGAGTTTAGTGTGTAGTAGCTCGGCGACCTTTGTGCCACACAAAGTAAATCTACCGAGTTCTGTAGTAGCTTAACGGCCGTTGTGCGACAAAGTATCTCTACCGAGATGTGAAGCTCGGCGGCGCCTTTTCATTTTGACTTGTGATATTTTCGGCACAGGACAAACAAACATTTTAGCTCTATGTTAGTTATTCGTAAAAACTTGTAAGCCAGCCCACAGTAGCGCCCCTCAAGTTACTGAAATCAACAAACTCGACTAAATCAGCCAAATTACTGAAAAAGTTATTGACGTGAGCACTCACATTCCACTGAAGGCTTTAATGATTCACTTGAGACGTGTGAAATTAAGAGGTGTAGAGTAAGTGGAACAGTGTTCAAACACAATTCATTTAATTGTGCCCGCGACTTTCACCACAAAAAATGCGGTCTTGGGTCTTTCATTTCAGCACAATTTAAGAAGACTTCTTGACAGTAACTGTTTCATTTTATAGTAAATTTCATTAATTGTCTACATGTGGAATTCCCAGTAACTAAAATTAATGATTACATCTACAACGTTGTCAACTGTTAGCTTTTAACAATAGCTGGACCGAGGCTTAGTGCGAAATTTGAATTCAGATGTGTAGCGTAAAAAGTAAATTCAGTGTAATTCATTTTGTCAACAAGTTGATAAGTGGATGCTCATGAAAATAACAGAGATTGTTATATTCCTAGACTTTCAATCAACTAAACAGGGGCTGTCATTGGTTGATTTCTGGTCACGTGGCCTTGACTAAAATCAAATGTATCCAGATCGTTATACATTACAGCTCGTGATCAAAGCATGGTGGAAGGTGGTGTGACAGAAGGCGGGGAAAACACTGCCAGTTTTCTTTTTCGCGAATGAACGCAGCAGCACAAACACGAAGCCTCAAACTAAAAAGCAACGATTTTTAAAGTCATCCTAGAAGAGAAACAGCAGCTAGTGGAGGAAAAAGATGCAGATAATGTAAGGAAAGTAGTTGTAAATAATTCATTCAGTGGTTTTGAGAATTAAATTTGTGTTGTCATTAATAATGTGTCGACTGTTTTGGTTCGCTCCAGTTATTCTTTTGTTGCTGTTGAAGTGAAAGTCTAGAAATATAACAAAACACTTAATGTCACATGCAGTTCCCTCGGGAAACAGTTAGTTTTGTTTTCCCTCGAGAACTGACATTAAGTGTATAATATTATCCGAAGAAATTTTTTGATAAAAAAAAAAAAAGTTTACCAGGGCTAAGCGCTAAAAAGCCTTCGAAAAACTGCGACTCGTAGAACATCTATAGCACCAGTTTAAATTGAGGTTTCCCCGTACGCAACCCTTACGTTCAAATAAGCTATAATCATATTTATCTATCCACCCTGCTGTCTCAACTGCTACCTGTACGCCTATCAAACATATCGAACGCACTCTCCTAAGCTCCGATTACTCCTTGTTTTATTTCATTGCCACGGAAAGCACTAACGTTGCCCAACTTTCCCCTGGGGGAGTCTAGAGATTTACATTAACATTTGATTGTCGTTTTATCGCCTCTCAGCCAGTCAGAAACTCCGGTTCGCCTGGTTGTTGGACTATTCAAAATAAAAAAAGAAATAGGACAAATAGGGCAGGCGGGATTTTCACTTTCTCCCAATCTTCACGCAGCTCCGCCGTCAAAAACCTACAGCACTGACCCCCTAATCGCGTCAGTTCCGCGGGTAGGCGGTATCGCATGTTTTGTCTAGCAATACCCAAGAGACAATAATAGCTCATTCTCTCTTGCAATACCTGGTGGCGTTTTGCCGCTATCAAATAAGCATAAACATACTGACGCATGCATCTAACCTGTTCGATCATTTGACTACTAGTGCTCTAATCAACTTAATTTTTAAACAAACTTCAAACTTTGTTTGTTTTCAGTTACAGCAGCTTCTAGACAAGACCAAGAAACTGACAGTTGATCAGCAAGTGGATTTTTCTCCTAACTGTGCCTTGTTTGTATTTGCAACAAGTGGGACGGCATTTTGCCATCAGAGGAGGAGAAGGTGATGAAACATATCACAGTCCAGCTAAAGCATTGTTGGCCAAATATAGACCCTGGCTGTCAAATCATACGTCTTTCAACTACAAAAGCTTTAAACATCCAGAAGTATGGCATCATGAATGAGGAATTTGCCTTGCTTACGGAAAACATTGGGCTTTTGATTAAGAAGAGCATTGAAACTCGTCTGGAACAGCATTGGAGGTAAGTTATTTGGTTTTAGAAACGGTAACTGCCCTGGAATAGTCAGGTTCCTTGAATGACGGACTTTAAAAGCCTACTGTAGCCTGCGAAAAGATCCGTTTCTCCTCGCTCTTCGCCGCCGGGGACGTTTTGCGCGGAGGAACGTCTGTGACTTAGCGGCAGAAATTCCATACTGATGACGCAAATCAATGTTTACATAATAAACCCGGTATTCATGGGGTTCCAATTATAAATTTGTCCAATTTAATGTGTCTGCTGCTCTATTTTGGTTAAGTGTTGTGTTCATCTGCCAACGAGCTTCAGCGGAGCTCAAATGCTTCTTCTAGAGAAGACTATATTCCACAAATATTGACTGTTTTGTTAGAGATTCTTCCCGTTTACATTTGACCTTTGTGGCCGTTTGTCTTAAGAAATAGCGAAAACAATAGACTGTTTACAGTCCCCTATTTTTTCGTGAGATCGTCTAGATATAGAGCTTCTTACCGTTGATGGCGGCCATCTTGATTTTCAAATGTACCGAGGGGGCTGGCGTGAGGAATTATAGCTCTAGGGGGAGGGGGGGGGGGGCGAGAAAAATAGAGGGACTGTAATAACATCACTGCAGCTTGCGTTCACGGAGCGCGTTGTACCAGCAACGCAGGCGTTTCATTGATCATTAGACAATAGATGTTAATTTGCGTTGACAACAGGTTTAGTTTAAGTTGCTGACACTGACAAGTCGTTGACAAGTCGTCATTTCTATAAAACGTACGCTTTCATTGGCCGGTTATAAGGCACATCTTAAGCCAACACAACATACGGAGGACTTTTGGTAGTCTGAGGGTGAATCACGTGACATG
The DNA here is from genome assembly GCA_038088405.1 of Porites divaricata. NCBI lineage: Eukaryota > Metazoa > Cnidaria > Anthozoa > Scleractinia > Poritidae > Porites > Porites divaricata. Next base: position 11,364,135 of record JBBMOI010000010.1, on the reverse strand, counting down.
CTTTAGAAGCAGTCCGGCCAGGGGAATGTTGTAACACTGTTTCTGCCAAGCAAACTGAAATTTAACGCTACGCAGACGCAAAAAAGACGACCTGTCAGAAATGCCTGGCTTTTTATCGGGAGGTTTAACCGTTTTAATCTGTGGTGACGCGAGCATGCTAAGCGCTTCGATTGGGAAAATGTTTACCTGTGCATATTTGGTCGATTTTATTTGGAGGAATGGCCCAGAAACTGTATAAAATCACTGTTTCCAAAGGAGATATTTGTAAACATGCGAAAAAGATGTAAATATGTCTGGCATGTTTTTCATCGCCAGCTGAGTTCTTAATTAATGAATGGTAAAAGGCGTGAAATTCCTGTCACGCCTCCTGAAGGCGAGCTGCAGTGATGTTATTACAGTCCCTCTATTTTTCTCACTTCGTCCCAAACTGCCCCCACCCCCTAAGTAGTTTTGACACTGATACAAGATGGCAGCTCGTAACGCAAAGTGCTTCATCTCTACGATCTTACGGAAAAATAGAGGACTGTGAACAGTCTACTAAAACAATGTAACTACTCCGTCGACCAATCAACGCTTCTGACCGGATTCCGGACAGATTTTACGCCATCAGTATGGAATTTCTGTAGCTGAGTCGCAGACGTTCCTCCGCGCGAAGCGTCCACAGCGGCGAAGAGCGAGGAGAAACGGATGTTTTCGCAGACTAACCCTACTGTCCATTATTACTCAAATAGTAAGGCTATACCTGGAGCCCGTTAGGATGCAGGTACGTGAAAGGTCTGAGCAACCGTAAAATCTTTACACCAAAACAGTCTTATTAAACTTTATCAGTCTCATGATCTATCGCACGCCATTTAACTGAAGAGCGTTTCGAGCGGATCCTTCTTTGTCACAGTTTAACAGGTGTTTAATTTCGGTTGTCCAGTCATTCTGTCGTTGTGAGTTTTGCTTGAGTCCTTCAATAAGTCGTTCGTACCGTGCCGGTCCTGATTGTTGACTACGATTCAGTGGCATTTATTCTTAGTTATAAGACCAGCTCTATTCAGGATGTTAAAATAAGGAATTGTGCGTTTTACGATAAAAGAACCAAAGTCTGCATATTTGTAGGCCTCTGATCTGTGTACTTAAGAATTTTTGATATAGAGGCATCGCTGAAAAGTCATGTAACAGGAGTAAACCAGTTTAGATAAAAAGAAAAATGTTGACGGTAGCATTTCTCGGAGTAAAATTTTCGGGTAATTCGCTGATAATTATGTCATAAATGTAATAGAAGTGCCAGGTCCACTAAGAAAAGTGCCATCTCCGTTCATAGACCAGCGCATGGAAAAGACTTCATCGTGAAAGATACTATTTCATCGGTAAAACCCCTCAAATAGCGTGTAACTTGAGAAATTTTGAAAAACACGAGACAGAAGCAAACCAGACACGCCAAACGCAAACCAGACATAACATTGTTATGGAATGAATATAACAGATACCATGTGATGATAACAGTTAGAACCATTAACCAAGCGGGGTCAAGGACAGATAAGGCCCAGGCATTCTTTGTAACAGTTATGTTACTTATGTATCTGTTAAAACCTGGTTATAACAGTTATGGAAAAAGACAAAACTGTTGTTTTCTGCAGCCAATGAATTAATGACTGGGTTTTCTAGAGTGGGGTTTCTCATTAAGTCAATCGATATGAGCCCCGGAACAGGTTTGTTTCTTTGACAAAGAAGTCCGAATGTATGAAATCATATGAGAATGTTCCTGTATACAGTCAATGGGCTTAACGTGAGTATTCTGCTGTGTATTGTACATGTACGCGTTATTTAGTATTTCTTAGCAGCTCAGTAGCAATAAAAGCCAAGAGGTTATCTCAGCGCTGCTGGACAGGTATGCATGCAAATACGTTATTATTTTATTTGCCTGTAATATTAAAAGTTTCATTAAGTTTTAATAACTATTGAGGGAATTTTATCCGCTCAAAAGCCGTTGCAATCATTTTGCGACTCAAAGGTCGACCGTATATACTTTGAGTTAATTCCAACCTCATCGTTTTTCTCTAATGACAGTTGCTTGACCTTGCCGTTCGGAAACTTGTTTTTAAAGTGTCATCTTGAATTACAATTTCTCTTGACAATAACAACACGTTAACTTTTACGGGTGAGTTGGAGTACGTTTTTCACTTCTACTGGCAAATGGTCACTCGTAAAACCTGTTATATTTGGTACTCTTAATTTTACAGTTTACTGCGAAAATCAAGTTTACACCAAGTTAAAGAAAGCATTCTTATTAACACACATACTTTATTTCACCTTTGGTGATAACACAAACATCGTCAATTAAATCTATTTTAGATTGCCCGCCAGAATGGTCGGTCAAATCAATGGCAGAATATCGGCTTATGAGCTACTGGTTTCATCGATGCTTAATTAAAGGCCGTCTTCTTAAATGGTCTAACGGCCTCAACACAATTCAGCTGACAACTCTCACTGTCTTCAAAAAAAGATGTGTTTTACATAAATTAAGCCTCAGAGTTATCTAAAGTTCGATATGAACGCGGGTTTTATAACAGTTATAATTAATTTTAAGTTTCATTAAGGTCTATTAAGTGAAATTGTTATCTGGGATGTTCCAATTTGAGACACCAGCTTAAATGGTGGACATGCAAGTCCGAATGTAAATCATGTGAGAATGAATTAATGTTCCTGTATACAGTCAATGAGCTTAACGTGCGTATTCTGCGGTGTATTGTACATGTACGCGTTATTTGGTAATTCTTAGCAGCTCTGCAGTAGCCATAAAAGCCGAGAGACTATCTCATTTGCCTGTAAGAAGTTTCATAAAGTTTTAATAACTATTGAGACAATTTTATCTCAAAAGCCGTTGCAATCAGTATGTGACTCAAAGACCTTATGTACTATGAGATCCAACTTCACGCAAAATCGTTTTTCTCTTTCTTGACATGTACAGTTGCTTGACCTTGCCGCTCGGAAACCTATTTTAGTGTCATCTTGAATTACAATTTTCCTTGACAATAACAACACGCTAATGTTTACGGGTGAGAGTTGGACGTTAAAAGACTTCCACTGGCAAAATGGTCACTCGTAAACCGGTTATATTTAGTAGCCTTTACGGTTTACTGCGAAAATCAAATTTACACCAAGCTAAAGAAAACATTCTTATTAACACACATACTTTATTTCATCTTTGGTGATAAAACAAATATATATTAGATTGCCCGGCATGTTCGGTCTAATCAATGGCAGAATATCGGCTTATGTGCCAGTAGTTTCATCGATGCTTAAAGGTGCTTAAAGGCCTTCTTCTTAAATGGTCTAACGGCCTCAACAACTCTCCACTGTCTTTAAAAATTTATGTTTTACATACATTAATTAAGCCCTAGAGTTATCTAAGATCGAAATGAACGCGGGTTTTATAACAGTTATTATTAATTGTTTCATTAAGGCCCGTTAAGTGAAATTGTTATCCCAGCTTAATATTTGAAACACCAGCATAAATGGTGGACATTGATAAAAAGATGCACTTCGTGTCAAAAATACGATCTGTGAACATGTTGGAAACGCCAGCTTTCACTTAGCTTGTTCAAAATTTTTGGGACTCAAGTTTTTTTTTTCTCTTAAATTCCTTGTTAGTCTGACTCAGTGACATTTATTGTCCACATGTAATTTATCTGAAATCTCTAAAGGCCCGCTTGTTCCCTCGCAGAGAAGCTGCAAGGTGACCGGAAATATAACCTGAGATCAGGCGTTAATTTTTTTTTTTATTTATTTTTTTTTTTTTTTGCTTCTTTGCTCGAGAGGGAAAAAAATAACGCCTGATACATTTATTTAACAAGCCGTCAACTGCCCCCTAATTTACATAATGTAACGTCTGCTTGACCTGTCATGTTATTAGACAATAAGCGTTTACCATAAGGGAATCAAATTTTGACGCGAATAATGTCTCTTTTGAAATCAATTTTAGGGAAAAGAAAATTTTTAAGTTCGCCCATGTTCAGATGGCGCTTCCTAAAAAAGAAATTTAAATGTGTTGTTTTTGTGATGAAATATTGCTAGCTCAGTAGCTGGAGATGCCGTACCTTTATTTAACAGCTACAAATAATAAAGAATTTACTGGTTAAAGCTCGTTGACTTTGTTCTGTACCGAAAGCAGTGAAAAAAAAAAATTAGGCTGAAGTACCATATTTCACGAACTGACAGGTGGTGTGAAAGCGAAGATCGCTCAGAATAATTCGCAAGTTTCTGAAGGAAGAATTACAGTCAAGCCAGGTCAAGATTCCGTTCATGAATTGATTATCTGAAAAGTGAACCCGTTTGTCGCTTCTGTAACTTGTAGCCGGTATCAAATTGCATTCAAATGATCGGTGAATTTTTAGTATACGATGAGATGGAAAATATTTTAATGGATGAAATTTCTATTTAGGCATTCTTCAAATTCAAGAAAACTGAGCCGGCAGAAATTTCATAACGAACTCGCGTGTGCATTCACTGCCGCATTACGCAAGCAAAAATGCAGACTGAAATCAATTAACAACAACTAACGGATGGCGGCCTTTTAGCCAATCGAAACGGCGCAAATCATTCGTATTGTTTCCTATCCAATCAGGAAAAAGTCCAGATTCTGGCATTTTTACATGTGATCCGACAAACAAATGTATCATGCCCTCTTCCCGTGAGAGACATAAAGGGCTAATAGGGAGAGGGCATGATCTCAGGCTACCGGAAATACAGCAATTTAATTCGGTCGGTCCAAACAAAAACAAATAAAATTAAAATAAAAGAAGACCACTTTAACTTAACACTGGATCGGTGTTATACGACATCTTTTATGCAGTGATTATAAACGGCGTTTTAAAGCTCTTTCTCTTTTGGCAACAACACGCTAAAAAAATTATTAGATGTCGCAGAAAAAGAAGTTTAGTACATCTGCCATTCAACACTTGCCTTTTTCTGTTGTATCGGTTGACGCGTTTTCACGTTCAGTTCAGTACGAGCTAAAAAAATATTATTGTTATACATTGGCTGATGTTCGCAGTCCAGATTATTTCATTTCTGTATCTTATTGATCTTACATGTAATGAGATCCAAGGAAGCAATCGTTTATTAATTTAATCCAAACTCTTACTCACTTGAGAGTCTTTATTGCTTTGAATCAAGCTCGGACCAAAAGAATACAGATTACTTTCAGTAGTATTTTTAGCCAGCATGTACTTTGTCGGAATTATGAAAGCTAGTCGAAGTGGCCACCGAGTAATGGGTGAATTTAACTACCTCTCGACAAGTATGTATAGAGTGTAGGATTCCCGAGCGGAAATAATCTATGCTCAAGTAATGTTAACAAGCTACAATTTTACATATTAAATAAGTAACAGTAAACATGAACTTACCTTAAGGTTATTTAGTATTCTAGTAGTACTCTGGAAATAAGAGCATCCCTTCCAGAAGGTCCAGAGAATATTACCAGAAATGAGAACTTCTGCAGTGAATAAACGCATAAAATTTTCTTATCAGTATCACATAGAAATTACACAGAAATAGTGACTTGCAACTGGTTCAACCCGCCGGAATTCTCAAATCTTTTAAATGAGTTAGGACACAGTGCAGGCCAGCGAGCCATACGAAAGAAAAATAGAAAAAAATCGAAAAAGTAGTAATACGAAAAAATAATTGAAAGGTAACCGTTGTAAATAAGTGTTTAACGCCAAAAAGCGCTTATTGTAACCGGCTAATCACTAAAAAAAAATTATAACCCTAATCCGTAAAGCGAGTGCTTAACCATAGTCAGTAAAATGAGCGCTTTACCCTAATCAGTGAAAGTCAATCAATACTTCTTGTAATTCTGCTGTACTTCAACATTCTTTGATGTCTTCACCGTTGAAGATCTTTCTCAATAATTTTTCTTAATGACAGATATTAGAGGAAGGAGCGTAAGTGATGCTACTGGTATATATCTGCAATTTTTAGGTAGTCTAATAACACTAATACTGCATGCGTTTAAAAAACGTTTCAACTGTAGACAAACAGATACAGTCTATGAACCTTAAAATTCCCACAGCTTGCGAGATTCGCCTCTTCAGTTATCCCATGGTCCAGAAAGCGCTAGTGCTGTTTTAAGGTCAAATTAATTTATCCGTAGGAAATGTATAGCCACATCATTTTATGAACACTTGTGGCCGGAACTGAAACATAACCTCTATTGGAAGCGTCATAAAATCCTGACTTGACCTTTTAAAATGAAAACCTAAGGTCTTGTCATTTCTTATATGCTGATTTTCAACTTGTAATGGGCCGACATAAATTCATCCAGTGCGGCGCCTATAGAAAACGCTCGCCAAAAAAAAAAAATGGAAAGAAAAGAAAAATCACGAAAACTTTTTGAGGGCCTGATTTCCAAGATCTTGAATTGTCTCACCAATAAATCCTATATGTACAAATGTCTGTTCGTATTTTGTCAGAGGGTGGGTTGGCTCAGAGTTACCGAGTTCTCCTTTTTCCAACGGAGGCTCAGTAACTGGGCTGAATTTTTTTCCGGGATCATGTAAGTACCGTTCAGTGCATTTACTGAGATGAAAAATATTCAAACACACATGTACTTATCCAATTTTATAACCACGTACCTAGTTAACCCACAGCCCCCCCCCCCCCCCCCCCCCGTCCACTCCTCCTCTGAAGCTACGGACCTAGATTTTCCCAAGAATCTTGGCCTGGTGTATAGTTATGATAGAATAGAATTAGTCTCCCGCCCCTGCCTTAGAACGGTCCGAAAAATGTACCAAAGAATGGTCCCAAAAAAATAGTCTATTCCTATCTATTCCTTTCTCAAATAACTCTACACAGTAATTGCATATTACTGTGCTGATTGTACTTTGCTAGAAGTGAAAAACGATTTCGGCACACACAGGAAAGCACAGCAGACAGCCTATATCTCTGTTTCTTGGATCAATCCCCCGTCTGACGATGCAGTTAATTAAACAACAGGTCTGTTGAATGAACATGATGTTAAGTGCCTCCGCGAAAATTGCGAATGAAGTCAGAGACGCGACACGTAGTTCAGAGTGAAACAAACTTCATCTATTTTATTTTTCAATTCGAAACAAACTGTCCAATAGTAACTGAAAAATTCCATTCTGTTACTCTGAAACTCTGTCATTTATTACCGGGGCCCAGCCTTCTCCGAAGGCGGGCACCGGTCTTAAAATGCAGACGGTCCGTTTTTTCATCGTTACATTGTTAGGGATATATCGCTGGCTGAGATATATCGCTGGCTCGTTACTCGCTGGCTCATTGAAATCTTATCCGCCATTTTGGAAAGCACGAGGCATGGAGGACATTCAAGAAAAAGATTATAGCTTTTTGTTCCCGAATCTTTACGATGCATTAGTTTATGAGCGAAAATTTAAGAGTGAATATTTGGAGAGACAAATTTACGAGCGATCACTTAAGAGTGAACCTTCCATCCTGAAACTTATCGAGAATAAGAGCGACTTATCAAAGGTATCTACATTGAGTGAACCTTCCATCGTGAAAGTTATCGAGAATCAAAGCGAACACTTATCAAAACTAACTTTATATCATCTTAAAAACGTGCTACAAGGCGATCTAGACGTGCTCGTGAACCGAGCAGAATTCCATTGCCATTTCTAAGAGATCTCAACAAGAAGAATAGCATGTTGAAGAAATTTGTCTTCAAAAAGATTTCAATGATTGATATACCGAAGTCTTCAAAACTCCATCGCTATGTTAATAAGGTGAGAAAACTTTATCATGCACGATATAAATGTAATAACAAACGCGATCCAAAGATAATTAACTTAAATAAAATGGCTATACCCAAGAAAGCTTATTTGTTGTCTTTCTTTAGCAGGCATTATCACAGGATAATGAAACTAAAATGTAAAGCACATCGATATTTATCATTGTTTTCTTGCAATTGTGTGAGTCATATGACCAATTATGTGAATTTCAAACTAAGTAAAGATGTTGAGAAGAATTCAGGACCTACTCAATACAACACTGATCATCATGAAGTAATAATTAGACGTTTTATGCAAAATCACAGCTCAACGATGCAGTTGACCTCTCCTATTTGCTCTGAGAATTTGATGCAGTCAAGATTAGGTGAACTTGGTTTACAATCAATAGATGTTGGCGGTGCGGGTGATTGTTTCTTTAGATCTGTATCACATCAATTATATGGCAATAGCAACCATCATTTGCGCATACGTACTGCTGGGGTTCAATTTATGAGAGACAACCCAGAAAGATTTATTGAGAGCAATACCGAAAGTTCATGGCTTAGATATCTTAATAATATGTGTATTCAAGGTACATGGGCTGATGCACTTATCATTCAAGCAGTTGCAGATGCATTAAATGTTACTATAGAAATAGTAGAATCTAATCAAGGTTTTGCACCACTTACTACTGTTTACCCAGTTCAGGAAAGAAATACTTCCTCTACAATTACTATAGGTCATATTGATGAATGCCACTATGTATCAACCACTGCCTTACAATCAAATGCCTCCATTTCAACATGCAATGAATTAACAAATGATACTCAGTCATCAATAAATAAGCATTTTATTATGTCCATATATGCAGTTTGTTTCTCTGTCATCAAATCATGCACTTACTGGGATTCTTCAACACTACAGGCTCTCCATGAACATGCATGTTTGTTCTATGAGATGTGTAATGTAGACCGTGTAGGCAAAATGCCTAGTATTATAACAATCTATGATGCAGAAGTCAAAATAAAATACTCACACTTGAATCAGGGCTCTTTAACACAGTGTTATCTTGTTAATAAGGACTCTCTAGTTGAAAGTATTTTAAAAGAAAATAATAGAAGTTGTGTTATACCCACGGGATACTTATTTTGTTGTAATGATGTTCATATAAGCTTTATAGTTCAATTTAATACTCCGAACAATCGTTACTTCATGTTGACCTGTGAAAATGAGCAATTCCATCTCCTAGGACCATTCAGTCTTAACGCCCTTGTAAAACTTGTCGATGACAACGACCCTTCCACGTGGGTTGCCAAGACAAAAGTGGCCCCGGTAAAATTCACGAAGTGATTCTAGTTTGTTTTAATATGGTATCCCGTGCCTCACTAACCATTTCAAACCTTTCCGGTTCCATCGATTTACTGACAAAATCGACGATTTATCAGTAAAACTCCATTTTTCGTCTCACGCAATGACGAAATTTTAGGCACAATAGTATTTCTTTTAAACAAAAGACGTTCACCCTTAGAGTAACATGTAGGCGTCTTTTTGACATTTAGACAAATTCATGATTTTTGCGGGACAACATGGCTCTCAGAGACCTTCATAAATCTTCATACCATTTCAAAGTGATCAGGTGTCAGGATCTGTCAGGACATAAAAGAGACGAACTGTCGATCACCTTAAATTCGCGGGTCCAGAGGCAAATAAGGGCGGGTAATTACGCTGCTGAACTAAAATTAAACTGAACATGACCCGTGGACGGAGCGTCACGTCTTGGCGAAATTAGTATTGTTCCCAGAAGTTAATTTCTCTTTTCTATTCGGATGCTCATGAGTGTATTAATAAAAACATGGATGAGTGTCTTCAATATAGCCAGGCATCTGAGGTAAGCGGATAGTAGATACCTATTTCAGCTGGTTAACAAAGTACGAAGTACTGTAGACTTGCTACAAGTCGACCTCTTAGAGAGCGGAGAGAGAGCCTTTTTTCGCCGCGAAGCGGCCGACGGCCAGCGACGAAGTCGGGAGAGGTCTTCGTCCCGCGCCATATGAAATCCGACGAAGGACTTTTTTGAAAGTCTAGAAGTCCTGTTGTGGTCTTAGAATGGATTTCCTACAAAACCCACCACCGGTAAAATGAAAACTGTGGAAAAAAAATGAGAACCTGGCAGCACTGACCTGGGAAAGGTAACTCTTTAATCTCCCCGCTGTCCTTTTGAGGTGATGGAATGTGTGTTAAAGGATATCAGCAAGCAGATACAGGATTAGTTTTGTTAGACTCAGTGAGATTTACAGATATAGCAATAGGATATAACAGCTTTCCTTCATCTAACCTCTGTCGCTGAGAAAAATTCATGAGAAAGGTCGTTGACAGTGAATACATCACAGATATTCCTTCACCATATTGTAAATAAGACCTCTTTGAGCTTCTTTGACATCGGCACATTGTTTAAATAAATATTCCGTATCCCTCCTCGAAAACCTACATGTGCGTATACTGGCAATATGTACCTCGTTACGTAAATTGAACTTTTGAGAAAAGTTGAGTTAAGATTTGAGAATTCCGGCGGGTTGAACCAGTTGCAAATCACTATAAATATTTCTTTGTCATATTTCAATGTGATACTGACGAGAATATTTTACATGTTTATTCACTGCAGAAGTTCTCATTTCTGGTAATATTCCCTCAGCCTGGACCTTCTGGAAGGGATGCTCTTATTCTCAGAGTACTCTAGAATACTAAATATTAAACTTAAGGTCAGTTCATGTTTACTGTCACTTATTTGATATGTAAATTGTAGCTTGTTAACAGCAATTGAGCTTAAATTAAATCCGATCGGGAAGCCTATATTTTTGCTTTTTAAACTAGTTGTAGCTTTCGCTAATTTATAAGTGCCAACGAAAGAAAAAGAATTTGCCTACATCACCGGTTTTAGTTCCAATGTTTATAAAACCATTTCAGCTGCCGAGGCGAGAATTTCCACTACAAGCACTCCTCGTTCCTACATTTCTTCCATGCTCTTGGCCTTAAAATCGCTCTTATTCGTTTTTTATCCTTTGACATTTTTTAACCTTAAACTTGTCGAATTTCAAACAGCGAAAGGGGAATAACATGTATAGGTTAGCGCGAACTTGAAATAGCGAGTTGTAGTTCGTCCAAGTACATTAGTGTGGCAGAGATCGGCAGCGAACAATGCCCGGACTTTGAAGGTTTAGTTACAACAAAGGCCATCAAAAGTCACGTGAAACTACAAGTTAAAAATCTAATGCTACTAAAATCCCCAGGGAATCTATACCTTACATTACACTTTTCACAGCACGATCGAAATTTTTTCTGCCTGCTCACAAAAATTCGCGTGGCATCAAGCTGGCCGCCTCGCAAGCCGACCGTCTTCGATCGACTTGCTCGTGGCAATCATTATATCAACTCTATACATACTTGTCGAGAGGTAGATAAATCCACCCATTGCTCAGTGATTTCTGCAACTGGCTTTTATAATTCCGAGAAAGTACATGCGGGCTAAAAATACTGCAGAAAGTAATCTGTTCGGTAACAGACTGGCGTCAACCGATACAACAGAAAAAGGCAGGTTTTGAATGGCGTATGCTGGACTAAACTTCTTTTTTCTGCGACATCTGATAATTTTTCTTAACTTGTTTTTACCAAAAGAAAAATAAATTTTAGACGCCGTTTATAATCACTGCATTAAAGATGCAAGATGTCTGAATTAAATTGCTCTGACTATTTCCTGTCACCTTGCAGCTTCTATACGAGCATGATATCGATGCGAGGGAACAAGGGGGCCTTTAGAGATTCTCAGCAAGGAATTTCAGAGAAAAAAACATGAGTCCCGAACATTTTGTTTTAAAACGCTGTGAAATAAACAATTAAGCTAACTGAAATTAAGCTGACGTTTCCAATATTTTCACCGATCGTATTTTTTTACACGACGTGCATGCTTTTATGCATGTCCACCATTTAAGCTGGTGTCTCAAATTGGAACACTCCAGATAACAATTTCACTTAACGGACCTTAATGAAACTTAAAATTAATTATAACTGTTATAAAACCCGCGTTCATATCGAACTTTAGATAACTCTAAGGCTTAATGTATGTAAAACACATCTTTTTTTGAAGACAGTGAGAGTTGTCAGCTGAATGGTGTTGAGGCCGTTAGACCATTTAAGAAGACGGCCTTTAATTAAGCATCGATGAAACCAGTAGCTCATAAGCCGATATTCTGCCATTGATTTGACCGACCATTCTGGCGGGCAATCTAAAATAGATTTAATTGACGATGTTTGTGTTATCACCAAAGGTGAAATAAAGTATGTGTGTTAATAAGAATGCTTTCTTTAACTTGGTGTAAATTTGATTTTCGCAGTAAACTGTAAAATTAAGAGTACTAAATATAACAGGTTTTACGAGTGACCATTTGCCAGTAGAAGTGAAAAACGTACTCCAACTCACCCGTAAAAGTTAACGTGTTGTTATTGTCAAGAGAAATTGTAATTCAAGATGACACTTTAAAAACAAGTTTCCGAACGGCAAGGTCAAGCAACTGTCATTAGAGAAAAACGATGAGGTTGGAATTAACTCAAAGTATATACGGTCGACCTTTGAGTCGCAAAATGATCGCAACGGCTTTTGAGCGGATAAAATTCCCTCAATAGTTATTAAAACTTAATGAAACTTTTAATATTACAGGCAAATAAAATAATAACGTATTTGCATGCATACCTGTCCAGCAGCGCTGAGATAACCTCTTGGCTTTTATTGCTACTGAGCTGCTAAGAAATACTAAATAACGCGTACATGTACAATACACAGCAGAATACTCACGTTAAGCCCATTGACTGTATACAGGAACATTCTCATATGATTTCATACATTCGGACTTCTTTGTCAAAGAAACAAACCTGTTCCGGGGCCCATATCGATTGACTTAATGAGAAACCCCACTCTAGAAAACCCAGTCATTAATTCATTGGCTGCAGAAAACAACAGTTTTGTCTTTTTCCAGAACTGTTATAACCAGGTTTTAACAGATACATAAGTAACATAACTGTTACAAAGAATGTCTGGGCCTTATCTGTCCTTGACCCCGATTGGTTAATGGTTCTAACTGTTATCGTGACATGATATCTGTTATATTCATTCCATAACAATGTTATGTCTGGTTTGCGTTTGGCGTGTCTGGTTTGCTTCTGTCTCGTGTTATTAAAGCAAAACATACTTTAAAAAAAAACACTTTTTTCATTACGACATAAAACCAAGTATAATCTCTACAGCCAGTTTTTTGTTTTGCTTTTGTTTTATTTATTTATTTATTTATTTTTTTGACTCAAGTTTTGTCTGTGGGGAGGATTGGAGCTGAGAGTAAGTGTGGACGAGGAGAGCTGGGTTTGACATAGCAAACTGTCATGGCGGCTCTCATGCAATAGCGCTTTATACTATTACTAAAACTAGATTTTGTTACGTGTAATCTATGAGACCCCCCGCACAGACTCAGACAAACATTGCGACCAGCTTAAAGGAAATGTATGAGCGAGAGCTGTAAAATTGAAACAAAACGACGGGAAGTTTCGTCAAAAAACTACTTAGCGGTCTAAAAGGAAGCGGCATGGTTGGCACCAAACGCTGTTGTTGGGGTAAGTGTAAGACAGACTCAAGATATGCAGATAAATGGCCAAAATCACTCAAAGAGTTAGAGGAATCGGGGAAGAAAGTATTCATTCCTTTCCCAAAACCTTCGCGAGACATGGCAAAGTGCAAGCGTTGGCTTGTTAGAAAATGATAATTTTTAAAAGAAAAAAAAAACAGTTTATGCATACCTCTTAGTTACTGCCATTGTGGAATAGACTGCAAGGTAAGCAACTTTGCATCTGCATATAGCCCATCATCTATGAGCTTAAGGGATGTCCCTATTATGTGAGCTGACTCTGGAAGGTCACTGAGCTCCACCTTGTGTGATTTGGTCAGAGGTTGATCGGCAACATTTTGGATGGATTCTAGCGCGTAGTAATGCACGTGCCCATAGTTGAAGAGCGAAGGAATGTTTTGAGACGGAAAAACACGCCAGCCAGTCCACGGAATACACGGAATGGATATCGATCCAGAATTTGTCTTTACATTATAATTTTCTTGAAGAACTTTGACAGCAAACCATTTTCCTTGATCGATTGCCGGATCAAGGGTGTGATAATTCCGGCTCCTCACACAGTCTCTCACTCGCTGTACAAGATCTTCTCGTTTACCGCTTAATTTTAAGCCCCTACATTTTAAACACCGTTTTAGCTGGTCTACAGTGTATTCTTCCTGTTCTCTTTTAAATTTGGAGCCAGGAACGCCGTCCTCTTCGGTCAGAACTGTAAGGGAATGAAGCGAACTACTCGCCATTTCCCTTGTAGCTCTCAAAGAAGTGGAGTTTGTTTGTCTGAGTCACGCGGGGGGTCTAAAATTTCATGACGTCATTAGTATAAAGCTCTATTTATTCAGCGTGGTTACTTACAGTAGTTTATTCGGTGGAATAATAGTCTCATTACAATTACAGGGTGAGTTTCTTATTCCAGCTTTAATTATCTCAATTGAGAGCGAAGCAAAGAATGATTTCTCGTCTGAACGTACTGAAATCATTTTACTAGAGATGACACTCATGGCAAAGTTCGTAAAAGTATTTATCCCAACTAACGGGACTGAACTGACCTCGAACAGAAGTCAACTGGAACTTGTGCGTACTTTAAAGAAAGACAACTGAATGAACACCTTGGCTGTCCAGCAAATTCAAAAAGAAAAGAAGTTCGGGCATGTTACAACGCATTGGCCCTTGACCTTCTTAACTTGTAAGAACTAAATGAAAACCCCTTCGGTTTTGACATCAGTGAACTCAACAGTGGGCAGGGCGTCGAATCTACTCTCAGTAGAGCAGAATTGACAGCACAGAGACCAAAAGGGTTGAAAAAAGAAAAAGGGAAAATGAAGAAGATCAGTTAGTGAAAGCACAGAGAAGGGTGTTGAGCAGTGTTTGTGTGATCAGAGTGATGGTAATCTCCACAAAGCATAAACAGGGGAATGAGAAAATAGTTGATGGCGTTGTGGTAGTACAAATGCTGCATCCAAAAAAAAGCAAAAACATTTTAGGGGTACACTCAAACAGTTTTCGTGCCATACATACAAGCCCAGTTACAGTCGTGTCAGAGAATTGATGTCGTGTGGGACACCTATCAACCAGACAAGCTGAAAACGGGTACCCGGGAGAAGAAAGGCTCTTGGGCTCGTCGACATGTTGCTCCAAAAGTAAAAATTTCAGCAAACTGGAAGAGTTTCTTGCGCGTTGACGATAATAAGACAGACTTTTTTGGTGTACTTGCACAGGAAGTAAGAAACATCCAGGCTGCGGACAGAGAAGTGTACTGAGCACATACGGTATCCAAGTAGTGAGCAACACAACAGGAGATTGTCTCGAAGATCTTCAACCATGCAACAGTGAGGAAGCAGACTCTCGTATTTTCTTGCGTGTCCATGTCGCTACATAACACCGCAAAATCATGATAAGAACCATAGACACGCATGTTTTCGTCTCTTGATGTTTTCCAGATGTAGGGAATTCCACAGAAAGAGGTCTGGCCTGGCCTTTGGCATGGGAAAGGTGTTTAAATATTACCCAATCCATGAAATTGCTCTTTCACTAGGTCTACAGAAGTGCTTAGCACTGCCAGTATTCCATGCGATTAACAGTCTTTGACACTGCGTTGGTTTTTGCGGGCAAAAGCAAGGAATGTGCATGGGATACAAGGAATATGTTCCCTGAAGTTACCAGCGCATTTTTGAGATTGCTACAGCGCCAAGTGAGCTGTCTGAAGAGTTTACGAAGATCGAGACAATTTTTGGTATTGCTCCATGACCGTGGAAACCAGTCCGTTTGTCAAAGCACGACAACAACTGCAGTAATCTTTACACGTTCCTGTCGTTTGGATAGAATTTCTCCAACCTCCGCAGTTATGAAGCAGCACATCCTCCGAGCAGCTTATCAAGGTGGCCACGTATGGAGTCAAGTGCACTTACCACTGCCAGAGCTTCCAAGTCCAGCTGAATGGAGATGGGAGAGAAATGGCCAGTGGAAACCAGTGTGGGCGACGTTGCCCAAGCCCAACAAAGCTGCTAAGAGCTCATCCGTTGTTCCTGCAACAAGGCCTGCAGAGGGTTGTGCAAGTGTTCAAAAGCAAACGTTCAGCGTACAGCTCCGTGCGCTTGAGGTGGAGACTGCTACCGCTAGATACGAGTTCAATACTGGACATAGATCAGAGCTATGTCTGTAGCCTTTTTGTCTAATAAAGTCATGATCACTACCATGAAAGTATCTAAAATGTTTACTAGAGTGGAAACAAAGTCATAAAGCAAACAAGATTTAAAGTCGCGTCTTTAATTGATGGTGATTTCCAAATTACACGAAGTATATCGATATGCTCTTTTCAGCATTACGCTTATTATATTGATTTACATGACACCAAAAAAATACTATAAAATATGCAGAGAGTACAGGCTGCCCATAATAGCCATCGAGGGCTAAAAAGATAAGACAGCCTTACTTAGGCCCTGTTCAAACGTCGAATTTCACATATGCCGAACTTAATTCCTATTGTAGTCGACTAAAATGGTTAAATACGGCATTTGATTCAAACCTCAAATTTAACTCCCTCAACTCTGTCGAATTTAACTCTGCGTGCTGTCAATATTTCCAGTAATATAATAATAATGTACTAAAATTCATGCATTAAGTTCGGCACATGTGAAATGCGACGTTTGAATCAAAAGTCGAACCGAAGTCGAATCTTCGACTGTTTCAGTCGCAGATACGGCAAACGTCGCATTTAGTTTAAACAGTCGAATTTAATTGATCAAACGTCGCACTTTGCACATGCATTTAACTCTCGCGTTAAGTTCGGCACATGTGAAATTCGACGTTTGAACTGGGCCTTAGGTTATTAATTAATGATTTTAGTATATACTAAAACAGTGGATAGTGTTTTTCACTTGCTCTGATTGGCTACTCTACCTCCGGATATCCAGTGCTATTCACTGATTCACCTCCAGCTCCTCTGAGCGAGCGACGCGAAACTCGCGTAAGTTACGAGCAAAATGGCTTCCTGGTTTGCTGCCGTAACAAGAAAGAAATTTCACAAATAATCAAACAAATTCATTTACTGTTGCCAACGATCTCATTACAATTTTGGAGCGCAATGACCGAACGACTGTAGCGTTTTCTTGCCGACAAATAAAACTTTAGAAGGCATTTGTTTAGCTCTTTAATTTCGGGTAAATTTCTTCAAAAGAAGTTGTGAATTCTCGTTAAATTAGTTTAAAGCTTATTTATCAACATAAAAGCTAAATAAAGGAAAGCAAGAATGAACTAAAGCTTAATTTGCATTTGTAAACAAAAACCTTTTTCACCGGTTTCATCGATAAATTCAACTCAAACAGACAAAGCTTTACCTGTTAAAACTTCCAAACCGAATTTCCACTCCTTCATCGTGTATTTCTGGAAAAGCTTGTTTGTTTTTGTGCTCAATTATCTCACTGTTTTAGTATATGCGAAAACAATCATTCAACTCAGTGTCGGTGGCTCGTGGTGGATATTTGGCTCGAAGCTTCGCTGCTCGTTAACTATACCACTAGCCAACTCCACTTCGGGGAATAATTGTTATATATTAACGGTCAGGTACCATCGTCGGACAAGTCCGCCATCTTGCCTGAGCGAGAAAAAATGCTGACGTTAGCATTTTTATTACAATAGAGTTATAAGACATTTCAGCCATGCCTCTATATCCAAAACTGTTAAGCGGCTCTTGGTTGACATTGGTGAGAAGTTTCAGTCTTTTCTCAAAAAACGCACAATTTCCTAAAATTTCGGCCTTGACTACTAGACTCATGACTTTCTAAAGTGAGTCGTTGGTAGTAGTCTGTAGAATGAATACGTAATACATGTCGCAGAGTCCCAGTCGATTTGAGGTTTCTTCAGTAAATGTTATTTAACAATCACTGCTGCTTGCTTGCTGCTCGTTTGTGTTCCGTGAGTCTGTCGCGAGCTAAGGTTCTGTCTTCTTTTCTACTGAAATGTTCAAATGTCTTACTATTTAAAATGGATTTTTAATCTTAGAGAGGCACCATTTAAAAGTAAAAAAGGTTTATGTATACTTTAAATCGTTCTGCTTTAAGAACGGGCAACAAAAACGTGCAACTTGCTTCGCAACATTTCTGCAAAACAAGTTGAATAGTGGTGTTGCGCGTTTTACCATAGGCTCGATTTTCGCCGCCCTTTCGGTCCTGCACGAGAAGAGACGGCTGGAAGCGTAAGTGGCCAATGGTGTCTGAGAGACGAGAGTTTTGAATATTTTCTTGTGGTGGTTGGTACGAAAGACGTAAAGTTGTTAGTTGCACGTATTTCTTGTGATAAAAAGATTTCAAGCAGTTGTAATTAACTGTAAACCTTTTCTTACAGCTGGCTGGATTATCTCCTAAAAAGAATTGCCTGGATGATGACATCATTTCTAGAAAATGCCAACACTGACCGGAAGGCTGCAAAGCAAAAGTTGGAGTATGTGGTGAAACGTCTGAGGAAGCTTCAAGTCGAACAGGAATCTTTAAAGAAGGATCTCAGGGAGCAATTTAAAACCAAGTTAAAAGGAGCTATTAATGAATTAACAAGGCGTTCGCACCGTCTTTAAATCTGACACAACTCTTCGGTCTTACTTAGTACGACCGAAAGACGCCCTAGAACCAGGTAAACAAGAAGGTGTTGTATACAGAATTCCATGTGAATGCGGCAAAGTATATATAGGCGAAACAGGGAGAGCAATGCAAGACAGGATAAAAGAACATGACAGAGATATACGGCTTGCTCATACACAAACCTCCGCAGTTTCGGAGCACGCAAACGAAACGGGGCATCTTCCTTTATGGAATCAAGTCAAGTTTATCGATCGTGACCCTCACCGATACACACGTAGGGTCAAAGAGGCTATCCAAATAAGATTTCATTCTAATAACATCAATAGAGACAACGGAATCGAAATTCCCGAAGCATGGATGCCTACGATCAGAAAACACAACAGCCGTTCAACTACAAAGCGGACCCCTGAGGGAACATCATCTGCTAGTCGGAATAATGAGGATCGAAATACACCAATCACAGTGAACCAACGTGCATAAATAGCTACACGTAAGCAATCGACCTCATCGCCTGATGAAGACTAGCAGTATTGCAGTCGAAACGTCGCGATCAATATCTCAAAGCGATTCTATCGTGAGACAAACGAATAAACGTTCATTCCTATCTGACACCACGATGAACAATATTCACATCTTTAATGACAAGCTACTTAAAACTTCCAGAGGTTGTCAATATGTTTTGCAAATGGAACGAGGACGACCTACCAGGAGGCGAAGACCCATGGGAAGTAACTGAAAATGGTCTCATGACGCTCATACGAAACCGATTAGAAGACGTGATAAAGGAGTGGGAAGAAGAGAAAGGGAAATTTTCAGAGGTACGCAGTTCGTTGGTTTCTTCTTTTCTTAGTAAATACAATTACCTCGAGGAAGAACTGCGCGGGCTGGAAATCGAAGTCATGCAAGGCCCTGTTGAGGGGGAAGAAGGAGGCAATAGCGGAAACAGGTCGTGGACTCCTAGAGAAATGTTCAATGCTGCAGTTTTGACGCCCTTGGCAGCCGTATTGGTGGTAGTGAACATTCCAAATATGGTGCTTTCTTTGCCATTTTTGGGAATATGCGCTATGGCTCAAAAAGCCAGCAAAACATTAACAAGCTGGAGATATAGCGCGAACCGAGCCGAGTATGCTAAAAAACTATCCCTACATCACCTTGAGACGTTTTCCATGCTCATAGCATTTCAGCCTTTTGTTAAAGATCAGTGGGATCAAGCTCTCTTGGGGCTACAAGACATCGAAAGTAGAATTCCCATGCTCATTGACGCGGACGTTCAACTGTGTCAGAGGCTGATGAAGGAAGAACAAAGTAAGCAGGATGTTGAAACACAGTACAAACCCAAGAAAGAAAAATGTGACTGCCTTCGTGGTCAGCTCGGGTTATTTGGTGCTTTAGAGATCCGGAGCATACAGATTTCTTGGTGTGACCTTCAGTGGAACGTCAGCGAGGATAACTTCCTCCAGCAGAATATTCTACCTGTTAGCACCTATCAAGGAATAATTTCCAGTGGAAGTTATCCATCTCGACAGGTCAATTTGAGAGTCTATCAGGATCTGCTCACCAAAGACAACATCACTGAATGTCTAGAGGCGGAAAAAGTCAGGAGGTAAAAAACTATCTAGCATCCTTGATTAGTGAGTAGTAGTACATTTAAATAACAAGCACCTGCCTCTATTTATTCCATACCCGCAATAAGATTGTACTGTAGTTTAAAAAAAAAAAACGGACCATTGTTAAGAGAATAAGGGTAAAGAATTAAATCGTTATACTTCCCGTAACTACTGTGTAGTTCCAGAAAATATCCATAACCCCCCTCCCCCACAAACACACGCATACATACACACGCACACACACACACACACACACACACACCCACACACACACACACACACACACGAAGGGCACTTTTGCTTTAGACCCCCACCCTCAGGGGGTGCTTGTTATACCACCCACCCCCTGGAATTTTCGTAATTTTTCAACTTGTTTGAGTACCCCTTTTTGTGTCAAAAATGTTGTTGCACTGTATTATTATGCGAATTATAATTTTTTCTGCAATAAAATAAAAAAAATCTTTTCATTCATGTTAATACGGTGTCTATGATAATCTCAAGGACGTTCTTAGCTGATAAGTTGCCCGATTTGGGGCTAATTTGCATATATCTCAGCCGTTCTGCCTACGTCGACTGCACGTCCCGACGGTGAGAAAGCTTAGTGCGGCGGTGTCTCGAGAACGTGAGTCTCTTGGTGTTTTTGTCTTCAAAATCTCAGGATGAAGGAACTTGTTTCTCGCACAACCTGTCCATCGTATTAATTTGTTCTTATTGTAAGAATGTGGAGTGGACTAAACATCACGATATTCAGCTTACTAAACAAATTTTTGTAAGTGAGCCAGGCTACCGCTTCAAGTCCAGAACCGTGAAGCTCGGTTAGCAGCCGTTGTTAGGGAGTGGTCATTAACTATTGGGGGAGGGGGCTAAAATTTTATGAGCCCGCATTTAGGGGAAGGTTACAATTTTCTGGGCGCCTTTGGGCGATGTGCGCGTACTAATGGGTTTTGTGTACCTGAGATATTAAGCACTGCTTGAAATACGATGGCCGTGCACGTAATATTAACAGACTTGCATACTCAAAGCTGAAGCGCACCTTTAAAAAGCACTCTGATTGGCTGGAGATGACGAGTGACTTCACGTGGAATAGTTTGCAATTTGCTTGACTTTGAAATGACTTTGAAAACAGCGCACGGGAATTATGAATAACGAGACTGAGAACTGAAAGCTCAAAAAAATAGACGTATGAATTAACTGCGCTCGATCCAGGGAATACAGGATGTCGTTTCCGAGAGTCCAATTTTCAATTTTCTTTCTCCGGGGGAACATGCCCCGAACCCCCCTGTATAATTCGTGCGTTCGGGACTGACAGTACATTTGTTTCTCCAGTGACACTAGTGCTCAATGTTCCGTTACAAAAAACACCATACCTGGACAAAATGAATGATGATACCGAGAAACAGCGGTCCAAAATCTACGTAATTCTGGATGACAACAGAAGTTTGAAGACCAAAGAAACTATACAAAACAAGATCCAAGCTTCACTGAAACGGGCAACAAAAAACGTGCAACTGGTTTTGCAACATTGCTGCAAACCAAGTTGAATAGCGATGTTGTGCGTTTTCCCATCCATGTTCGACCCTGTCTTGCAAGAAATAAGATTGCAAGGTTTGTTTTCGTGGGTGGTAAAACGAGCAACATCACTATTCAACTCATTTTGCAGCCATGTTGCAAAACAAATTGCGCGCCTTTTGTTGCCCGTTTTACCGTACCTTAGGTAGCCAATAAGAACATCATAAATGAATAGGTGATCATAAGTCTCCGTGAATCATTAATCTGGAAGAAAATCATTAATCATTGAGGTAAAAAACGACAGGAATCATGAATATCAAGATTCAAATGAGTCCGCTTCTACCCCCGAAAATATTGTAAATAGTAACACTTTTTTATTCCAATGAAATAATTGTCTCAAAGTTACGCTGATATGGATTCTCGTAATGCAACATCAGAATACTCATCATGTTATTAGGGGAGGGTTAAAATTTTTTGGGTACACATTTTTGGAGGGGGCAGGATTTTGGGCTGTTAACCTGACAGGGGCTAAAATGTTTTGGCCCTCACTTTTGAAATAATACCCCCTCCCTCCCCCCCCCCCCCCCAACAGTTAATGACCACTCCCTTAGTCTAAGAACTGTGAAGCGTGGGAAAATGCGGTAATACAGAGAGCGCAAATAGGCTCAAATGAAGCGACGAACATTCACTTTCGATTAACAAAGCGCTCAACTAGATTTCATTGTTCAAGAGAACGAATTTCTCATCTGATATGACACCATCATATAAAAGCTAGAAGACCAAAATCTCTCGGATCTCTTTCAGGTAACTCATTCTCTCGAAACTTAAATAAAGTTAAAATAAGTCTTCGACCGTCACATCTACTGAAACTTAAAGTTTGTTTCTCTCGCCAAGTCAACGTCGTCCCTCCCCAAGCCGCCGCCGCCGAAGTCACCGTCCTTTATGTCGCCGTCCACCTAAACTTAAGATCGGTAATAACTAACCATAGAGGCGATACCTTACACTACTGACTACGCAAATAATGTAATCTGCAAAAGAACAGTTACGCTCAAACTAAACACCACTTGAACTTTCATCAGTTTTATTACTTCATTTTAGTGAGAACATGTTACAAGGAAACTTAGAACACGACCAAGTTACGGTAAATCAAATGTGTGATAAAGCAACAGCTAGATAAGTAGAAGTTTATTCATGAGCCGATGAAAATTGTGCTAATGAAAACTATCGCATAAGCCGTGAAAAAAGCATTTAGCCGGCTGTAGGTAAAAGATGATCAATGCAAATAATAGTACTTATTTTGAAACACCGGTAACAGTAAAATAGCTCATAGCTTGTTCGACAAAGAAGCTGTTATTTATTAATAACTCATCAGTCTTACTCAGACCCCTGAAAAAGTAAACGCAATATCTTTTCAGTCCAAAAATCAAGTTCGTCTTATTCCTCCTTCAGTAGTTATAATAGGATGCTTTGAGTTCCAACTCACAAGTACTTTTTCCAGTCATTTTCCGATTATCTATGTCATCAACCCCCCAAAAAAATGATAGAAATTAATCAGAGAATTTTTCTCTACTCTTTCATTTTTTTCAACATTTTTTTCACCAATTATCCCCTGTCATTCCACCGTTTATTTCTCTCATTTAACCCAAACAATGAATGACGGAAAATCTCACAAAAATTTTTGTACTTTTCTAAATAATTTCCAAATCTCTGTTATTTCCCTGTCATTTTTTTTTTGTACTTTTGTGTCATTATGACAGGGAGAGTTGACAACTCGCTCGCCCTGCGGGGCTCGCAAATGACTGGAAAGAGTACTCGTGAGTAGGTTACTCAAATCATCCTATTATAACTACTGTGGAGAGTGAGTGAAAGTTTGATTTAAAAGTTAAATAATTATTTAATAAAAAATGGAAGTTAACAAAAATTGTTTTGAAGTTTCGCCAAGTTTTTTAAAAGGACAAATAAAAACTTTTAACCCATTTGAAAGAATTTTTAAAAATTTTTTATTTAGTGAAGTAATAAATCCATTTCCTGATGAAGTAAAATATAATGAAGAAAATTATGATAAAATGGTAGAAAATTACTACATTTATAAAAATCAGTTTAAAAAATATGGTTTAACTTTTAATGTAAATGAAGAATATGGAGAAAATGGAGAAGAAAGAAGTTATTTAATCAAAATTTTTTTCCTTCCTGAAAACTATAGAAAAGAATATACAATTAATGAAGGTAAAATTTTGTATAAAGGAAAAGATTATTATTTAATAAATACTAATAAAATTTATAAAACTTACAAAGAAAAAGATAATAAAGCTTATTTTGAACTAGTTTTTTTTATTAATTATGATAATCCTAAAAAATTTGAGTTACAAATAATAACTTTAGATGAACAATATCAACAAAATATTAAACCTGGGGAAAGTGACTTATTGTACTTTGACACAAAGAAAATAGGTAAAAAATTTAAATCTTTACAAAAAGAATTCACAAAGAGAGAATTAATTAATTATGGAAGAATAAAGGAAATACCGTATTTATTTAATTTTACCAAATCTATGTTTAAACACCCGGAACCAAAACCAGATTTAAATGATTATGTTACTTTTAATGATTATTGGGAAAAATTATTAGAAAACGCTCCTCTTTATTCCACTGATAAAAATGATTTTATAAAAATGTTAAATATAATGTATGAAGATCAATATTTGTCTCATTTTAAAGAAAAATATAATTATTCAGAAAGAGATGATTATGCAGAGACAGAAGATGAATATTTAAAAGAATTTGGAAGTAATGGAGATCTTAATGCTGAAGATGTTGAAAAATTAAAAAGAGAACAAAATTATGAAATTTATGTTGTTAAAGATAATTCTTTAAAAGAAATTTTTATGTCAGAAGAATACCCATTTATAAAAAGAAAAAAAGTTATTTATGAACTTTGTGAAAGAAAAAAAAAACATTTTTATCGAAGATATCTTATATACGACCCTCTAAATAATTTTTGTTCTTTTTATATATCAAAAGATATTTTTGATAATTATATTTATGGTTTGAAAAAAGATCAAGGAAAAATTATTTAAAGAAATAATTTGTATTATATAATAAAAATGCAGTTGTCAAGTTATGATCGTCTCACTCCAGAAAATATTATTTTTAATGAAGCCAAACAATTCAAAGTAAAGGATAGCAAAATAAAATACAAACGAATCCCAATTGAAGTGAAATACCCAAATGGAAAGAAAGGATCTTTGGTAATTGAAACTCCACTTCTTTTCTCTTTTGGAGTAAGTGAAAAGAAAAACCAAGAAACAGGAAAGTTAGTTGGTTATAGTATTCCAGTTTGTCTCTGGAGTAAAGATAGTGAACCAAATGCAAAGGAAAAAGCATTTTTTAATGTCCTAAATAATCTCAGGGAAATATGTTGTCGTCATCTTGAAAGTGAATATGGACCTGAAATTGCTTCATCCCTGTCTTCCTTACTATATTACAAAAAGGAAGAATATACTGATAAAAAAGGAAAAAAGAAAACAAGAGTAGATGAGTCAGCTGCTCCAGTTCTTTATGAAAAACTTATTCACTCTGAGAAGTCAAAGAAAATACTTTCTCTATTCAATACCAAGGCGAAAAAAGCTTTGAATCCTTTAAAATATGTCGATCAGTACTGCAATGTCAAAATGGCATTGATAGTTGAAGGAATATTCATAAGTAAGACTGTCACATCTTTACAAATAAAAGTTCATGAGTGTTATGTTAAACCATTAAAACCAAGAGAATCTTTACTAACAAACGATGAAGAAAGTGATAGTGATGATGAGACTGATGAGACTGTTGAGAATGTTGATATCTCAAATTTAGTTATTTCTGATAATGAGGAAGAAACTGATTAATAAGATTTTTAATACAATTTTTGTATTAAAAATTAACCAAATCCTTAAAACTCACCCATGAGTTAAATTTATCAGGGTATCCACTCCATTTTACTAATGCTATTTTTTTCTTGTTATCTCGTTTGATAACTTTTTCTATTCTAAAAGTCTGCTGTTTTGCTTTCTGTAATTCTTGTTCATAAAAAGATCCCTTAATTGATTCTCCCATCAGATCAATAATAGAATACGTAACAGGTTTTGTTGGAATAATTTTATCAATCACAAATATCTCCTCTGTCCAGTTTGGTGTGTAACCTTTATCAAATACCTTTCTCTTATACTTTGAAATTCTAACGTGGTCTCCAATCTTAAACTTTGGTTTGTCAGGTTTCAAGTAAATAGAATCACCATACAAATAAAACCAAACTTTTTTCTCATTTTTCTTTTTACTCGCTTCAACAGGAGTCATTTTAATACTAGAATGTCTCGTATTATTATAATCATTAACTAACTTATCTATTTTATCAAAGTAAACAGTGTTGTTATTCACAGTAAACATCTTCCACATTCTGTTTTTCATTGTTTTATTCCATCTTTCAACAATACTAGATTTTTCTTCATTTTCAGTGTGATATAGTTTAATACCTTTTCTTTTCAGAAAATCTTTGAAATGTTTACTTATAAACTCAGAACCTTTATCAGTCCACAACATCTTTGGTTTACGACCACTTAATATATCATCAAATGCTTTACTAACAGTTTCAGTTTTCTTGTCTTTCAATCCTCTTATCCACCCATACTTGCTAAACACATCAATAACCATCAACAAATATTTAATCCCTTTATTCCATTTACTAAACTTTTGCATTTCAACCAAATCAGCAGCCCAGATTTCATCAATTCCGTTTGAGATTACTGATCTTTTTGAAAAGTTTCTTGTGATTGGTTTGTGAAGTTCATCGGCTAATTGTTGAGACCAATCACTTCTCAACGCCGACGCGCGTTTTTTTGAAGCCCAAGTCCAAGTTTTTGTTTTGTATTAATCATTGTTCTAGCCAAAGTATGACCCCATTGCCTCTGTTTCCAAGGAATTGCGTCTAATGCTTTTATCATTTTTCTATCAGCTTCATTTTTACATTTAACTTGTTCGTTTTTTGGTTTGTTACCACAGACAGAGTAATCAACATCGTGTTGCATGCTTACAGCATCTGTTCGTCCAGTTGGTTGCTCAAAAATTTCTAGTATCTCACCAGTTTGAGGGTCATATTTTAATTGAGATTCCAATGGATTACCGGGGCCAGTATAGTTATGTCCAGGAAGTGTAAATCCTTTACGTGGAGCGACTTTTAAAATGGCTTTATGAATATCAACTCCACTTCCAAAACTTGTCAGAGGATTGTTTTTCCAAAAGTGTTCATCAACAATAATCTGATATTGGGTTCTTAATATCTGAGGCCATGTAACAGGATTAGATGAAATAATGTTATTCATATCTGCCAGAGCTTCTGGGTTATTTTCAAAAAATCTTGACTTATACATTCTTCTATAAGGTTTTTCAAATTTAAAAAATAATTCAGGATTACTACCTTTACGAATTATTCCCATTTTTTTTTTCTTCTGCTGCTGTGGGTCTTCTCCAGAATTTTTCAGAAGTCAGGCCATGATCCGATCCAAAAGCTGATTTAATAATATCACCAGATTTATACCTATCGTAAACTGGTTTCAAAGATGGAATCAATTCTTGAGTAGTGGACATTGCAATATCTGGTGCTTTTTTTACAACAGTCATTGGAGTAATACTACCCCCATCCAGATCTTTTCTGTTAGTTTTATATCTTTTTTTTGGTCTAATTTTGGTAGAAAGCTGATCTATTGCTGATCCAGCACTCTCCTCAATATAAGGTGTCAATTTATTAATACCATAATTTATAGCCTTTTTTTGTAGTTTTTTATTTCTCATTAATTCACTTGCACCATATCGTCCCATTTCAACTGCTTTTCTTCCCATCCAAGGCAAAGCATGTTCAGTAAATGCTTCTGCAGCTGTTCCAACAACAGTGTCAAATACATCTCCGCCCGCCTTCTCAGACGGGCTAATTAGTTTTTTGACTTCCTCTTTTTAGTTTTTCTTACCCCAGCTCCAGTTGTTCCCATTTTTACATACCTAACTTTTTTATTTCCACAAACTGCACATCTACAATAAAATTGTTTCCTTCCTCTTTTATCGGTTTGGTAACCACTTGGTTCAGTACAAGGAGTTACTCTTTTATCCACAATACAATATGATTCTTTCATTTAGTATAATGTTTAGATAAAAATGTCAGCTAGGGTTAATTTTGTAAAAAGTGAACTTGAGAAAATTTATAATAAATTAATGAGAGTTATAAATATGTTAATATAATAAGATTGAATAATGATAATGGATTTATAAAAATATTTGAGTTGATTGTGGAGATATCTGAGAAATCAAATAATCTTAGACAAGTTGTAAGGGGAAGTTTAGTATAAACTTATAATAAATGGAAGCTAAATTCTTTTCTGAGATAGAAAAAAATATGGATGTTAAAACACTCAAAGATTTTGAGAAAGAAGTAAGGACAAAAATAAATGATGAGTTTGAGACTCTTAGAAATAAAAATAATGATCTTTCAAGAGTGTTAATGGCTGGTGAATGTGATATGTGGGAAAAAATAAGAAGAGGAGATTATTCTTGGTTGAAAATAAAGAGTGATAAAAAGAAGAAACTTTTTAGACTTATTGATATTTACTTAAAATTTGATTCCATAGTTGATACTGTTCAAGAATTAAAAGAAAAAGTTGAGAAGGTTAAAAAGCTAAAGGATGCACCAGTAGATTCAGAATAAATATAAATTTCATATTTATTCTTAGATGAAAATTATTACTACAAATAATTAAATATTAAATCTTTTTTTAAAATATAAAAAACTTTTATCTATTTTATATTTTTGTAGTAATCTTTATCTATCCTCCAAAATATTCCTTTATAAAATCGCTATTATCATTATCAAAATGAGGGTTATGTATTACATCTAAAATATTTTTTCTATTTTGTCTCTCTAACAAATAGTATAAACACCAATAACCACAGAGAACAGTGTTGCGATTTTGTATTTCATCTATCGAATAAATAATTTGTTTTTCAGAAGTATTAAAATACTTCAAAGCCTCACTTGGCATTATCAGACCAAATGGATCAAAATACTCAACAACTGAATCCAGGTTTCTATAACAAACCCAATGTGTGCCAGGTCCTTGAATATCATCAAGATTGATTATTCCACATTCTTTTTTTATCTTTTGTGGTAAACGGTCTCGACTGTAAATACCTCTGAGATGTTTAATACCAAGTTTTTTCACCCATTCCATTAAGTCAAAGTTTGATAATGGTTTAATTACAAAATGGAGCCTAATATGGGAATTTCGTTGAATGGGCTGTTTTTTCCCAGTAGCAAACCCTTGCCTTTGGACTTTTTTTTTGCCCCCATTCCTATTGGGTTTTCCCAATTACCATTAAAGGGAGGTGGATAGTAACCCTCTCCTTGTGTGGGTGGAACATAAACACTTCTCGTATTACTAGACGATCCTCTATCAACCTGTAAACCAGATCCAAACAACTTTGGAAGCAGACTAATTGCCATTGGTATTCCGATTGATGCAAGTGTTCCTAGGAATCCTCCTTCTATTTGGGTTTTAGTTGGCTTAATAACTAATCGGCCTCCTGTTTTAAAAACTTTGTTAATCTGATCTATTTGTGCTGTGGTAAACTCATTAGCAAAAGGAGGTAACATTGGGATAAATTTTCTTGGAATTGTAATACCTTTTCCAAACAGTTTTTTTATTCCAAGGTCTCCCAATGCAGTTGCAGCTCCAGTAGCAATAGCAGGAGCAATTTTGGTAACTCCCTTCATTGCATAAGGAAGAAGCTTTGAACCGAGACTTAATAAACTTGAGAATAAGTTTCCTCCATGTTTTACTAAACTTCTAATCTGTGTTTCACTTATTTTTATAACTGATCCTTTCCCATTTGCCAATGATTTTTTTATCCTCGCTATCTGTCTTTGGGTTAACATTAACTCATCAGGTCCTTGAAGATGAGAATGTTTTAATCGAAGTGATATTGCTGATCTTTTTTTAATTGCTCTTAACAGTTTTGATTTTTGTCCATCTGTAAGCGTTACTCCATATTCAATATAAGTTGTCATTTTATATATAAAGTTATATTAAATTCTTTTCATGTAAGACAATTGCAAAAATAGTATAATCAGCATTGGGTTCCCCACTCAATTCGTAATGAAATGATAGTTTTACTTTATCTTCCAGTTTTGGTAGTTTAAAATAAATAAATGGAAAAAGAGTCTCAAAATTATTTCTATTAAGAAGTTTTCCACAACCATACGACATAACATCTCTGTAAACTCTTGATGGCTCTGTGGATGGTTTGTAATGAATATTGGGGTAAACATTTTCATTTGCTTTAAGGTAACATCGTGTTAATTTTCTGTTATTTGCTACATTAAAAGTTTGGTAAAGAAATGGGTTTGCTGTTTGTGAGTTAAAATTCGCACTGTTTAAAATAAAAATAAAAACATGATGTGGTTTTGTCACCTCATTTGTTATTATAAAATTTCCTTCTCTTTGTCTTAAATCTGTAGAGGTCATCACATACTCATTAAGATAAGATTTTGGAGGCGTTTTTGTAATCAGTGTACTCTGAGGAATGTAAAGTTGTAGTTTTGTAATTATTACTCTACAAACATCATTACCCCCCCTCCATATAAGGTTGTTATCACTTTCAAATTCAATGTTTAATTCAAATCTGGAATCTGGCAACATCTTATCCTTGAGAGCCTCAAAAAAAGAGTAACGATTAAGAGGAATTTCACAATTAACAATACTCGAATTTCCTAATTGCTTCTTTCTTTTGTCAAACCCCTTATTGTAAGTAGTATTTTCATTTTCAATAAAAATTCTCGGCGTCCAACCAGTGTTTTCATTATTTCTTCCGTGTTGGACTTGCCTTGTTAAATATTTATTTTTGTTTGGGGAATTTGTTGTATCAAGATAGTAAAATTCATTAGATCCAATAGTCTCTGCATAAGAAGTATCAAACTCAAGCAAATTTTTGATATTTACAACATGATTAGGAGAATTACATTGATAAACTTCTCTACCATTAATACCAAAACTAATTTTTTTAATAAAAGAATTTACGCCATTAACAATTCCATTTTTGTCAGTTGGTGTTATTGCTGTTCCATTTAATTTTGTTAGTTTAAAATACAATGATAGCCTAGCATTGTACCAATCAAGTGACTCTCTGTCAACAGCAAATTTAAAATTACCTCTGTTTTGATAATTACCATTAGAAGGGATTATTAAAGGTTGTTCGAGATCAAAAACTAAATCTTTATTCATTTTATGTAATACTTATATAACAATCTATGCACGAATCAATAGTTTTCCACTTTGCTGTTCTATTTCTGCCTCTCGCTCATGTAACACAAGAGCATAAAAGTTGTAATCAGCGCCTGGATTGGCTGATAGTTCGAAATGAAAGGCCAACTTTGTTACTCCATCTTTGATATCCATTTTTTGTTTTGTCAAATCAAAGTAAATAATTGGATAAACTTTTTTATAGCTTGTAATATCAAGGATTGTTCCACCTTGAAAATCGTTGTTTGCGTGAACATACTCCATCAAACCTCTAAAAACTCTTGTTAAATCTTCTGATGGTTTATAGTGAAAATCAGGGTATTCATTTCCATTTCCAACCTCGAGATAACATCGTGTTACGTTGGCATTGGCTGGTAAATTACCAAAAGTATCATATATAAATGGATTTGCTGTTTGCGCATTAATTCTTGCTGTGTTGATGGCCCAAACAAATACATGGCGTGGTTTTGAAATGGCGGTTGTTATTCTGTAATGGCCTGTTTGTTGCTGTAAATTATTTGATATATGAACGACTTCATTAAGATAAGTCCATTTGTAAGGTTTAAGATAATTATCCATGTATAACTTTTGTCCTTCAGAGTTAAAAGTTAACTTTGGAATATATAACTGAAGTCTTTTTATAATAACTCTGCAATTAGCTCCAGCTTGAAACACCAGATTTGCATCGCTTTCGATTTCAAAATTTATTTCAATTTTTGTGTTAGGAAGTAGTTTGTCTTCTAATGCCTCAAAGAAAGAGTATCTATTAAGAGGTATTTCACAATTTACTTCAACTGAAGTACCCAATACTTTTTTTCTTAAAGCAAAACCAACATTATATTCTGCTTCAGCAGCACGTTCCTCTGCAGATCTACTTGTATCAGGATAGTAAAATTCTTTGGTTCCAATACTTTTTGCATAAGAAGAATTATACTCAAGTAAGTTTTTAATATTTGCAACATGATTTGCTTCATTACAACTATAAACTTCTCTTCCATTTGCCAGGACAGTTAATTTTTTTATAAAAGAGTTAGAACCATTTACAATTCCGTTGTGATCAGTAAGTGTCAAATTTACTCCAGCTAACGTAGTTACTTTAAAATCCATTGAAAAACGAGCGTTATACCAATCAAATGGAGTGGCCTCACCTGTATTATCAGCTATAAATTTAAGGTTTGGTGCTCTAACTTGGGCGGCATTATTTGCTGGGTCTGCTGTATTTATAGGTTGTTCGAGATCAAATATAACATCTTCATATCTTTCAAGATATTTTGGGTTTCTAAGAGATTTCATTTTATATTAATAATTATATAATTTTCTTAAGTTTTCCAAATATTGGTTATATTCCTTTTCAGTCATTTTACGTTTTGTTTTGGTGGAGGGAGGGGGGTTTTCACGAGAAAGTAATTTTACGATTTTATCCCAAATTTTTTCTTTTACAAATGTGTTTGGATCAAAAGTTACTTTATTTTGAACTGTTGGTTTTGGTGGTGGTTTTTTGGGAGTTGGTTTTTTAAAAAAGGATTTTACTGTATCCATTATTCCTTCTCCATATATGTGTTGTTTTACATATTTCCCCATTTCTGGGTTGTATTTTCTTTTAAACTCTGATTGTCTTAACATTTTATTTATAGAATTATACAAATGCGGCGTAGCCGAGGGAGGGGGAACCGTAGGTTCCCCTATTATACAACATTGCTATCTTCAGTATGACGAAGTAGCAATGTCATAAACCAATCAATACCATTCAAGTCAATAGGTTGACTTACTGAATCAGTTACAGTTATTCTCATTTCAGAAATAGTATTAGAACTTACAGGGCAGTATAGTGGTCTCCTTGGTTCGAAAGTGAATGGATATGACCTTGTCAAATTATCAGTTGGTATAACAGCAATTGTGTTTGTATTTACTCCATTTACAACAGAGTCTTTTATAGCAGTTGTGTTTATGTTTAATGAGTCAATCGATTTTGTAATATTTGGGAGTCGTGTTCCATACTCAGTTTTAGTCACCAGTTTCTTTTCAAATCCGATGAGGTCTCCAAAATCTGTTCCTCTCAAATCAAGTTGATAACTACCCTCAAGTGTTACCAGTACTCGATAAGTAGAGAGAATGAAAGACAGATTTATTGAGTAATTTTTCACCCCTTTGGAGTCTGTTGTGTGATGAGACTTTTGTTCCATGTATTGATGAATGTAATCATTCAAATCTGAGTAGGAATACATTCCATCTGAAAAGGTGATAGTATTCCATGTTGACCCATCATGGGTGTATTTGATTTTATTGTTTCCATAACTACTTCTGATGTTGTACCAAGAGTAAGTCATCGACAACCTATCCAAGGCGAGAAAATGTTTAAATTCTGGGTCAAGTTTCAAAGGAGGATTAAATTTAACCAAAAAATCATGTGGTTTGTTTACTCCTATTTTTTCTCTTTTAACAGATGAAATATGAATAGCGCTTTCATTCATTTATCTTATACCTAGATAATTTTTCTTAAAAGTTTGTTAAGTTGGTTATTAGTAATAATCCCATGATCCCTAAGTCGATGAGCTATTTGAATGAATTCAGGTAATACACCATTGTTCCCTGCAGCAAGTGATCCATTAAGTAACTCAAATCTATGAAGTAGTTCTTCTGGGCTGCTGTAAAACATTCCAGAACCAATTTGATTTTTATACTTCAAAAGAAGATTTGAATTTGTTGAATATATGCTTAATGTGTTGAAATTTTCTATATTATTTAATGTTTTTGATTGAGGTTTTTCATTTTTTGGTCTAGCTAAATTATAACCGTCAATATAATCAATTAATGCGGTATTATGAATTTTTTCACCAGCAATTTTTAAATCTGAATTAACATCATCAATTAATGAAGAAATTTCAGAAACATTTTCATCAAAAAAATAAGAAGGAAGATTAACGTAACCATTACTTTCTAGTGAATCTTGTGATTTTTTATTATTTAGATTCCTATCGAAATATTCAACTTTAAATTTTGCTATTGGAGCTTCAGCTTTTTTTGGTATTGGTGCTTGAGCTTTATCATCTTTATCTTTTTCTTCATCTTCAAAAGCTTCTACTCCCGGCAACTCTCTCATATCAGTTAAACGTTCCAGCTGATTATAACCATCTGTAATGGCTCGCTGATTGTCTTTGAGTCCTTCTGTAAGAGCCAACTGATTTCGAAGCATTTCTTGGTTTTGAGTAAAAATATTTTTTGTTTTAGAATTTTCAGGTTTTTCAAACTGAGAAATCAGAGGTTTGAATGTTTCACTAAATCCTTCTCTCAGATTCTGTTTTTCTCAAGTAGTTTCTTTTATTCGTTGTCTCACCTGTTTAGTAAGTTCACCAGCTTCAATCTTATTTTTAGCATATTTTTTTATTTCTTCAATATCCATTTATATAATAATTATATACTTTTACCCCCTCCCTCAGCTACGCCGCATTAGTATATTTAATATATAAAATGGAGATACCAAATTATGATAGCAATGATAACAGCGATAAAAAATTCAAACAGCTTTTTCCTTTTATGCCATCAGATACATTTCGAATGTTAATTTGTGGAAATAGTGGAAGTGGAAAAACTAATTTGCTTTATCATATGTTAATGAAACCATTACTCTATTATGATGAGATTTATCTTTATGCTCGTAATTTGGAGCAGGATAAGTACAAAAGATTAATCCAAAAAATGAGGGAGTTGTCGCATAAACTCGGTTATGAAATACTTAATGTGAGTAATGATGAAATAACTCCAGTAAAAGAAATGGATTATGCAGACAATCAAAAACTTGTGATATTTGATGATTATGTCTGTGATAAAAATCAGAGACAAATAATAGATTATTTTATTTAAGGTCGTCATAAGAATTGCTCAGTGATTTATCTGAGTCAATCATTTTACAAAACTCCAAAAGATATCCGACTTAATTGTTCTCATTACTGTTTATATGAATTTCCTTCATCCAGGGAAGCCAACAGAATATCATCTGAATTGGGAGTAGATAAAGAGGTGTATAAAGAGGCAACTAAAAAAACATTTTCATTTCTTTATGTCAATAAACCAAAGAAAACCTTTTCAAAAAACTTTACTGAATTATATAAATAGGGGAACCTACGGTTCCCCCTATGACCCCCTCCCTTGGCTACGCCGCATTTGTATAAATAGGGAAACCTACACCAAATTAATATAACTAATAATTAAGATGGGAATATTTAATGAACATTCTTCTAATCATTATCAATTTGCCAAGGGAATTCAAGGTGCTCCAGGTGTAGGTTTTAATCTCACTGCAGATGGAAATTATGATATGGTTGGCAAAAGGTTAACAAATGTTGGTAATCCAACATCAGACACCGATTCAGCAACCAAGAAATATGTTGATGATAATTCTGGTGGTGGAAAAACATCATTAATAACAGTAGATTCCAACATTGATATGAAAAGTCAATATCGGATTACAAAACTCAAAACACCAACAGACAATGATGAAGCTGCTACAAAGAAATATGTTGACGATTCAAGAGTTGATGGCAGTGTCTTTTTAAAATTGGATGGAACAAGATCAATGACTGGAAATCTTGACATGAACAACAAAAGAATACTCAATATTCCAGCTCCAACTGCAAATAACCAACCAACACCATTGGCTTATACTGATCTTGCATATCTCAAAGTTGATGGATCAAATTCAATGATGAATAGTTTGAATATGAACAATAAGAAAATAATTAACCTTATTACACCAACAAATAACTCAGATGCCGCCCCCAAAAAGTATGTGGATGATGCCTTATCTAATCAAGATTTCACTTCTTTCTTTAAAAAAGATGGGAGTATCCAAATGAGTGGAGATCTTAATGTTGGTGGACATAAAATAATTAATCTTGAAGATCCAGCTTCAGAGTCTGATGCAGCCACCAAAAAGTATGTTGATAGCCATTTACACCAAACTCAAGTTCAACCAAGTTATTACAAAGATGAGTTTGCTTTTTTGATGTCATCTCCATCTCAATGGACAGATGAAATAGATAATAGAATTAGTTTTTATCCAAAAAAGATAGCAGACTTATCAACAAAAAAAGGAAACTTTCACGACTACAATCATAAAGTTCTTTATACGACTTTGTATAAGAATTTTCAAGGTGGTTATAAGTATAAGATGGGACTTAATTTTTACAGATTAACTGGAGGTGC
Source organism: Porites divaricata (assembly GCA_038088405.1). Lineage (NCBI taxonomy): Eukaryota > Metazoa > Cnidaria > Anthozoa > Scleractinia > Poritidae > Porites > Porites divaricata. The sequence continues at coordinate 11,328,029 of JBBMOI010000010.1, read as the reverse complement.
TGACTATACCCTTTGTTTAGAAATACTTAACATTAATTATTTACTATGGCATAAAACCCAGATAAGTGTTGACGACAACACGTCACAAGGATTGCAGCTTGGAAATGTTAGTGTAAAAAAACTTCAACATAGATACATCGATTCATTAAATAAAACACAATTTATGTATTACCATAGAGTCATAATTAATTTTAAGAAGTTGACAACTGGTAATAAATTCTTTATTCATATTTTAGTTAATATTCCAAATAATGGAAATGATTTGTCTGTCTATCCAATACAGTTTTCTGGAGTTTTCATTATTGCTTATGGTATTATGAGCAAAGTTAGCAATATCGACCCAGATAAAGTTTATGATTATCATAAAGCATTTGACATAAAACCAACACAAGTAGTTCACAATGTTGACATTAACGCAAATAATAAAAAGATATTAAACATTGCTCTCGATAAAGGCCAGGATACTAGTGCTGCAACAGTTGGAATGGTAAAAGAGTTAATTCCTTTTACAATAAACCATGTTTATAGTCGATACTTTGAACAAATTTATGACTTTACAGATGCAAATAATTATGAATTAAAAAGAGGGGCATCTGGTATCATAATTAATGGCTTAAATTATTATAATCATAGTTTACTTGGTATTAGTATACCAAATAGAAGCATAAGTGATATCAAAAAAGAAGGATTAAATATTACTAATTACACTATTACTTTTAATCCCTCTGTTAATTTTAGAAATTATACCTTGTGTATGGTTTTTTATCATTGGTCTAATAGAGATTTTGCTTTAGTTAAGAAAAATACACAAAGTAACCAAAATTTATTAGGTTTAACCTTTTCTAAAGCTGCTGGTTATTTAACTTTACTTTCCAATAGTATAAGACAATTTTTTAGTTTACCAAATAGTTTTGATGGAAAAAAAATTGTTTTATGGTTGACGCAGAGTGTTGATTCAATTGTTACAAAAGCTAACATAAGTAACTACAGCTCAACATTAACTCTAGATAGCGCTGTTTACACAACTGATCAAAAATTTGACTTTACAACTGAAGATGGAGTTTTGAGTAAAATTATGTTTTCTCAAAATTTTTATGACTTTGACTCTGAGCCATTTAAAAGGATAATGATACAAGAAAAGATAAATGACAGTTATATATTATAGGGGAACCTACGGTTCATCCTACCTCAGCTACGCCGCATTAATATACCCAAATAAATAAATTGAAGGATGTTTTTGAATTTAATCACATTGATAACGCACTATCAGAATCAGACATCAAAACTCTCAAAGATTTCTATAAACATTATCACAAGAAATACTGGTGTTTTAAAAAATCTTTCAAAAGATACAAAATTCTTGATGAAACACTTACTCTGTCTGGAGGAGGATTAGTTGTGATAGGAACTATTGCTGGAGGAATAACACTTAATCCAATAATCTTGGGTGTTATCAATGGAGCTGGAGTGATTGTGAGTAGTATTTCAAAAATGAAGAATTACAAGAAAAAGATTGAAATGTCACAAATTGCATTTACAACATATGAGAAAGTATTGGTTGAACTGCGTTCAGCTTTGCGGGGTGACGAGTTTAACAAACAAGAGTTTATTGATCGAATGAAATTGATAGATGAAATGATAATTGATCAGTCTCCTATTGCAGACAAATTTTCAAAGAAATATAATAAAAAGTTTTAAATACTAATTAGTATTTAAAACTCTAAGATTTTTTACCTTTAGTAAAATCTTCTTTCATTTTTTCATCATCAGTGATAACATTATCTTCTTCAATTTTTTCAACATCAGAGATATCATCTTCTTCAACTATTTTAAATGCAAAATTTTTTTTTATTAAATCATCGATTTCTACATATAATTTTAATTTTTTGATTTTTTTTTCAGCACCAGACATTATAATAAAAAGTTTTAAATATTTAAACCATTATATCTACTCTATATATAAATGTTAAAGTCAATTGTATCATATGTTAATTTTTATTTTCCTTCATATAAAACACAATATTACTCTGATAACTTTATTAAAGCTTGTCTTGTTTATCAGTATTTATACATAAAGTATTTCACACAAAGACTAAACTTAGACCAAATTATTTATAGACTATCAGACTTTAGACATAATTGCAAATCAACCTCTCCAATACTAGCCAATCATTTAATATTTAGTCTCGCTTTTCGAGAATTTTGGAAACATTACCAACTTGGTCGAGGTTGTGTTTATACTATCAATTCTCCATTAAAATCTGAAGTACTTGGTTATTTGACTGGAATTATTTACTGGTGTTTTCATAGAGGAGTAATGAGTGATTTATAACTATGCCACCACTTTTCATAATTCACCAGAGTTTGGTTAGAAATATTCAGATAAATTAGTTCTTGCTTTTCATTTCCCATTTCTTCCAGTATTTTTTTTATTAAATATCCAATACTTATCATTCTCTTTCGGCAAAATTGTTTGTTTAATATTTCCATGATGTTGTCATCTATTGTCATTAATTTATTATACAACTCATACTTTTCATCCTCTGTCAGCTTTATCATTTTACATACTTGATCAACCTTTTTCTCATAATGGTACTTTCTCTGATAAATACTCTTCTTTCGAAAAAGTAATCGATCTTTATCTTTATTATCAAAATATCCCAAAACATGTTCATTTTGGCAACCACAGTTTTCACAAACTTTAAATCCCCTTTCAATAGTAAAACAATCATCTCTTTGACAATTCCAACATTTAGTTTTTTTGCTCGATTCCTCTGGTGGTTTAGTGTATTTATGAAGGATTTCAGTATATCTTTTTATTTCTTCTTCTGAATAAGACATTTATTATTTAAATTTTATTATCTCAAGGCCTTTGCATTTACTTTGTCCTTTGTCAAAATCCTCTTATCATCTTCATTACTCAAAGCCACCTTGTTTACTTCCTTTGAATAAATATCATGATTTTCACTTCTTATGATTTTCATCGATCTCATTTGTTTTTCACCCGAAAATAAACATTCAACATAATCCTCAAAATCCAACCCCTTTTTTACTACATTCTTCTTTATTCCTTTACATTTTTTGGTAGTAGAGTCTTTAACTTTGAAACTATAAAGCTTTGGGCGAAGACCAACAAAGTGTGTAATTTGACGACCAGCTACTTCATCCTTGAACATTCCAATCACTTTTTTATTAACTCCTGTCAGTATTCCAGATTCGTGGTCTGGTGGATAATCTGAAGTATCAAACTTGGATTTAACGTCTTCTGATATATCTTTGTAAAAATCATCTGTAGTAATTTCATACATAAGAGAATCTGTATCAGTAAATAACAACTTGGCACATTTATATCCATATTTTTTTTGTATGTAATTATAATGAAAATTGAACATAAGGGTTTTTGACAGATCAAGTATTGCTTGACCGACATACACTGGTTTGTTAAAATACACCTCAGTTTTTTTCATGTGAATTGCAATAAGATTTCGATCAAATATTGTTGCTCTATTGAAGTTTGGTCGACTTGATAATTTTACAGCTTTTCCACGATTGTCAACAAGTATTATATTTTGTCTTTTTCTTATGTTTTCAATAGTTTTCCCAAATACTGAATTATTCATCAGTTTAAAAAAGTCTTTTTCAAAAGAGTTGGCTGCTGTTTTTCGAAGTTCAGTATTCTTTCTGATGTAGGGCTCCATCCAAGGACTCTGATTAAAAGATATTCCTCGGTGAACTGCAGTTATGACAAGTCCCATCTCAAGACATTGTCTTAAATTCCGATAATGTATAACATAATTTTTATGTGGTTTGAAATGAGAGATAAGTTTCTCAACACCATTAACTACCATCTTCTCTGGAGCAAGAGGATAATCATTATGTGATTTCCACAATTCTTTCGGATATTCCAAATCTACTTCAAAGATGAAACCTTTTTTCTTTATTGGATTTGCCATACTATCATTTGCTTTCTCAAGAATATCCATTAGTGTCTCTTTTGTAAGGTTTTTCATCCACTTGAATCCGTGAGTGGGAAGTGATTGTGACATTGCCCATCCATAAAGATTATTAGCATCGAGATATTGAATGAATTTTGAAGGTTTATCAGGGTTGTAATCTTTCATGTATTTGTTATTAGCTTCTGAATATCTCTTTGATATATGTGTTATTCCTCCTCTTATTCCCCTCTCAAACATCATTAACATGTCATAATCATGCAGCAATTCTAATTCTTGACCCGTTTCCTTGAGACAAGCATCCCAAGCCAAACCAGGAGATGTATAGTAATGAGCTGGATCCAAATTGTAATGTTTCAAACAAGTTGCCCGGAAGTTTTCAGAAGCAAAAACATCAGACTTGAGATAAAGATCATGGCAATCTTTGATTATCTGGCATTTGAATGTATTCCAAACATTGATTGCGTGTTGATAATCTTCATCTGTTATATCTTCATTATTCAGTTTTGAAAAAAATTGTTCCTTGGGTGGAAGTTGTGTTTCAGACAGTTTTTCTATTGAGGAAACATAATCATAGGGATAAACTCCCTTTCGAGTGAGGAGGTTGACATTCTCTTTCATTATTTCTTTTGTGTTATTAAAATCATCTGGTTGCAAGTTTCCAACAAGATTAGCCAAACTCGTTTGGAGAAACTTAAATGAATCAATAAATCTTATTTCAAAATTCAAAGAAACCATCTCTCCAGTACGCTTGGATTTGTATTCATCAACTTTTATCTGTTTTGAAAATGAGATATACTTCTCCTCAGTTGATGGAATACAGTTTAATTCACCTGGTAAACTAGAAAGTTGTTTTATAAACAAATGTGCATCATAGCCTTGAAGATTGTGAAACACTACTGGGAGTATCAATGGTTTTCGACACTGGAGATTACAACTGTTATGAGCAGCTCCACGGTATTGACCAGTGAAATGACAATGATCTCTTACTTTATCAGATTGTAATTCTTGTGAGCAAATATGACAAGTTTCAGCTTTATCGAAGGATAATTGTTCTTTCTTTGTTAATTTAAGAGGTTTTGGATGACGATAAAAATCGTTATATAAGTTGTGTGTTATTTTTGCAAGTTTAGAAACAAATACTGCAGCAATGTTGTCAGTGTCTTTCTTTTTTGTATAAGTGATGGGAGCAAAAATGTTAGGGACTATTCCTTTTATGTAAAGACAAAATCCAGATGGTTCATGTTTCTGGTAATTGTAGTTATATGAATCCTCTGCATTGGGACAACAAGTATTCATCGGTTTAGTAAAACATTCAAAATCAGCATAAACTACAAAAGGTATTGGGAGCTGTTTGTGACTATTATTAAAACTTAATTTTGCGTTTCTTGGTGGCATTTTCATAGCAACTGTTTCATTGGTTGAACAATACTGGATATGCTTTTGGAATAATTCTTCTTTTGAGTAATGAGTAAAACACCTCTTGCAAATAAAAATTTTTCCATTTGTTCTTGATGTTATTTGAGATCGGAATAATCTTGAAAAACTTTTTATAAGTGAATAATGATATTTTCCATCTTCCTCATACAAAAACAAGTCTATTGTTTCTTGTGGATTTCTCTGTGCCATTCGTAGTGGGTAAAACTTCTTATTCTCATTAACTGAAAACACGTTTATTCCTGGAATATCTGGATTAAGTTTTTCGAATTTTGAAATGTCTTTTACTCTGACTGGAAATTTTATTCCTTTTGTATTCAAACTATTTTCTTTTTGTTTCAAATCTGTTAATCGGAAATCATTTCTGTCTCTTGGATGAAGGTATCTCAGTACACACCATAGAAAGCATTTATCATCTTTATTTCGAATGTTTACTATAGCTTTCTTTCACATTATCCAATCTGGAAGTGGAATGTAAGAAGATCCCCTCATTGGATGATAATCAACAGTGTGAATCTCAAGATGAACTACTTCTTTAAAATACACCCACTACCATTCTGCTGATAGATGGAAATTTTCTCAATGATGGTTCTAATAACTTCAGAGAGTATTTTTTTTACATCAATTGATTCAAGATTAATATATGAATCAGAATTAAAATATGCTTTATCTTGAACAGAGGTACTTAACCTTGAATCGCCTGTCTTACCATCTCTTATAATTTTTTCCATTAAACAAACTAAAACAAATCTAACTTTAATATTTCGATGATTTCTGAGAAATTCTTTTAAATAAGTGGATTTGGATTTAAAAAACTCAAATGGTGTAACATCAGTTTGTCCCTTTACTATGTATTTATTTGCAAATCCTTCCAGAGATGATTTCTCTTTTTCTATTCCTTGATTGTATTCCCTGAGAGCTCTCTCAAGTGCTTTGCGCAGATAAGATGGTGTATCAGGTGGAATTGTTTTATTCTTGATACAATCTTGAAAATACTCTTCAAATGTTTTGGGTTTGGGTTTAATTTTTTCTCTTGCTTTTTGTATTTTTTTTTACATCATTAATCAACTTCTGTTTATACTCCTCCTTGAGTTTTTGCTTATTATCTTTTTTTATCTTTTTTAATTCAGCAATAGAAAGGTTACTTAGATCAGTCATCTTTATTTATTATTATTTAATTCTTTAATTTTCAATTTTATTTTTTCTGATTCACAAAAGTCTTATATCAAACAATGATATGACTTAATCTATTCCCATATAACTCAAACCAATCTTAATGTCTACTATTCTTCTTTCAAAATTATTTCCAAATTCAAATTCCATACATCCATATTTTTCTATCAAACTTTCATACTCTTTAAAACAATTATTTATCCCTTTAAATTTTTTCATAAAAGAATTTATATATTTTTCTTCATATAAATCATTAATAAACCAATCACCAATAATCTTTATTCTTCCAATACGCTCTTCAACACTTCCTAATATTTCATCAAAATATTTTTCATCATTTCTTACATTAGAATGATTTTTAGCCCCATCACCTTTTTTATATAAAAGTCTTAGATATTTATCAATACTTTTAATCAATTTATATACTTCCTTTGATGGAAATATTAAATCTCCTTTTTCATATTCAAGATCATTGCTTTTCTTTGCTGAGTTGATTACCATTTTATTATTATTCTAAATCCTTTAAGCCAAAATTCAATTTTATTTTTTCTGCCTCAAAACTCTATTTCCCCGACCAAAGCAGATTAACACTCCAAAAATTAGCCGATTCGGGATTTTCATAAGTTAACTCACCTTTCTTATTTTTTATCTTCTTTGCCCGCGCTAAATATTTTTCTCTTCGCTCTTTATCTTTATGTATTAAAAAGTCTGGATGTTGAGGCGAACCAAAATGCAAATTCTTTCCACCTGGTAGCTTGACTACGTATTTGTTATTTTTTCGCTTTGAATAATCAAGAGATTCAGCGCCAAGCTTTTTAGCCTTTTTGTTTAGTTTTTCAAAATCTTTACCTTTCACAACATATTTATCATCATCGGATGATTCCTCTTTCTCAGGAACATAATCAGGATCTTCATCATGTTTGTAGCCATCATCTACTATAAAATCTCTATCCTCAGGGCTTTGATATTCCATTTTAGTATTTGTTTAGATTATTTTTGTAGGGAAATCCCCCATTCATTCTGATGGCAGTCATCAAAAATAACTACATGGAAAACAATAGATTGCATACCAGAGTTCCCTAACAACCAGCAAAACTAAAAATAGATTTTGTGTTTACCTCGAGTGATCGAAATTGTTAGGGAAATATGGTTTGCATTAGCGTCATAATATAATCCCTTTATAAATGATCACTAGTGGCCCTGAATTTGATAAATTTGTAGTTAAACCAGGGATGGAGCTTGAACCATTTGATCCAAAACTAAAAAAAGAAATATTTCTTAATCATCCTTACAAAATTCTTTTACATTATCTTGAAAAATACCCTCCCAACTTCAGCAGATGGAAAAAAGAAGACATCAATAATTTTTACTTCAAAATGTTGGATGACTATAATAGATATGGAGTTAGTTTTAGACGTGAAAATCAACTTTTTTCTGATAATAATTTATATGTAATCAAAAATGATAATTCTAAAAAATCAAAATATGAATTACGTTTTGATAGTAAATATGACTTACTTTTTAATAATGGCTATGATAAAAAAACTTTACTATTTAATAAAGTAAAAAAGATTGATCTAAATTAAAATGATACTGGAAAAAAACCTCTATCAAGAAAGGAAAAACAAAAAAGAAAATTTATCAAAGAACAGAAAAATAAATATCTTCAAGTTGCAATGATGGACCCAGATGTTTATAATAATGATGAACTTTTTGAAGATTTAATGAGGGAATCAGATGATTATAATGCTGATTTGGATGAATATTTTTCATTGATGTATATAGATGAAAATCATGATGAATATTTTAAAAAAAGATATAAAAAACAAATAGATATGGTAAAAAAACTTTATTATCGCATTAATGAAGGAAATGATGATTATTTAGGTATTATAAGAGATTAACTAATATTTCTTGTTTTAAGTGATTTATAATATAATCCTTAATAAAATGATCCTTGGAAGTTATGAACTAGATAATTTTGTAGTTGAACCATGGATGGAGCTCAAACCATTTGATCCAAAACTAATCAAAGAAATAACTCCTGATCATCCTTACAAAATTCTTTTGAGGATTCTTTTCAAATACGCCCCCAGCTACACCAATAAAAAACAATATGATGCCGACCCAAATTGTGATGGTTATGCAGACTTCACTGATTTTTACTTCAGAATGCTGGATGACTATAATAGATATGGAATTGCTTTTAATCGCGAACGTGAACTTTTTCCTGATAATAAACTGGGTGTATTAAAACATAAAGAATTTGGTGAAACCGATTATTACTTGGTTGATAATGACTATGATAAAAAAACTTTACTATTTAATAAAGTAAAAACAATTGATCTAAATGATCATGATAGAGGAGAAAAACCACTATCAAAGGAGGAAAAGATAAAAAGAAATTTAATCAAAAAAATACCAAATAAAAAACTTCAAGTTGCAATAATGGATCCAGATATTTATTATAATAATAAACTTTTTAAAAGATCATTAGAAGGAGGAGGGAAAGGAGTATCCATAAATCAACTTATACAAAAATTTAATTATCGTATGTCTTACTATGGATTTGATGATTTCTTAAGAATAAAATATTGATTAATCCAAACTTTCACTCACTCTCCACAGTAGTTATAATAGGATGATTTGAGTAACCTACTCACGAGTACTCTTTCCAGTCATTTGCGAGCCCCGCAGGGCGAGCGAGTTGTCAACTCTCCCTCTCATAATGACACAAAAGTACAAAAAAAAATGACAGGGAAATAACAGAGATTTGGAAATTATTTAGAAAAGTACAAAAATTTTTGTGAGATTTTCCGTCATTCATTTTTTGGGTTAAATGAGAGAAATAAACGGTGGAATGACAGGGGATAATTGGTGAAAAAAATTTTGAAAAAAATGAAAGAGTAGAGAAAAATTCTCTGATTAATTTCTATCATTTTTTTGGGGGGTTGATGACATAGATAATCGGAAAATGACTGGAAAAAGTACTTGTGAGTTGGAACTCAAAGCATCCTATTATAACTACTTCCTTCTCAATTTTCCTTTCAATCCTCTCTTTTATCCCAGAAAGTTCTTTTCCATCTGGAGTCGAGTGCGTTCGCCAAAGTTCAGTATTTTTTGAAAGGGCGATGTAATGCAAAAGACAATTGTATTCAGTTTAAATATCGCTGTGGTCCGACGTAATAAATAAAAAAAGCAAATCAATCACCGTATTTTTCCCCACAGGTCTTTGTCACCAGAGTAGACATTTCCTATCCTAAATTGTTTGTTCACAGAACTCTACGCCATCAACACATAGTTGAATTCCTTGGCGCTGTCTTCAGAAACGTCCACAGAAGTAGTTATAAGAGGATGCTTTACCATTCAATTTCACCCCTGATTAATTTCTGTCATTTCCTGATTAACTCTGTCACCAAACCACTTAGTCCAAAAATGACAGAAATTAATCAGGGTTTTTTTCATTTTTTCCCAAATATTCTGACTCAAAAAAATTAAAAAATCCGATTAAATTTGTAAACTGTGTGGAAATTGTGGAAAATGACAGAAAATAATGGCTCGCCCTGCGGGCTCGCGGAAATGACAGAAATTAATCAGGGGTGAAATTGAATGGTAAATCATCCTCTTATAACTACTATAGAAGAATTCAATCGCGAAAAATATTATTACAAATTATATTTAGTTAAGATTAATTGTATTTATAAAAAAAAGTTTAATTTATTTATATTGTAGAAACCTTTATCAAATTGGTTTTGGGGGGTGGGTGGGTTGATTATAGAGTTTTGATGGGTTGTAGGGGTTATAAATTATCATGAAATAATTCCAAGATAATCTTTATTTCCGTCATCAATAAGATACATAATATCTTTTATCATGTCTATAAATACTCTGTATCTTTTTTTCATATATTCATCATATTTTTCATCTGTAAACATAAATGAAGGATATACTCTAAATTCACCATTATAATCAGATAATAATCCATGTATTATTTCCTCAAAAAATTCATCATTATTATAAATTTTGGGATTCATAAGAGCAACTTGTAGATATTTGTTTTTTATTTCTTTGATTGCTTTTCTTTTTTTATACTCCCAACAAGTAATTTTTCTGTATTTATTTCTATCAAATAAATCCGATTTTTTCATTAATTCAAATTCCGAGTCCCATTCTAAATATGATTTTTTTGTTTCTTCTTTTGGTGAAGGTTCAGGAATTTCAAATAAACCAAGTGATTTAGTAAATTGCCCCCCCCCCCCCCCCGTTTTTTTATCTGGAAATTGAGGTTCTTTATCGTAATCATTCAAACAAATCTTCTTTACTTTATTAAAAAGAAGAGTTTTTGGATCATAACAATTTGCGGGGAGAATAGAATACTTACTATTAAATTTAATGTAATTACTATCTTTTTTTGAATTATCATTTTTAATTACATATAGATATTTGTCATATATTCCAAAAAGATCAACTTCTCTGTCAAAACTAATTCCATATCTGTTATAATCATCTAACATTTTAAAGTAAAAGTCACACAAATCAATTTCATCCCATCTACTGTAGTAAGGGGGATGTTTTCCTAAATAATACATGAGAATTTTGAAGGGATGATTAAGAAATATTTCATCTTTTTGATTCATATCAAATTTTTCTAATTCCATTCCTGGTTTAACTTCAAAATTATCATATTCAGGGCCTTGAGTGATCATTTTATATAAGGAATATATATTTTTAAATAATTTTTAAAAAATCTTCTAGGATTAGAAAAGAATGTTGATTTAAAAAATAATATTTTCTAATAATAAAAATGCAGTTGTCAAGTTACGATCGTCTCACACCAGAAAATATTATTTTCAATGAAGCCAAAGAATTCAAAGTAAAGGATAGCAAAATCAAATACAAACGGATACCAATTGAAGTCAAATACCCAAATGGAAAGAAAGGTGCTCTCGTAATTGAAACTCCATTTCTTTTCTCTTTTGGAGTAAATGAAAAGAAGAACCAAGAAACAGGAAAGTTAGTTGGTTATAGTATTCCAGTTTGTCTCTGGGGAAAAGATAGTGAACCTAATACAGAGGAAAAAGCATTTTTTGATACCTTAAATAATATAAGAGAAATGTGTTGCAAACATCTTGAAAGTGAATATGGAGCTGACATAGCATCAACTCTGTCTTCTCTTTTCTATTATAAGCAGGTTGAATATACTAATAAAAACGGGAAAAAGAAAACACGACAAGATGAGTCATCTGCTCCAGTTCTTTACGCAAAACTTATTTTCTCTGAGAAGTCAAAGAAAATACTTTCTTTGTTTAATACCAAGGCGAAGAAAGCTTTGAATCCCCTTAAATATGTCGATCAGTATTGCAATGTCAAAATGGCATTGATAGTTGAAGGAATATTCTTGAGCAAGACTGTCACATCTCTTCAAATAAAAGTACATGAGTGTTATGTTAAACCACTGAAACCTCGAGAATCTTTACTAACAATAAAAGAGGAAGAAGGAGATAGAGAAAGTGATAGTGAGACTGATGAGAATGTTGAGAATTTTAATATTTCAGATTTAGATATTTCTGATAAGGAGGAAGAAACTGATTAATTGGATTTTTAATACAAAAGTTTGTATTAAAAATTAACCAACTCTTTGAAACTCACCCATGAGTTAAATTTATCAGGGTAACCACTCCATTTTACTAATGCAATTTTTTTCTTGTTATCTCGTCTGATAATCTTTTCTATTCTAAAAGTATGCTGTTTTGCTTTCTGTAATTCTTGTTCGTAAAAAGATCCCTTTATCGATTCCCGCATCAAGTCAACAATAGAATACGTAACAGGTTTTGTTGGAATAATTTTATCAATCACAAATATCTCCTCAGTCCAGTTTGGTGTGTAACCTTTATCAAATACCTTTCTCTTATACTTTGAAATTCTAACATGGTCGCCAATCTTAAACTTTGGTTTACCCGGTTTCAAGTAAATAGATTCGCCATACAAATTATTCCAAACTTTTTTCTCATTCTTCTTTTTACTCGCTTCAACAGGAGTCATCTTAATACTAGAATGTCTCGTATTATTGTAATCATTAACCAGTTTATCTATTTTATTCACGTAAACATTTTTGTTATTCACAGTAAACATCTTCCACATCTTGTTTTTCATTGTTTTATTCCATCTTTCAACAACACTAGATTTCTCTTCATTTTCAGTGTGATATAGTTTAATATCTTTGCTTTTCAGAAAATCTTTGAAATGTTTGCTGATAAACTCAGAACCTTTATCAGTCCACAACATCTTTGGTTTACGCCCTCTTTCAAATATGTCATCAAATGCTTCACTGACAGTTTCAGTTTTTTTGTCTTTTAATCCTCTTATCCAACCATACTTACTAAACACATCAATAACCATCAGCAAATATTTAATCCCCCTGTTCCACTTAGCAAACTTTTGCATTTCAACCAAATCAGCAGCCCAGATATCATCAATTCCATTTGAGATTACTATTCTTTTTGGAAAGTTTCTTGTGATTGGTTTGTGAAGTTCATCGGCCAATTGTTGAGACCAATCACTACTCAACGCCGACGCGCGTTTTTTTGAAGACCAAGTCCAAGTTTTTGCTTTGTATTAATCATTGTTCTTGCCATAGCATGACCCCATTGCCTCCGTTTCCAAGGAATAGAGTCTAATGATTTTACCATTTTTCTATCTGCTTCATTTTTACATTTTATTTGTTCGTTTTTTGGCTTGTTACCACAGACAGAGTAATCAACATCATGTTGCATGCTTACAGCATCTGTTCGTCCAGTTGGTTGTTCATAGATTTCAAGTATTTCACCAGTCTGAGGATCATATTTTAATTGATCTTCCAATGGGTTGCCAGGCCCTGTATACTTATGCCCAGGAAGTGTAAATCCTTTGCGCGGAGCGACTTTCAAAATGGCTTTATGAATATCAACTCCTGCCCCCCATCCCATTTCCTTTACAAAAGAGTTATAAGATTTTTTATAACCGTTTGCTTTTGCTTTTTTATATTCATCTTTGTAATATTTTACTTTAGCAAGTGCTTCTTCTTTTGGTATTTTGTATACTGGAGCAAACAGTTTAGGATCAGTTAATAATTCATATCCTTTCTTTAAATCAACTTGAAATGGTGAACCAAACACACCTGATTTTAATGCACTATCAATTATTCCAGCGCCGTCTAAATCTTTTCTATCAGTTTTATATCTTTTATTTGGTCTAACTTTGGTTGACAATTGATCCATTGCTGATCCAACACTATTTTGAATAAAAGGAGTCAATTTATTTATTCCATAATTTACAGCCTTTTTTTGCAAATTTTTATTTCGCATTAATTCACTTGCTCCGTATCGGCCCATTTCAACTGTTTTTTTTGCCATATAAGGAAGAGCATGTTCAACAAATGCATCTGCAGCTGTTCCAACAATAGTGTCAAATAAATCTCCTCCAGATTGATTGCCCGCCTTCTCAGACGGGCTAACTAGTTTTTTGATTTTACATATCTTACTTTTTTAATTCCACAAACCGCACAATGACAAAAAAATTGTGTTCTTCCTCTTTTATCAGTTTGGTAACCACTTGGTTCGGTGCAAGGAGTTACTCTTTTATCTTTAATGCAATATGATTCTTTCATTTAGTATAATGTTTAGATAAAATGTCAGCGAGGGTTGATTTTGTAAAAACCGAAATTGTAAGGATCTATAATAAGTTAAATGATACTTATGAATTTGTTGATAACAAGAACAACAATGGTTCAACAAGATTGGAGAATGATAATCGATTCTTTAAAATGATTGCATCGATTGTGGAGTTATCTAATATTTCAAATAATCTCAAGCAAGTTGCAAGGGGAGTTAGTATAAACTAAATATAAATGGAAGCTAAATTCTTTTCAGAGATAGAAAAAAATATGGATGTTGAAACTATCAAAGATTTTGAGAAAGAAATAAGGACAAAAATAAATGATGAGTTTGAGATTCTCCGGAGTAAAAATAAAGATCTTTCAAGGGTGTTAATGGCTGGTGAATGTGAGATGTGGGAAAAAATAAGAAGAGGAGATTATTCTTGGTTGAAAATAAAATCTGATAAAAAGAAGAAACTTTTTAGACTTATTGATATTTACACAAAATTTGATTCCATAGTTGATACTGTAAAAGAATTGGAAAGAAAAGTTGAGAAGGTTAAAAAGTTGAAGGATTCACCAGTTGATTCAGATTAAATATAAATTTTATATTTAATCTTGAAAAATATTATTACAAATTATTATTCAAGGAATCTTTTTTATATATAAAAAACTTTTATTTATTTTATATTTTTTGTAATAATCTTTATCTATCTTTAATCTTAGATGAAAAACATTATTACAAATTATTATTCAAGGAATCTTTTTTATATATAAAAAAACTTTTATTTATTTTATATTTTTTGTAATAATCTTTATCTATCCCCCAAAGTATTCTTTTATAAAATCACTATTATCATTATCAAAATGAGGATTGTGTATTATATCCAGAATACTTTTTCCATTCTGTCTCTCAAACAAGTAGTAAAGGCACCAATAACCACAGAGAACAGTATTTCGATTTTGTATTTCATCCAACGAATAAACAATATGTTTTTCAGAAGACCTGAAATACTTCAAAGCCTCATTCGGCATAACCAGACCGAATGGATCAAAATACTCAACAACTGAATCCAAGTTTCTATAACAAACCCAGTGTGTGCCAGGTCCTTGAAAATCATCAAGATTGATTATTCCACATTCTTTTTTTATCTTATTTGGCAAACGGTCTCGACTGTAAATTCCTCTGAGATATTTAATACCAAGTTTTTTCACCCATTCCATCAAGTCAAAGTTTGAAAGTGGTTTAATCACAAAATGGAGCCTATTATGGGAATTGAGTTGAATGGACTGTTTTTTCCCAGTAACAGACCCTTTCCTTTTGAGTTTTTTTTTGCCTTTTTTTTTACCCCCATTCCTATTGGATTTTCCCAAGTTCCCAAAAAGGGTGGTGGTTTACCTTTTCCTTGTGTGGGTGGAACATAAACACCAACTGTGTTACTAGATGATCCCCTATCAACTTGCAAACCTGATCCAAACATTTTCGAAACCAGACTAATCGCCATTGGAATTCCAATAGATGCAAGTGTTCCAAGGAATCCTCCTTCTATTTGTTGTTGAGTTGGTTTGATAACAAGTCGACCTCCTGATTGAACAATTTTGTTAATCTGATCTATTTGTGCTTGGGTAAACTCATTAGCAATAGGAGGAAGAAATGGGAAAAACTTTTTGGGGATTGTAATTCCTTTTCCAAACAGTTTTTTCATTCCAAGGTCTCCAAGTGCAGTTGCAGCTCCTTTAGCAATTTCAGGAGCAATTTTTGAAACTCCCTTTACTGCAAAAGGAAGAAGTTTTGAACCAAGTCTTATTAAACTAGTAAATAAATTTCCACCATGTTTTACTGAACGTGTAATCTGTGTTTTACTTATTTTCAAGTCTGATCCTGTTCCATTTGCAAGTGATTTTTTTATCTTTTCAATCTGTCTTTGGGTTAACATTAACTCATCAGGCCCCCTGAGATGAGAATGTTTTAATCGAAGTGTTAGTGGTGATTTATTTTGTATAGCTTTTAATAGTTTTGATTTTTGCCCATCTGAAAGTTTTACCCCGTATTCGATATAAGATGTCATTTTATATAATATGTTATATTATTTTTTCTCAAGCTCTAAGAAGTAGTTTTCCACTTTGTTGTCCTATTTCTGCTTCTCTTTCATGAAGTACAAGAGCGTAAATATTATAATTTGCAGCAGTAGCACCTGACAACTCATAATGAAAAGAAAGTTTTGTAACTCCATCTTTTATGTCTAATTTTTGCTTTGTCAAATCAAAATACACAAATGGAAAAATATTCTCAAAATTTTGTCTATTAAGGAGTGTTCCACCTTGAAAATCATTGTTGGCAAATACATAAGACATTACATCTCTAAAAACTCTTGCGGGATCTTCTGAAGGTTTGTAGTGAATATCAGGGTATTCATTTCCATTTCCAACTTCAAGATAACATCTATTCAAAGTTCGAGGATTTGTGGAAACGCTGAAAGTATTGTATAAAAATGGATTTGCTGTCTGTGATTCAATATTTGGAGTATTGATAATAAAAACAAATACATGCCGAGGTTTAGAAATTCCGTTTGTAATTCTAAAATTACCAACAGCTTGGTTACCAGCCAGGTTAGATTCAACAACTTCATTGAGATAAGTCCATTTGTAAGGTTTGAGATACTCACTCATATAAATCTTATTTCCTTCTGAATTGAATATTAATCGAGGCACAAATAGTTGAAGACGGGTGATGACTACTCGGCAACGATTTCCCCCAGTTCTCCATATAAGATTATCGTCTTTTTCAGTCTCAAAGTTTATTTCGATTTTAGTGTTTGGAAGTAATTTGTCTTCAAGTGCCTCAAAGAAAGAATATCTGTTGAGAGGAATTTCACAGCGTACTGTGCTTGAAGTTCCAAGCAGAGCTTTTCGTTTTGCAAATCCTGAATTATATGATGCAGGAGTGTTATCTATCATAAGACCAGGTTCATCTGCACCATTAGCTGCATTTCGTCGATGTTCAACATTTCTTCTTGTAAATCTATTTTTATTAGCACTTGTGGATGTATCAAGAAAATAAAATTCATTTGTTGCCACACTATCAGCATATGATTTGTTATACTCAAGCAAATTTTTTATATTTACACTATGATTGGCGTAATTACACTGATAAAGTTCTTTTCCATTTGCCAGCACAGATAATCTTGAAATAAAAGAATTAGAGCCATTTACTATTCCCATTTGGTCAGCTTCGTAAGCAGTAATTTGCGCTCTATTAGCTTCAAGAATACTATCATCACTTACATTAGCACCAATAACAAAATCAGTTCCATCATGTTGCTCAACTTTAAAGTCTAGTGCTATTCTAGCATTATACCAATCAAATGGAGTGACTTGACCTGTATTGTCAGCAATGAATTTAAGATTATTTCTAACTTGAACGGTGTTATTTGCTGGGGCAATATTAAGAGGTTGTTCAAGGTCAAAAACAACATCTTCATATCTTTCAAGATATTTTGGGTTTCTAAAAGACTTCATTTTATTTTAGTATTATATTATTTTTTCTTTCCAGATCCAGTCATAATTTGAAGTACTCTATTATTGTTTTCTTGCTGCGTCATTTGCCTATTATTTGTTTTACGAGATGGAGGATTTTCTCCAGAAAGCAATTTTACTATTTTGTCCCCTGCTTTTTTATTTGTAGTGGGGGTTGGTTTGGGAGGCGGAGAAAATGTTACCTTTCTTCTAGTTGGTTTTTTACCAAGAAAAGATTTTATTGTATCCATTATTCCTTCTCCATATATATGTTTTCTTGAAAACTTTCCTGTATCAGGATCATATTTTTTTTTAAACTCTGATTGTCGCATCATTTTATCTATATATTTACATTATCTTCAGCATGATGAAGCAGCAATGTCATAAACCAATCAATACCATTCAAGTCAATAGGTTGACTGAGTGAATCATTTACTGTTATATGCATTTCAGAAATATTATTAGAACTTACAGGACAGTATAGTGTCCTCCTTGGTTCAAAAGTAAAAGGATACGACCTTGTCAAATTATCCGTTGGAATAACAGCAATTGTGTTTGTATTCTCTCCATTCACAACAGAGTCTTTTATAGCACTACAGTTTATGTTAAGGGAGTCAATCGATTTTGTAATATTTGGAAGTCGTGTTCCATACTCAGTTTTAGTCACCAGTTTCTTTTCAAATCCAATGAGTTCTCCAAAATCTGTTCCTCTCAAATCAAGTTGATAACTTCCCTCAAGTGTTACCAGTACTCGATAGGTGGAGAGAATGAAAGACAGGTTTATTGAGTAATTCTTCACACCCTTGGAGTCTGTTGTGTGATGATTCTTTTGTTCCATGTACTGATGAATGTAATCATTAATGTCTGAGTAGGAATACATTCCATCTGAAAATGTGATAGTATTCCATGTTGTTCCATCATGTGTATATTTGATGGTATTGTTGTTATAACTACTTCTGATATTATACCAAGAGTAAGTCATCGACAACCTATCCAAGGCGAGAAAATGCCTGAATTGTGGGTCAAGTTTCAAAGGAGGATTAAATTTAACCAGGAAATCATGAGGTTTGTTTACTCCTATTTTTTCTCTTTTAACAGATGAAATATGAATAGCGCTTTCATTCATTTATAATATATCTAGATAACTTTTCTAAGGAGCGTATTAAGTTGCTTATTAGACAGGATCCCATGATCCCTAAGTCGATGTGCTATTTGTATGTATTCAGGCAGCACACCATTGTTTCCTGCAACAAGTGATCCATTGAGTAACTCAAATCTATGAAGTAGTTCTTGGGGAGAGGAGTAAAGACCCTGCCCTACTTTATATTCAAGTGATTTAAAATAATCTTTCATTATATTTCTATATTTCATTAGTGTTGCTTTTTGTTCTTCTTTTAGAAGAGTAAGAGCTAAATATTGATCATCAGGATTTTTACTTCTTTTTCTTCCATTAATCTGACCAGTTAATGTTTTTATATCAGAGTTTACATCTTCTAAATCTTTTTCTAAATCTTGAATATTAGAATTATAAAAATCATTTGGTCTCGTATATTTAAATTCTCCTAATGTAAAAATATCATTCTCATCAAAGTTTTTTTCTAAATCTAAATTTACTATTGAAGTTTTATCCTCTTTTGGTAAAGGAGCTCGAGCTTGATCGTCTTTATCATCTTCTCCATCTTCAATAGCGCCTACTCCTGGTAACTCTTGCATATCAGCCAATCGCTCAAACTGACTAAATCCATCTGTAATGGCTTTTTGATTGGCTCTGATACCTTCCGTAAGAGCTAACTGATTTTGCAACATTTTCTGGTTTTGAGTAAATATATTTTGTTTTTTGGGGTCCTCAGGTTCTTCAAACTGAGAAATCAGAGGTTTGAATGTTTCAGTAAATCCTTCTCTCTGATTCTGTTTTTCCCAAGTAGTTTCTTTTATTCGTTGTCTCACTTGTTTAATAAGATCATCAGCTTCAATCTTATTTTTAAAGTATTTTTTTATTTCTTCAATATCCATTTATATAATAAATATATAAAATGGAGATACCAAATTATGATAGTAATGATAACAGAGATAAAAAATTCAAGCAGTTGTTTCCTTTCATGCCATCGGATACATTTCGAATGTTGATTTGTGGAAATAGTGGAAGTGGTAAAACTAATTTGCTTTATCACATGTTAATGAAACCATTGTTGTATTATGATGAGATTTATCTTTATGCTCGAAATTTGGAGCAGGATAAGTACAAGAGATTAATGCAAAAAATGAGAGAGATGTCACATAAACTCGGTTATGAAATACTATCTGTGAGTAATGATGAAATAACTCCTGTAACAGAAATGGGTTATGAAGACAATCAAAAACTTGTGATATTTGATGATTATGTCTGTGATAAAAATCAGAGACAAATCGTTGATTATTTTATTCAAGGTCGACATAAGAATTGCTCAGTTATTTATCTCAGTCAATCATTTTACAAAACTCCAAAAGATATTCGACTTAATTGTTCTCATTACTGTTTATACGAATTTCCATCTTCCAGAGAAGCAAACAGAATATCATCTGAATTGGGAGTTGATAAAAATGTGTATAAAGAGGCAACTAAAAAACCATTTTCATTTCTTTACGTTAACAAACCAAAGAAAACCGTATCAAAAAACTTTACTGGGTTTATATAAACAATAAATAAGATGGGAATATTTAATGAACACTCTTCTAATCATTATCAATTTTCAAAAGGAGTTCAAGGAGCTCCAGGTGTTGGGTTTAATCTCACTGCAGATGGAAATTATGATATGGTTGAAAAAAAATTGACAAATGTTGGTAATCCAACATCAGACACTGATTCAGCAACCAAGAAATATGTGGATGATAATTCTGGTGGTGGAAAAACATCATTAATAACAGTAGATTCCAACATTGATATGAAAAGTCAATTCTCAATTACAAAACTCAAAACACCATCAAACAATGATGATGCTGCTACAAAGAAATATGTAGACGACTCCAAAGTTGATGGAAGTGTCTTTTTAAAATTGGATGGAACAAGACAAATGACTGGAGATTTGAATATGAATAACAATCAAATATTCAATATTCCAAATCCAACTGGTTCCAAACAACCAATACCATTAGCTTATGGTGATTTAGCTTATCTCCACGTTGATGGATCAAATATGATGACTAATCATATGAACATGAATAATAAAAAAATAACCCACTTACAAACACCAACAAATAATACAGATGCTGCAACCAAAAAGTATGTGGATGATAAATCAAAACCCCAAGATCTAAGTCCCTTCTTTAAGAAAGATGGGAACGCCCCAATGACAGGAAATCTTAATATTAATGGTAATAAAATAATTAATCTTAAAGATCCAGCTTCAGATAATGATGCAGCCACCAAAAAGTATGTTGATGGCCATCTGCACCAATCCCAAGTTCAACCAAGTCATTACAAAGATGAGTTTGCTTTTTTGATGACAAATCCAAATCAATGGACAGATGAAATAGATAATAGAACTAGTTTTATTCCAAAAAAGATAGCAGACCTTTCAACCAAAAAAGGAAACTTTCACGACTACAATCATAAAGTTCTTTATACAACTATACTTAAGAATTTTCAAGGTGGTTATAAGTATAAGATGGGACTTAATTTTTACAGGTTAGTTGGAGGAGCTGACTATACCCTTTGTTTAGAAATACTTAACATTGATTATCAACTATGGCATAAAACCCAAATAAGTGTTGACGACAACTCATCACAAGGATTGCAGCTTGGAAATGTTAGTGTAAAAAAACTTCAACACAGATTCACCGATTCAAAAAACCAAACACAATTTATGTATTATCATAGAGTCATAATTAATTTCAAAAAGTTAACAACTGGAAGCAGGTTTTTTGTTCACATTTTGGTTAATATTCCAAATAATGGAAATGATCTGGCTGTGTATCCATTACAGTTTTCTGGAGTTTACATGATTGCTTATGGTATTATGAGCAAAGTTAGCAATATCGACCCAGATAAAGTTTATGATTATCATAAAGCATTTGACATCAAACCAACACAAGTAGTTTACAATGTTGACATTAACGCAAATAATAAAAAGATATTAAACATTGCTCTCGATAGAAATCTGAATAGTAGTGCTGCAACAGTAGGAATGGTAAAAGAGTTAATTCCTTTTACTACAAACTATGTTTATAGACGATACTTTGAAGAATTTTATGATTTTACTGATGCAAATATTTATGGATTAAATATTATATCATCTGGTATTGTTATAAATTCCTTAATTCCAAATATTACCATACCTAATAAACACATTAGTGATATAAAAAAAGATGGATTAAATATGAATAAATACTCTATTAGTTTTAATCCATCTGCTAATTTTACAAATTATACTTTATGTTTAGTTTTAAGTAACTGGGGGCGGGGAAAAAAATTTACTTTAGTTAAAAAGGATGGAAATAATCAAGATTTAGCAAGTTTAAATTGCAATTTTGATTTAAGTAACGGTATAAGTTATTTAACTTTATTATCAAATAACAAAAGAGATTTTTTTAATTTACCAAGAATAACCCCCAAACCACCAATAAGAATACCATCAAACAGTATACCAAAGTATAACAATAAAACTGTTTTATGGCTGACAGAAAATGCCAATTCAATTGTTACAAAAGCTAAAATAAGTGGATTCATCACAACTTTAACATTAACAACCTCTAATTACGCCGAAAGACAACATTTTGAATTTAGTATTTATGATGAAGATGTAATTTTAAGTAAATTTATGTTTTCTCCAAATTTTTATGACTTTGACTCAGAAGCATTTCACAAAGTAATGTTACAAGAAAAACTAAATGGGGCTAATATATTATAAAGAATAAATGAAGGACTTGTTTGAATTTAATCACATTGATAACTCACTATCAGAATCAGACATCAAAACTCTCAAAGATTTCTATAAACATTATCACAAGAAATTCTGGTGTTTTAAGAAATCTTTTAAACGATATAAAATTCTTGATGAAACACTTACTCTATCCGGAGGAGGATTAGTTGTGATAGGAACTATTGCTGGAGGAATAACACTCAATCCAATAATCCTGGGCGTTATCAATGGTCTTGGAGTGATTGTGAGTAGTATTTCAAAAATGAAGAATTACAAGAAAAAGATTGAAATGTCACAAATTGCATTTACAACTTATGAGAAAGTATTGGTTGAACTGAGATCAGCTTTGAGAGGTGATGAGTTTAACAAACAAGAGTTTATTGATCGAATGAAATTGATAGATGAAATGATAATTGATCAATCTCCTATTGCAGATAGATTTTCAAAGAGATACAATAAAAAATATTTGTAAAAGATTATTACATAATATAAAATAAAAATTTTTATTTTTTTACTTAAAAAATAAAATTGATTTAATATAAATTGTAATAATCTTTTTCAATGACCAGATATTCACATCCATCTTATTCTAATTTTTACACAACTGTTAATGGTGGTGTTTATAACTCTAAAACAGGAAGACAACTTGGAAATAAACCTTCCAAAAATGGTTACATTAGAATCTCGATTAGACCTCGAGGAGAAAACCCAATTAGCTTGCTGGCGCATGAGTTTATCTGGGAAGCATATAACAATGAAGATATAAGTAAATACTTTAAAATAATTCACATTGATGGAAATAAACTAAATAACAGACCAGATAACTTAAAAAGAGTTATTAATGAATCATCTAATCCAGAAGGTAAATCCAGAAAAATAATAGCAACTAATCTAGCAACTGGTGTTAATAAATTTTTTAACTCGATATATCAGGCATCAAAATCACTTCAGATCAATAGCGGTTCAATTAAACTAATCGCAGAAGGAAAGAGAAAAACAGCAAAATCAAAATTAAATGATAATAAATACTCTTTTAAATATTCTAATCCAAATGATTTAAATGTAGTAAAAATAATAAAAGATAAAATAAAAAATAATATTGAAAAAGGAATATACAAATTATAATTTATAAAAAGTTTTTTATATTATATAAAAAAGAATTTATTTTAAATAATTTGTAATATTATTTTTCATCTTCTATCTACTCTTAAGATAGAAGATGATAAACTTAATTGTAGAATATGTGAATACCTATTTTCCAACTTATAAAGAAAATTACTGTGATAACTTTATTAAAGCTTGTCTTGTTTACCAATATTTATACTTAAAATATTTCACTAAAACATTAGATTTGGATCAAATTATTTATAAACTATTAGACTGGAGGCATAATTGCAGATCAAACTCACCAACACTAGCCAATCATCTTATATTTAATCTCGCTTTTCGAAAATTTAGGAAACATTACCGCCTTGGACGAGGAAGTGTTTATATTATTAATTCACCTTTTAAACAATCTGAAGTATTTGGTTATTTAACTGGTATTATTTACTGGTGTTTTCATAAAGGGGTTGTTTGAGAGATTTGTAACTATTCCACCACTTTTCATAATTCACCAGAGTTTGGTTACCAATATTTAGTTTAATTAATTTGTACTTTTTATTCCCCATTTCTTCTAGTATTTTTTTCATTAAAAACACTATACTTATCATTCTCTTCCTATTAAATTGTTTGTTTAATTTTTCCATGACATTTTCATCTATTTCCATTAGATTATTATACAAATCATACTTTTCATCTTCAGACAGCTGTATCATTTTACTTACTTCACCAACCTTTTTGTCATAGTGGTACTTTCTCTGATAAACACTCTTCTTTCGAAAAATCATTTGATCTAGATCTTTTTTATCAAAAAAGCCAAGAACATGTTCATTTTGACTGCCGCAATTTACACAGATTTTGAAACCAGAAACCAATTCAAAATCAGATTCTTTACAATTCCAGCAGCGAGTCTTTCTATCGGTTTCCTTTTCTATAGATTTTGTGAAATTATGAATTATATCTAAATATTTTTTTATTTCATCCTCGGAGTAACTCATTTTTCTATTATTACTTTAAACATTTAATTTTTGAAATTATCTTATAGCCCGCGTGTTTACTTTATCCTTACATAAAATCCTTTTATCATCATCCCCGCTCAAAGCTAACTTATTAACTTCCTTACTATAAATTTCGTGATTCTCGCTTTTTATTATGTTCATCGTCCGCATCTGTTTTTCACCCGTAAACAAACAATCAACATAATCCTCAAAATCAATTCCCTTTTTCACAACATTTTTTTTTATCCCTTTGCATTTTTTGGTAGTACTTGAATCTTCAACTTTGAAGCTGTAAAGTTTAGGGCGAAGTCCAACAAATTTAGTAATCTGTTTTCCGCCTACTTCATCCTTGAACAACCCAATCACTTTTTTATTTACTCCTGTCAGTATTCCTGATTTGTGATCTGGTGGGTAATCTGAAGTATCAAACTTAGTTTTGATATCATCTCTTATATCCTCGTAAAAATCATCAGTATCTAATTCATACATGAGGGAATCCGTATCTGTAAACAGCAACTTAGCTTTTTTGTAAGAATATTTTCTTTGAATGTAATTATAGTGAAAATCGAACATCAACAACTTTGACAAATCCAATATCGCCTGGCCAACATACACCGGTTTGTTAAAATACACCTCGGTCTTTTTTAAGTGAATAGCAATTAGTTTTCTATCAAATATTGTCGCTCTATCAAAGTTTGGTCGACATGTTAATTTTGCAGCTTTTGCTCTATTATCAACCAGTAACACATTCTGTCTTTTCCGAATGTTCTCAATCGTCTTTCCAAAAACAGAATTATTCATCAACTTGAAAAAGTCTTTCTCAAAGCTGTTAGTCGCTGTTATGCGAAGTTCAGTATTTTTCCTTATATAGGGCTCCATCCAAGGACTCTGATTAAAAGAAATTCCTCGATAAACAGCTGTAATTCTCAAACCCAGCTCAAGACATTGTCTCAGATTTCGATAATGAATAACATAATTTTTACGTAATTTGAAATGACTAATAAGTTTTTCCACACCACCTACTTTAATCTTCTCCGGAGCAAGAGGATAATCGTTGTGTGACTTCCAAAGTTCTTTGGGATATTCTAAATCAACCTCGAATATATAACCTCTCTTGAATGAATTATTCATGCTGCTATTTGTTTTCTCAAGAATATTCTTGACTTTATCTTTTGTGAGATTAGTCATCCATTTAAACCCTCCCGTCGGAAGTGATTGAGACATCGCCCAACCATAGAGATTATTAGCATCAAGATATTGAATGAATTTAGAAGGCTTATCGGGATCATAATCTTTCATATATTTGTTATTCGCTTCTGAGTATCGTTTGGAAATATGTGTCATCCCACCTCTGATGCCTCTCTCAAACATCATTAACATATCGTAATCATGAAGCAATTCAAGTTGTTGACCCGTTTCCTTGAGACAAGCATCCCAAGCCAGACCAGGAGATGTGTAGTAATGCGCTGGATCTAGGTTATAATGTTTCAAGCATGTTTTACGAAAGTTTTCAAATACATCTGCCAAAAGCAATACATCTGATTTGAGATAAAGATCGTGGTAATCTCTGATTGTTTGGCATTTGAAAGTATTCCAAACATTTATTGCGTGAGTGTAATCTTCATCTGAAATATCTTCGTCATTCAATTTTGAATAGAATTGCTCTTTGGGAGGAAGTTGTGTTTCAGATAGCTTTTCAAGAGAATCAATATAGTCATATGGATAAACACCCTTTCGAGTAAGAAGGTCAACATTATCTTTCATTATTTCTTTTGTACTATGAAAATCATCTGGTTGCAAGTTTCTAACAAGATTCGCAAGACTGGTTTGGAGAAACTTGAATGAATCAATGAATCTTATCTCAAAATTCAAAGAAACCATCTCTCCAGTTTTCCGTGATTTATACTCATCGACTTTGATCTTTTTGGAAAACGATATATATTTCTCTTCAGTTGATGGAATACAGTTTAACTCACCCTTCAAACAAGAAAGTTGTTTTATAAACAAATGTGCATCATATCCTTGAAGATTGTGAAATATTACTGGCAATATCAATGGTTTTCTACACTGTAGATTGCAGCTGTTATGCGCAGCTCCACGATATTGACCGGTGAAATGACAATGATCACGAACTCTATCATCATTTAAAACACCTGAACAAATATGGCAGATCTTAGCTTCTTTGAAAGATTTTTGTTCTTCTTCTGTTAATCTTAGAGGTTTTGGATGACGATAAAAATCATCATAAAGTTTTTGGGTTATTTTTGCAAGTTTTGAAACAAATATTTCAGCAACATTATCACTTTCTTTCTGTTTTGTAAAAGTGATTGGTTTAAAAATGTTAGGAACTATTCCTTTTATGTAAAAACAAAATCCTGACGGTTCATGTTTCTGGTAACCAAGTGTATATGAACCTGCTGGATTTGGTTTACAAGTATTAATAGATTTAGTAAAGCATTCAAAATCTGCATAAACTATAAAAGGTATTGGAAGTTTTTTAAAATAATTTTTAAATCCTAACTTCGAATTTTTCGCTGGCATTTTTACAACAACTGATTCATTGGATGAACAATATTCAATATGACGCTGAAATAATTCTTCCTTTGAAAAATGGGTAAAGCATCTTTTGCAAATGTGTATTTTCCCATTCGTTCTCGATGTTATTTGAGACCGAAATAATCTTGAAAAACTTTTAATAAGAGAATAATGGTACTTGCCATCTTCCTCAAATAGGAACAGGTCAATTGTTTTCTGAGGATCTCTCTGTGCCATTCGGAGAGGGTAAAACTTGTTATTCTCATTGACTGAAAACACGTTTATTCCTGGGAGATCTGGATTGAGTTTTTCGAATTTTAAAATGTCTTTTAATCTAACTGGAAAAGCAATTCCTTTTGTATTCAAACTATTTTCATATTGCTTCAAATCTGTCAATCGAAAATCATTTTTGTCTCTTGGATGAAGGTATCTCAATACGCACCATAAAAAGCATTTCTCATCTTTGTTTCGAATACTTACTATCGCTTTCTTTCGCATTATCCAATCTGGAAGGGGAATATAAGATGAACCCCTCATTGGATTGAAATCGACAGTATGCATCTCAAGATGTACTATTTCCTTAAAATACCATCCACTTCCATTCTTCTGATAAATTGCAATCTTTTCAATTATGGAGCGAATAACTTTAGTCAGTATTTCTTTTACATCAGTTGATTCAAGATTGATATGTGTTTCAGAATTAAAATATGCTTTATCTTGAATAGAACGACTTATATTTCCCATTTGTTCCATCATGCAAACAAGAACAAATCTGACTTTAATATTTCGATGATTTCTGAGAAAATCTTTAAGATAAGCAGCCTTGGATTTAAAAAACTCGAATGGCGTAATATCAGTTTTGCCTTTTACTACGTATTTATTAGCAAATGCTTCCAAAGATGATTTCTCTTTTTCTATTCCTTGGTCGTATTCCTTGAGAGCTCTCTCAAGTGCTTTGCGCAGATAAGATGGAGTATCTGGAGGTATTGTTTTATTCTTGATACACTCCTGGAAATACTCTTCAAATGTTTTGGGTTTTGGTTTTGGTTTTGGTTTTGGTTTGATTTTATCTCTTACTTTTTGTAACTTATTTATATCATCAATCAACTTTTGTTTATAATCAGCTTTGATTTCTTTTTTAATATCTTTTTTTATTTTTTTTAGCTCTGAAATAGAAAGATTATTTAGTTGAGAGGCCATCTTTATTTATTGGTTTTTTATTTTTAAATTTTTAATTTTTTTCTGATTCACAATAAAGTTTTATATCACATTTGATATAAAACAATAATCTATAGCTCAATATATTCAAATTTTGAAAAAAACTTATCAGCAAATTTATAACGCTTTTCTAAAGAATTACTAGTTCCATAAAATTCATAACATAAAAATCCTGTTATATTTGGAAACAAACCATCCATCTCTTCCCTTGCTTCAGGATATGTTTCAATAACTTTAATCGATCTAATTTTATTAAAAAAATCTTGAAGATCTTTCTCATCATTGTAATCTGAAAGAATAATTTCAACACCACTATCTATTCCTTTCAAATCTTCATAACGATATTTACTTGGAAATATAAGCCCACCAACTTTATATGGAGTTATATCACCTGGCAATGTTGACTTAAATCTCATTTTTATTATTATTTTAAAACCTTTAAGCTAGAAATTCATTTTTTATTTTTCTGCCTCAAAACTCTATTTCCCCGACCAAAGCAGGTTAACACTCCAAAAATTAGCCGATTCGGGATTTTCATAAGTCAACTCACCTTTCTTATTCTTTATCTTCATTGCCCGAGAAAGATATTTTTCTTTTCGCTCGTTATCTTTGTGAATTAAAAAGTCTGGATATTGCGACGAGCCAAAATGTAAATTCTTTCCGCTTGGCAGCTTTACAACATATTTGTTATTCTTTCGCTTTGAATAATCAAGAGATTCAGCGCCAAGCTTTCTTGCCTTTTTGCTTAGTTTTTTAAAAGCTTCTCCTTTTACAACATATTTATCATCATCGGATGATTCCTCTTCCTCAGGAACATAATCAGGATCTTCATCATGTTTGTAGCCATCATCAACAATGAAATCTTGGTCCTCGGGGTTTTGATATTCCATTTTAGTATTTGTTTAGATTATTTTTGTTAGGGAAACCCCCGATTACTAATCCAGATTATGATCTCATCAAAAATAACCTCACGTTTCATGGAAAACAATAGATTGCATTCCAGAGTTCCCTAACAACCAGCAAATCTGAAAATAGATTTTGAGTTTACTTTCAGCGATTGAAATTGCTAGGGAACTCTGGAATGTATTGACGTCATAGAATAGTTTACTTTGAATTCTTTGGCTTCTTTAAAAATAATATTTTCTGGTGAGAGACGATCGTAACTTGACAACTGCATTTTTATTTTTTTAAAGTTTATGTTCTTTTTCTCCTTCATGTAAAGATTCATCTAAAACAACACTGTAATATTTAGATTTCCTTTCATCTTCTTCATCTTTATTATTATTATTATGTAAAAACATAGTCTTTATATCATAATCTTTATGATAATTATATTCATCTCTATCATATTCTCCATTATAAAAATCTTCAAAAATATCATCATCAGAAGAACAAATACCATCATAACAACCAAAAGATCTTTCTAACAAATCATCTTTATAATTAATAATATAAAATTCATCATCAGTACCATTAGGCGACCTTAATGGAAAAATAAAGGTTCTTTCTTTGTGCATTTCGTTCTTATCAAATTCACAAAAAATCTTTTTCAATATTTTTATTAAAGGGTACAATTTCTTCTTAAGATATTTAAACTTTATCCCTTTTGTTTTATTCAACCCATTCACAAAGATGCAATATAAAATTAAATTAATCTGCATTTCGGTAGCATTCATTTTTCTACCTTTGAATTGTAAATCTATCAATTTTTTAATACTATCACCAATAAATAAGCCTTTACTCATCAATGAAGTTTTAATATTCCTGAAAAAATATTCTAAAACCATATTTCTTTCTTCCTTAATTTCACTGTCATATCTGTTAAAGTAGTTAAAATAAATACAAAACAGAAAATTATCCACATTTTGTATAAAAGCATTATTTGGATCAACTAAATCATCTTTAATAAAATGAAAAAAGTGATCGTACCCCATTTTAGTATTTGTTTAGATTATTTTTGTTGGGGAAATCCCCTGATTATGATCTCACCAAAATAACTTCACGTTTGCATGGAAAACAATAGATTGCATTGACGTCATACGTTTTTCTCAACCAATTAAAAGATTCACATTTTCACCTCACAATTGTGAAATTTTTTTGTGAAAAACATTTTCATTTGTGAAATTTTTTTGTGAAAGGCAATTCATTTGTGAAGTTACCTTACTCTTTTCCTCAACAGTAGTTATAAGAGGATGCTTTACCATAAAATTTCACCCCTGATTAATTTCTGTCATTTCCGCGAGCCACGCAGTGGCGAGCGATTACTTCTGTCATTTTCCACCAATTTCCACACAGTTTACAAAATTAATCAGATTTTTTTAATTTTTTTGAGTCAGAATATCGGGGGAAAATGAAAAAAACTCTGATTAATTTCTGTCATTTTTGGACTAAGTGGTTTGGTGACAGGGTTAATCAGGAAATGACAGAAATTAATCAGGGGTGAAATTGAATGGTAAAGCATCCTCTTATAACTACTCACAGAGGAGTTGAGGCAGTATTTGTGACGGAACGTTGCGGGCAGTCCCTTAAGTCCTATTTTTTTGAGCACACGGGGAGCAATCCAGCAGTCCCAGACAATTCCTTGGCCATTTCGAACGTCATTCCATGGGCGCAGCAGATTGTAAACGCACTGATGGTTGTTCATAGCACTTTCCAGGGATGTGTTCATGGGGATTTACGACTTGAAAATGTCTTAGTAAGTTGTGGTTTAAGTGATAAGTTTGTTAATGTATAGATCTCAAACAATGACCAAAGACCAGATTCCCATAATAGCCTATCTCTCCAATCTCTCTGGTAATCTCCTCCGTGTTATATTTTCAACTTTTGGTTCATTCACTAAATTCATGAAACATTTCAATAAGTATGTAAAACGACCGTAAAATTCTAAAGTGTAATATTTTTTTCTTCGTTTTATTAGTACAGGACCCGGCAAGAACGCTACGCTTTAATACCGACAAAAGAGTATTATAATTATCATTATTATTCATTCAAAATATTTTACCGTTCCTGATTGGCTCAAATCCCCCGGTGAATTCTTTATAACCAACCGGCGCTGACCAAGATAGAAACAATATACCATCGATTCGATGGTATGTTTGATTGGAAACGAGGCTAAATGGGCAATAGGCCATCGATCAACTTTTTTTCCAGGAGCGGCGGCCTAGCTGTTTCTTCACAAGCGAGTTAGTAAATGCCGTTCGCGGCTATCCGAAGAAGAAACAACTGAATTTCTGACTAATACTAAACGGAGGGAAAGCAATAATACGCAAAACATATTGCTTGATGGATGTTATATACTTTTGAGGAGTATCTGCCAGAAAAAGCCTGTGTTTATATCCTGAAACTGTGCCGAATGATAGGCTACTGTTTAGAAGAAAGTATACGAGAAGGCAAGATTGTTAAGAACTCTTAAAAATATTTTGAATGACTAATAAAACAATTATTGTATTCGGCTTTCGTATGATGTGAAGAATTATGCAGATCTCGGAGGAGTTTCTACCTCGGCCTTCCGCCTCGGTGGATTACATCCTCCTCGATCTGCTAAATCCTTCACATCCTACTCAGACTCATTCAATGATTGCTAATTATTTTTATAATTATGATCATTAATATTGTTACTATATTATTATTATAATTATGTTCAAGGCGGTAGTGGTGGTGGTAGTAATAGTAGTAGTATTTAGTAAAGTTTAAAACAAGAACAGCAGTGGTTTAGGTTTATCACTGGTTCAAAATTTGAGCGCGACTTTACAACTACTGAGTGATAATTCACGTACTGTGAGTGCTTTGAACAGCTTCAAAAACGTCCCCGGAGGATTACATAATAGTGCATTTTCCTTTTTAAAACGTGTTGATTAAAAAAGTTAAACAAAAGCAGAAAAACTAACAAATGTTGGGCAGAAATCTTTACGCAAATGCATCATTCAACTCAGTGAGAAGTAAACAGTTTAAGCGTCTACTTGCCTTCGCAATACGGTTATCAAAATGAAAGAAACTTCACAGTTAACCAGGTGGAGAAGAGGAACAAATTCCTCGAGTAGAGTTGCTAAATCTAACTCTAACGTGACGCAATGGACATTCATAATTTTTACGGAATTGCAAACAGGTAAGAATTAAGGGGCTGTGGCAGTAAAAACCGCCCACTTAATTTTGCGTGAAAAATCACTTTGCCTGAAACGCTGGCAAGTTAAAGGCTTTATCGAGACTAATACTGAAATAGATTTGCTTTGATTCAAAATAATTTTCTGGCCGCGCTGGGGGCGCTGAGTATTTTGTCCAACCACCGCCAGTTTCCTAATTCTTGAAAATTGAAAGCAAGATCCCCATAGTGGGGGTTCATTGGGCTGCCGACTGCGGGAGGTATAGATTATAATCCCACCTCAGTTTAGGGCTTGAATGCATGTATAACAACTGACCCGTGGAATGGGATATATATATATATATATATATATATATATATATCTGTCTGGATTTGCAAAAACGTGGCTACAGAAATATCTCTTATATGCCCTCTGACTGAGTCTCGTAGTGGATCCTATTTTCTATTTTTTTTTTTTCGCGGTTACTTTTTATTTGTTTAATCGGTAACGGGTTGGCCACAGTAGATAGAGTTTGATGAGTTTCTGACTGGCTATTAACATATTACCCCCCCCCCCCCAAATGTTTTTCATAACTTTCCATAATTCTCTCTGTATGGCAGTTTGAAATCAGCGCGCGTATTAGACTGATCTCGGCTCTCATAGTGGGTTGACTTAGAGTTTTTGTTCGGCTGCCTTGAGCAAAGTTTTCCGGAAGACATCATTAAGCCTCATGAACGAACAATTCTCACGTATTGCAAAGTCTGCTGCGTCCAATATCTTCTGGTATTTCGTCTCATTTCGGGCTACACGGGTGAAAGACTGATCCCGGGCTTGAGACGGAAAGATTGGATATTGCGAGCTTTGTTGTTGGCAGTAACAAGTCTTTGGCCTCACAAAGTAGGTTCTAGGGTTGAAATCTATTAGGCAAGATGGAAATTCATGCTGATTTCTGAGCAGGCCAAAGACTTAGTAAAAAATTGTGTGGATTAGGCGGGGGCCGTATGTGTCCTTTTCAACCGCTGATTTACATCCGGGATCTTGAATAAATCGATTGTCAGTGAGTCGAGAAAAGTTCCATGTGACGATTTATGTGGGGAAAGCGAGAGATTTACGGCGTAATTTGACGATGTTTCGCCCGTGTTAAGTGTGGAAGTATTATGAGTGGTTTTGGGAAGTGTTTGATTGCCGCCAAAGTCATTTATTGTGTGATTTACCGAAAGTGTTGACAGACAAATCTCAGGTATGTGCGGTTGAGAATACTTTGTGTCAAGCATAAAAAGGCTTCGGGAGTCTTTAGTTTAGGTGATTTTGTCTTAGAAAGCCTATTCTGCGCTCAAAGATTGTGGATTCTTAATCTGTGTTCGGCCGACACTGAGCTGTGGCCTCACGGTTTGACTGGCTAAAAGATTACAATTTCTGGACCTTTGAAAATGTTGTTTATTTCATCGCAAAATCCTGTTACTTCTGCGAGAAAACTTTACGGTCTATTGCCAGCAATAATGCTGTCATTGTTTAGCTTCAGCTAGTGACTTTGAACTGCTTCGTATTCCACTTAGATGTCAAATAGTTAAAATGTACTTGAAATTTCTTTAGCCACGTTTTCACAAATCCAGACAGATATATATATATATAGATATATAGCCAAGTTGAAGATTCACCGGTGATCCAATAAAGTGCTCTACAGTGTAGGAGCGGTATAATCCATAAAGTAAAATCACTCAACTCTGATGACCATAAGTTTAACTTATGGTCATCAGAGTTGAGTGATTTTACTTTATGGATTATATATATATGTATGGTTCGTCTTTTGAAACAAGAGACGATTGGCATTATCTTAACCAGTACATTTCCTCAACGCACCCCTCCTCCAATCGATCCCTCGGCCCCCACAAAATGTAGCATGACAGTATAACGTGACTAATTTGATCTAATCTGGAATTCCAAAACGTTTTTGTCGTTTTACGCTTATAAAATGTGACGTGTTTAAATATACTGTTAAATAACAGCACCTTTCTGTTTCTTAAAACTTGCAATGCAAATTACATTTTAGTTTCATTTCTGTCGGATATTGCATTTAAAGCCCTTCTAACTATCCAAGTGAATATTTGACGGGGCGATCTACAAATAGCATTATTCTTTTCTTGTAAGGAAAGACTTCACACGAGCACAGGCTAACAACATCGTCGACTAGTGTGTTGAAACGATCATTCGGCGTAGATTTAGGGCCAATAACTTTACGCAATAATGTTGTGTTCGTTCCAAATCGACTTTAAAATCTGTTCGCCAGAAGACCTGAAATGACCCACCCCCTCACTGCAAAAATCGGCCCCATTGAAGGGGGAATGGGACACGCAAAGCTCCGTCCGCCATTTTGCCTTTTTGATATAGACACAGCCCATTTCTTGATTGGGCGTAGCCCTCACGGGCAGCCCAAGAATGAGGCATTTTTTGAGGCACTGTAAACTGTTGGACTTGTACCATCTAAATATGTTGCTGATTGCACAATCTAAATATACCTATTTATAGGTAAACGTCCCTAGTTTTTCGTGAAAGAAATAGTTATTCGTTAAATTTGGCAGAAAAGAAGAAATCAAGCAAAATATGACCCCAACTAACTGCCTTGGAGAGAAAGGCCAAAAATTATCCTGGTTCAAAAGCTTATTTTTGACGTTTGGGACCTAGTTGAAAGCTCTTGACCAAATAGACGAAATGACAGATCACCTATTATTAAGAATATACAAAAAACTTTGTACGATTTCGCTATTTTAAAAGTCATGAACGTTTGTATCAACGCATATGAGCCAAAGTCCAATCCCTGAGATGCCGGATTTCATAAAATTTCAGTTAATGTGCTTTAGAAGCTGCTGGTATGCGGCCATATTTGAATCCAGTGCTAACAACCCGACACTGAAAACAGGTGAAACTGTGTAACGTTTCGAGCTAAATAGCTTGGTAAAACAACAGTCCAGAGGTAAGAGTTGGCTCAAGAATCATAAAATCAACTAATAAGGTTTGACTTTGGGTCAGAAAATTGAGATTTAAGAGCTACAATTCTTTCTATTCAACCGGCTCCACAAAGTTAAATGCAGGTTG
Organism: Porites divaricata; assembly: GCA_038088405.1. Lineage (NCBI taxonomy): Eukaryota > Metazoa > Cnidaria > Anthozoa > Scleractinia > Poritidae > Porites > Porites divaricata. Next base: position 11,292,395 of record JBBMOI010000010.1, on the reverse strand, counting down.
ACACAAAACCAGAAATGCGGAAATCCGGATTATCCTCAAATCAGCAAATCTGAAATCAATCAGAATCCGAAGCCAATTCCAAAAAAACAGAGATAGCTGCTTTCGTTTAGGGCTGAGACATGTACAAGATAAAACCTTCCAAATAAGCAAACCATAGCTGCTTAATTTTCACACAACTGAAACGCGGTTCCATTAAATTTTAAAGGTGTTTACCTTTAAATAGGTGTAAAATTCATTGGCAGATGGTGCAAATAAAACATTCTGCAGCGTCGCAAAAATGTTTAATTTTCAATTTTCCATTTTCAAGACGGGTTAACTGGCCGTGGCGGTACAAATACTCAGCGCACCCCACCGCAGCCAGAAAATTATGGTGAATCAAAGCAAACCTATTTCAGTTATAGCCTCGAAAGTGTTTTATTTTTAATGCGAAATTGAGTGAGTGGTTTTGACTGAAACAGCCTTCTTAAGTTTTGTTGCTTGTGACTTATTTCGCCCATTCCTTCTTGAAATGGTAACATGGACCGCGGTTTGCACGGTACTCTTCTGGTTAGAAAACGTCGACTTCGTTTTAATTACAATAAGTTCTGAACGGTCAACGGTTTTTTCGTTCTAGTCAGGAAGAATATGTCGCTGAAAACATTCCTAGAGATTTTTGTGATTATTTCAAGCGATCAGTGTAGAAGTGTTGAGGGGGGACATAAGGAACATGTTTTTATGTTGTCGACACCTCTGTAATTCGTGCAGGAGGTATTTAAGAGCAAATGTTACCAAAAATCAAACATTTTCAAAATTTCGTGGCAACAGCTCAAGAATCAATTTGGCTCATAATCTCATGGTAGGTAGACCTTAATGTAAAACAAAACGCTGCATAGTTCGTTTGGCTAAATATCGATTAGTTTTCGAGAAAATCGATAATCACTGAATTTTGTGAAAACGCCGCCTTTTCAATGTGAAATTTAGGGCGATTTACGACGCCTCGCGTTACAAAATAAAACACCCTAGAGCAATGAAATCTACCACATATTGTTGACCAATGTCAAAAAATACCGTTAAAGCAATTTTTATCAATTCTCCGCTATTTACTTTTAAAATCTAATTTAATTTGCCCGACCTATTTTTATCGAGAAGAAATCTTATCTAAAATTAGCCTGTTATTTGAGCTTGTGGTACTGCATATAATTCGTTGAAAACCTAGTGACTAAAAGTCAAAGAGTTGTTCTTTTAGAGTTCCAAAGGGTTTTCTGGGGAAATGATTCAGAGCGAAGAAATCGATTTCTAAAATTGGATAAATTTCCGCGTTTCAACTTGTCCCACGCGTGACATGACACTGCAACGCACATTACACTTGACAGAAGCCCTAAAAAGTTAAGCAGAATACAGTAAGTCGAGGTCTATTTTAACGTATAGAATCTAACCTTTTTGTCTTCAAATCAATGATGAAGAAAACTGTATTTCTGCACGTCTCGTTTCGTTCGTGAACCAATCGTTCAAAATCATTTCCCACGACATGACAGCGGAACGGTGGCATTGTTTGTTTTGCATGCTTTGGAGGTTGGTTTTTGTTGTGCGTATTCACTGCTTCCATTTTCCTCATAATGGTCTTAGATTGCCTTTCGTAAGTCTTCTTTGCCGCAACATTAGTTTTGAACTGAGCATCAAACCAAAGCGGAACCAAGAGACCTCAAGTCAAAAACATGTTAGCACGTGGGTGTTGTGGAATACCGCTTCATTCAAGTGAAATCTACAACTACAAAAAACGGGATTGGAACATGGAACAAGTGACTAGTGGATCTTAGCGATTTTTTTAATTAAATATCAGAGTAAAAAAAGAAGGAAAGACAAACAGAAACCTGTTAAAGAACGAATAAAGGCAAAAGAGTGACAAATATGATCGCTATACAAAAATCATTACCTGAGGAAACAAAAAAATTGCGGTGTTGCCCTTTGGAAAAACCTTGTGAAATAATAAAAACGTCGTCGCTATCACTTTTTTCAAATAAATTTGATTAAGAATGTCGAGCGTCTCAAAGGCAATGCGAAGAGTAAAGCATAGTGATGGCTCTAATATCTTCGACAAGTGCACTTCACACAACTACAAATAGCAGGATTTTTATCTCGCTTGTCAGCTAAGAAATGAACGTATAGAAAGAAATGAACTGATAACGGAAAAAGCAATCGAAAAAATGTCCAACGAAGTAACGAAAGCATTAGCTCTTCAGCCTCCCATCGTGTACGAAACATACAACATCTGTGAGATCGTAGGTCAGTCTAGGCTGGCGAAGTTTTCGATACGAACACTGCAGAACATCTGTTCAGCCTTAGAACTGGATGTAGCAAGCAGCCGTACTTGGAAATTATTGAAGGCGTTGTGGCCAGGTGTGGCTATAAAACTAGTAAGACCGACCAGAATATGTAGAGATTAACCTACGAAATAGTCAGTGATGTCGAGAATGTCTTACTTGAGGTAAACTGAAATTGACGGCTCTGTTTGATGCTAACGGTGTGTCGTCTATAGAACTTTTTACAGGCACTCTTCAAAGAGTGACGACTGACTGGGGTTGTAAAGTGTCTCGTCAAAATTATCCCGGTAGCTTTTACGATAGAAGCCAGGGGAAAGCTAACAAAAGGAAAAGTGTTATAGGAACGGTAACAAGTTGTTATAAATTAGTTAAGTCTGGAGAGAAAAGGAATCCCAGCCACGCCCACAAACGGAGAATTTGTACATCTTCAAGTAGATTTAAAGATTACTCAGAATTTTAAAAGGGGGATGGTCTAATGTAAAGTTTTTTCAAGCTATCCCGTGACTAACGATTTAAGAACAATCATAAGGAATCTTCCAATTTCATTTTTAAAATTATTTTAACTGCATCACATGATCAACCACGCTCTATTTTATCGAGAATCGCCCACTGGACAGAGAGCAAACCGTTCTTCCTTTGTAGGTCTACAGTGGCTAATAATACTCTTCTTGTAAAAACAGTTAAAGGAATGGAAAGAAGTCATATGCGTCTCGTCCTGACGAAAACTTTAGTTAGAAGAGGACTGGCACTAGTCAATGAACACCAGTTTCACCTGCAAATTGTAATGATTCGGGAACCATTCCGAGCAGATTTTGCATTTGCTTTGATACAGAAAAACTGGAGCTACACGTTAAGAAAGTGGTGGGAATCGTTAGTTACAATTCTCGAACACTAGAGGCTGGAGGGCGTAGTCGATCACGTGGCCAAGTAATTTGGATTTCTTTTTTTTGGAAAATGTGCATGAAAACCACTTACTCTTTGTTAAAATTGGTTTATCGAGGAATTTATTATCCGTGACCGGTCACGTCTAGGTGATCCCGTTTAACCCACTGAGGCAATAATGTTCTTACCCTTTTCATAGCTGGAGACCATTACCGGCTGAATTGTTGAAAAAAAAAAAACAAGAAATTAGGTGGTGATGGTCAAAGACAAGTGTTAGCTTTTCCGAACTTGAGATGTGGCAACGTCTTTCTTGTACAAAGCAGAGAATTAGTCGTGGCACCTGCATTTAATCACTTACATTTTCTAGTTCGATTTGGGGTAAAGCTTTTAGTAGAAGTGTAAAAACTTGTTGTGTTTCATCTTTGACACTTTTGATGATTCAGAGGCTAGATTATCTTGAAGATGGTTTACGTGGTTTCTCGCCGTAGAATATAGCTGAGCGTACAAAATGTTAAAATTGATATTGAAACTAAAAAGACTCGTTAATTTGAAATGTTTAGCAGCACCATTATATAAAGGGTTCATGATTTTCCAGTTACAAAAAGTCCGTGCATATGAACTTCCGCTCTCAATTCCGGAAATAGAAATTGGTCACGCAACCATTGAGTTGCTATAAATACATGTTCTGCGAATCCAACTTGCTGAAAACGCCCAGTACCGTTTTGGCTACGTTCGCAAGGAAAATGTAAGTTGTTATTACACTATGAAAATGTGGAAGTCTTCATATGCTGGTAAAGAAGGTCAAACGACCGTTTAATTTCATGATCAAAAGATTTGATTCTTGTGCGAAATTCTCACGGATTTAAGACATGTTTTCAATGTGTCAGTTTGAGATGGCTCGTTAAATTGTTTGCCTTTGGTTTGCTTATTAGTTCGAAACTGACTTTCGACGAAAGGCAAACGAAAATAACTTTTTAAATCTGATTTCTGATCTTGAATTCAGAGATAATTGGTCGGGAAAACTTTCCAACAAAACATCTCACGACTCTGGTCTTCACGCGGGCGTGTAAACAAAGATGACAGCTGCGTTATCTTGACAAATTATCTTGCAGTTTGATTAAAATTTGTATCAAACGAAGGGACAACAGAAATACAATCTATGTCTTTGATTTTAAAATATGTTGGTTGAATTTTTACGTCAATTCCGCTTTTGATTGAATGCTCTCTTTGGAAAACTTGTATTTCTGTGTGTTTACTACATAACTTGGAAGGTCGGTTAAAACGGGGCATTGTATCCAACTTTAGAATTGAATTTCTTCGCGCTAAATCATTTCCCCAAAAACTCCTTTGGATATGTAAAAGAACGATTATTCGGCTTTCGAAATCCATATTTTTCGACGTATTTCATTTAGTACCGCATACTTAGATTAAAGGTTATTTTTTGGCAAGTTTTAATGTTGATAAAAGTGGGCTCGCGAAAAGTAATTATATTTTCAAAGTAAATAGAAAATAATTGCTCTAATTTGCTTTTAACACATATTTCGGCATCATTCTACTAGATTTAGTAGATTTTATTGCTCTAGAGTGTGTTATTTTTGTTACGCGAAGCATTCTTTTTCGACCTAAATTGAAAGCTGAAAACGTGGCAAATTCTCAGGATTCGGTTATTATTGATTTTCTCGAAAACTAATCGATATTTAGCCCAACGAACTATGCAGCGTTTTGTTTTACATTAAGGTCTACCTAACCTGAGAATATGGGCCAAATTGAATTTTGACCTGTTGCCACGAAATGTTTGACCGATGGTAACATTTGCTCTTAAGGGGCACTGAAAAATTGCCCATTGAGCGTTACAAAGTGTACATGAAAACGAGGCTAAAGTTTGGAAATACTTAAAAAAACGGCTGTTCAATCACGCTCTTTTCTGTAAATGTAGAAGTAATATTTCGTAAGATATCTAGGAATGTTAAATTAACTAGTGCATTGGTAAAAGTTAAAAATCCAAATTTTTAATTCAAATAAACCAGTTGCCTCAGATGAAAGTAAGTTTCGTTGGAATATCAGTGTAGGAAAACAAGTAATTTGTCCTGCAACAAATGTGGACGTTCCTGGTTTTTTTCCCAGCACTTAAAAAGTCAGGTATAAACTAGATTGCTTGTATAATAAAATAAGAAATTCCATTTTCAAACTATGACAGTTATATGGGCTATTTTTTCCTTCTTTGCACGTGCTGATACGTATTCCAGTTTTCTGGTTTGGTGTTGTGGGTTGCCACATGAACATCTGGGATACATCATAAATTGCCGTTTCGTCTTTTACCCAAGCTAAATGTCGAGTTCTACAGAGACTGGAGAGACCAAAAACTTCAATTTAAGTTTGTGTATTATTTGTGGCCAAAACGAAGCCAAATGAACGACTTGTAGAGAAACCGACTTCTCATGACAATGTATTGACGTGCATACAAGAATGGGCGTCTTACGCCCATTTAGAATATTTCGAAAGTTGGTCAAACTTAAAAACGGTTACAGTTCAAAAGCTTAAGGATAAAGGAGCATCGTAGCATAAACAGTGTTCAAGTGGTGTAAGGACGCCATCCATAGGGTCGTCACATATCGCAATCGCTCACAGATTTTCGAGCAAAAGAGAGACTGCTCGCGGTCTACACGGGAATGCTCGGGCGAGCAAGAGAACAGTACGAGACGAAAGATTTCAAACATAGCGCCAGAGGAAACGAAACACCTTCGCGGTTAACGAGATCTAAAACATCACCATTTAACAGAGATAAGTGCTTTTTTGTGACGGCAGTGAGTCTCGCGGGAAAGCCCTTTTACTTTTGCTACCCAGTCCTTACATACAGAATTTCAGCAACGACAGAGATGAACTTAAGGAAAGGTATGTTATTGACTATGTCCAAATTATATTACAGTGGCATATTCATGGGAGAATTCTTGAAGGTCCATGAGGATGTATGCAATCGAAAAACGCTAAAACCGTTAACTCAAATTTTGATACCTGAAGTGGAATTTCACCGACCACCAAAAGCTAACGAATCAGACCGACTAAGCATTTAGAAGACACGGGATACCACCATTCATCTAGTAGAAAAGAAAAGTAGTGACGATTCAAAACAAATGAATGTACTGTTTGAAGCTACACTCTTGTTACGGTAGGTAATCAATAGCTGCACAAAATGAGTAGTGTTTTCAGTGATTGGCCAGTACGAGTTTTCTCTCAGTTCCGAGGTCTTTGTTTGCATCCGATTGCAAAATGCTTCACTCTTTTGCAAAGAACGCTTTGATGACAATTTTTGAAAAGTTAATCTCTTGGTGGTGAATCAGAGCAAAGAGCGACCATTGGTTCTCATGCAGATTAGTGCGAATGAAAGAGTAAATATGAAACCCTCATCTCTTGCTGTTGTTGACGCCAAAAATTGCCAGATCGTCAATCTCTCTGCAAGCTGGACTTTATCGAAGACTGTTCGCAATGAGCTGAGCGCTTTACTGCTGCCAGAATCATCCATAAGTACGAGTCCAATGATGAGTTCTGTCTGATTTTGATAGATATGACTTGCCAATGTGTCTGAAAACAGCCACCTGAATAAACGGACAGGCTGGTCAAGATCCCATACATAAACGTATTAGTAATTCCACGATTTTCTCAAAGTAAGACCGAAAAAGAGCTATTTAGCTACCTGGCAGAGAAGTTCCTAGATCATGCTATGAAGACAAATCTACAAGTTGTTGAGGCCTGTGGTTACCAGTGTCGTGCAACGCAGCAAAATATGTACCGTCTTCAAAATGATCGAAAAGAAGCAAACACCAAGATGTCTATGGACGCTACTGCCAACGGTGCAATGGAGCTTTATATTCGTTCTCCAGACATAGATGTTAGTTGTGCCTCGAAGGTGCTATCCGGTGCTGTGTGTGAAGACATCGTTTATCTTTGGTACGGGTGATAAACATCATGTGATTGACCTTAGTCCAATAGCTAGCGCCCTCAGTAGTGTTAAACATGCAGCATTACCAGCGGTCCACGCATTCAGTGGGGCTGATATCACCAGGCGATTTTTCTGTTAAAGGGGAACTTTTATGCTGGAAAACGTTCATGGACGTAGAAGATAGTATAACTTCTTTGGAAATTAAGCCTTGGAGCTACAGTGCATCCCCCGATACGAGATTTTGGTCCTTGTGGAGAAGTTTATAAACCAGCTTTATCAGCCTGGAACCGGTATCTCAGGCGGAATCAGATAGGCTTCCACCAAAGCAGGGGGTAATTCTCCGCGCCCACTATCAAAATGATAGTTTGGAACAATGATAAAGTGTGCTCGCCTTGTTTGCCATAGCCACATGGATTCGTAAAATTCCGAAAATAAGCCCCGGGGCTTATGTTTTTAAAGGCCCTTTTTGAGCGGCTTATTTTTGGAGGGGTTTATCTACGGAGGGAAATTTGCGTTTCAAAATCGATTGGGCTAGCCTCATAGATGGAAGGAAATTTACCGTTTCTGCTTTGTTTAACTTTGTATTTGAGGACAATTTCCAAGTACAAGCGGTCGGGGGGGGGGGGGGGCTTATATTTGGAGGGGCTATTTAACGAAGGGTTTTTGCGTTACAAGTCTGGGGTCTTATATCTGGAGGGGCTTATACATGGACGGGCTTATTTTCGGAATTTTACGGTATGTTTTCTTTGTCCGGTGCTCGTAATTATTCATTTTAGAAAGTACCAATCAAACTTCGTTAACGACGTGACGTGATTTTACGTTCCCGTGCCCGCTTAAAAAAACGGCCGACAAACGGGGGAAAAACTCCCGAAAGCCGAGTAAGCTTTCAGGCAAAGGTTGAAACCAGGAAGCGTACCGAAATACTGAACAAGAAATTGGATTACCACCCCGGCAAAACGCAACATTATGAAACCCATTGACGACCGCGCGTCGTCTCGAAGTAGTCACTTCAAAAAATGATACCTTGGTGACCCTCTGCGCAGTACACTTATACTGCAAATAGGCTTTTAAAATCCCCATTTTAAAAGTTTAGAACAAACAGTAAAACGTATTTTCGAATAAGATTCATTAGCTGCGTATTTAAAAGTGTCCAAAAACTGAACCTGAAAGTAAAAATTGCATAAAATTGGCCGTCATCTTCGCAAAAGTGATGCGTGTATTAAATGTGAGAAGCATTAAGCTTAAATTCAACTTGGATGCTGTAGTATCGCGATCGTGTTTTGAGCTAATTTTATGGATGAACAAAATCAAAACAACATACAGTAGACAGAGAAGTCGTTTCTTGAAAATCCACAAAGTTAATCCTTTGAAGCAATTTGCGTATTAAACACTGTCTGGATCGTGGATCCGTTCACGCAGGTAAAATCTGCTGAAGCTTCAGCAAACAAAGCAAAATTCAACACAAAATCCATTTCAAATCGAGGCGAATTTTTCTTGGCCCATAGAGTGCAAAATGTACCTGAAAATTCAGCAAAAACTTGGTTGCATTTTAAAACAGACCATGCGCTCCGCCGTGAAGAAAACAATGTTGAATTCCTCGGACGATTTCTTGATAAAAAGCTTCCCTTCCTCCACAAAAAGAAAACCGAGCATTCTTTTGAACTTTCTCTTTCCATTTTTTGTCTTTTAACGGTGTATTTTTAACCCTGAAATGCAGAACTCTAGCCTGCGTAGCAAGCGTTTTCGCGCGAGTTCGTCTACATAATTGGGACGAGAGCAAAAAAAAAGGAATGAACTTTCGCGAAATACAACTCGATTAGAAACGCGTGCTACGCAGGCTAGCAGAACTCTGGTCCTAAAAACACCCCACTAAGGTTTCTAAATATGGTAAAAGAGAATATTCACAAGCATTGAACGCGAGTTACACATTTCAAACCCCTTCGAGTTTCTGGTTGCGTTCGACGAAGGAGGACTCTTACTATTCGTGTACCGTACACGAAGTAGTAATCGTTCTGTATGCCATGCCGATTTCCATTTCCGTTATCATTAGATCCGATCGACCTCAGCCCCTTCGGGCACCTCTTGAAATTTACACAACGTATTTTTCCCCTTTAAAGGGTTAAGCACTGTGCCTTTACTGATTAGGGTTAAGCATTGCTTCTACTGATTAGGGCTAAGCACTGCCTTTACTGATTAGAGTTAAGCATTGTTTCGAAACTGGTTAGGTTCTTTTTTGAGGTTGGGGTTGATGTTATGTGTACTTAAATTATTTCGTTTCCATCCAGTAAATTCTCAGTGATCTAGTTGTTAGCGTAGTTTCCTGGATCATCCCGGTCGTGGGTTCGAATCCTACTGTCTTTCGGATAAGTGGAGGGGGACAAGGGGGCGAAAGCCCGGAAGAAGAGGGGGGAGGGGTACGGGAGAAGAAAGGGCGGGAGGCGGGATCTCTACGGGTGGCGGAAAGAGGGAGAGAAATTCAAAAAGGCAAGCTTTCGCTATTTGTTACTGCTTACTTTCAGTCAAAGAAACGAACCCAACAACGTTTCTTGACTTCCATTTAACGTTTTCCGACGCTTAAAGCAAAATGTTATACACGAGAAAAGTCAAAAAACGAAAATTCGTGCTCGGGATAAAAAAAAAACGGCATTACTTCCTGTGAAGTTGGAAACCTTTCCAAGCCGCTTACATCATAGGACATGAATGAGATAGCATGTCATATGTACACGTGTGTCGACTGTGTCAGTCGTGTCAGTGTCTCGTCTGTCTCGTTAGCTATCGAAATTCTCCGTAAGAACGACAAAGTAAGTCAGGTCAAATGTCGTCAAAGACCATTTTTATTGGTCTTGGTATTTTTCGGTTTGGTGGGGAAAAATGCGTCCATGGAGGACCTTCTTGGGAGCTCGCTCCTTACGACTGTAGTTCACAAAACACTGTAATGAAGATTTTGCCGCGTGATGTAAACTTGTGTCAAAGGAATGCCGCTTCAATGATCGCGCTGGAAAGTGCGGAGTGGTTCGATTTACAACTCAATTTTTTATTTTGGACAAGGCCAAAGCACTCCCTATTGAAATCTGTATAGGGAGTCAAACAGCGTGATTTACATTATAACGGGAGAAACACAATAAAGGGCGGGAGTCGGGAGTCAAAGGGACAAAAACATACGGGAGGCGGGAGCTGCTGGTATCTATTTTGTGACACTCGTTCACAGATGAAACTTTGGCGATTTTCTGTTTACCACAGGTTTGTTTATAGTTTTTCTCGCCGTTGTCAGTTAAGTTTTTTTATTCATAGGAAAACATCCACTCTAAGATAATCGAATATATAGATATTATGTTAACAATTTGTTTTGCACACTGTATTTGTTTTTTATGGATTTAAGAAAGATCAGCTTAGATGGACCATATTTGATTCTATTACAAATTTCATCTTTTCGCTTTTAAAAGCTATTTACAGCGTTGTATTTGCTTTTCTTTCTCACCATTTTTGAAAAATGTACAAGAAGTTGAACAGAGAAACGTTGACCTTTTCATCTCACTAATTCCGGGTGCGTTGTATTTTGAAAACAGTGCTAAGTGGGCGAGTCGTGTTACCCTAGTGTCAGACAACAAGGGTTTAAAGTAATACGCGACGCTTAAACCTTTCAGATAACTTTAATTTTCTGTATCCCAATTTTTAGCCAATTTTATTAATCATCCAGTCAGTGTTTGACCTGTCGTTACTTACATGTACTTTACTTAGAGGTTTAGCCAAGTAAATGTAAAAAGTACAGTACCCCTTTGTATTTTTGAGGAAAAATGAAATAATAACGAATTGTAAAGCGGAGGAAAAACAATAACACCGATAAAGACAGCTGCTGATATTCATCTTCATAAAATTGTTTGATTTTGATTTCTCGATATTACACTACCACTCACTACCCACCACGCTCCCCCTGCCCATCGAATGCACTCCCCTAACTTGCAATTATTACTAGTATTATTTATGCAAATGTTCATTCTAATCGGTATTTCATTGTTTCAGTCATTCAACCCCGTATTCCTCTGATGCTGAATTCAAAGCCCTCCCCTGACTTTTCCAGTCTGTTTGCAGTTTACACGTGATTAAATTCACGAAGTCAATTGGACAAAATGCCTATTAAATATAAATTTTGAATTATTATTATTGTTATTGTTGTTGTTATGATCATCATCATCACCATCGTTATCTTTATTTTTGTCTGCGCGGGTTATGGTCGTCCGTTGAGGTATTTATAGGCTGCAGTTTGATTCCTCGCGAAGTTTATAATCTCGTCGCGCAGCTGCAAACTCAGACGCCCCATATTTCTATTTATTATAAAAACACCAATGAAATAGGTCAGGTACATATCTTGACACGTGAAAATAACATGTTATTTTGACATGTGAAAAGATCACTGTTGCTGTGGCTGCCTAATAGATCACGCCTTTCACAGCAAAAAACTATTTAACTGAAATGGTTTGGCATTCATTGGTGTTTATGTAATAAATAGAGTATTACACGGCCGCTTGGAGAACGCGAATCTCCGCGCGGCGATGTAATATATTCTATTTATTTATGAATGTATATATTATGTATATGTAGTGTGTGAAGTCATAGGGCATGTGGTGTAGTGGTAATGAAACGGCCCGGCACACAAAAGCTCCCGAGCTCGATTCCGGGGGGAAGCTGTTTTTCTTTTTCTCTTCTTTCCTTTTCTTTTTTTATTTTTGTTTAGGTTTTTTAGTTATTGCAGTTTTTTTCGTTTCTGAGCGTAAGTGTTATAAACGTATGAATTTTCCTCCCTATTACCTTTAATATTTCCCTTTCTTCCTACTGCTTGTCGTTCCCCCGAAGTGCTACGCGAGGTCCTGCGATTTACGTACATCTAGTTAAATATATATATTTCTTTACTAGATTGACAGTTCCAACCCCTCGAATGTCAAGTTAAGCAACATTTTACTGACTAAACGACTTGCAGTTGAGTATGAATCGAAATGCGACATGTTCCTCCACCTCGCACCTGAGGCTCTTCGCAGCATGACCTACGTCACCAGTTCGGAGATTTATAGTCTTGGAGTTATGCTATGGGAGATGTGGTACGGTAAAGAGGCGTTTGACGAGTTGAAGGGTCACAGCTTGAAAGAGTTTCTTGATATTGTGGAGAAAGGTCATCGTCCTCAGCTTGAACTACTGCCGGATCCCCAAAAAGCACTAAAGTGGTCAAAGATTATTAAAGATTGCTGGAAAGAGGATGAAACAAAGAGAAGTACACTTGCCGATTGCGCGTCTGCCATTGCAGCTTTTCAGCATTAAAGTCTGCATAAGCCATGTAAGTGATCTTACTGTGAGGAGTGGTTAAACGTAAACGTTTAACCAGAACAATTAAAGGAGCTCTGGGCTTGCATGGTGGTAACCTGAGATCAGGCGTTATTTTTTTTTTTCTCTCTCTCTTTTTTTGCTTCTTTGCTTCTTTGGCTCGAGAGGGAAAAAAATAACGCCTGATACATTTATTTAACAAGCCGTCAACCGCCCCCTAATTTACATAATGTAACGTCTGCTTGACCTGTCATGTTATTAGACAATAAGCGTTTACCATAAGGGAATCAAATTTTGACGCGAATAATGTCTCTTTTGAAATCAATTTTAGGGAAAAGAAAATTTTTAAGTTCGCCCATGTTCAGATGGCGCTTCCTAAAAAAGAAATTTTAAATGTGTCGTTTTTGTGATGAAATACTGCTAGCTGGAGCTGCCGTACCTTTATTTAACAGCTACAAATAATAAAGAATTTACTGGTTAAAGCTCGTTGACTTCGTTCTGCACCGAAAGCAGTGAAAAAAAAAATATTAGGCTGAAGCACCATATTTCACGAACTGACAGGTGGTGTGAAAGCGAAGATCGCTCAGAATAATTCGCAGGTTTCTGAAGGAAGAATTACAGTCAAGCCAGGTCAAGATTCCGTTCATGAATTGATTATCTGAAAAGTGAACCCGTTTGTCGCTTCTGTAACTTGTAGCCGGTATCAAATTGCATTCAAATGATCGGTGAATTTTTAGTATACGATGAGATGGAAATATTTCAATGGATGAAATTTCTATTTGGGCATTCTTCAAATTCAAGAAAACTGAGCCGGCAGAAATTTCATATCGAACTCGCGTGTGTATTCACTGCCGCATTACGCAAGCAAAACTGTAGACTGAAATCAATTAACAACAACTGACGGATGGCGGCATTTTGGCCAATCGAAACGGCGCAAATCATTCGTATTGTTTCCTATCCAATCAGAAAAAAGTCCAGATTCTGGCTTTTTTACATGTGATCCGACAAACAAATGTATCATGCCCTCTTCCCGTGAGAGACATAAAGGGCTAATAGGGAGAGGGCATGATCTCAGGCTAGCATGGTGGCTATTGTTTCATTCCTAATAATTCCAAAAAGGATGAGAGATGAACATTTTCCAGCTGAAAGGGGTAATCCATAAAACCGAGGTTTCAGTGTGGCTCCTGGAGGAGCAGACCGGAAAGCTGTGTAAGGGGGTGTTTACATGAGAAAACTCGCACCGGCGCGAGTTTTATACCGGCATGACTTTTTGATTTCGTATCGCGTTTGCATGATGACTGGGTTATTTCACATCTCGTTATTTGAAGGTACACTTCATGTTGAAAAATGCACGTGTGATTAAAAATCGCGAATATTACGCATGCGCTATCTATTCCAGTCTACCGGCAGACCAATTTCACACCGAAACGGGTGGTCGTTTCGTGTTTACATGATACCGTTGCGAGATTTCGTACCGGAGTGAGATTCTCTCCCCGGTACAAGAACCGGGGTGAACTCACGTCGGGGTGACTCGCTCCAGCGTGAAATTTGTGGTGGTATCATGTAAACAAATATAGAGCCATGAGAGGGAACCGGAGTGAACTCGCTCCGCGGCGAAAGTCGCCCCGGTGTCATGTAAACACCCCCCAAGTCGTACAATGAGCCTGTAAAAATCGAGAAAACAGGCATTTTTCAAGAGGGCTCTCATGACCCCCAGGAATTTATTTTATATTTTAGTCTGCCAAATTGTAAGTTAATTACATGAAGTTAACATTATAATACTTAATATTATCAATATAATAGTTGTACAAAAGACAATTAGAATAAGCATAACAAACTACCTCCTACTGTAACGCCTTTCCAAAACATTTACACAGAAAAATCAAACAAAACAAGAAACTTCATTGTAGCTTACCTTTTGTTTGGCGACAGATTGTTCCTGCAATATCGAATAAAAAAGGATTACCCATGCACACTTTATCAATCATAGTGATACATCCTCTGTTTTTTCTTTAAGGTATCCACTCACGAGATGGAAAGACCGACTAAAGTAAACAGTGGGCAATGCATTTATATTGAACTGTCTTGTATACACTCAGGAACTTTAAGTTAAAAAGTCACTGCAGCTTGAAGTGTGGTGCCTACATAAGACATATTAGTTTCATAACGGTAGGCAGAACATATGTCAAGACATATAATTAGGGTTAGTAGAGCAAAAACTAGGATCTAGGCGTATTACAGAAAATTCATAAAGTTGTTGAAAACGTATAAGAGAAAGAAAAAATAGGATTATTAGGTACATATATAGGTGATATAGGTCTGGGGTTTTTTTAGAGAGAGGGAAAAAATGGTAAATAGAGACTACTTCATGGTTCAGCTTGGAAAGCAGAATATACGTTTCTTAAGTCTAGAAGTAGGTTTAGCCTGATTTGGAACAGAATATAGGTCATAGATCTAGAGCAAAAAGTAGGTTTACTGTGAAACCAGAACATAGGTTAAAAGTATAGGGTTAAGTTGTAACACAGGACATACCGGTAGGTCATACATAATTCTGGGGCAAGAGGTAGTTTAAGTTTGGGACAACAAGAACATACTTAGGTTATAAGCCTAGATCAAAAAATGAGTTAGTGTGGTTTTCACTTAGAACCACTAGTTCAATCGTCTGAGGCAAAAGGTTTAGTTTGGAACACAGAACACAGGTCTTAAGTCTAACGCAACAGTAGTTTTAGTTTGGTACGTCGACATTTCATAGGTCTGGAGCAAAATTTAAGTACGTTTTGGTTAAACTGGGATCGGGACCAGCTTAACATCGGGCCTAGCACTAACGTCTGAGGTTAAGCCCAGTAAACCTATAACAAAGCTCAAAGGATGTTCTTGCACTGCGTTTCTAGGTTACATTGACAAGGTATCGGAAAAAGGTTTGACTGCGGGTCAAAAATACATCCGTCTAGGTGTTCCTTTCACACGGAACCACGCTAATCGTACGAAAATTTTGACGCCCAGCTGAATAAATATTCAAGTCCAAAACTGAGGACGAATTTTTAGCCTGCACAGTTGAAATTTGTTCGGCACCGTACGAACACCTCGGTGGTTCTAAGATTTTATAACCCAAAGCGGTGGTTGGATAGATGCGTGGTAACTTAGCCAGAAGGGGTAAAAATGGAATGGTAAAGTAGCGTTCTCGCATGGGAAGTTCAGGCAAAACTCCTGAAGTAAGTTAAAATTCAACCTGCTCGTGCGTTCCATTATATGAACAGAGAGCAAAGATTAACTTGAACACAATATCTGGTCAAAATATTCAACAGGTCGAGAATACTCTCGGTACCGTGTGAATGTAGCCTTACTTATCATTTTGGTGTCATTTTTCATTCAAAAGCTTTAACATCGTAATGTCTGAACCGCAGATTCACGCGCAGCAAAGAAAGTATATGGTACCCTGGTACCGGGAAACTCGCCATGTTGATACACTTTGCTTTGGTCAGTGAGTGTCGTGAATTTCGTACTTTTCTTGACTTCCTTTTCTTGGATTAAAGTTTAGGCCTTTGTGTAAGACTGTTCTTCAATTTAGTAACTCATTTTGTTTTAAGCTATGTTTTAATTGCCTTATGCTATTTATTTTATCCAAGTTAATCTTAAATCCTTGCATCCCAAAGAAGCCACGGGGCTCTGTGTTTGGCCCTAACCGCCATAGTCTCATTTTTTTTTTTTTTTTAATTCGCATCGCGCAACAGGAATCTAAATATCGGCACCACACCCAGAAAGGTGCAAGGTATTAATGACACGTAGCGCAAACCATTTTACTGGTCCCATCCAAGCATAAGACGTTCTGGTCAGATCATGCTGCAAAAGCGCTTTATTTGACAGTCATGTACTTAGCAGCGACAGTACTAATTGAGAAGATTATTTTTACGTCTCCTCATGGAGGCGGGGCCGCCATTTTACGTGGTCCTCCAAGCAACACGAAGGTCTAGCCGTTTGGAGGGCAAAGGAAGCACCTTAATTTCTCAGTTATTTTAAGACCCTTAGTATAAGGATCTTCCCCGGGAATCGAACCGCCACTTACCGTTTTGCAGTCAAGCTCTACCGACTGAGCTAATCCTGGCGCGGTTTTTAGCAATTAAATAGATCTTTATTAGCCTGTAGTCCCTGCAGGCAACCCTTGACTTGAAAGCCCCACAACTGCAATAGTACTCCATTGTTTTGATCAAAGTAATATTTTCCAATCCGGACTTTTTAAAGGGGTGAAAATATTAGGGAATTTCATGTGCAATAGACCTTTCCACGGTTTTTTTCAACTTTTGACATGGACAAGTTAGGGATAATCTGTCGACACCATTGAAAGCGGCACGTTAAAATTAGTAAAATTCCAGAGAGGATATAGTTCCGTAAAGCTGCCAAAATTTACAGACTTTTGTAAAATTTCGCGACTTTGAGGAGCTATATCTTCGTTAGTTTTTAACAAAACACTTTTAACTTGACAATTTAACTCATTCTAAGGCGCTCTTTCCAGTAGCGTCGACGGATTTTCCCTAACTTGTCCATGTAAAAGTTGAAAAAAGAAAAAAAACCCGTGAAAGAGTCTTTTTTCAGATCAAATTATATTGCATGTGTATCATTTTATGCAATTTCACAACTACCTCTTTAAAGTGGTCAATTACCTTGAATTTTCTTTCAATATTTACTGTAAATCATTTTGACCTCTTTCAACGTTTTGCAATAATTGATCACGTGATCACCGTTTTGTAACACACGAAAACTGTTCGCGTTTGGAAATTTTTTTTAGCAGAAACTGAAAGAGGGTATTTAATTAGTAACTTGTAAATTTTCAGATATGCGGCTGACAATTTACAGGTTACTTAATTTTATTATGCCCTTTCGGTTCCTGCGAACAAAATTGTCCAAAAGCGAACTCTTTTCGTGCTTACAGAAAGTTGATCACGTGATCAACTACATGTATTGCAAAAGGCCTACAATGTTTTGACACAACAGTGAACATGGCACGTCCACAATGAAAAACAGCTTGCAAAGAAATCAGTAGCAGCACAAGGTTGGGGTGACTGTTGCTTGCATTTCACTTTCTTTTCCGAATTTAGTTCAAAAGGCCAATAATTTAGATGACAGAAAAGGATGAACAGAAAGGTTTGTAATTTTCCCAGAAATAAAAACAAATAAACAAATAAGCGATCTCTCTTTTAAAACGAAATATACCTTGTTTATAGAGCACTTCCAATGTTCAAAAAAATATTCTCGTCAACTCTGCTAACTAGCTACCATACACTTACATACGTCGTAGATATAAATGACCACTAAGGAAATAGGGGAAACACAGGTTGCTTACCATTTATACAAACCACCAGGGTAGTTCAAATCTTCTGCGTAAACTTTCAACTATAAAATTTGACGTGGTGGGAGAACGACCCACTGAAAAATATAACCAAATCAGAAAAAAGTAGAAACTTGCATCACCTCAAATCTGCCCATATTTTCTGAAACTTTCCCACACTGAATGGCCTGAATCATTTGATTTTCCAACCCAATTTCTGATGTGATCCCATGGAGATGGTGTTTCTTCACCATTTACTTGCCATGGGCAAACAGTTGGTTCAAGGAATGGACAAATGGCCCGGGGAGTACTCCTGAGAATTCTTGGTGGGGGTGTGCTGCCCTGTTCTCCATATTCTGACCCCATTTCAGACCAAAAAATGTCATTATTCACACCCGTTTTAGACCTGGCCTCTCAAAATCATACTCTGATTTTCAGACCTGGCCTCTAAGAAATAATGTCAACAGGACTTAGATTAGAACAGCAACAAAAAAGATTTCACAAAATTAAAATCCATTTCGAATTTGCATATTTTTCTTTCTTTCTTTGTCATTTGGAACTGAAATGATAATGATGACTCCGGGTGGTTCATTCAAAAACAATACCTGATTCCAGACCAAAATAGGCAAAGTCTATACCAGTTTTCACACCAAAACGCCATAAAACTGCTACCCTTTGGGGCTGCACATACCTATATGGCTTATAGAAGGGAGTACCCCCCGGGACACATGGTAAGCAAAATTCAAGACTGGTAAATTTTGCCCCAGAATCGTAGTTTACCGTTTGCTTTGTAAATCAGTTCCATCGAAAAAAAAAAATGGTTGTGACGGCTTGGAATTGGTATCAAAGATGGCTTTAAGGAAATCAAACACAAATTTCTGTTTGGAAAATTCCATCCAGAAAAACAGGACTACCTGTTCAGATCTTCTGTTGCATCCAGAAATTTCTTTCCACTTGAATGACGCAATAAGTTGTGTTCCATTTACTTTTCGACCAGATTTTCAGGAAACATTTTGTAAATGGTAAACACCTGGTAAATATCTATAGTCTCCCAGAAGTCTCAGATGCATTAAGTCTAGCTTGAGAAGATCAGACATAGGCTTTTGCATTTAGAGGCCACATCCTTACAGTTAAGGGCTTTTATTTGTTCCTTACGATTACCCCAGGCCTGAAGATTTTCAATAAACTACATAATTTTTTTTTTTGTAACAAAATTTAGTTATCATATTTTCAATGGTGTAGTAAGGATTTTTCAAGGAGGGTGTCAAACCAAGAGTACTCAACAGATTATAATGTCAAAATCCATTAGCTATTAATTAGCTTCACACGCTGACATTGTTAGGGCTTCATCAGATTCCCCCCCCCCCCCCTTTCATGGAGGACGAATGCATCATATGACAAAGCCCTAATGCCAGGTGTTACAATATATGGCATTTTATTCAGATGACAGTAAATTCTAGGATTTTAACGTTTTAGATTTATCAGTTTTCTACTAATATTACACAAAATGAAAGACTGGGTGGAGATACCTATCACAGAGGGGGAGGGGGGGAGTAACAAGCTCTGAAGGACCCCCTGGCTTAGGTTTTGATACATTGTGCTAGCATAAATTTTGGCATAATTCATCAGCATAATTTTCATGTATTGCCCAAAAAATCACTGCTAGCATAATTTGCACCCTTGGCTAGTTGGCAGCACAAAATATCATTCTGTTATGAGTTACAAAGCATGCAGTTTGTGCACTGGGTTGTCAAAAGTAGCCGGCTGCCGGCAAAAATCGCCGCCTTCTTGGTTAGTATTGGCCAGCTACTGTGCTTAGCATTTCTTTATGGATGGCATTTTTTAAATAAGATATCACTGGACTGGTTAAGAAACATCTCCTGAAAACTATAGCAAGTGTTTATGTGTAAGTTACAGTTAAACTTAATTCCCACACTCGGTAATTTTCCTTATAATTCAGTTTAGATTTTCAGTAATTTTGGAGAGAAAATAGCCTGGAGAGTGCAGAAAACAGCATTTCAGAGCATCCATATAAAAATTCTCTGGGGAAGCATGCCCCCAGACCTTCTAGCAGGCTAACGCCTTTGGCACTTGCCAGTTCCTTCAGAGCTGGTCGCTCACTTTGACAACTTAGTCGTCTACTTCAAAAATTTCTGATAACCCTGGTGCAATTATCATCTTCTACCATCGCACTTAAATCAAAAGTGCAAAGGCTTGGTTCCTACTTTCAAGGCCTTGTTGCACTGTTGCATCATCCAGGGTTGTCAAAAGTAGGCGGCTGCTGGCCAAAATCACCGCCTACTTGATTTAGTATCGGCCGGTTGCTCTGCTTGGCATTTCTTTACAGGTGACGTTTTTCAAATAAAATATCCCTGGACTGGCTGCTTGCTTCGATGACATAGCCATCTACTTCAAAACGTTCTGAGAACCCTGATCATCATGCCAGGCTGCTTGCAAACTAATCAGGGAGTATCCTAAAGATGGAGAGTTCCATTGTAAGAAGACATTTTGAGTGCTTTTGAGAATATTCATTATTTTTCGTACTTCTTGTAAATTTCTAAGCTTAATTGATCCAATATGATATCATTGTTTCTGGCTTATGGAGGTATTTTTTTATCTTCAGGCAAGGAAAAGGGCATCAAATATAGCCAAGACCAGTCGAGCACGATGCTACTTTTCAAGCATAACTTTAGCCATAATGCTGTTGTACACCTGCCAAGTGTCATGCCTAAGGCATGGTTGTCATGCCTGTGGATCAAAAACTTCGATCTCATGCTTGCTCATGCCTGTGTTCCAATTTGTCACCACGGGTAGAAAAGTTTGTGTGATTACAGCATAAACTGACACATTTTGAAAAATATATTAGTTATTTAAAGAAACTGGAACCAATGAGAGAAAAGAAAAGGCCATGTGGATGATCGAATTTCTTTGAATTCTCTTATTTTCTTACAACATCGTCCCCAGTGCTTTTCCCCTAAAAAATGGGTGGGGCCCCACCCGTTTTTTAAGGGAAAAGGGAAAAAAGGGAAAAGCACTGGGGACGACGTTGATTTTGTAGGAAAGTCACTGGAGACGAGGTCGTGTCAGTTTCGTGTTCCCGTGTTCGCATTAGACGGAACTCTTCGGAACGTCTTCGGACATCTTCGGATATTATCGGAACCCTACCGAAAATTTTGGCACTCTCAAGATAAAAATGTCACGCCGATAACGTAAAAAAGTTGGCAGTTATACTGTCGTTTTGAGGGTGACACTCCAAAGTATAATGCTCAAATTTTCAAGTATGATGAATTAATTAACAATTAATGAGTATCTTATGAAGAATTAAAGAGATCGAGGAGGGTGTTTTGTGATAACACCGGTACCCTCCGAGATCTCCATAACTCTTCAAATGATACGAAAGCCGAATTTAACAATTGTTTGATTATTCATTGAAAATAATTCCTAGTATAAAAACATAGCTAAAACATGCTTACCTCCATCGATGCTTTCCAAGCTTAAGGCAGTTGCAAGACTCTATGATGTATCCTCTCGGTTAGCTCTTCAGTGTTGAATTCAGCGCCTCAGTTATATACGAAAAATAAATGCTAGTGCCCAGGTTGCGAGGCCACAATCTTGGACAGAATAAAGTGGCACAGCAAACCCCCATCCCCCGCCCCCCAGATCAAGGATGAAGCCGCACAAAAGCCAAAACGCCCAATTTCCTATCCTTGATTTGGCGGGGAGGGGAGCACAAATTTTCCATCTATTTTGTCCAACAGAATAAAATAGAACAGCAAACCCCCATCCCCCCAAATCAAGGATGAAACTGCGCAAAAGCCAAAACGCGCGCCAATTTCCTATCCTTGATTTGGGGTGAGGTGGGGTATAAATTTTCAATCAATTTTGTCCTAGATTGTAGCAAGCTTAAGACGCCGGGTGGGGGGAGAGGGATCTCCTTTAATATTGTCCTATTATTTAAGCCCCATGCTGACGGGTTTTTGGAACGAATCGGCTAGCCCAACTGTTACAGCTTTCCGAAGGAAACATGGGAAACGCCTGACTCGGATGGGATCAGACAAAACCAAGTACGAGGCTCCTCCACCCTCCCCTCTCCCGCAGGCGGAATTGCCGACATACCCCAAATTTACCCCCCTTCTCTCCATTTTCGTCGCATTTCAAAACAAACCTAAAGGTTACCCCACAACTTGTGTTTGCAAAAAGAACTTAGCGGAGATGGAATCGAACAAAAACGTTTTTATATCAAAGGAAAAGCGTACCGTGTATTTTTTTAGGCCAACACATGACGAAACATTATACGTGAGACAAACAAGGGCAGAAGGGGCAAAGTCCTACAGCTGCATCCTGTATTTTCAAATGTCACACACATAACATTCACAGACGCAATGAGTTGCAATGGAGTGGAAGGAAGTCACTTCGTTCTTCGTCGTCTTTCTGTGCCGTTTTATACTCTTTCTCTTCATAATAGTCCTATCCTTGGTCATTCTTGGTATTCCAAATGTTAACACATGCTTTTTAACGGTGAGTATTTTAAAATAATTTCTTCTTCAACTAAGAGCTGCATTTAGCGCGGTCATAGAATGAAAGTGGTAATAATGCAGATACCCAAGCCAGCGATTCGTCAGTAGTCATTTGAGATTTCTGCACAACTACGAGACCCGATCGAAAACCGAGCACTTTCACGGCATAATAAAGCAGCCTGTTATTTTAGAACTGGTAACTTTTGAATAATCCACGGAGTCGTTTTTTGTGTCGTCACGCAACGCTCCTCCACATTGAGAAGCGAGTACGCGTGACGTACGCAAAGAACTACTAGAAGGCAACAGAGTAGAGGTAGCCTGCGTTCAGCTGCGCCCTCCCCTCAGGGAAAAAATGAAAAAGGGGCAATTTTTTCCCAATGGGAGGGGCGGCAGCTGGTATTCCAGCAGCGGAAGATAGAACGGCCAAATACTGAATGAGAAGTGCTCGCTATGTTTTGTAAACATTTTTAGTTGTTCTTGTTTCATTGATTTGATATACAGTAAAAACCAGTGTATAAGAACGTAAGTTTTTCCAAGCTAGACTAGGAGGGGTCTTATAAAAATGGTGCTAAAGAAAAAGCACATGCATTAAAACATGGTATGTGTTCCTGCGTGGCCAAACATGGTACTTCTCAAAATAAAAACCTGTTTAAAAATTGTAGGTTAAAACAGGTTCTTACGTAAAAGGGGTCTAAATGGAGAATCTTGCCTAAAAGGTTCTTAAAATCTAGGTTCCTTTACGCGGGTTCTTACTGTATTTTTTCGTGCTACCATAAGCATTCTTGTGATACTGCACCTTCTCAGACTGGCCAGCTCTCTTCCAAAGGCGGCCATGCATTGTGGTTATGGTGTTTATGAACATACTTGTGTCTGTGTCTTGCCTTGGGATTTCAGGTGTTCATGGCTTTCATCATTCCTTTACCGCCAAACTCAATTTTAGTAGATCCAATTCATTGCATGTTGTCGAAATTCAACCAGGCTTTGAGGTAAGTAAAGTTAACTTCGATTCACGAATATTATCCTCAACGCTAGCCAATTGTTTTACTATATACATGGTTTGACAGAATGGGGAAATAATAGTGAATTATGTGGTAAAAGAAGCAGCTTTGCACAGTTTATGACATAGGGAAAAATACTGTTTATAGACCTCAATGAGAGCAGGTTCATTTTTAACCTCCTTGATATTCCTGCGTGGAAACGAGGCTCAACACAAAAAATTCATAATAACACCTATGTATACCGTCTTTCCAATATCGTAAAAGTGCTTATCTTCGCGCTGACTTAGCAGTGATAGACGAAGAGCATAAAAGCAGTTCAAACAAAAAATTGTCACGTGACCATGCTCTTTACGACCTTTCCGTACATTTGAGGGTTTTCTCTACTATAGCAAATCCACGCGATTCAAGAATCCACGCTTTCCTTCTATGACAACTGTGACTTTAGTTTGTTCAATCAACAGAACGTACACAGCGTATGCAGTAGTGTTGACCGAAATACGAAGGGTAACTTTCATCACCATACCCCATTATTTATTGAGTGTAGTTTTGCATGGCCGGCTGGAATCTATTCTACGTTACCTTATCAATCATATCAGGTACGTTTTTTAACTCACCCCTTAAAATCTTAGACGAACATCTATCAATTATCTCCGCCAAGAGACTGTTTACAGTCCCCTATTTTCCAGGCCGGGGAGGCGCTCCAAAATAGAATAAACCGGCCAATAAAAAAATGTACAGCTACGGAAGTGGAGTGGCTCTACATGACAACTTTAGCTTTAAAATGCATGCTATGATTAGCTTTTGGAACTTCCACTTGTTTGACAGCGGTGAAAAAGGGAGAAATCTATTTTGCTGCTCCCCATTCCTCTCACGGCCTCACCGCCTGCGATCTTGCTCTCCCCGTAATAACATGTTCAGGAAAATCTTAACATCCGTTTTATGTGAGGACCATCAAACACCCTCTTCTGAACTATGCAGCATCCTCTTTGTGATATAAAACAAAGGTTTGTTCCCTCGTTTATTTTTTCCTTTTAAGATTTAAAATTCCTCAGATGGTTTCCAAAGTTACCTCGACATTGGTTGCTCAGATGTTACCGTGTCTACTTCTTTTGGGTAAAATTATCAGAATGATCCTTGCAGGATTGTGGTATGTATGCTTAATGCTGTGATTGATCCTAGGATCAAAACTTGTGAAGTTTTTTTATCCTTTTACGACTTGAATTGCTGCCTAGGTGAGCGCACGCTAGAAAAACGCAGGGCTACGTAATACCAGACATGAGGGAAACTTTCTTTCTTGGTGGCGTTCTCAAACTTGCGCGGTTTTTCCTTTAGTTACCTGCTTAATCAGAGTGAAAATTAATAAACAGAGAGGATGAAACTCATAGCACCGGCTTCAGTGGGGTTATTCATTTCAATAACGTCTGAGGGTGATACAGGACTGGGGACTTCAACCACAGATACGAATTCTTTCTAGAAAGGAGATTATCTGACTTTCCGTAGTGTTTAATCAACAGCCAAGAGCGTTGAGAGAAAGGTGCTCCAGGATGGGAATTTGAAGACGATGAAACTCAGTAACTTTGGTTCACTGAAAGGGAGGCAAAGGCTTATTTAAAAGAGGACTTTGATCCACTGAAGTTTCAGTCTAACCCTGTGCCTGGCAAATATAACTATATATTAAGCTCCTGCCCAGGTGGGCCGTGAGGGTGGGGTGGGGGTAGTTTCTTTTTAATACACACGACAATTATAGAGAGGTAGAGCCTAGTTATACTATTCAATAACGCGACAAAAACATTCAAGGCCACTTGCAAGGTTTAAGATCTTATCAATAGCCGTTTTTGCAAATCTAAAAGTGTTATTGTTACCACTATTTCTTTTTAACTCCATGCAGCTTTCTTGCAAATGTTATGGTACGAGTTCTGGTGCGTTTAGCGTGGACGTCATGGTCGCTTTTCAAAATGGTTTCATTGAGGATGATCCTTTTTCTAAGGTAAACATCATTTTACAGTTGACACTCAAGGGTAATATATCTCGATTGGATAAAGGATCAACCTTTTGAAACTTCATTGTTGCTAATGATTAAGGTAACTGTGAGGAGCGAGACTTTCAACAATCCGGGTCTAATTTTCAATGATGATGCCATGAAACCAACAAGTAGCTATAGTATCGATAAATTATCGATAGCATATCGGATCTTCCCGCTTCTTGTTACGGCGCAAAAATCTTTACGGTATTCTCCCTTCCCTTTATAATGTATATATAACAGCATTGGCTGCCTGGAGTGACCATACGGGCTGGACTGAGGAGCCAGGCAGCCAGCTGATGTTAGCATTAGATCGGTTGCAGGTCGGCCAGTTGGCCTGAACTCATAAAAAAGTACAGACACACACAATGGCAGAAAAAAATGGTAAAATATGACACAAGAAAATTGTATAACGACCAGGAACTTATTGCAGTAACTCAAATATTAACTTAAACCTTACCAAACACATTTTTTTCAACCCCCGCCACCACCTCTCAATTAGCGGTCCTCTAGCGTGATTATCACCTATATTGATATACTTCACTGTAGTTTTCTTTCAAGGGTTATGATGCGAGTGTTTGCACATCTTCGAGTATGGACAACTTGTTTGATTTACAGACTGTTTCCTGTGAGATTGATTCGCTTTCTAAGGTAAAGTAAATATTAGTCAAGAGCTTTAAGTAAAAGAAAGTTACATACCATTAATTTGCGAGGAGACTGGTGACATTTCAGACTAACCGTTAATTATGTCTAAAAATAACAGTTGAACTAAATTTTCTCTCAAAACAATTGATATTTTTCTTACTTTCTTCTAAGAGCGATATTCTTCCTTGCTCACCATTTTAAAATATCTTTTATAGAATTCGAAGTTTTGCCCCGAATATGAGCCTCCCTAAAAAAAACCTGAGAACCTAAAACTTAAATTAAGCCATGTTTCTGAAGGGCTTTCCCCAGTAGAATGCAAACGTGGACTTAATCGCTCTTTTCAAGTGGCGAGGCCCAAAAGCGCCGGCGTAAAGTTTTCGCGCGAAGCGTGGGATTCGCCGCAGCTCTCCCCATTATTATTCTCACTTTCACACTCGCTCCATACGGCCGCTCTTTTGCAGTCTATACTGCCAGTTTTTTCTGTTCGTCTTTTTTTTCTGATAGGAAAGCTTCTGGCATTTTTTTCGTCTTTGGCATTGCGGCTCTATGTGCCCCTGGCCTCGAACCACTACCAAACCTGCTGCTAACCGGACATCTGTACCCCGGCTCTCTTATCAGGTAAAACAAATGAAAGTGATGCCTACCTGTGTTACGGTAATCTCTGTCGAGTCTTTTTGTACATGGGATAAGTGACAACATCAAGCCCAGCACCAGAACCTTCCAGTGGAAAAAAAATAAAGAGCTACATGGCCAAAATATACCATAATATGTGTTGTTATATAGCTGGAAATTTCTTCCCAACAGAGCGCGCTCTCATTGGTTACTTCGAGGTCACATGACATCTAACACAAAATCTCTGAGCGGAGTGATCTGGCAACATTGCAAAATCTATGACCTCAGAGGGAAACAGTACACTGTTACCCGCGAATGTTACCGACGACCGCCGCTACCTGCACAGCGGGGTTTAATGAATTTCCAGCTTCAAAATTTCCAACTATATGAAAAAACGAAAGTATATGACCTCTCGGGACATGAATGCATAAGACAGCGATCTGATGATGACAAAGCATTAAAATACTACGCTCAATACGCAGGGGTGATGCAAGGACCCCGGGAGGGAAAACGTGCTACCTTATGGGGCCCGAGCGCCCATTTCGGAGCAAACATACCAATGAAAATAGTTAAAAAGAATATGTCATTCTTTTATGTTAAGTCAAGCATTTTCCCTTTAAGAGTGCACTTCTTCATATGTTCCTTTACTTTTTTTAAGGTTTCAACGCTGCGCAAAGTATGAAGACAGCACTGCTTGTCACTCATCGTTCTTGGAATTTTCCTACACCGTGTGTAATTTGACAAGAACTGGTCTTTTTGTCGTTATGTGTTGGACTGTAGACTGTAAAGCTTGGATTCCACCACGGCGTGACTTTACAAGTATCGTTGAAAGATGCCTAACGTTACACAACAAGACGTACTCACAACTCTTGCTCTGTGCGGCGGGCCTCCCTTTGTTGATGAATGGACATTGTCTGTCACAGACGGTTCACAATATACTCTGCACTGCAAGCCTGTTACTTTTTATGGTCACCCTGAACGGGTATCACAGCCGTACCGCGCTTATGACGTATTGCGCGTTATGTTGCGTAGCAATGAACGTTCAGAGCCTCTTGGTTGCTGTTTTCAATATCTATAGGAATTTACAGACTCAAAAGAACGGCTACATGGCAACCCTGTTGTATATTATGCAACTGTACTTGATGCTTTTGGTTATAATGGACAGTTGCACTCGAGTGATGAGCAAAGTGAAGAACCCGAAACAAGATATCTTGGGAGAAAACGGCTAATGTTACAACATGTTCTACCACGAAGACCGCCCGTTGACCGGTCCATTTTTCAGGTGAAATCTGCCGGGAATCTCGGGATTTGTACCCAGTCGTCTCATAACACTTGTACGCGGTAGTAGAAAGCAGATCGGTCGGAGTTAAGACTAGTACAGTCATGTGAACAATGGGACGACCGGAAGGAAGCAAAGGAAAGAGAGACTTTTCTTCTTCCTGTCTCGTCTTCTTCCACGCGCGTTTTATTAGCGCTTCCCTTGTGAATAGAGGAGAGAAGTGTGGTGTCACATCACCATGGTAGTAAAAATATCTGGATCTCAACAATCTTTCTTGACAGAGACGGCTATTTGCATTGTCGAACGATGGAAGAAAAGTATGGGCTACCGCTTTGTTCCTAAGTGGCTAGCAAGTGCAATCATGCACAGGAAAGTCATCCATGTCATTTTTTATTCGTTTTTTTCTATTTGCAAGACCACGGTTTGCTGATATCCAGAAATTTTACTACCATGGTAACGTGACGTAACGACTTGTCCTCCTAAAAAGAGACAAGTGAGAGGACTGGGGACGAGTCAGACCAGGTGCAATCTTCCTTCTGTAAGAACATCAAAAGACCAATTATTTTATCTCGTATTTTATCGTTTCACAGGGTGGAAACTTGACGGCTTGTGGTTAAGCCACAAGGTTGATAACCGTACAGCCTTACCTTCAATAACGCGTGCACATTACCGTAGCCTGAAAAAACAGCCTACAATTCGCGACGACACCACGGGTTTCCCCGCGAAACGATGTCGGAGAAACGAGCGCAGAAATTCCAAACAGATGAAGCGTCACAACCCAGGTCTGGATAGTGCTTCTTAATAGTTGAAACAAATTTCCAACGCGGCACGACCAATCAGAAGCACAACCCAGATCTCGGTAGTGACGCTTCATCAGTATGGAATTTCTGCGCTCGTTTCTCAGACGTCAGTTTTTCGGTAAAAACCAGTGGTGACATCGGGGAATGTCGGCTGTTTTCTCTGGTGGCCGAGATACGAAACACAGGTCACAGGTATTGCAGGGCACTTGCGCTATTGATAAATAGCTGAGATAAGCTTTTTCTCCTTTGGCCAAAACTCTATTTTGCATTGTGCTAAGGGGACCCTTTTGGCACGGTGACCTGTACTCTAACCTAAACTTGTGACCAGTGACCTAAGTTATGTACCTGCCATTTTTCAGGCTAACTTATCAAGGTCGTTAATCTTTGAGGTACACTTGCTCAATTTCTGGGTAATAATATCAAAGAGATCGTTTTCGTATAGTCGAACAAGTTATCATGCAAAATTATTTATGATTTGCCTGAAGAGAAATCACACGTCTTTGATGTAAACTAAGACGCACAAGTCCCTTTTTGGATAATTAGATCACAGCACAGCACCCTATTAAAGATCATACACCGAGTAATCCCTCAGAATGAGAATTAAAAAATCAATTAAAAGGAACCTTAAAATTAATTGCTGTTCAGTTGTCCATCAAGTAAGATTTTATTATAACTTTCTACCCGTTTTGTGCAATTGGTTTTTAGCGCGAGGCATTGAACAAGACGAATGTCGCTTGATTCAATTTCTTGTTTATTATCCTAATTCAATTGTACAAAGTAACGTCTCCGTAATATTTGCAATGTACTGTAGATGATTTTATATTGCAATAAATAAGCGTCATGCTAACTTTGCTACTCTTTGTTCCTTTAAGGAATTCGCACTCTAAAAATATCACATTGTAGTGACAATAATAACAATAACAAAGAAAGTTGGTGATAGAACAAGCCAGCAAAATACACAGTCTTCTTTGCTATGAGCAAAAATAAAGCCTTCCAGGCGTGCCATTTAGAAATTGGAAATAGTCTTTAAAGTACGCGACAGCTTGTGCCTACAGACACGCCGCGGCGTGTGTGACGTGCGCAATACAACGGCAGCTCCTCGTAGTAGACAGACCCACGGTGATGTATCACTCATGCGCTAGGAAATAAATTTTTGAGCCTGTCGCTTTAAATAATAAACAGGAAGTACGACACAACGCTAAACAATATTTCTATGTAGTTACAAGCGCGGCCTTTTGGTTTGCTAAGCTTTGGATATTCTATTAACAACGCCTAAAGTAATGGGTGAACCCTCTACAAAAACTCAACTATTAAGTAACTCTTTATATAATTTGTGCCCCCTTATATCAAGCTAGTTTTTCATTTACATAAACAGAGGCATAGCACAGGATCTAAATTGAATGTTTGGAACGATATGGAAAACCCGCTTTACACGGTACAACTTTGTCACGTGCGATGCACTAACGATGAAACAAAGCACGACCCCAATCACATGCGACAAAACCTAGGACAATTAAAGTCAAACGTCGGGTTAATTTAAACGCTCCGATTTGTTTCGTAAGCCTTATTACAAGGATATCGCCTGCGAAAAAATTGTACCGGGTGTACATCGGCTTCTAATGATTTTTAACCTTGTGTTGGAATGTCGAATTAGGCACCCACACAGCTAGGCTATAACTGAGGTTCATTCCATCTCTCGGTGTTGCATACCCCAATGAAATACTCGTCCTCGCCATTATTCCCGTGTGATTGTCGAGGTCGACCGACGAATAGAGTACAAATTTCCCGTAAGTAGGTAGGCTTGAGTGACAATATAACCACTCAGCCCGTCTCCACGGGCAATTTCTACTCTTCCAAGTTTTCAGGATGGCAGCCTCTCCAACTCGACGATCGACCCCGACAATGCACAGAAAAATATGGAAATTTGAGCAGTCTACCCGTGTTTGACATAGGGTGAGTTCGATTGGAGAAATTGGAGTTAGATCCTGAAATCCGGATTTTGAAGTTTGCAAGCAAAAGCGATATCCGAAAACGGATTTCACCTTCAAGTAATCCGTCCTGAAGATGGATTTAAATTAAGAATCTAACCCGGATTTCCATCTCAACCGTTTGATTGGGAAATCCAAAAAAAAAAAAGGATTTGGAAAAAAGTCCTCGTGAACAGTGGTCTATTTTCTGATAATTATGCGCGCTCGTACGAGACCGCTGATCCTCAGAACAGCAAATTAAGCCTTTTTTCTGATTCCTCCAACGAAAAAAGGCAGAAATGAATCCAAGGACAGAGTTATCAGCGTTGAAATCCGTTTTCGTATTTCTCGTTTGATTGCAAATCCGAAACCCAGATTGTAAGATCTTAATCCAGACTTCCCAATGGAGTGCACCCATGTTAATCTTCTTAATCCTACTAAAACTATCGAACATCACAATTTCAAAGAACAAAAAACTCAAATTTCATTTGCTAAAATAACAACACAACTAGCCCGACACAAAAGTGCCATCTGAACGGCCATTTCGTTGAATTTCTGCCAGACTCAACAGTTTAAAGGATATATTACGTATCTTCATTAAGCACTAAACGACTGGTAACAAACAAAGCTAACTGTGTCCCAAGCCTGAAGGGTTTAGTCATCAAAGTATTGTTATACCTCCTGACTAAATTGATAAAACAAATAATAAATTAGTCTTTCAGTCATGACAGCACAAACAGTTATTTGCATTGCGCGCCTGGCACATATATTTCCCGCGGTTTTAAAGTGCGTACCCTGATCACGTGCGAGCCTTAAGTTCCCTAGGAACACATGCTTGGTGAGCTTTGTTTGCTGCTTCGACAAATGACATGTGACAAGTTCTTGTCCAACCGGAATAAGCGTTTGTGTCGGCAAGTGTTACAAATTTGACTGTAGCAAGGAGAGGGTTAAATGTTATTTTTCATGTGAGGACGGTATTAACAATGTCTACTGTTGGTGCCCAACTTTTCTGGTGCACGAGTTGAAGTCATCTGATACCTTTTGGTCCTGCGTCAACGGAAAACTTTAGCTCAAGATATGGAAATAATACTGAAACTATTCTTGCTATACACTCATTTTTTTTTTTTGGAAAAATAATTCAGTTATGTATGATACGTATTTGGATTAGGTGACTGCTAAAAAAAGGTATCTCTTTTTTTTCCCAACAACAGTCTTTTACGGAATCCTTACACCATAAAACTTCCGTGTTAATGCTCGCTTTTAACGAAGTTGCCCTAGTAATGGACCCCTTTAGCTTGTATGTTAAATGTTCCAGAAGCAAATCAAGTGATGTATTTCAAAGAAAAGAAAGAAAAGAAATTTGAAGATAAAAAAGAAGAAAAGACAACGGAAGAAAATAGGAAAAGACTGTTTCCTTGAGTAATATCACATGGAGCGCAATAAGAAAGCTAAAAATAGAAGCTAAAGAGGGCTATTACCCATTTCGCACATGAGCCCAGGTTGATGTTTTGTCGAATTGCAACATTACGATTTTGTTTTTGAGAACACTATCCCTTCTTCTATTGGCTATTACGACAAGTTTACGTAGGAAAGTGCGTCAGATTTCGCCCCAACAACAGTCCCAAGATGCAATTCGACACAACAGAGACCCAGTTTCAAGCAGTACCTAAAAATGACCAATAGGCCATTTCCGAGTATCACTTCCAAAACGAGGCTAAGTGTAAAACCTTTCATCTGAAAATGAGTTTTATTTCAATGAGAATAGAAAATCATCTTCATATCAATCTCATCGCACTTAGCCTCGCTTTGAAGCAGAGGCTTGGGACATCTCGGTAATGGCCTGTTACGGTGACGAGCCAGGGGCCCGTTTCTCGAAAGTCCCGGTAACGTTTCGGGCCCGAAATCAAATATTCAAATCGAAATATAAAGAATAAGAGCGCGGGTCCTGGCAGGCAAACCACTCCATTTTGATTCATTAACTGATAGTTTTATCATGTTAGATGCAAAACTATTGAACCCTCGATCTTTAATGCAAACGGAGACAGCATACCGGGCCCGTTAATTATCGGGACTTTCGAGAAACGGGCCCCAGGTAACAAAAAAGAAGTCGTACATGAACTGTACAATGTGAGTATTCTTCGCTGTCATACTTCAGTGTCCCCAACATACTCTCTAGAGAGAAAAACACACAGGATCACATTAGCTCACCACCTACACCGTCTACACCTGCAGAAACATTGAGGTGGCTGGATAATCTGTGACAGGCTGTTTACTGGGAAGCCTGTTACTATAGACTTTGCAATTGTTTATGAAATGAAATTTGGTGAGTTTTTACTTCATATTCAGAATTCAGTTCTTGTTATTATTATTTTTTTAACTGAAAGCTTGCGATGAAATCGATCAAACTCTTAGCTGAGATCACTTTCAAAAATCCGTTAAAACGAACTTTTGCTATTCCTCTTACTTCTGCCTAAGCATACACAGAAGTTAAGTTCTGCCGTGTTCAGAGTCAGTCAAACCAGATAAGTGTCTCATATGCACATGAAACAACACTCAGGAACTGATAGCTACAAAAAAACTAGTCAAACTTAAGCATAGTTATATTTTATTTAATTTTACTTCTTAACTTCCTTTGTTTTAGATAAAAAGTTTCTTGTTTTTTTAAGAATATAAAAGTTCGAATGTTCATTAAGTCATTTAGAAGACATACTTTAAAGTTTAGTATATTACAGCCTGCAGAGGTTGACAAAAGCCCTGCGTTGCGAGGTTTGAATTGAGCGAAAATCAACGTAGCCAATGCCTATCACGCATGTGCTGGAAAGATCCTTAAAAAGTGCTGGATGGAAAAAATGCCAAAAAAATGCTCAGAACGTACTCGAAATATTTTTAAAATAGTGCCCAAAAACATTAACAGGTGACCAAAAGGTGACAAAAAAAAAATTCAGTTAGGAATTTTTTTAAAATGCATTGTTTTAAAATTTTTAGTGAAGTATTGACAGCATTTATTTTGCCAGGTGATCTGTGACGTCATTGCGGGGGCCTGGGGAAAGAAATTTTAATGCCATATCCCATAAACCAAAGCTGACGGGAACAGATTGAATTGAATTGGTGCGCGCGTTGGTTTATGGGATACGGCATTAAAATTTGTTGCTCAGAGCAATTGGGAAAGGCCTTTTAACGTATAGCAGGAACGTAACCAAACTTTCATCTGTTTTAAACATGTGTCAAATTTGATCTGTTCTAACAAAATGAGTTTGAGCTATTTCTTTTGCGCGAAAATTTCGGTAACCTCCAGGTAAGCGCGTAAACGCAAAGCAGAGCTTTGAATTGTCAGCAAATTCTTCAGCATTTGCTTTGATATTAACCATGCAAAGGAAGAGTGTTAAAAGATGTTAGATTTTAGAAAAAGAGATTCATCCATTTAAGACAATGAAACCCTACCTCGGTTTATATCACCAGTTCACCTCAATTATGGCCAACAAATTGCGGCATTTTTACGCTAGATTATAGAAGAGCAGAAAAGACATCAATTGAAGGAAGGGAAGGTTAGCTTAGGGGTTTAGAATGCGCGTCAGTTTGAGTGGAAGGGTTATCAGCCACCGCTATCACGTGATACCTTTAGGGTGTGTCATCAAGTGATCATGTGCTTGACACGTGCTCAGTGTGGACTCTGGAACTAAGTGGGAGTGGTTTAGTATTTTAAAGAAAGTATCAATAAAAGCATGGTGCAGTTTAACTACGCATCGTTTCGTCTTTACCCAAAACTCCATCAAGTCTACTACTTCTGTCAAATACTGAGAGGTCCACTGTCGATGGCACAAAATTGTTTCAGTCAGTCAATGAACAGTTAAGCAGTTGACCATTCTGAAGTTGATGCGACACCGGGTCGGTGTTAGGTCGAAATGCATTATGGGACTGTTTGACTCCCACAGTACGCTTCGAGACAACAACAACACAGCCTTACAACGTGACCTCAAAATGGCCAGTAAGAGTTTAAACATCGTGCTTAAGAAAAAAAAGCCACTTACACGTCGTTTTAACCTGAGAGTTTTTAAAAACTTAATGACACCTAATGCTAACTTCGACTTTTAAGATAGTTAATCCACGCCAAAAAAAAAAATAACTAGTTAGCTGTTTTTAAACCTCTGTTTAAGAAAGTTAGGTTTTAAAACGTTATTTACCATTCAAAAGAAACTTAAAACGCGTTAATTTTAATGTTTTTTATCGATTTAATTATATGAACTAAATTATCAGTACTGGCAATGAACAAGGCTGCGTCAAACAAAATGCTTTAACTCAGTAATAATGACAAAAAAATAGCTGTCGTGATGTCAAAAAAATTTGAAACTTTGAGAAATGATATTTAATTTGCGATTAAGTCGCTTTCTATTTAAAGACGGTCAAATTTAACATTCAATGTTCTGTTGCGTTTTATTTTCAGTCAGAAACCATGCCATGGAGAAGCAAGAAAGATAAATAATCACCCTTTGATTAAAGTTTCAGATATTCAGGATACAATGTACGCTAGTCATACTCTAAGCTCATTTTTATTTTTGGCAACAGTTAGCCCGCATAACAATCACTTCCTCGCGCGTTTATTGCGAGAAATGGAACGTCAGCGATAGAGAGGAGGAAGAGGAAGGGGTGGAAAGAAAGCTTGTTTTCCTTCTCGTCATTTCCTTTTTTTTTCAACTCTCGTTTAGCTTCCGCAACAAACCCGTGCGGAAACACGTGCTAGGCAGGCTAGGCACGTGCCATTTAACAAGTTCTTGAAAATTTGTTCACTTCAGAATTACATTTTAGAACAGGGGTCTTTTTTGCATGAGCATGCGCGACCACTGACTTGACAAAGAGCACGCGACCAGTGACAGCGACCGTAGTGCATAGTCATAGGAGTCAAATTGTTCACTTTGAAAGCTTGCTTGACACTGAAATGTTAGCAGGAACTTAGGACAGACCTTCGTTGTACAAGATAAGTAAAGATCTGGTGATTTAAAGTGGAGACTGATGCACTGAACGAGGTGAAAGAGCAAGTTTCTCAAGGATGTCTGGCACGAACATGGCTGTTTGTTATTGTTTGGCGCTCGACTCGTCTGACTCGTGTCTTGATTCCCGTTCAAGAACCACAAAGTTTGGCATAGAATGCATTGCTGATGCGTAGTTATTGAGCAAAATGTTCTTTATTTAGTGT
Source organism: Porites divaricata (assembly GCA_038088405.1). Lineage (NCBI taxonomy): Eukaryota > Metazoa > Cnidaria > Anthozoa > Scleractinia > Poritidae > Porites > Porites divaricata. Next base: position 11,256,611 of record JBBMOI010000010.1, on the reverse strand, counting down.
TTGTCTATAAATCGAATGTAAATTAGTTTCTCGATACCGTAGAGGATTTCTGTCAATAATTTGTTGATAGCTGATTTAGCCAAATTTCGGGAGTGGATTAATAATGATCAGCGGGCGACTACCACGCTGTTATCAGTTGGAATAGAAAGTTGTTCCCTTAAGTATTTTAGCGATACAAAGTTTGTTTATCGGAAAATTGTAGAACTTCTTGCTTTTGCGTGGACTAACATTGTAACGCACCATTAACAGGAATATTCATTTAGCCAGAACTTAAGTGCTGTAAAAATTTTTAACTTTTGGTCGGCATCACATGTTTACTGTACTTCTTGGGAAACCTAACCGTTTGTTTCATCGAAATCGGTCTCAAGATTCGACTTTAATTTCGGTCCTATTGAATACAGTTTTGACCGTATCTCATTGATATTCATTTTGTTCATTTTGCGAGACATACAGAGTGACTACCACCAACATCTCACCAGGTGACTAATCTACGTCTCGTGTGCTGTTAATTTTGTAGCTTTTAAGTGCTGGGAAAATTGTAGAACATATATTAATTCACTGCTGAACTCAACACCGGCTTTTGCGCACTTCGAGCCCGCTCGCTGAAATTTGCTGTTTTTTTTTTTTTTTTTTAATATTTCTGTTCCTTTCTCATTTCAAAACGAAGAAAACTGAAAGTGCTTACTTTCATCAACAAACGTTTCGGCACTTTGTTTAGACTTTGATGAGGTTAGCACAATCCTACAGGCACTGCATATACACGCAATGTTGTCCAGGTCAAGTGGGGAGGTGAAATTTGATGGTAGCTCGTATATGTTAGAGCCGATGTACTTCGCTTTTGTTAAGACCATGTCACAGTTTTTTTTGCAAACTACACATTTTGTTAAATCACGAGCACATTCGCCAAGACCAACGAGAAAAATAATCGCGACGATGGCCTTGAGACGCGCCATTTTGATGAAGGCAGACCCTTTGGTGAGCTTCTATGCACATTGCTTGTTCAGTGGTCGCGCATGCTCATGCAGAAAAGACCCCTGTTACATTTTAGGGTTTCCTTTATGGTAGTACAAGCTGGCAAATGAAAACCAGGCTTCAGAATCAGAATCAGACTCCAGTACTAAACCTGCCCTACGTCCGCTTGAAAAAATTGTCTCGATGTTGCTGAATGGCACGTGCAACTCGTGTACAGAAAAAGAAATGAGAGTATGCGGAGTTACACCACTGCTACGTCTCGGCAATGGAAGAGCCTTTAGCTTATTGTGGAAAGACGAGGTAAGACCGATCAAAGAGCATAGGTTACAAAAGGAAGCTTAAGCAAGGACGTTTTTGAACGACGCACGTCGACCGGAAGTGTTCCCCTTTTAAGCTCATGAAAGACGTAGTCATGCAATGAGCTGTAGAAATGGACCTCGAATTCACTCGATCACTCACTCACCCCATTCTGTTAGACAATTAATTTATGTATTAAAATTTGATTAAACGCTTCTTCCCGAACCTCCCCTACAAGGTATTCTTTATACCCAATGTCGTGCATTTTAGATAGTCTCTTCACTAACCCAATTCATTCATGAGCGGGCTCACAGGTCTTGCTAAGCGTCTTTACTCGTACACAGACGATTTGCCCAAAAATACGGTAAAGGTCGCTGCCCAAAAAGGCAAAACGTCCACTTCTGGTTGATGTGCCTCGCTCAAAAACGTCCTCGCTTAAGCTCACTAATGTCTCAACAGGCCGGAGCTTGATACGGCTCTAGACAACAACTAGAAATGATGGGCATTTCAACAAGCGGTGTCAACATCGAGGGAGATAATGTGGAGTGAAAGAGCTTAACACATAATGGTAGGTTGATATACAATACACTTACATGTCCATATGTTTGACTGCATCACTAGTGCACATTGCAGTGGTCTCATAATGGCAGTCACGATGCGTGACCATTTTACACCCTGTGGACATACACAACAGAGGACCGTACATGAAAACAAATGCAACGAAGATCAATTCCGGTCAAGTCTATACTTTGTCAGTTTTTTTTAGACACGTACGTTGATTTCTGGGAGTTAGTTGTTACAGCCTGGGTGCTTTAATCTAAAAAGACCGCCATAGGAGCCGCAGAGGAAGCTTCTCGGGAAGTTTAAGGGTCTCTAGCAAGAAGAGAATGATGGAACTATCTGTGGTTACTTAAGCTGATTTTTTTCGGTGCGGCTATCTATTAGGGTTTAAAATAAATTGGTGCTGCATCCATATGGGGAACGTCTGGTACCTCGATCGGAGTTTGCTTGACATTTTCCGATAAATACCTCTACTACTATTATTGAAGGGGGCAAGGGGGTACACCCACTCCCAGCAATTCTTAAAATTACTGCACAAGTTAAGCCGGTTTGATTATACTATTGCGCCAAAGTGACCGTTCACAAATGGTAGTAAAGCACTTCCAACTTAAAATACTTCTCCTCTGCTGTTTGTGGAATTCTGTCACTACGAGAGATTAAGAGTCACGTTTACGACAAACGGCTAATGTCAGATTCAAGTTGAGAATTTCTCAGAATAGAAAATAAGCAAATAAAAACTGTCCAGAACAATTCTTATGGATAAAACTGGCGGGAAACTACTTATTTTGGGGTAGAAGTAATAAACAGTACACGAAAATTAAGGAAAAACTAGGTCACGTGGTAGAAATTCACGTTTGCCGTTCTCTATTAAGTATCGCGTTTACGGCAAACGGCAAACGGCAAACCTGAATTTGTACCACGTGACCACGTTTTCCATTTTAATCATCGTTTACTGTTCATTATAACTACATGCAAATCGCTAGGTTCACGCCAATTCTAACCATAACATTTGTTTTAAGCTGTTTTAATCTGCTCACTTCACCTTTTGAAAACTTCTCAACTTAAATCTCACGTTTACCGTTTGCCGTAAACGCGACGCTTAATCTCTCTATTCTCTCTAATTTATTTCAATAGTTACCTCTACATTGATAACCTTGCTTGCCAACTTTTCCCTTAATCAGCTTGCCGCACACAGCGCAATCCGGGGAGCTGTTTTAACAGACACAAGAACGTTGTCAATATTGACATCATAAATTCCATAAACCACAGTACTAAAAAATATGTCCGAGGCTATTTCGTTGTACTTGCTTATCTAACTCTAGTTCTCATATGAAATGAGTTCTGTTAACTACTGCTTTCAAAAACTAGGAAATGGTTGCGGGTGGACGCCAGCTAAACTTCTTAGCTATTGTCATGAAAGATATTGTTCATCGTGGTTCGTTAATGTGTCTAAAGGGTTTCGTTAATAATAATGAACTTCATTAAAGTCTCATGTCCTATATCTCAGGCACAGAGCCTTACTAATTGGGCATCTTTTGGTTCATCGTTTGTCTCTTGTCACTTAGTGTTGCCCCCATAAGAAATAAAGTACTGTATGTTTTCTATAGGAGACAAAGCCTTTACAATCAGAGACTTTACCTTCCCGAGAAGTGCACAGCTTGAAAGATGTGGTCATTGTAGATATGCAATTTGCTACCTCCCCTCTCGTACGCTCCTCTTTTGGCCATCACAGGCGGGATGTGTGAATATCTGAGGAAAGCAGTTAAGTAATCAGAAAAAACGTGGGAGTGGGGGGGGGGGGGGGGGGAGGGTTGGCGTGTCTCTAGATAGGGGCAGCGGTGACTAGGCGATTTTTAACTAACTTCCGATCTTCTTGCAAGGCTCAAATTGTTATCTCGAAGATACATAAAGAGCAAGTGTCATGCCAGCCAAAGTTCGAGAATACTTGCGTCGCAAACATGACACCCCGCTCGCTCGAATTAACTAGATAATTGACCGGTAATTAAACTAAAAACGGATTCTAGAGCAGTAGTTGGGAGACCATTCGTGACGAGACCTCTCTTGCAGTCAAGGTCTGTGCTAATGCATGCTAATATTTTCAAAATTTGAAATGCAAGAGATTTCCCCGCTTGAACATCAGCTGTGAACTAGCAAAAGGAACAAACGTTACATGTAGTTCTCGGAGGCTAGCAACAGAAAACAAATATGGTAATTCTCGGTGACTAGCAACAGAAAACAAATATGGTAATCATCGGTGGCTAGCAACGAACACAAATATGGCAATTCTCAGTTGCTAGCAACAGAATACACTAATTGTAATTCTCAGTCGCTAACAAAGAGACAACAAGCATGTTACTTCTCGGTCAGCCAATCAGGTACATTTTCCCGCGCTTATTGCCGGCTATGTGTAGTTGCGCCGAGTTGTTACTGGCAGTGGGTCACTCCATTTCCCGCCTTAGTTTTGTGACAGGCAGAAGGAATAATTTTCTTTTTCTTGCTTTTTGGTTGCACGATCCTTTAAGTTAGCTTAATAACATATGCACTTGGTCTTACTTCTTCTCCCCTTTACTGACTGTCTCGATAATCAAGGTAGAGTATGGATTCGGTGAGTAACTCAGCAGAGATGACTGACTGGTCGATCTGCCTAAAAGGCACAAAGAAAGAGGTTTTAAGTGTACGTTTTACAAAGACAATAGGGACCTTACGATCCGACAACGGCGACGTCCATGAAAACGTCGCTGACAAACAGACTTCACATCATTTTAAACTTTTTCGTGATTATCCCAGTTCGCCCTGTTACGTAAAAGAAGAGGATTTTGGTTGGAGCTGAAGAGAGGGGATTGCGCTGAGGTTCGGACAGAGATGGTAGAATTAATCGCCTTGCCGTTCCCGTTCCCAAGTAAACTTAAAATTTGGTCATTTCACGTCGTAGTTGTGCGGTGAAGGCAAAGAAATGTACAAAAAGCGTGATGCACGTACAGAGCTGTTGTTTTGCTCATTAAACCTATTGTTTTTTGACGTTCCCGTTGCCGTCGTCGTCATGGTTTCGTAAGGTCCTTAATTGAGGCTTTAAGGCAACATGCTGTGAGCGTGAATGATTCTTAACAACTTTGGTTCACTCCCACAAACGCCCAAAGACGCAAAAGGAAAATAACCAAATTTAATTTAGCAAAATACGTTTCCACACATTTTTTGGCCACTTCTCAAACGTGATTTTTCAGTGGTACTTCGCATCGGGCATGGTACACGTTCTGGCCAAGAACATATAGTATTTTGCTATAAGTATAACATTAACGTAACTTAACTGGGATACATCTACATCAGATGACTGATGTATAAATCTGACTGCTGGATACATCTACATCAGATGACTCGTGTTAGTAGAGTCAGTATCAAAGTATCAATGTACTTACGTAGATTAGATGGGTCGGGGACTGGTAAATCCCCCGCATGATATGAATGTCTTACAGGGTCATGTCTTGACAACATACTCTCTTCACCATCATCCTCAGTTTCCTTATCGGCGGCAGCCATACTCTTTGGTCGCCTTCTAAACCGCAGATTAAACGAGTGACGCATCTTTGGTTTTCTGTTAAGCTCTGAGGCTTCCTCTAGTTTCTCTTCTTCTTCTCTTGCCTCGGGGTCTTCGGTTTGTTTTCCTTCCGGTACCTCCTTGTCTTTATTATCTTCTGTCGGACTTTCCTTAACCTTTTCTTTATCTTCTAAAAGAAAAATAAAATGAAAACAAATCTTATGCGTATTTCTTTTTCTTTCCTTCTTCCCGTCTTTCTTTTTTTTCTCTTCTTTTGTTTTCTTTTTTTTTTTGCACAAGGTGTATCATCGGGCAATGAGAAAGTGGCGAATGGAAATCATCTCAGACACCACGGATACAGTAAATGTTCCACTTGTTAATGCAATGACAGACACGTCATGCTTGTTCAGTTACTCGAATGGCGCCAAGCGCATGTCTGCGAAATGACTCAGGCTGGTCGCCTATTGTGCTACAAATCCTATAAAAAACAAGGGTTAAAGGTCGGAAACACTTGATGACAAGTCGCAAGGACAAACTGCTTTGCGTCTACTGTGGAAGTTTTGTGAAATTATTTGTCTTGCGACAAGACACAAATTTGCAAATTCAAACCAATTTGACTTTGCGCAAACTGTGGCGAACACAAAATCCTGTAGAAGATTTCAGTGCACAGAAATTCTCGTTTACAAACGAAGCGATTTCTCGCTGCGACTTGCCTCTGCGACCTGTTGCATCGATATTGCAGCAACCTGCCGCAACTTGTCGCCCGACCCGAACAAAAGGAGTGATTTATGACCGCAACGTGGTGCAGCGACATGTAGCCTGGTGTGTTCCGTCATTAAAGGAGACAATCAGCCACAAACATAACAATAAAAAATGGAAGCACCGGTAGTGGGTTCCTTCCAGCCTTCTCAGATGATGATTGGAAAACTGCCTGCCAGCAAGTTTTCCTATTTGGGCGAGCGAAGCCATCCGCGCGAGAACGCGCGAGAGGGGGGAGAAGCCGCGAGGGGCTGCGCGTCTGCTTTTCACGATATTCCCTAAATGGAGAGCTTGCTCGCAGGCTATGGAAAACTTAAACATGCGCGCGCAGAATTTCTACTTACGCGGTTTGGAGGCCTCACGTGCTGTTAAATCCCCCGCATGGTACGAGTGTCTGACTGGGTCTTGTCGTGATAAACCCGTCTCTTCACCATCATCCTCCGTTTCCTTATCAGCAGACGCCACACTTTTGGGTCGCTTTCTAAACCGCAGGTTAAACGAGCGACGCGTCTTAGGTTTTCTGTCCAGTTCAGACTCTTCATCCACTCCGTGTTCCTCGTCGTCTTTTCCATTCTGTTGATGCACTTCTTCATGGTTGTCAGTACCTTCGGCTGGAGTTTCCTCCTTTTTATCACTTTCATGTGTCTCCTCTCCTGTCTCTTGCTTTTCTTCACATTTTTCCTCGTCCTTTTCTGCGTTTTTGTCAGTTTTTCTTCTCTTAAACAAGTTAAATGACCTTCGGTGCTTCGGCTTTAAGCTGGGTTCTTCGGTCTTTTCTTCCTGTTCCTCTGGAATTTGTTGCTCGTCAACTTTTTCGCTGTATTCTTTTTGTTCTTCTGTTTGTTCCTCGCCTTTCTTTTCCTCCGTTTCACTTTCAGTCTCTCTCTTTTCCTCGATGCTTTCCTCTGGGGCTTCCTATAAAGATAACAGGAAACATACTGGCTTTTGGACTATTTTGGAGGACGCCACTGACCATTTTGAGTGAACCCGGAGCGTAGTGTCTACAGTCCATCACCTACACCACTACACCACTGAGGAGTTTCTGTCGAGCACTGGGTTGATTTGAAGGTACATAGCAACAACCCTAACTCTAAATAGAAGCTAAACGTTTGGAGTCAAGTGCTTAACTCTTAATCACTATTTTCAGGGCACAACCCTAATCACCATAGTCAGTGCTTACCCCTTCTCAATATTTTTGGTGCTTAACCCTAATCAGTATTGTTGCTTACCCCTAATCACTATACCGAAGCGATAAGGAATACTAGGTTGGGTAAACTTAAAGTGTCCAAGAGGGTTTAGGCCCATGGGATCTAATGCTGATCTTCTGACTGTCGGTGTAGTGTCGTATTGTATTATGGGGCTGTTTTGAGGCTTGTACTGCTGATCATATTTATTGAGGTTTCCCTGCATAAAACTAAAACAAATGCAGCTGTGGTTTGAATAAATTAGATTGTATTCGTGCATGCTCCATTGTTAAGGAGATTTCTCAATAGAAAAGCTTGGCATATCCAATGATGGTTTGTGTTCTTGTACAAGTAGCATCTCGTAGACAACGCATTCGAATTTGTTTCTACATTTTCTGAGGACCGAGGTCGGAAGGCTCATGAAGGAACATGGGGCCGAGAATCCAACCCTCATGGACAATTTCTCGGTCCTCAAAAAATGAACTTAGTTATACAGAGGTTCGTTAAATCAAAAATCCCCTATATACGAGAGTATGACACATTTCTGTGAATGTTAGAGCAAGGAGAAGTAGCTGTTGAGAAAAAACAAAAGTCCTGCGTATGATAAAACAGATATTCGTCGGAGTGAAATAAGATAAACGTGAAACAGAGGGCACAAAATATACTGTACCGTATAGAAATCCGACGAGTAATGCAAGTATCCACTGTTCTGGCAGATAGTTTTAAAACTGTTAAACTCGTGAATACCTGCGCATAAGGTACTGACTTTTAAAATACAGACTAAGACAATAAAACGTATGCACCATACCTCTCCAGACAATTTCAGTAATTCTACAATTGCCCTTTCAGACTCGTCTTCCACCTGTTCTGTGTCGCGTGACGTTTCAGCTTCATCCGTTGGTATGACAACTGGAGGCAATTCTGGTTCTGTGTGGAGATCTTCTGTTTCTTGCGTTTCGTTCACGTGATCATCATGTGCCTTGGGCTTTTGTTCGCCTTGTTCATACGCTTCAAGCTCCATAGCCAGCTCGTCCAGGCTTGACTCAATAAAGCGTTTACGAAGCGGAATGTGTCCATTTACTACACCAGACCCCACTCCGTTCACCAGGACCGAGGATGATTCCTCTGATGGGGTGCTCTGGGCACTAGGTTTCTCAGCATCTGACAAAGGAATAGGCATGCACTAAGACTTGATAGAAGCTGTCAGCTATTTCGCCTCTTTACATTTAGTAATTACTAGGTTTATGTTCAAGGACAAAGCAAGCTTCTAGGTCAGTAACCCAAGCATAGTCAACCAATGCTCTGCCGAAGAGGTTTCACTGAATTGAATGGTAACACCGGGGGATTTCATCCACAGATTAAAAAGTTAGAAAATAGTACCATGTGAAAGTACTGCTGAAGAGATTTCATTAGAATGGTGACATCAAGGGATTTCGCCCACAGATTTTAAAGTTAGAGTGACGTATGAAGCCTAGGAGTCAAAGCCTCTGTACAGCCGCCCCCTCCCGGCACTCAAAATAAAATCAGGGATTGTTTGAGGGGAGGGCGGCGGCTGTATATAGGACACATAGAGTCAGGGGGTTGAAGAAATCAACAGAACAAAGTATAGGTACTTGCCAGAAGAAACTTTTCTCTCAAAACCACTGACCATCGGTAGAGTGGCGTCAAATACTTTACCATCTTTATCAAACGTAAACTGAAACAGAAGGGTAAATGCTACACTGTTAGAATGTACGATGAGCACCTTCAATAGGCCTTTTTGCAATAGCTGATAACGTGATCAACTTTCTGTAAACAGGAAAACAGTTCGTCTTTGAAAAATTTATTTTTAGTAGGAACTGAAAGAGCATTTCACAATCACGTAACCTGTAAATGTTCAGCCCTATATCTCAAAAGTTGCGATTACAACGGCGGCCAAAAATTAGACGGATTTATACGTGAAAACCAACTCTTGCCATCCTGTCACGTTTGAGTGGTTTCCACACAAGTCCTTGTAGATTTTGAAATTTTAAAACTGTCGTAAAATATTTCCTTTAGCGTCACAGGGTTCAAATTTCCTTCTGTTTTTTTCTTTTTCTTTTTTTTTTTTTTTTTTTTTCATAAAAGGCAATTTAAGCCCTCACATGTGTAAGGGAAAGATGACCTCCGCTTGTTGGATCGCCCACGAGGGACAACATTTCTCAATAAATAGTGGGTCTAAGGAGACCGATCTAGGTGTGCAAATAATTTATCTTTTAAAAACTGACACATGTCTGATCCAATAACCCTCAGAAAACGCTTCGACTTTTCCTCACCTCTAAGCTGATATCTCCTTTAGAGTGTTCACTCTTTGAAGACTTGGGCAGGACAGGTAAGATGAGTCTACAAGTCTGGTCTCTGTTTACAGTGGAAAGTGGGACTATCACCTGACCAAGGTAATCATCTATGTGTACAAATAGATATTTTGGTAAATAGAAGCTTTATTGTGGTAATTAAATATCATTCAAATAAAAGCTAAACATACAAAATCGAGTAAATTTGAAGGTTAATTGAAAAATAGTCATTTAAAAATTTGTTATTTTCCGAATATGGGAAATGAGACAATTATTCAAGCGTAAATACCTCCATTACTTAATTTTCCATTGGTGTAGGTTGTGTAGCAGTACTCACATTGTATTACGAGCACGTGCTTTGTTTACTTTTGTACTAGAGAAGTGTGACGTCACGTTACCATGGAAGCAAAATTTGTGGATCACAACAGTAAGGAGCTGAGGCAACGACGACGGCGACGGCAACGAGAACGGCAACGGCAACGAGAACGGCAAAAAAAAAGGTTTATGTTGAGAAAATAACAATTTTGCACTTGCATCATGCTTTTTAGTAAATCTCTTATTCATCGTCTGCGACATGAAACGTTCTTTCACGCACCCACTTGATAGAGTACAGCACTATAGGTGAACACAACACAACAATTCGGTTTGTTGTCATCCAGAAATTTTGCTACCATGACAAAGTGACGTAACGACTTCTCCTCTCAAATGACGTGTGCATTTAGTTGCATTTTTTTACTTTGGGTTGTTTTTCTAACTCATACGCCTTGTCAGTTAACTGTGGTCACATTGTGGGAAGCTCCTTCTAACATAACCGAAAAAAATTATTTTAGGTATCCTACTAATTAAATGAACAGTTCACGACTTAAACATATTTCGAACATCAACAATTTGCCGGCTATTCCCTTCGAATGGAGACATGTAACTGAGGATGAATTCTTATATAAAGTGTGACGAATCAAATGAAAGCTACTGAGCAGTACTTTCGTACGGTACTATCTGTTTTCCAGTACTTTAAGAAATGAAATTTAAGATGTTTTTAAAAATATTAATTTTAGGATGAAAAGAGCTAAAAACTCTCGGCACACTGTGCTTAAAACAAACTTTATTTTCACCTTGTTCCTGGGTGAATTCACTGTCGTTCACATGGCCATTGCAATCTGTTTAAAATTAATATAATTTAAGGGTGACATAATATATACTACATTCAGGAAAATTTATTAGCATTTGATGTTATCAGTATAGTACAAAAAGAAGATATTTTATGAGATCTTCAAACCTAAGAGCTGCGAAGAGTTAAAGCTGCAGAATTTCATGATTAAAATATGTCAAATTTAGTTGGCTGCTGAACACAAAACTCAAAAATGTGATTACTAATTCAACACTCAATTTAAAGAACTTTGTCAAATTTATTTCTTAGTAATATTATGACTATAGGTCTTTTCACTTAACATTTAGAAATGAAAAATTATTATCAGTTAATTTGTTAGTTTTAACGTGTTTTGTTTTAGTGCTGAATTCGTTTTTCAACCGTGTTGAAAATGAAGTATTATGACACACTGAATAAAAAAATCAATAATAACAAGAAAATAAATGATTTTGGCTAAAAATACAAAACACGAGCAAAAGAAAAACCTAAGACTTGCCTCTATCGGTTTTCTCGTAGTCATATATATCAAGAGAAATCTCTTTGGTCTTAGGAGTGATGTCACTAACGGAAAAAAGGTAAACAGAATATATAAAATTAGACTGCATGAGGTACAGCCTTCGTGTAGCCACACCCTTCCCCCGAAAAAGGAAAAATGGCGGGAGGGAGCGTCCCGTTTTTCCTTCTTCGTGAGAAGGGTGCAGCTACACATGCAGCTATACTGTTTGGGAAAAGAGCCTGCTCTGCTGCCTCTTCTCAGGGAGTAACCTGCGTAGCCGGCGGGATCGTTATCTAGCGCGAGTATAGTTTTGGCAGAGCAGTTGCGAAGCCCAGCGGGATATGGGGAGAAGACGCAAAACCCGAACACGTGCAGTAAGGATCAAGACATGACCCAAGAGAGTGACAGAAGAGAGCATAAACAGGAACCTCCCAGTCAAGAAATGGAGGCCCCTCTCTAACTCCAATTTCAATAACATATTGGCAAGAGGGAGGGTTGGTAAATGTTGACTGTTTAAGAAGCAGGGAAGGTGGTATTAAAGAAAGTACTTAACGAGCGCTTTCCATTCAACAAAAAATTCCGGTTTGAAATTTTGGAAATTCCATGTGCCCCAGGAAGGGTACATTCTGGTAGCACAGACCCAACCCAAGCCACCACGTGTTTGGTTATTGTTCTTGCAAGCAGGATACAAAAAAGCTGAAAAATTTTGTCAAATGGAAAGGGACATTTCGGTCCGACCAACCGAAATGACCTGACCAGTCAAAGTGGATCACCTGTCCCAAATATTCCGGTTGGACCAAACTGAAATGGTCTGCTCTATTTATGTAGCAACCGAAATTTCCGGGATTTTGGATTGAATGCAAAGCGCCCTATTATTATTTCTTTTGTTTGAAATTTCTAAGCCAAGTAGCCACTGAGGCATAGGTGGAGAAGGGGAGAGGGGGTAGGAGGAGGAACTGTAGAATGTCCAAAATTAAAAGTCAGGACAAATACTCAATAGTTACATGTACATTGAATCCTCCTTCATACAGACCCAAAATACGTGGAGAGCTAAGTTTTTGCATTACAGACAATTCCATATCATGGAGGTAAGTATAGTGAAAAAATTAACATTTTTGGAACCAAGAGAACTGTCCATAATAGTGGGTGCTTTTATTACTAAAGTTTCAATAAGGAAAGGTTTCACTACATTGTCGAAGGTATAACAATTGGTCAAAGCAGAAAATACCATACTATTCTTTAAATTCCCATTGGGCTGTGCTTTATCGGGTGTTAACCTGACTTTTACAATACAACTTTTGCTCTTTGCACGAATTGCATGTGCAATGTATCGATCAGCTTCTTGTAAATTTGCATACACTGTACATGCAGCTCCTACAAAGAACATAATGTAACGCAAAAGTCAGGTTTACATGAAGCAACACCCAAATGGGAGTTTAAAGAAGATTAAGGTATTTTTCACTTTGGCCAATTTATTTTATCACATAGTACCATGTTTAAGAACCAGTAGAGAAGTTTAATTTATAATTATGGTCACACACTAAAATTAACAATTTTGTTTTGTTTATTGTTACACTAATAGCCACCTTTTTGTTCCCAGAGGGTAAATTCACTACATAATAATAATTTTAGTGAGCTAGCTAACCTCCAGGAACAAAAAGGTGGCTGTTAATGCAATAACAATAAAATTAATTTCAAAAAAGCTGTTGTTTTAACTTCTTTGCAGAGGCCACCACCTATCTCTGTCCATTGTGGAGGCCTCTCCTTAAAATGCCTGGAAAAATAAGCCCCCCCCCCCCTTTTTTTAGGGGGGTATTTGAAAGATTGCGTTAAACTTACAAGGTGAAGTATTCATTCCAAAATGGGCTATCATTATCTCTGACCATGCTGGTTCGCTTACGTTGCAAAGGATTACTGGTTGATACAACACAATATGGGCTGACAGTACCTGAAACACGTTAGATGCAAAAAAGTGAGCAAAAATGAAACAACAAGCATGGAGAGATGTTATAAGAGAGTGATTTTGTTACAAAATAGTTATGATGAGTCTTGTGACTCATCTTATGAAAAATCATGAGTCCCAACCCAGAACCAACGAGTCCCAGTTAAAAAATAAACCAGTCCGATATTGGACTTTTTTTTCTTGACTTTTTTTTTCCATTCAAAATGCTTGGGCCTTTATGTAACCAGACAGTTAATCAGAAGACAGGCTCTAAAACTCTGTATTACAGTTTACTTAAATTAAAATTATACAGTCCTTCTATTTTAAACTTAAAGTACAACAAAGGCTAAAAGAAATATGTATTGTTAAACAACGGCCATAATAACTGCCACAGAAATTACATGAACGGGATATTTTTACAAATACACATGTTCAGATCGATCGATCGATCTTTACATCCTATGGGACGTGCCATGAATTATTTTGCATCTTTGGGGATTTTTATGCACGAGGTATACAGGATGCAGAGTTAACAAAATTACTGATAAGGTTTTAATTTTTGTGTTTATTATATAAGTAATTTTTATTTTTTTTTATTTCATTGAAACATAAATGACACATTTTTAATCAATTAAGGTTTCCGAAAAGTCCAAATAAGTCCACACTACAAAATAGCACAATAACATTATGTTTTTAGAAACAATGACAACTGCAGCATTATTTTGACAATCTCTAAAACTCTCACCACTTTTATCCTTTCCACAGAGACCACTTGCTTTAATTACTATTAAAAGGAAAGAACGATGTAGTTCAAACATAATTACTGGATAAAGTTTTTGTGGTAACCAGGATAATCAAGCTCCAGACAAGTACTGGTTAAATCAGCACAGGCTGATAACACTTACTGAGACCTTGATTATCAGGATTATGATCACAAAACCAAATCTAATAATAGATCGTTTTATTGCACATTTTAAGAAAACAATGAAAGAAACACACCATTACAAAGAACACAGTTAATGAATGACTGCTTTTGGATATAGACATGCATTGCATGCACAAGCAACATTATATATTACATGTATATTATTATATTTTATCTGGGAGCAAGTAACTAAATTATCTGTACCTTGTGCTGATCTCCAAAATTACCTGTACCTCAATACCCAGCAAGAAGACAGATACTGGGTACAACATTAATGTACAATAATTATTATTAGGTTTCTTTTCTAAGTAATAATAAAATCATCAGTCAAGAGACTGCCAGTTCAACAGAGTCTAGTGCTGGGGGGCGGGGAAGGGGTGAGGGCAAGAGGGAAAGGAGGTGCATATTTCCCAGGGGAATGGAATTTGGGGGAAGGCATAATAAACTCCTACTCTTATTCTTGCAAACAATAACTTGCACTGTTAACAGGTTTCACCTGCCATATCAAATTAAGATTGCAAACCCACTGTTATCAGTACTTTTAAGTATTGTGCATTCAAAATAAACAAATATGAACAGTCTAGTCATGCATTAAAAAGGAGGTCAGGAATCGTTTTGTACAGGAATTAAGGGGTGAAGTGTTAATAGCTTGTTGACAAAGGTAATGAGAGCCCTAATCATGTTAACTGCCTGCCAATTCTCACAGTACACTTAAGGCCAGATCAAGTCTCTCAATGAGTTATGATCAAGAACTTGAAACTCTTCAGAATGCCTTTTGAAATCTTCAAAATAAATTGTCTTCTGAGATTCTCTAGTAGGTCCTAAATGAAAAAAAAGATTCCCGACACCCTTGATCAAGGTTTAACATTTCAAGAACACTGTACTAACCTTTGACAAGGAGTTTGCCTTCTTCTCCAGTGCATGATATGGATGACGGGGAGTTGAGCCTTTCTTTAGAGCTGGCTGAGCCCTGTAAAGAAAATTTTGAAATCACTTGTTTTTCTTGCACAAGATTACTGGGAAATGTCCCTGCTCTGCACAGATCTTACCCAAGCTACCGCACATTTGGTTATTGTTCTTGCAAGCAGGATACAAAAGCGCATTATTGGGGAGAACAACTTAAATTATCAAAAGGAAAGGGGCATTTCAGTCTGACTGACTGAAATGACCAGATGGGTCAAATACGGTCACCTTCAAATTAAAGCTGGTCCCAAATATTGCGGTCCAACCAAACTAAAGTGGGACTAAGTTACATTTGATGTACCAACCAAAATTTCCGAAATTTTAGGTTGAATGGAAATTGCCCCTCCTTTTCAGTATTCAAGAATTTGAACAGCAATGCGTTCACTGCATGATATAGCTGTTAGGAGCAAGCTCACTAAAAATAAATTGAATAACAAAAATATGAATTATCTTTTGAACTGTGGATAAAGATCACGTTCACTAGAGTTAAACAAAACTAACATTGACTCAACATGACTTGATCAAGGCCACTTTCACAATTTTAAAAATACAATGGAAATATTGACTTGCTTATAATTTATTAAGATAAAATGTTCTGACTGTGCTATATACCCCTGTATGTAGACTGGTTGAATGGCTTTTAATTTAATGTACTGTTGGTCTACATGGACTGATGTTATTTTCTGGAACTCAATAATAATATTATTATAAAATTATTTTCCACATTTGTAAAAGCAAATGTCTCATTTCTAGTCACAGTATACTCAATCACTTTTTTTTTTCTGGAATGAGTACTATGGCGGCACAAATTGTGCAAACAACAACTTCAACTTCTTCATGCAATGCAAAATTCATGCATTCAAATATACACTGATTTGCAGACTTGCAAAAATGATTCCATTAGCAGACTTGACATGATCACAAATACTCATGGTGATCATTTACATGTACACTGTTCCTCTTTCAGAAAGAAACACAATAAATTGAACCATGTGATTATATTCATTGAATAAAATGTTCCTTTTAAAGACAACACAAGGTGAGGTGTAAGTGAAATTATAAAGGAGCACAGTTTGACAAACAGAGCCTACTCCTACCTTAGTTTGTCTCCTCCGCTCATTCATAAACACATACACATGAACATTGACAAAGTAGTTGTTTTCGATCTCAACGTTGGTGTAACTCTTCATGTTGGCTTCTAACTATTAATGGCCACAGCTCCACAGTGGTTTACGTGGAAGAAGACTTGTTTTAAGAAAAAATGTCGACTGGAACATCATAAAGCTTTTAAAGTGAAAATCTCAATGGGAAGTTTGGCATTCAAGGTAATTACAAGCAGTAAAACTTTCAGCTGTCTGTCTGACTTATCATTGTTTTTTACATTGTGACAAAAATACTCATCCAAAATTAAAAATTAAAAGCTGGTAAACAAACTGATGAATATTTACAGCACAAGCATGAAAAAGCCATCATCTCCTAGTAAGCATCTTTCTGGGGTTTTTCAAGCTTTCTTTTCCAGTGAAATACATTCAGTATGAAACCATTCAAAGAAACAGTTGGAAATTAATAATTAATAAGAACTAGATTTGCATGACAAGAGATGAGCAGGTGGTAGTTTCCATGTATATTCATTTGATATGTAAGAAAGCTTTTTTCCTCACTTTGAATTTATCTAATTTTAACATTATTCTAACTACAGGACCATAAAAATGTCCAATACAGCTTAATTTTAGTGTTTAGATCCACTATAAGTCAGTATCAATAAAATTCACCAAAACACATATCCGTATCTAAGTTTTCTAGATAGGTCCATAAAAAATGTTTCCTCTAACACATCTACATCTGTTTTTCATTATAATTTAATATGACTTTATAGCATGGCTGTATGATAAACAAAAATAAAAGAAAAAATCTTTATATTATGGTTAAAATAATTTTCCCATGACATCAATTAATTTCAAAAGGACAAAAAAGAAGAGAAACACACAGGCATTAAAGGTGATAAAACTATTCTGTACAGCTGTATGTTAAATGGTCACTTTATCACAGTTTAGAATACTAAAACAAGTGTCTCAGTCTAAAAATAAGGGCTCCAAGTAAAAACATCCCCTACTCCCCACATTTCCTTCTTGGACTAAGGAGACTTTTCCACTTGTTACGCAGCCCTTCAATAATTCCACTTCTCTCTCGTTCAAGGAACTCAATTGCCAAATTCAGAAAATGTGTCCCTAAAATAAACTTGTTGGTGGACTGCTGGATAACAAGCAGTATGTCATCCAATTTCTGGAAAACTTGCATTTAGAATGATGGTTCATCTTTCTATCATCAACACATGCATACACAGCTGGTAAATCTGACAAACCAAATTGCTAGTGAGAAACCTCTGGTTTTTACTACAGGGAATCTTTTTAACGGTTCTTGGTCAGCAGTTTTTTTTGTTGTTGTTGTTTTTGTTTCGTTTTTTTTTTTTTCAATTGAACAAAATTTTGGCCTTAATATTCAGATTGCATTAACCACTGTTTTCCCTATTCTCAGTTCTAAATCTGTGGGTTTTCTCCTCTCTCTGTTGCCTGCCACACAGACAAGTAAGCATGCCTGTGCCACTAAGCCACAGGAATCCCACTTGGGTGCCGCTTAATTTTAAAATGAAGTCAGGGATCCATATTCCCAGTCATCCGGTCCACCCAGACGACTACAATCTCGTACGGATGATTAAGATAACTTCAAAAGTGGCCCTTCGGATGAGTGAGGTTTTGCTTCCCACCACAAAATCTTTTCAAAACTTCTTGTATGATTTTATACATTTTCCCTGTGTTTACCCAAAAGTTTCGTGAAACCTTACAAAAAAGAAAATGGCAGAATTGCTTTGAACTAATTTTCCTTTAATACACTGTAGAAGAAGCCCTGATTTTTTTCAGGCTTCTTCTTTCCAATTGCTTAAATTGGAAAATTCACTGCGATGATCATTCTTCACTCTCATCTATAACCACAGTTCAAAAATTAATGAATTATTTCATTTATTTCACATCAATACACTGTAGCTTTCAGTGAACTATTATTTTGCTGCAAATTTGCTCCTTCCTCCTCCATCATTTTAAGAATTCTCTTAAATTAACTTGGACCTACAGGTATAGCAACGCTACTCACCAAATCTGAACTGAGCTTTTCCTTGGAAGTTGTATCTGCAGTGAGTGGAAGTGTAGTGATGGTTTTACAAATCACTTCTTTGACTTTCTCCTGAACTTCTGCACCATCAACCTCACTGTCCTGAAATACAAATCACAGACGGCAAAATTAACTGTGAGTTAACTATGTACCTGGAAGTTTTAAGTACATGACTGTGTACAATATCTTGCTTCACTCCTTAAATAACCATGAAGCAGTGATTTTGTTACCCCTACGTCCTGCATCCTTGACAAATAAAAATTCCCAAAGATGCAAAATAATTCATGGAATGCATCCCATTATAGGACACAAAAATTGCTTGATTGATTGATCTGAACATGCATGTGTATTTGTAGAAATATTATCATTCATGTAATTTCTGTGGCAGCCTTTGTTGAGCTTTGGAGTGTACATGTATCGTCAGATTAACTGTCTGGTTACATATATAAAGGCCTAAGCATTTTCACTTTCCAACTATTTTTCTTTCTTTTTTTTTAACTGGGACTCATTGGTTCTGGACTGGAACTCAAGTTAGATGAGTACCAAGACTCACCATAACTACATGTATTTGTAACAAAATCACTAATGAAGCCTAAACTTCCTTCATAATGCCCAGAAAACTGTCCATAACCATCATCATTGTGCTACATCCATATTTTGTATCATGTGGTTCACTACAAAATACTCAAACCAGCCCAACAGAGGGTACTTGGTCTTACAGGCCAATATTTAAAAGGGAAATTCAAAGCTAAACTGAAATTTCCATCTCAAATCAGAGAGATCCTCCATGGACAGTGTAACAAGAGTATGCATATTCTCTGGAAAAACACATCATTTTTGCCTTTTCCTCTACAGTTTTGTCAAAAAATATATATAATTATATTGCCTGATGAATGGTAGCCATGAAAAATGTAAATAAATTCAAATACACTGTACAAATTCTGTACAGAAAGCAATGCAAATAATTTGAAATTTGTATGAAAAAAGTAAAGGATTGTCTACACATGTAGTAGTGGCAAAATAGATCTAAACAACAGCCTAACGAGCAAAGAATCTGTAAGCCTACTGTACAGACATTAATGGCTGTTTGCCAGCAATTATTTAATTGGTTCCTGGTCTATGTCCAGGGGTGTAAACCCCTGTAAGAATGAGAGGAGAGATTGCAATTCCATTTTAGAGGCTTTGATTAATTAAATATGGATTAATGGTACCATCCACTTTGGGTTGGTATAAACTAAAAATAATTACAACATTATTACAGGATGTTGTTTGGGTAAATTTTAGAGGCATCTAATTAGGGAATTGGGCAGAAAATCATGGCAGCTATCAATCTGTTAGTCAAGTGAGTAACCATTTGCTGTATTTAAAAATTAATCCGCAATGTGGGTTTGTCAGTGGATTCAAACTGTAGTATTATGATGAGTGGAGCCATAGGTGCTAATCGATCCAACATTCAAGTCCTTTTGATTTGTAAGAACTTACAAGGCACATTGAAAGACGAATCTAGCAGCTTAAAAAAGTTATATATTATCAGTTGCCACTTCGACAGAGGCAACCCTTCAATTGCTGATTTGTTCTTTTGACTATATATACATCAACATTGGCTAGATATTGGCCTTTTCCCTTTTTCTGGCACGTGCTTAAGTAAAAAGGCATATTGTTTTATTTATCCAAGGATTTGAAAGCATACTAAAGTACACGAAGCAAAATTAACAGCAAACTTCTCTACTAGAATTTCAAGGACAAAAAAAATACTTCATCTTCTTAACTTCAAACTAGTATATACTAACTGATGAACAGCATATGGGTTTGATATGTAGGGCTGTGGCCCACATCAAATCCACATAATAAACATATATGGACCATAGCTCTTCCCATTATTATCACTTCCTAACTTGGGCCATTTAACTCCATCAGGGTATCCATTTGAAACGGAAAAACTGTAAGAGACATTTGTGAGCGAGAGGCACTTTTCTGCATTACAAAATGATAATTAAACCTGTTGCATATTTACCTACTTAAAACAGTTTATACACTGTATCTCGCAAAAAGATTGTTACATTTTGAAGTAATCCAGTGACTAGTTTAATTTAGATTTTTTGAACCATTTTTGAAATTGTGGAAGCAGAAATCAGAATCACAGAAAGTAATTACTTAATTCATAGAAAAATGGAAGACAATAATAATATTGTTTTGTGATAAGTGACTAATGCATTGAATTAATGCACATTCCGAAGAAATTAATATCTACAACATTTAATTACCACCACAAATGCTTAAGATTATTTTTTACATATGTATCAAATGGCTTCACAGTCTGCAACTGTCTCTTTTAAACGGCTGATATTTAATAGAAATTCATCAACTATAGTAATGTACTAACCGTTATAATTATTACTAAAAAGTGCTTTAGTCTTCTGAAAGTAATTAAATTGGTAGATGAGAATGACTACAGCAGTGCTTGAACAATAAACTAACACAGTGTCACAGCAAAGATATTTTCTTCTATTTTCTTGTTTTAAGAGTACCAGTCATAGGCCACACAGTGGTGTGTAAAGACTTTAAAGAAACATGTTAATTTGAAAACTTACCCGATCTAAGCCAGAGGGGTCTGATGATGTCTTAATAACACACTGCAATTTAGTTTCCTCACTTTGTTCTAAAACCTCATTGCCAATCCCTGCTTCAAACCACAACACAGTCAACGTTTGAGGACCCTTTCAAAATCACCACAACCAGTAGAACAACACACTACACACAAACTCTTTGTTGTATCAGTGACAATTTTACCTTGCTTTGAAGACTCCTGTCCCATATTGGGGTAACTGAAATTTCCTTCGAAAACTGACTATTATTAGTAACTTCTGGAGGGCAAAAGTTGGTTGTATTTCAAATGAGTTTGGCAATATTTCTGTCAAGGTGAATAATTTATGAGCTGAAAGCTTCTTGATATTTACTAGTGTAATATAACAGACAAGCTTCAGCTGAGTAAGAGAGAAGAGTTGGAGTCTGGGTTAAAGTTGCATTCCAGAAGCATTAAATCACCATTGATGATATTAAAATAGGTCAATAAAGTCTTTGAAGTGAAACAGAAAAGTTCAAAGATATCATTGACATTAAGCAGGTAAGACCTGTTTACATGAAAAGAAATCTTCAACGCTAATTAAACACAAAGGTATCGGTGACCAGTCCACTGACTTTAGTCTTGCATTTACGTTGGCATCCATAGTGTCAATATAAAGTAAGTTATTCCACCTTGAGTTTGATCTTGTTCTGTCCTTTTTATCCCAAAGACAACTACATGATTGTATACACCATAAGCAATATAAGAACGTCCCATCAAGCAAAAGCATTCAAAAGTAGCACAGTACTGTATGAGCTATAAAACACGTTTTCTATTGTTACTTTGCAATATAAAATTAAACATAAAATAAGGCATGATTATAAAATGGACTGACGGAAAATACTTGGTTCTTTTTAATAAGAAATAAAAGTAATGAATTAATGTTTTTTACATCAAACACCTTTTGATTTGTAATATTGTGGCATTATAAAATTTTTCAACTTGTCAAGTTTTTCTCTTCCAGCATTTCTCTCAACTTTCATTTCCTTAACAATATTAACAAACAAAATAAGCACCCCAAAAAGGATGAAACTGTTAAAATTAAACAACACATGACATAGTATTGCACAGAGTTAACATTAGATCCACTGTTCATCTAATTTAAAATTTCAGGTTATAAAATAATAACAAAATTTAATGCCATGAACTCTGATGAACAGTAAAAAGCTAATGACAAAGATAAAGAGTTTGTCTCAATTAACAAAGAAAAATTTTCTTCATTAGCAACAAAAATATGTGACATTTTAAATTGTTTGAGTACTAAATTTAAGTTTTTAAATAGGGATAAAAATAGCAAATATATCTTGCTAGATGGTTCAATTAAACAGTTTTACAGGTGGTATAACAGGTACTTGTAAACACTGTTGTATTTTCTATGAAAAAATATCTCCAGATATTCAAATGTAACCCTATGCACAAACATTCATTTCATTTTATCTTCCTGGTAAAATGGTACTTAACATACTAAATGAAGATAGGTAATTTACACAATTTATGCAACTCAAAATAAAAATAGTGTATGTTGACCATTTTAACAGATTCAGTTCTGTTCCATTTTGATTTACTGCAAATTCCCTGTGAGCACATACACAAAATAACAATTCTATTTATTCTGGGGACAAAATGCCCTCAAAAAAAGCCCAAATGACGCAATCTGTGTGCAATTGCATGACTGCCTTCAGAAAAAAAGATTGTGGTATTTTGAGGCTCAGACAACACTCTCCTATTACATTATCACTTAATTCCACAACATTCTGTATAAATTTCCACTTTTTTGGAGGAGGGCAGAGCATAATTTATACAGCTTAGTGCCCTATTACGTGATATTAGACTCAAAAAGTTCAAAGGAATACAAACAAAATAGATCATAATTATAGTTATACTGTAAATGTTGAGGTTCACTCATAAATTAATAATTTCTTTTAATAACATATTTTGCTGTCTTTTAATCTATTCAATTAGTACTAGTTTTAATTTATCAAAATTGGCCCATTTCAATAAAATAATGAGGCCACAAATAATATTATTGGCAATCTTTTCAAAATTTATGAGGAACATTGTCTTCTTGTGACCTCTTTTATGAAGGATTTATACCCACTGCCCAATCAGCATTTATAGAAAACAGTTTTGTACCTTGTCAAAGCACTTAGTTGCCATGGCAATCTCTGGAACACCAATAAACTGTATAGATACATCCACCCTAGAAGAAGCAGTGTTCAGCTTAAGGGCAACCTTAAGAAAACAGAAGATCATTGGTTTAATTGTCTCAATTCTTGGGACTATGAGATGGTATTTAATTTAAAGTGATATGCCCTCCCCCCTCCTACCCCTGCCACAAAGTTTCACTCCTTGCAAAGCAGTGCAAGTTGTGTGACTGCATTTAAAAGCACTAAAACTTAGTGGTATATGAATTGCAGTGTGGTCAAATGGTCAAAACTATCCATTTCTCAAGAAAAAAAAAATTAAAACATCCATTTGAGCAATGAAGAAATTAAAAAAATCATGTTTTCTTGAAACTTGACATGAGAGACTTGGTACTCAATTCTTTCAAGTTCAAGTTGTTTACATTTTCAAACACGAGAATCACGTTTTGAGGATCAAGTTGAGTGCCAGCCTTTAGTTAATACTTTTGAGCAGTACTGTAAACCTTTTACTTCCATGTTTTTATGTCAGGGTGATTGTGGCAGAGTCAAGACTGACTCTTTTATCTTAAAGAGGCTACACTAAGCAGTTCATACACACTGTACATGTAGTCAAACATGTATATAATACCTCTCCAGTTAATTTGAGCACCCTTGTTTCCAGCAGTGAAGATTTAGGCCCATTACCAGTTTCTTGAAGAACTTGAATTAAAAAACCAAGGTCTGCTGACTCCACATGAAATGTTATGCACTAGGAAAACAACACAGTTTAACTTTATATTGACAATGGTAATGATAATAAGTTAATGGTGATGATGATGATAGTGGTGGTGGCGGTGGTGGCGGCGGTTGTGGAAGTAGTGATGCCAATGATGATGACAACACAGGGTCCAAAATTGTGACCAGCTGGTCGCCAATGTGACTGAAAATTTAGTGTTGGTGACAAGAATTACAAGGCTAGTCGCCAGAAGGCGACTAACTTTCGGTGCTTTGTCAAATGTTTTGAAATGGCACTCAAGGAATTAATTCTGTCTTAAAATTACCTGCATATTCCCACTAACACACAAACAGTAAACACTTGTTAGTTTTGGAGGAAGACAACCTGGGCTTAGGCCTTCGATGACAATCCTCTGATCTTTCTACAAAAGAAAAAAAACAATGCTAAAAAAACCTCAAGTTCAGCTGAGCGAATCAAGTTGTTTTCAGCACCACTAGTAGCTTGCTGCACAGATTAAAAAAAAGACTGGGATTAGTAATTTAAGATCAAAATCACTGCCTGAAAATGATATAAAAAGGCAAAAAATTCTCATGCAAAATCTAAAAGCCTAGTTTAAATCAGACCCAAAGAAGTGAATTTTGTAAAATACACTACAGTTTGAGAGGGCAGGAAAAGGAGCCCAGGCCACAGTAATTCAAAAGGTGGATAGTCCTATCCAATGATCAATTTCTATCCACTGTATAAGGCAACTGGATTGCCTAACACTCATCCACTGGATAGTGATTTACCCAATGGATTGCACTATCCAATGTTTGAACAACCAGCCCAGGAGAATAGACAGGGCTTCTGATATTTCACACGGTCGCAGACCCACGAAATTCCCAAAAAACGCGAAATCCGCCAGAAATATTTCCAAATACATGTCGGCAAAACATATTTCATACTTCTCTTGGCTATTAGACCTGTTTTATTCACCCCAAACGTCCAAATTTATCTTGAAACTTCGTCACTGCAATGAGCAAACAACGTCCCAAAACTACCAGGCATTTTTAGATGAATGCTGAGAAAAACTGGGCACTACCGTATTTACCCGTGTATAATGCGCACTTTTTTTTCCTGAAATCGACCTTCAAATTTACGATGCGTATTATACACGGATTCCATTGTTTGGCCAAGAAAACAAAAGAAGACAAACGCTTTGTAGTAATTGGTGTTTAATAAACTCAGTAAAGTAAACTACCAATGAACTGTTTTCAAGAAAACCATCAAAATACGTACCATGGGGAATGAGAAGAATCGAGTAACCATTGTCTTGGCGGGCTGTGGCAATGGATTAAAACTGAAACCGATGTTAATCTTCAAGAGGAAAACCATCCCTAAGATCAACAACAAGCATGGAGTCGTTGTTTCAGCCCAAGAGAAAGGATGGATGGATTCAGAGCAGATGAAAGTGTGGATCGAAAAAGTATGGCGTCCACGGATCGGTGGCCTGGGGAGAAGAAAGAGCTTGCTTGTTTACGACTCATTCGAAGCTCACGTGACTGATACTGTGAAAGCGTCCTTCAAACGCAAGAACTCTGAACTTGCTGTTATTCCTGGCGGTTTAACTTCCCTTCTCCAACCGCTAGATGTATCTTTAAACAAACCATTTAAAGATGGAGTCCGAAAGCAGTGGATGCAGTGGATGGCTGATGGAATTCACAAATTTACCATTCGTAGATTTCGCAAGCGTGGAATGCCATTCCATCAGAAATGATCGCTGCCTCTTTTCTGAAGTGTGGCATCACAAACAATTTGGATCAGAAGATGAACTGGTTTACAATTCAGCCGAGAACACTTATGAACTTGATGATTCAAGCATCGAAAACCTATTTGAATCAGACCCTGAGTCAGAATTTGAAGGTTTCATTGTTTAGGAATGTGTTGTTTAATTTTACTTGAATCGAATGCAATACAGTAGTGATACTCAAGCTACCAGCAGTGCAGTGAGTAGAAATACCGGTAATGTTTATGAATTGCTGTTATGTTAATAATTCAAGTTATGAATAGGGACTTCAAGTTACACGATTTGTAAAACGTTTGACTTTTATTGAATAGAAAGGCATGTAAATAAGTGCTCGGTGCGTGCGATATTTGTAGTTTGTTGTAAACATGTCATTAATGAACTCCCAGCTCTTGTTAATTAAATGGAAAAATGGAAGTTTTAATTCTTGGTGTTTATCTTGAAATCTTTTTTTTAGAATAAAGTGGTCAAAAATTAGGGTGCGTATTATACACGGGCGCACATTATACACGGGTAAATATGGTAACCATAATCTCAATATCTTTAGCATTCGCTCATTTTTTGAGCAAACTGTTGTTTAAAAAAGCAAATTATTATCCCTGTTAAAAAAAAACGTTAAACAACGCTGGTCACATCGACGCGAAAATTGAGTCGATTTTAGCGAAATTTGCCAAAAAAAAATCTAGCGAAATCGGTTGTTTTTTTACTGATTGTTTCTTGGCGAAGTTTCCCCCCGAAATTTCCCGTGAAATCGGCCGATTTTTCCGTGAATTTGCCCCTGAAAATCCCGCGAAATTTTTATTTTTTTTCCACGAAATATCAGAAGCCCTGAATAGAGGGCAGGAGGGTAAGGGAGGTGGGAGATGTAAAGGCCGGGGGGGGGGAGGGGAAGTTCTAAAAAGGTGAAAGTGGGAGAAATAAGGAGGAACTTATGCAATATTAAAAGTTTGCAATTGAAAAAAGGGCTTATAATTAGGGGAGGATGTCAAGAAAAGACAGAGGAGTTGGGAATGCAAGGTATGGGAGGCAGAGGGTCTGGACTCCCTGTCACCCCCCACCCCTTATACCATTTGGCACATAACCCCTATTGGTTATGGAAGAAAGAACCATGCCCCTCGAGTGATCTTGCAGCTCTCGGAAGACCTCACCGGATTAGTTGGGAAAACAATAAATAACAAAGTTAACCAATGGAACCTGGCCTAAAACAACTGACTCATCCCCAGCCATCTCTATTTGGATTCCCTGTCACTAATGACAAGGGGACACACATTTTATAATATTATTATTAAAGTATGATAAAAAGGAATTATAAACAATCACGACTCCTGTAGGACTTAGATTTAAACAATACTAGTGTTCGCAAAAAGCCAAAATTATTACATAACCCATTAGGTCAAACCCTAAGCCAAAACGGATGGTTTAAGGTGGCTTGACAGGATTTTTTAGGGGGGATACCTCCCAAGTTTGAGCATTACTTATGTCGCCATGGGTAAAGATATGGAGAAAAAGGTTACCACAACTGTATTATATAAAGATGAAAATTTCTTATGATTTAGGTTTTATCGCAGTTGGAGTTGCCATGGCAACGTAACGACGCCATTACGTTTTTTATTTATCTTTGAGTTTCTCTGCACCAGGAGTTTTTTTTTGAGAAATCGCTTAATTAAGGGAGTATGTACCTGCCATAATTGCCTCAATTATGGCAAAGTTTGAACAAATTCTATGAGAGCGTTTTCGAAATATTTTGAAACAAAGTTTTAAGCATAAAAAAAAAGGGGAAATAGCATGCTATCCACTCAATTAGCTAATTTTTTAAGAAAAATGATAAGCTTTGGAAAGGCAGCTTCATCTCATAGTGGTTTGATTCCATTGAAAACCTCCTACAAAAAAAGAGGGAATTGCTCTGGGCGATTGAGAGTAAGAAGAAATTTATTAACTTGCATTCAGCTGCTTTTGTTACAGTTTTTGCACGTAATTTGGTCCACGGCTACAAATTTTGCATTTTTGTATCCCCCCCCAAAAAATCCAGTCAAGCCACCTTAACAAATTTCGACTTGCTATTGGGAACTTTTACTAACTGCAAAGATAACTCACACAGGAGACTGTTGACAGGTAACAAATAGATATAAGTTTAAAATTATGGCTACAATGTAAAAACGTACGACTTAATAACAGAAGGTCAAGTACTATTTGAGGTAAAAAAACAAAACACTACACATATAGACCGGTCCCTCCACTTCTTCCGCTGCGAAGTTACCGGTTACAAAATACATATAAACAAACAAAAGGATGAAAGATACCTTTTTCTCTTTCAGAAGCTGTTTATTCAAAGCACGTAGCCATAACTTCACAATCAGCGGCGTGCGATCCTTGTTTTCATCACTTTGAGCATGAAGATAAAACCAAGCTAGAGTCGAGTTGATCCATTCGCATGATTCGATGGTCACGGCGCGATCATCTTTAGTGATCGTTCGACTTTTGCGGCCTTGTCGAGCATCCTTGTCGCCATTTTTACTGGGTCTTTGAAGAAGCAGAATGACCAGAAACAAAAGTAACAGATGAACGATGCCAACGTAAACCTTTATTGGAAACGACAAGTCTTGAACCACTTGCTGAGTAGACATAATAATTGTTGCTTGGAGTAATTCCTCAGACCACACTGTGGTGCTTAACGAGTAAATCTTTGAAATTATAATGCACTAGTCAAAAGGGTAACCCAACACGCCGATGGCAAGCCATGAAATCCTTGTTTAATCCTGCTAACAGACGCAAATCTTTCGCGTCGCGTCTCGTTGCTGAGATGACTTTGGCGGGAAGATGGCGGAACCTAAAACTTGTAATTTTCTTTCATGAATCACTTTCTGTATTCGAGTTAGACTTAACCACGTGGAAACAGCGTGACACGTGGTATTCTAATCTTTACACTGTTCTAAAGACCATTTGTCGTCCATGCTATAAGTTAACTACATCTGCTTCATGAATATTTTACATGTAAGACAACTGCAGATGAACAGACGCTGAGCTTCGACAAAGTCCTATCTCTGCCATGATCTTGGTTACGGTGAACTTTCCTTCACTAATCCGATCCCAGCTTGTTAATCATGAAGATCGATACACAATGCAGTTTAACCCCTACAAATTTTGAAGACCATAAGGAAGGTTTCAGCATGCCGTTGCTATTTTTTCAATCAAATTCTGTCCTGAAGGTTCAGAAAGCAAAAACGCCAGGGCGAGGACTGTGACAATGCAAAGAGACTGGAGCGATTACCATTGGCTGGGACTTGGGGGATAACGGAACCTTAACCTGAGATCAGGCGTTATTGTTATTTTGTTGTTTGTTTGTTTGTGTTTTTTTTTGCTTCCTTGCGTCTTTCGCTCGAGAGGGAAAACATAACGCCCTCTTCCCGTGAGAGACATATAGGGTTAATAGGGAGAGGGCATGATCTCAGGCTAACGGAACCTTGGCCCTGGGCACATTCCTTTGCTTCACGCGGAAAAGAACTAGTCGTGAAGAAAACGACGTCTACTCACAGGCTGGTAAATCTCGCGAGAGGAATCTAAGTGAGTTTGGTAAGGATACTGTTAATAATTTTCACTGGTCATCAGAAAAAAAACGATGAAATAAGGTAAACATCAATGATTAAAGATACAGAGTCACAAATTATTAATAGAGACACACAAAAAAGTTATACATAAACTTAAATATCGTATTTTAAAAATACCATTAAATCAACCTCATGCCGTGGGCTAACCTGAGATTAGGCCTTATTTTCGTTTCGCTTTGTAAGTAATATATAGATTTAGCCAGGGCTAAAAGCGAAGCTCTCGATAATATTTCAAGTTTGTTCAAATAAAATATAAAATCGTGTAATACCGAAGCGGCGAAGGCAACGCCGGAGAACGGTGAAAAACAACAGTTGGTCTAAGCCTAATTAGCAAAAAATTAAGAATTTGCTCCCTTGATGCTTACACATTCATTTACGAACAATGGCTGCTCATTACGGTTACTTGAGAAGACCTGGCAGCAGTTGTTTTTATGAGTAATAAATTTATGTCTTCTTGTGTAATTTGTCTTGTTATTGCAAGAGAAATATTCCTGATTTAGTCGGATTGTTCGTCGATAACAAAAGTGCATAAAAAAATTTAAGGCAAGATTTCCGTATAACCCCATACATTAATTATGCATACATTCATTGTTAAAGAAAACAAAAGATAGAACAATACTAAGCCTTTGGGATTTCAGCTATTGTTTTAGAAATTTTTAATTTTTTTTCCAAGTCTTTTTTGAAACGCGCTTAATTTGGCGCTTTTTGGGCTAAACTAAGAACTTTTTGGAACAAATTTTGGACTATTTTCGCGTTCCGAAACCTAAATTTTATAATGACTCCAAAGATACTGATAATCAATGTAACCAGCAGTAAGTAAACTATCCTTCAACCGTAACACGGGGTTTAATAAACAACTGAAGTAAAAGAAAAGTCTACCTTATTCGTCAGAGTTGCATTATTTCCTGAACTATATTATCCAGTTTCCACCGTCTTCTCCTACGTCTGATCTGTCTGTTTTATTTAGCCCTTTATGTGTCGTTCCCAACGTCATTTTAAAGTTCGACGATATGCCTTACTATGCTTCCAAAGAGAACTTCACCGTAATGCCTACGCCACATATTTAAAACTCCTGCCATGTAGTTGCTTTCGCGGAATAGTTCTTTGAATGTTCCTGTACAGGGCAAACCATGCTTTACCCCTCGATTTATTTTCGATGCACTGCGTTTCGGCACCTGTGTCAACTGGGTGTATTTTACCAAGCTTGGGCTGTTCCTAGCCCTCCTCTTGTCGATATTCATATGACCCATATTCGTCGCTCATCACGTTTGTACACCTCCAAAATTTGAGCACGAATCATGGTCAAACTGAGTTCCGTTATTCCTGCTCTTCTTGGACAACGGCTGGGGTATTTTTGAAAAACGCCGAATGATCCTGAAGTTTAGTTATTAGGGTTAGGAAACTGAGTGAAGCAGCTTTCATTTAAGTCCGCTCCCAAAGCTAAGCTCTTGCACATTTAACAGAAGTTGTGAGGGCTGCTTGATTCTTCCTTACACCACTCTATATACCGGTCGCGGTCATGATCCACCAGTATTCTGGAGAGCGTTTTAAAAGTTTCGTTGAGCTATACTAAACATCAAAGTTGACTTAGTCCCTGACAAGTGTAACACAAGAGAAGAGTGTTTGTGAAGCCTGTGCGTGCTTGTTATTGCCTGAAGAGATGCATGTTTTCGTGGATATGTTACAAGCAAAAGCGTGAATAATTGACATGAATACACACTTCAGTTCTTTTGTTATGTATATTTGAACTTAAGCACGCAAAAAGATATCAATTTTTTGACCAGGGAATCTCAACAAATCGTCTTGGTCTAGTGGTATAGCAGAGAGACAGGTACGCCATCGCTACAGGGAAGCGTTGGTTCAAATCTCACCGTCTACCGAGAAAAAAAGGGAAAAAGGAAACCGGGGGGTGGAGAGACTGGTCGGTGAATGAGAGGGGAAAAAGAGAAAGAGAGGGGAAGAAAAAGATGAAAAAAAAAGACAGAAATTGAAATCCTCTTTTATTAACGCAGTAAGTATTTATTACCGATGTATATATGCAATACTCTGGGGAATTCGCCATTGTCTTAGGAGACAATAAGGGCGATGCATAATTAATGACACAGAATGCATAATTAATTTATGGGGTTATACGGAAATCTTTCCAAATTTAAAAACAACAATAAAAACGGAAATTTTACCTTTAATTGTTGTTAATGACCAATTGGTGTCTTTTTTGTTCCCAGTGAATGTCTCTCGGCCAAAATTTGCTGCAGCTCGACAAATTTGCGAAACGCGCAGCTTGCGAGTTTTTTTGAATTCGGCTTTATTTTTGCTGCTTGTTGGATCAAGACGGATGTTACGGGAACGGGGAACGGGGAACGGAAGTAAAATAACCAGTAGTCAGCGGTATCCTCCATGAAAATCCCCAAAAATGGCCTATCAAGAACCCGGTAAGATCGATGATAGAGGATGCTCATGAGGTGCTTGAAATAATACGGAGGTAATAATTTCATGACATTTTTCACCTTTTTGCGTTTTACTGAACACCAAAATATGCTCCAACAGTAGTTGAAAGAAGCTACAGTCGGGACAAAAACTCTCAAAGCACAGCCATATTTAGAACTCAAGCGAATCTATACTGTGAACTCACAAAGCAATGAACTACTTTTGCTTGACGCGTTTCGTAGGGTTTTGGCTTAAGTACATGCTGAAAGATAACGTAGATCGAAGCAGTCAGCAGGTGTATTTCCTTGACAGTAATAGTGTGGCAGTACTAGTGGAGCTCCTTCCTAGCTGAATCGTTTTTTTCAGGCCCAAATTAAAACATGTTGGCGAGGAGATAAAACTGTAAGTCTAATAATGTTATATTTACAAACCTATGATGAGAAGTAAGTGCAAATTGTATTATGTGAAAAGATAAGATGGATCAGGTTATTTAATACTTCAATAAAAGGCAACTTTAAACATATTAACATGCAATGTGCCAGGAATATTAACCATACCTTGCTCTTACAGATGACAGTTGTTTCAGAGCAAATGGCTATGCTGTGGTTTTATTTTATTATAACCATGGCTGAAATTTTGCTTCCCTTTGTTTGGGAGTACGGTAATATGAATTTTGTAATCATGAGTTCAAAACAAAGTGATTAAAATTCAAACTTAGGATAAAAGTGAACCACAACTGAGCTGCAATATTAAGTGTTGCAAGTGTACATGGGGAAGTACTTTGGTTGGAAGGTACTTTCTAAAGGCTAGCTGTTAAAATATGCATGGGAAGTATACTTCCTCTGTTTAGCCCTCGGGCCCCAGTTGTTCAAAAGCTGGATAGTGCTATCCACCGAATAAATCACTATCCAGTGGATAAGTATACAGGAAATCAATTGTGCTATCCAGTGGATAGTGATTTATCCGATGGATAGCACTATCCAGCTTTTGAACAACTGGGGCCTGGATGCCTCTTTTTTTTCTAGGGGGAGTCCTTTAATGTTTTTGCAGAGGGGAGCTCCACTTCTCTTTAATGAACGTTATTTTTACTGTGGAGAAAAATATTTCAAGCTCAGTGTAAAACTGAATGTGTCAGTGAGTTAAACCAGTTAATATTGTCAAGCTGCTTTATTAGCTTAATTCAGTAATATTGCAACTTGCACCTACCATCAAGCATCACATCATGAATGTTGCAGAGGTTAGCAGCTTATTAGAAGGTGGTTGATAAGCCTTCAAGCAAGCTGTCTGTAGCTTTGGAAATAAAGAGTTCAAGGTCTCACACAAGTGATGGGAGGTAAAAGATTGGAGTGCAAATTTGTTTTTCAGTAAACACGCGCAACTGTATGTGTATAGTGGCCACATTACACTTACTCAATGTTTCATGAACATAATATTATCGGGATTTTAAAAAAAGGGGATGGAAGCTTTTACATGAATAAAAATTCATTTAATGAAGCACAGTATCAAAGAAATTAAAGAGAAGAATCAGACTACAGTAACAGTAACCCAGAGGGGAGGAGGGGGGGGTTCTCACTGAAGTTTTATACGAGAGGCTCTGCCCCAGGGACCAACCCCTTACCCTTTGTATGTACCATTTTAGACAGAAAAGGTACCCCTTTTGTATACCCTGCAGTGACAAATGGTACCCCTTTCACATACCTAATTTTGAACGCTCCATCCCTTTTTGAGTGCTGTAAATAAACCATCTTTACAATATGAATAAATTGCTAAAACAGGTTTTCTTGTCCCTCACATCCATAAAGTGCACCTGTGACTGATCTCATTTTGATCCTTCAGCTGACTGAAATGACAAATGTCCCTTTCATATACTTCAACTATAAAAAAAGACCCTTCCCTTTCATGTACCTGAAGCCTGAAAAAGGTAACCTTTTCGGGGGGAGCCTCTCTGTTTAGGCCATTATAGTACCCCCTCCTGCACTGAGAACAGTACTTGATACAGTGATATTTTATGGTGTGAGTTGCACCAAACGTTTTGTGCCCATGAAGAGGTACTTTGATTATTTTAAGATGATTTTCATTTTTCTTCAAAAGAAAAGGAAGAGTTTGGGATCTCATTCTTAGCGGGGGGGGGGGGGGGGGGAGGGGTGGTTAATTGAGGATCTGCAGTGAGTGAGAATCTTGCGTTTAATGCAATCCAATGGTTTTGATTCAGGAAAGGGTCGTCAGGGGTATTTTGCAGAAAGACAAATAGCCACTGTACGACTTTGAAGTTTACTAATTAGGGTGAGGAAAAATGAGTGAATTCGGTTCCATTAGGGTCATTATACTGGTCTATACTGGGTGAACTGACCCGAAACAAATTGTTTCATCACAGAATAATAAAATGATATTATTTTATTTTCATGGATCGGTGAAACACTTCAATATCGTGAATGCTTGCAGTGTAGTAGATCTAATAATATTAAAAGCAGAACCAGATTGTTAAAGTAGTCTTAGTAATTATGTGATGACATGGTCAATAACATTTTTCAAAGCAGACTGGAGACATCTCTATCAAAGGAAATAGGAGAAGTCTGCACGCAAGCTACCTGGCTACTTCGATGTATGTTATCTATCATGGAAAAGTAGTTCATTGCTTTGTGGGCTAGACTCAATATAGATTCGCTTGAGTTCCAAATAAAGCTGTACATGTGCTTTGAGAGTTTTTGTCCCGATTGGCTTCTGTCAACTGCTGTTGGAGCATATTTTGTTTCCTAAGGATAATTGTTTAGTAAAACGCAACGCAAAAAGGTGACAAATGTCATTACCTCCGTATTCTTTCACGCACCTCATGAGCATAATTAGTTCAAGTAAAATAGCGACGTTATGTAAGTTTGTTTCTACGGTTCTCTTTCACCGATCATCGGCCATATTGGATTTTATGGAGGTTACCGCTGACTACTCGTTCCCAGACTTCCGTTCCCCGTTCCCCGCTCCCCGCTCCCGCTCCCCGTTCCTCGTTTTAGTAACATCCGATCAAGACGTAAAAGGTCAATGCCGATTGAAGACTTAGGCCCGTTTCAAACGTCGTGCTACTGCCGTGCCGAACTAAATTGATCGAATTAAATTCGACTTTAGCACGGCAGTAGCGCGACGTTTGAAACCAAGTCGTGCTACTGCCGTGTAGCACGGCAAGCTTTGCCGTGCTACACGGCAGTAGCTCGACTTGGTTTCAAACGTCGCGCTACTGCCGTGCCGAACTCAATTCATAAACTATAAATACATTAGAATACATTCAAAAGTTTCCTAAACCGTTTCTTTATTTTTGTGTTTTGTTTTCGGCAACAGCCGTTCTATTCGACTGAATTAAATTCGACGTCTGAAACCAAGTCGTGCTAGTGTCGTGCTACAGTCGAGCTACAGTCGAGCCAGCTTAGCACGGCAGTAGCACGACGTTTGAAACAGGCCTTAGGCAGTTCTTCGCTGGTTTCTTCCATATTTTAAAGAGAAGGAAAACTGCACTCCAGCTTAAAAGACGACAACTTTGCAGCCAGGTAAAAAAGAAAATGCTCACGTCATCTTATTTACGCACGGGCGTGCCTAAATAAAGATTTTGTTCATAGCGGCTCAATAGGACTTATATAGGGCAAGCACGCGCGCTGTTATAACGAAAACAACTTTGCACGTGCAGCTCACTTTTTTTTGTACATTTCTTTGCCGTTGTTTTGCACGACTACAACGTGAAACGTGGAAATGTCGTACGTGTTCTCGTTCACTTTTTTTTTTTCACTGCCGTTCATTTCACCTTGCATTGGTGGCAGCTAGCATTTCTCATTTTGTCACCGCCGCTACAAAATTTTCATAGCTTTTCATGTTGTTTTTCCAATAAAAAATGTCTCCTTTGTTTTTTATCTCTCGCTCTAGATCTCTGTCGCCCTTTTTTTCGTTGAGCTTCCCTGGCTTGCCGCCTACTTTCTCTTTTTCTCTGTTTTTCTCCTGCGCTACATTCCAAATTTGTGGACATGACAATTAACGTAAGCTAAATACTTAGACAAAAAGGATACAGAAAAAAATTCCTCTTTCCGTTTTCATCTTTATTGACTCTTTAGTTGCCTCTGCTTTACAAGACGCCGGTGGCGATGCGATTTCCCGCCAAAATAACCTCGAGTTGCATTTGGGTTGCCATACCTGTTGATTGAGTTATTTTACATTGGTATGCCTGTGGTGCGGATGGACGGTCGCTCGGGCGGCCCGGGCGGTCAGTGTACGATCACGCGATTACCAAATTTTCTCGGATGGGTAGATTACATCATTTTCTTACCCATGGTGCTCAGCTTGCGCGCTTCGCGCGCGAGAACTCCGCTATCATTCCGGCGGGCAAGGCTATAGCCGTTATAGAGAACTGTATCAGAACCGCTAAAATTGGGCCTCATCTCAGGTTAGCCATGGGCTTTTTTCAGAAAAACGGAAGGGGAGGGGATAAAATAAAAGCCTTGGGGACGAAGTTGTCTTGTGAAATCACACCTATAACCGACCTACTTGGAGAAACATCTTCTGAAAGAGATGCCTCTTTTAGGCTTCAGGTATTCTGAAATCTTAGAACGATTTTCCTATGACCTTGAAAAATGGTTTCGGTACAGTGTTCGTTATTTGTTTCATCAGCCAATGAGTGAAAAGATCAAAACATGGACTCTTCGTTTTCCCGCCAAAGAAAACCCTAATATGGCGAAGACATTGTTCAATTGGCCAATAGTGTTCCAGTGACTGCAGTATGACGTCAAAGCGAAGTATTGATTGATTTCTAGAAAGTTCTCGGGCAGGACGTTTTTTCACCTGACCTTTCGCTTAACCAATCAAAAGCCACGCGGGTTTGTATCCGTTCGATAAACCATTCAAATCGCTCCATTTCCGTTAGTTTGTTGTTTCTGTTTTGTTCGTGCGTTTCATTTCAAGGTCATACGAAAATCGCTCTAACCTAGAGTCAAATGAAATTAGCTGTCTTTTGTCTTGAACGAAGTACACCTAATTTCTTTATTTCTGTGCCAATACATGGCAGTCTATTATGCGCGAGAGGACTGTGCGTGCACTTAGAATTTAAAATTTTCTTTAAAAAAAGAAGAAGATGACGAGAAAAAAATAGAGAAAGGGAAACATAGCTAGTAAAAGTATGATTTTTATTGCAATTACCATTAAATAATTATGAATCTTTGCCCCTGAAACTTTGTTTTTAAGTCTGATGATCAGTTTTCCGCTTTCACTTTCACAATACAAATAAACAACTTTCACAATGCAGTACATATGTGGCGGAACTCGACGATCTTGCCAAAATATTTCTCAACCTAAGCTATTTAAAATCTTTTTTGATACTAAGTGAAGCTGGGCCTAAAATGACTCGTCAGAAACTATTACAGAAATGAAATAAAGAGTCAAGTTATTACCCAACAAATTGCAAACTACGGCATTGTCGTGTTTTTCACAGTGTATTGCACCTCATTTCAACATGGCAAACAAAAACGCGATTATTCCCGCAAGCATCGCAGCTATTGCAGCCTTGTCGCCATCGGTAAAACTTTTAGCTTCGTTCAAACCAATTTCCTCCAGGTACTTGTTGCAGAAGTCTTGGCAGTTCTTACAAAACTTAAAGTAGTTTCCAAACCGCTTCATCACAGCCACAGCCTTTGCAATCAAATCCTGTCCCTTGGCCTTGACTGTACCGAGGTATTCCAATTTCGGCTTATTTGACGGATGAAGTTCTCTCGTTACCGGGTAGATATGCTTTTTTCCGTCAACTGTTATAAAACCCAGCTCAACTGTAATGAAATGCTGATCATCTGTGGTAAGAACGATCGATTTGTGTGCACCAAATTCGCTTCCGCGAATCGAGTAGACTTTATAGGTCAGGGTTGCGTCAAGTTTTGGCAGAAGTCCTTTCTTGTTAAGTTCAATAAGCTGTTTCTTGTATCTTTGCAAATAGCTATCGCTGTCTAGCATCGGTTCGGCAAAAACATCGGTCAAAGACATGGTCGAAATTATGCGTGATTCAGTATTATTCAACCTAAGGAACTTCAGCTATTGACGATGGCTATCAGTTAACGAGTTGCTGAACTTACCATATTCTGATCACCATGCATATCCAATAGTACGCAACACGACATCCCATTGGTTAATCTTCTATAGAAAGGTTTCAGAGAAACGTTTATAATACATCCTCTTTTTCCTTGAAAATTGAAAGTTAATCGGCTTTACAGAGCTGTGAACCCCCCACGTCTTCAAATATTGAAAATTGATGGGGAAGAGATGATAGATGACGTCATGATGCACGACACATTACATCATTTGTGAAAAAAAAAAAAAAGCGATAAAAAGATGTTGTTGGAATTGTACCTGACCTAACTGGTTTACTTCCCACCGATCATGCACATTATTGCTCAATGGCATACAGGAGTTTGTGAGGAAACGTTTGATGTTAACAGTAAAATAGCTCAAACAACGCAAAATATTTGAAATTTCATTATCAGAAAGTCGAATCTATAAAAAATGGCAAACTCCATTTTCGGCGATTATCCGGGAGGCTCTAATCTGGAGACCGGGAGAAACGGTTCAAAATCTGGAGTCTCCCGCACTATCCGGGAGAGTTTACAGTCCTGCTTTAGCCTCTTACATTAAGCGAAGCTTCCATCGAAACAATTCTCTCTTGTCGAAACTAAATTAGGCGAACATGCCATTTTGATCAGGCCATGTCTTCATGAACGGCAACGACGCAGGACTGGACTGGAACAAATCCGGTTCTCACACATCGAACATCGTATCGGAGCGGTTGCCGAGATTAGATGGCTCACTCCTGAATATTTACCATTCTCACCCCCAGAGCCTTCTGGAGGCCTCAGCTACAGCCTCCTAGGAGGCTCTGGGAACGAGAGTGGGGACTAATAATTTTAATTATTAAAATAACTTGCTATGGTGGTGCGATAGGCCACAAATGGATTACACTTAGCGACTAAACTTTATTATGGTATTATTTTTTGGGCGATCGGAATACTACTAGCTAACTACGCCTGCTTCATGAATATTTCTTAGACTGGAGCAGAATTACCATTGGCTTGGACTTGCGGGATAGCGAAGCATTCCTTTGTTGAGAGCTGGCTTGCCAGTAGCCTGCGTAGGCGCACGAAGTAATACTCGCGGCACCTATCAATGTTAAGCCCCAGAGTGGGGGGGAGGGGGGGGGCTACCCACGGGAAACTGACTGAGCGTGCCTTCCCCTGGGTAGGGATTTTGACATTTAAGCGTTGCCCCAGGGTCGGGAATTTGACATGGGGCCGCCATGTTGTAAGACCGAGAGAAACTGGAAATGAGTGACCTGCCATCTTGGTAATACCCAGAAGTCACCAGAGGTAAATGACCTCTGCTTTTCTTGAAAGTAACAAGACAACATGAGCGAAAGAAAGGTGAGGAATCTGTTTTATTTTTCGGTATATATGAACCATTACTTCTTTCATTGTATGATCGAATGTTTATAAATAGAAGAATCTTCGTTCCTTCTGTTTCTGTTTCTATGTGAGGTTGTAAAAGACACATCCTTTCCAACCTGTCACTTATTAAGTCCTGACTCTGTTAGAAAAAGTTACCCAAGAGGCGGGGAATTGACATTTAGTAGGTGCCTGGGAGTGGGGAATTTGACTCTGGCTTCCATTAAAATGTCAAATTCCCCTGGGTCAGTCAGTGTTTGGGGGGTAAAAAAGTAGACTACGAGTAGTCCCCCCATTTTTCCTCAGGGATAGTAGAGCGAGCGAAACGCGACAGCGCGTGAAAATCACCCCACGCGAGAAAAAACGATACGCGTGTCGCCTTTTCTCGCGTGGGGTGATTTTCACGCCCGCTCGCGTTTCGCTCACTCTACTATCTCTGAGGAAAAATGGGGGACTACTCGTAGTCTAGCAGATACGGCAAACGTCGCATTTCATTTAAACAGTCGAATTTAATTGATTCAAACGTCGCACTTCACACATGCCCGGTTCAAACGTAGCCTGTGCACAGACGTCCCCCTCCCTCAGGAAAAATCGGGAGAGGAGACGAGAATCTTCTCGACAATAACTGATCAAAACATGAATTTTCAGGCTGAATTTTACTTTTTTCAGTTTATTATTTCTCTATTTAAAGAAGTAAGCAGTGGCGGGTCCAGACCTTCAGATAAGGGGGTGGGGGGCGGGGGGGTCATCCAGACCCTGAGATAAGGGGGCCCGGTTTTAAAAAAGGAAATTTCGGCCCGGGACCCCCGGGCCCCTACCCTGGATCCGCTACTTTTAAGGATCTCATGCTATTTGTTTTCGCCACGAATTAGGTTCGGCACATGTAAAGTTCGACAGTCTGAATCAACAGTCGAACTTAATCATGAGACGTCGTAATAGTTTGGGTCCACCTAAATAGGTTGAATTCGACTGCTTAAATTAAATGTTACTTTCGCCATATCTGCGACTGAAACAGTCGAAGATTCGAATTAGGTTCCTGTAAGATCGAGACTAGCTCTCGATCTTACAGTAAACTTTCACATTTTATCGACCCGACTAACTGCCCCTGGGTCTCCGAGGATGAGTTAGGTTCGACTTTTGATTCAAACGTCGCATTTTACAGGTGCCGAAGTTAATGCATGAATTATAGTAAATTATAATTATTCATTTAGAGAGACTGGCATGGGAATATTGACAGTACCAGACGTTTGAATCAAATGCCGTATTTAAATTAGACGTTTGAACCTTAGCTTTTTTGTCTAAACTCAAACAAAGTCTAAGCCAACCAGCTAACTGTGGCCATGGTGTCAAGACAAGGAGATACTCACACTTCCATTGCTTTCTACATAATGTCCTTTATTAACTGAACAAGTACCTTTATCCTAGTACAAACCATAATCTACTTTCACTTAGTATCAGTACTTTTACATTCGTGCTGTACTGACTTTTGAATATAACTTAGTTTCACTGAAGTTGGTAATAGTACATAATCGTTGCTATGGTAATCAATACACTACACTATATAAAGTAACATCTTTATGTTCCTGTCGACTCGAAAAGTGCACGTTACAGAAACGAAGTTAACACACATGTCGAAATTACCGATAAAACAAACTAAAGGCAATGTCTACGTCATGTGATTCATTTTGTGTTCTGCCTCATTTTCCTGATTACGATGACCGCTGCCAAGCACATTATTCCGATGATAATCGTTCCTATTGCCGCCTTGTCAACATCGGTTAAACTTCCTTCTAAACCAATTGCCTCCAAGTACTTGTTGCAGAAGTCTTGGCAGTTGTTAGAAAGCTTGTTGTAGCTCCCAAAGTGCTTCATCACAGCCACAGCCTTGACAATCAAATCCAGTCCCTTGGCCTTGATTTCACCGATGTACTTCAAATGCCGCTGTATTGACGGGGGAAGTTCTCTAGTTCTGGGGTAGATATATTTCTTACCGGCGAATTCTTTGAAATTCAGCTCTACTGTAACGAAATGCTGATCATTTGTGGTAAGAACGATTGATTTGTGTGCTCCGAAATGGCTTCCGCTAATCGAGTAGACCTTATAGGGCAGAAGTTCGTTAAGATTAGGCAATAGTCCATTCTTGCCAAGCGTAGTAATCTGCTCAAAGTATTCCTCCAAATGCTTGTCGCCGTCTAGCATCGGATTAACAAAAAAATCGGTCAAAGACATAATGACGAGATTAAGGACCCAACGAACCTGTTAAAGATAGTTCACAGAAAAGGAGTTTCTTCATCAGAATACGGTTCGCACCGCGACATGGAATCGTATTGGATGATCTGCTATGCAAAGGTTTCCGAGAAAAAAATATTGGACTAGTCGGCTCCTGAAAAAAGGCATCCTGTTTTTCCTTGAAAGCTGATAATTAATCGGTCTTAGCCTCTTGACATGAAAGGGTTATTGATAACTAGCGTCACGTTCCATTAACTACATTTTACTGGCGTGACAGTAAAATTGCTTTTAATGTCTCTGCGATCTGTCTCTGCTCCTTCATGAGCCATAATAGACATACCGTAAATCCTCTATTAAGCCCCCCCCCCCCTCAAATAAGCCCCCCCTTTTCAGAGGAGGAAAGTTAATAAGCCCCCCTCTCTATTAAGCCCCACCCCCCTCCCCCAATCCTTATTCTTCACAAAAAAATTAACGATTAACGTGGACTGATCAGTTATGATTTATTCAGGCTGGAAGTTCATATTTGTTTTTGGTCTTCGGCGGCATGACCTCCAACTTCATATGAGCTCTAGCTCTCTGTGTATGGCCTGCCAACATTATGAAACATATTTGTTTTTGTTACTTTTAGGCTCCCACAAGTGAATTAAATACTTTTGACAGTGACTTAAATTGTACAACGCGTAAGCTTACTCTGTCTCATACCACGGTATTTTTGCTGCAGGTGATGCGTTTCGCTAAATTAAATAAGCCCCCTCCCCCTCTCTTTTAAGCCCCCCCTCTCTATTAAGCCCCCCCTCTCTATTAAGCCCCCCCCCCCCAAAAGTGCTTGAAAAAAATAAGCCCCCCGGGGGGCTTAATAGAGGATTTACGGTAATAGGACACTGTCCTATTATGGCTCTTGTCCCAAAGGTCATGGAAGTGCCTGTTCTTGTTTAGTTGAGCCGAAAATCACACAGCCCAGACATTTCTGAGCCTTGTTTATGATCAACCACACAAACTGTGATATCAACTGGTTTGCTGTGCATGACACCAATGAAGACTAGTTGGAAAAACTGTTTATTGTAACAAAAAATCTATTGTTGCACTTCCCCATTTCGAAATCGTTACTTGATTTCTTACTTTCCTACTAATACTAACAGAGGCAGAGATTTCGTTAAAGAAGCAAAGTCATCTATCGGTAAAAGTGTAAGGCGCACAACAGTTTCTAGCCAACCCGAAAACTTCAAAACGCTTAAATTAAAGAGAACATATGAAAAATAGTCTTGGCGCCAATCCATAGCGTAGCGCGCGAATGACGTCCGTGCGGCGCGAAATTTTCACCGGAGCCAGGTTTTTGCGGATTGGCAGTTTTTTGTTTTTTGCGAAAACTAATTTTTGCGATTTTCAGAAAGTACCCAGTATACTCAGTATTGATAATATTTTCGTTTCGTTAAATACGTGCAATAGAAATACACATTTTCAAACAATACTACGGTTTGCCAAATTCGGTTTGCCTAGCCAGTGTTTTTGTTTCTAAATAAAGAGGCAGGTTTTAATTGAACAGATGCGGTTTCTTAGTACTGTATTTTTGCGTAGCGAATTTAAGTTAGAGAATATTTATGCATCAGGCAATTCCAGCTGCGCCCATGGCCAGCACCCCCCCCCCCCCCCCCCCCTGGGCTGACCCCCGGGCATTCGCATTTTTTTGCCTTGGATGGCAAATTCACGGGGCTGGGGACTCTT
Organism: Porites divaricata; assembly: GCA_038088405.1. Taxonomy (NCBI): domain Eukaryota; kingdom Metazoa; phylum Cnidaria; class Anthozoa; order Scleractinia; family Poritidae; genus Porites; species Porites divaricata. Next base: position 11,213,660 of record JBBMOI010000010.1, on the reverse strand, counting down.
GAGCTGTCAAATCCCCAGGGCTGGGGACGAAAAAAGAGGGAAAATGTCCCGTCCTCCGTCAACACTGCAACATTTTCCATTGCCAGGATCGCACAGTCGAGTAGTGCCATTGTAAGCATTATAATTTGCGATTTTTTGTTTCAATTTACGTCAGTTTATGGTTTTAGTATTGTTATAAAATTATTGATATTAAAATTAATAGTGCGCTGTAAAGTGAACTGTTATGAATAGTTTTATGAAGGGTGCTCTTTAAATACTATCAACAGAAATCTGATTCAGTGACCAAAAAATCGTAGATTCACGTCGACAGCTCCCGATTTCGCTGTGTAATTCTGGCTTGATAAGCAATGAAGAAATGCATGCATAAAATCGAGAACATGCCTATACAAACCTGTTCAATTTTTTGCCGTCCTTGACAGAGGGGCCAATCTGCTTGTTTTTCCAGTAAAATCCTCTGTGTGGTTATATTCCGAAACCGCGCAAAATTTGCAAATGCCTCCGGCAAATGCCCCATAGTACTCGGGGGGCGGGGAGGCTGGGTGCAGCTGGAATTGACTGATGTATCACTCTGCAATAAATTTTTGCGGGGAAAATGTTTGAGGAAATTTTTATTGGCAACTTGTTTTTGCGGCGGATGGCTGGAAAATCGCAAAAATTAGAACCCGCAAAAATTTCGTGCCACACGGTAATTTGAAATTTTTGTCTGAGTTTTGTCATTTTTCTCATTTTAATGACAAAAGATAGAGAAACATGACATTTTAAAGACAAAAGTGAGGAATTCGCCAATGTTAATTTCAGTTTGTTTGTCTGAGTTTCGAGTTGCATGCGCTCAGAGTTATTAAAACTCCTAAAATAGTCTATGTATTTACATAGATTTATTTTATGTATGTATATTTATATAAACAGTTTTTTCCCTTTTTATGTTATTTCTAAAAAGCACTCATGAAAGAAGGATAAGGAAAAAGAATCTTTCTCAGCAAATTATAAGAAATTCTCTCGAAAGCTCGCGCTATTAATGCCTTATTATTACGTCATTTTTGAATTCACCAAAAAATTCTTCACGCTTACTTTTGCTTTCTGCTTAAAATGGGCCAGACTTTGTCTTGTGCAAGTTGTAAATTCCGAAGCACCAAAATCGCTCCACTGGGAACTATACCCAGTGCGATGAAACGATCCAATCCCTCGGTTGTGGGACAAAAAACTTTCAGCTTTCATAGACCATCGCACTCATCGCCGGAGTGGCTTTCAGTGGAACTCTCCAATTGTTCTTCTTTAGCTACCATTTCGTTAGGGTCAGATAAGACGCTTTCCTCGAAACTGAAAGGCGAGATCACAAATAATGAAATAACACCAGAAGAAAACAAGGAAAGTTCTCCTTCCAGTAAGAAACATCCAGGTAGGTTTTAAACATAAACGGGGGGGAAAAGCTTTCGTTCAAGTTCAAGTTTATTTATTCACACTTATTCAATAACAATACAATGATAATAAGAAAAAAAAGAAGTAAAAACAGAGCTAACTATACATTGAATTAAACATAACAAAGGGAAAAAGGGCCAGTGGGTAGCAGCCGAAGGAGCCAAGCTTTCGAGTTGGCTATTTATACTACCACAGAGCGGTTACAAGTGGGCGGAGGTTATACAATACTTATAAAAAAGCCTTCGTTGTGTTCTTTTAAGTCCTAGAGCGTCGATATCACAGTGTCGTATTTCTTTGAAATAAAATTTTGGAACTTTTCAATTTCGTCGAACCTTTTTATGAGGTCGAGAAGACTAGCTTTAAGCGAGTCTATTTCCTTGCGGATATTGGAAAGAAATTCTTTTGCCCACAGCTCTTTTAAGCTTTCCACAGTTAAACTCATACTCTGGTTTACCCTGCGAGCAGGGGCTACATTTTCGCTACATGAACTGGCGTACGAAAAGTAGCCTCTGCCGACAACCGTTCAATTTTCTATCGTACATGCGCGAAATTCCTCACGCGATTCGCAAGCAAAATTAATCTTCAGGTTTGTCGTCAAATGGCACGAGTTTCGAGGGAATAAAAAAATTGCGACAAGTCTGATCTGCTACGCAGGACTCACGCAATGCTCTAAACCTGTCAAGAACAGGAAAAACCCGTTTTTTAACTTATTCGTCCAGATTTCTGGACGGATTCAGAACGGTTGTCGGCAGAGGCTACTTTTCGCACGCCAGCTCACACAGCAAAAAATGTAGCCTCTGCTCGCACGGTAGGTCTGGGTTAATTTCTGTAGAGTTAAACTCTTAAATTCTGTAAGGTTAAACTCTCCACGCGTTAAACTCTCTACCTATCATCTTCGCGTTCGTTTATTCATTCATTCATTCATTCATTCATTCATTCATTCATTCATTCATCCATCCATCCATCCATCCATTCATTCATTATCCGGCTTCGCAGTAATTTATACACTAATCTACATAGAGTCCACAGAATGAACGAAATGAATGGATGATCGCACGCAACAAGATAGTTGCATACTCGCGGACACGATTTTCGCAACAGTTTTTTTTTCTTTTCTTCAGTTTTGACTGTTTCATTAGCCCTTTCTTACTAGATATGCATTTGTGTGTTTCTTTGTCATTTACATTGTTTCTTTACTTGACATGCCTCAATTGTTCACCGAAAGACACCTTAAAATACCCAAACACGAGTATACTACGAAACGGTTGGCCCCAAGACTCAAAACTGATTTTCTGTCACATAGGTCTTCTTACTCCTGAACCGGATGAGGATCTTTTGAATTCTACGTTATTACCGGACGAGGCAGCTCAGGAATTCAGCTCTTCAATGCCTCAGTTGATTGATGGAAGACAGTCACGTGTCGGGGCACTCAGGAGTGTACCTCGAGTCGCCACTCCGAGACCGTGGGAATGTGGACTAATAATTGTGAAGCCTTACTTAGGTAATACAAAGCGCCCCGGCTTCACTGTATACAGAAAACACACTGTAGATAAATCAGTTACTCCGAAAGATTTCTCACTATATATATCGGCTAAATTTGAGCGGGCAAGATGAAGCGAATCCGTGTTCTATCGGCTACGGTGAGCGAGTACTGACGACCCATCTTGCCCTCGCGGGATTTCCCACTTTAGTCCCACAAAAAAGGCCTCTTTTTGGACACATCAGTAACAAATCCTTTGTTAACCAAGCTCGTTCGGTCAATACGGCTGAATATTGGCCTTAATCTCTCTTTGCGTGCTTATTAACCAGCCATTTGACCTCACGCTTGACTCGCTTGGTTCATAATGCATATCCTCAACCTCGTTCGCATTGTTCTCTCCAATCTCGACCTAGAGCTCTTCTGCGCATGTAGAGGAGAGAGATCCTTCCCAAACCCGTAAGCACTGGGGTCGAGAATGGTGTTCTCTCCTACTCGTCCCTCTCTCTCGCTCATGCTCAGTAGGGACTAGGAGGCCGTACCCGGCCAAACGGAGCAATAAACTGCGCCTCACAGAAAACCCGATTCCAGAGTTTACACATAAACCTGGAGAAATACTTAAGCATGCATCTAGCTACTCAGAAGTCTTAACTACCATGCACTTTTCACGGGACACTCAGCATAGTAATTATATAAATAATACCGACTACAGGAGGGAACTGTGTTCATTCGCTAATTTGGATCAATGGAAACGAGAAGGGAACTGGAGCCGAAATGCGTCACGAAATTTTTTCTGGGATCGTTACCGCTGCACAGCTGTTAGCTAGTTTTTCCCCAGAAGTCTTTGCGTAAGTTGGCTCGAACCAGATTCCTTTTTGTTCTAAAGTGGTGAAGTGAATGGTCACACTTTAGCTAGGATGCGATTTCATTCACAGACTCTTAAGAACCACCTTGTACAGCATAGAGCTGTCTTGGCTATAATTCTTTTGACATGTTTCATTTCAGTTGCTGATAACGACATTCAAGAACAACCTGAGCTTGTCTGCAAACACGGAGTACCCCTAAACAGAGCGATCGGGGATCCCCACAAAGTGAAATGCGTGAAATGTGAGAGACCCTTTTCCAGAGGAGGACGGGCGTTAGCGGGGATGCTCGCTTTTCGACGAGCTGAATCAAAACAAAGAAAGAATAAGAGGATTACTAACACGCGAAGGCTTTCCGAAGAGCAGGAGAAACGGAAGAGAATGGAGGAAGAATATGATGACGCTCTTCGCCGATTTGCTGAAAAACATCCCTGCAATTGAGACATTTTCAAGCATTTGTCTGCTAGAGTGAGGCTGGAGCGATGAAGATAATAGTTCTCTTGTATGGCAGTTCTAGAACCAACAGAGAAAGTGCAAAAGCAACGGCAGAGCACAGATTACCCACTGTTATTGGGTAGGAATAGTTGGGTGTGATATTGTGAGGGTCACAGGTTTAACAGTATCACGAATCAACCGGGTATTGACGCGCTTTAGAGCCAACAGGGAAGGTACAGAAGCCACAGAGAACAGATTACTCACTGTTAATGGGTATAAATAGTTGGGCGTGTTACTGTGAGGGTCACAGGTTTGCTAGTATCACTGTAATCTAACGCGTCTTAGCCTTAAGGGTGATTGCTGACGAGAAGATAACAAGACAAACACGAACGCTGCAGAGTACCGATCACATGTTGTAATTGGTTTTTTCTGTTTGCCGGTGGTAATATATTAAGGAATTTACACGCCAAATTAGAGACACAAAAGCGTCAAAACAGCACAAAATTCGATTTCTTGTAAGGGTATTGGCCTTGTCAGGTTGCGGGTGAGACTGGGTACTAAAAGACTGTTTGGGAAGGCTGGCGCTACTTTTATTGGCTAAAACGAGTTTTAACATCGATTTGGTCCCTTAAAACAATCCCATAGTTCATTTCAACACATCACCGCCGGCGACCCAGTCCTAAGTACAACATCACAAATGGCCATAAACTGGTGGCCTGTGGTGATGTTAAGATCCCAGGTTTACCAATTAACGCGCCTAGAATGACTTACCGCATTGTTTACAAAGACAACGGTAGCGTTTTATAAAGGTCAAGAATCTTTAATTGAACAAGGATATGTACATCAAATAGTAATAGTAATGGTAAGTGAGGATTCTTTGAAATGAAATTAAATAAGAATTGTTAGTTTCTATTTTACATAATATTTTCAAGGCCTTATTAGCATATGTGTTTATAATTGCTATTTATAAAGGTGTGCAATATACACGATAAAAAAATGTACAGAGAACGCTTAGAGAGTTGAAATATAAAACATTTTCTATTTTCAATATTTTCAATTTTGGGCAAGTGTCATGAAGTGTGTTTTATTCAGGCGGCCCTTATGTTATTGAACACTTTTTCATGGCTCGACGTCGGAGGCGGACCTAGGCATAGAGTGTAAGCACCAAAAAGTTCAGGGCCGAGAGTAAAATCTCGAAAAATTCCTGGAAAAGAGACTTTTTCAGCTGACCTTTGGAATTACTCGCCCTAGTCCCTCCCCTATGAGGTTTCTCCACACTGCCATGTCTGTCTGCGAGACCCTGAGAACCAAGCTTCTTTTAATGAACAGGGGACTAATAATTTTAATTCTTAAAAGAGCTTGTTATAGTGGTGCTATAGTCCAAGGACTATGGGAATTTTTTTTTTTTTTTAAATGGAGAGCTACATTTCCAGAGTTATACTGCTTTCGCACAAAGTTCACAGTCATACTAAAAAGCATGATAAAACTGGCTCCCCGTAAAGATTAGAAGCTATCAGAGAACCACGAGCGCGCCTTCGGTTGTGAGAGGCCACGATTGAAAATCATGACATCTGCGGATAAATTTATCTCAGTCACCTTTAACTCAGTTTCGTACTTCTTTAATTCTAAGATTCCATGCTTCTGACGAGCCATATACTCAACATAAGAGGAAGCAATATCAGTTTCCTATTGGACGCAACATCAAACGAGCCACTTCTTGGTCTAATTGTGTCTTTGTTTGCGAATTCACCAGTTTCAGTTGTGTTTTTGTAAGTCTCTTGTTTCTTATTGCATTCGTCGCCAGAGCAACAGTGGACGCAAACTTTCCTCGTTCCAGAACCCGCCACTTTCACCTCTCTACATCCATCGTTGCATGAGTAGCCGCGCAACGAGTTGTCACTTGAACAGCCGAGCATGATTGGTACAATGCTAAAATCCATATGTAGACAAAACAAGCAAAATTATTTGTGAGCTACCTATATTGAAGTCCCCCGAAGAAGGCTGAAGGAAAAACTAGTTGGTTTTCTTTACATGGAGGGAAAGTCCAAAAACGGGTTTCGTGCCTCTTCCGGAACTTTTAATTCAAAAGAATCCATACTAGGAATGGATTCATTAGACAACATAAATCCGGGTGTTTAGGATTTCCGATCCATCAACGTTATTCCAACGGTCCTTTCCTCATATTTTAAGGGAAAATATCATTGGGTTTTTGTTAGACACGAATAAAGTATCCCTGGTTTGGCACCGTGGGGGTGGGGGGGGGGGGTACTCCTGGGAATTCCTCGTGGGGATGTGCCGCCCGGTTCTCTAAATCTAGACCCTATTTCAGACCAAAAATGTCATTTCTCACACCCGTTTTCAGACCTGGCCCCTAAGAAATTTATGTCCTCATTTATACTTAGATTAAAACAGCAACAAAAGAAATTCTTAAAATCCATTTCGAATTCCCATATTTCTCTTTCTTTATTTGTTACTCATTTCCAATCATTTGGAATTGAAACGATAAGTACGTTCATACATTCCCGTATTTCCCTCAAAAGCCATTCCCAATTCCAGACCAAAATGGGCAAAGTCTATACCCGCTCTCAGATCAAAACGGCGCAAAAAAAAAAAAAAATCCTTTGGGGCGGCACAAACCTACATGGCTTATATAAGGGAGTATCCCCGCCCCCCCCCCCCCCCCCTCCCATCGAGTGTGGAACATGGTAGGCGGTTTTGATATGATGTGAAGATATGATCCAGAGACTAATCTTGGATCCTCCCAAGTTATAAAAGAAACGCGTCCAAAATAAGCGACGTACATTTTAAGCGGTAGGCGTCATATTTTACAATACGGACTTTAGTCACCAGCTCTGCTGTTTCTCCGGCGCATTAGGGGGTCATTCAAGGGAAATCTGGGTTAAGGTGTGCTGCAGAGGCCTTAAACCTGACCCTGCTTGACATAGAACGTTAAAAAGGATCGTATTTTATGGCGCTGATACACACTAATGTCATAAAAAATGATGGTATTACAATTGTAGACCGCTCATCGCCAACCTTCACCGAAAGACACCCTGTTCAACGGGACATAACCGTGTAGGCAACATAAGGAAGTGCCTCCCCAGGGACCGATTAAAAGCCGATTACCGCGTAGTGTGGTGCGCACTTTTGCGTTTTACTTCAAGCATCCTGTTCATGTACTTATAAGGAAGAAGCAGCTGACTTGTTCGAGGCTCGTTGCCATGATAGCAGTTTTAAATTGCCATAATAAGTTTAATTTGATAAGATTCGTAGCCTGCGAAGCTGGCGGGAGCACTTATGCAGGCTATAAGATTCGCGGCGTTAACGATCAGCGAAACGATTTTACAAAACTTACCTCGAGTTTGTTCCTACGGTATTATTCTTTTTGTCGAGAGTGACGGAGAGGCATCTATCCCCAGGAGGACACTGTCTGGTTGTCATTTTATCATTGAGGCATTCTCGCCCTTTACATTGCAAGCACCGAGGACCATTTTTAATTGCGACCAGTTGGAGATATCTTTCTAGAGTCCATACGCAGCAATCCGTCCCAGGATGCAAGAGGCCACCTGAGGATGAGTTAGTTACCAGTTTTCGAACATGTCCAACTTCCAGACACACCTTTTCGCAAGAGTATAGTTTGGTCTCTTCGGCTCCTTTTGCGTCTAAAATGGTTTCTTTTAATGCCGAGAAACAAACTTCTCTTCCGTGGAACTTTGCCTTGAGGTTTTTTGCCAATGCGTATATTTGTCCATCGTTTGATATTTTGTGATGTGCGACTGTTAGAAGAAGCGGTTTATCTCGTTGGAAGTTGACTGACGCTCCCCTGAAGTGTTGAATGCGTATCGTGACAGAATTTGCGCTACCAGTTAGACCGTCACCCGGATTGCATGACGCCTGAGGAGCCAATGGTTTACAGTTTGCCAGATGAAGACAGCACATAAAAACAAGCAGATAAATAGAGACTGGTCGTTGTACAAGTCTGAGATTCATTTTTAACATCTCTGTTGAACGTCGTTCCATCTGATTTCTGCTCAAGAAAAGTCGATTGCGAGTATTTATGGTTTCCTAGCCGAAGTATCCGCCTTTACTTAGCCAATCAAGTGACACGGGCGTGATATGTTACACTCACTTCCGATTATTGTTTATGTGTAGTGTCGCTTTCCGTTTATGATAACAAAAACGATACTACGCCATAAAAGTCCAGTGTTTAGTCCCGACTAAGATCATGTGAGGGTTACGATTTTCATAGGTCAAGTTGCGCAACTAATCTTACAAGCTGCTGAAAGGAGTAAAATAAACAGGGTTTCAAAGGTAAAAATAACAAGTGTCATATTGGTAAAAAATAGAAATAGCAGTAATGACCTGCTTAAAGACCATTCTTGGTGAAGTGAATACGGTATCCCTATTTGTAGTTATAATAGTAAAGATTCGCCCTTAGTACTCCAATTCCTCGCAAAAACATTTCCCTTATTCCAAAAGCACGGCCCCTAAACTATTGTAATTTTAATACCTGAATACATTGGATTTTTCAAGTCATGGAAGATGGTTTCTCTGGCCGTGTTAACTTAACGTTAATTACGTTTAACAAAAAGCAAAAGTAAAAGCAAAAAGTAAAACAGCGAAACAATTATGCTGATTTTGTTTTACCTTATTTGTTCATGATACGTGACTTCCGCTGATTATGACCACGAAATTCATGAAGCTGGTCACGTGTCAGATTGCTTCACTAAGGCCACGAAAGGTTTCCGTACATTTTCATTCATCTTAAGATTTGTTAATCCGCTAATAGAGAGTAAAATACGTGCATAGGCACAATTCCTTCTTTCCAGTTCTTAAGAGATGGCAATTCCCTTCAATGTAACGCCATCGAATTCTATTTCATTCGCATTTTTTTCCCTCAAGAACACGTACGAAACGAAACTGAAACGTAGTGTCTTTTCTCCCTCTCGTCAATTGCAATAAAAATATCATCCATCCTTTTTTAAAAAAGAAATAAAATGTTTCTTAATCAAGTTTCCTTCCTTGACAGGACGTTTTATACTTACTTCCCTATACATATCGCTTAGTTTTATTCTCTTAAACCTTTTGCCTTACGAAGCGGTTGGGAGACCTCTTTCACTATTGATTATGCTTCTTCAGGGTATCGTTCGCACTGTTGACGACTTCCATTCAGTTTGTTGAAAAATACCCGCTTATTATCTTCTCATCTCAGGGATATAATCTTCAATCTTGAAGAGCCTTTATTCAATAAATGGTAATTATATGAACATGTCTTAGAGGGCGCCATCTCTGAACATTTTGACTAGGTGCGGTGATAGCTCACCGTTTTGTAAACCTTGGTAGTGTTCACTTGTTGGTATATATGTACTTTTTTCTCTTTCTTTTCTAGAGTATTGTTGTGTTCTGAATTCTTCATATCCTGCATACGATTTATTTCACCCCGGCATCAGTGGAGTAAATTGATTAACATAGTAATCGGTAATACCTCATAACTGGGCGGAAACGCTTTTCTGTTGCGTTATTGTTTCAAAAAAACTTTGAAGATACAGTAACTCATAACACACAGAGTGCTGAATTTTAATGGAATAATGTTGGATACGGTGCCATGAAGGCTTGTTTTGTTACAAGCAAGAGCATGGACTAGCCGATTACACTGTGCATTGACCTTTCATCGTTATTTTGATCTTAAAAAAAAAAAAAACTTTTAAGCATAATTTGTCAAAGCAATATGTATGAACAAGTCAGAAGGATTTGGCTGCGCGATGACGTTATCGAATAACCGCCCCAACCCACGCATCCCGTGTCAGAAGATTTTTAGCCCTCGCTCCCGCCAAGTAAATTCCCCTGGCTTAGAAAGGGGTTAATACCGCTTAAACGATAAATACTTCAGTCTCTCATTATGGCGAATTATTTCAATTCCAGCCTTAAAACGAATAGATGTTGGATTCTTGAGGAAGGAACGAAACAGAGGTTTTATGTACAAGGAAAAATAAAAAATAAAAAAGGAAATTTTTCAATAAGGCTGGAGATTGAGTAACTAGTTTTTGGTTTCTACGTTTTGCCATCCACCGGCCTTTACAATTGGCGTATTGTAACACTTGCAACATAGTGGCAATCCTTGTAACTGTACTGTGAGTGAACACGGAAGAAAAGAGTGGGTCGTCAACCGTCGTTAATTCCGTCTACATTTTTTTCAATCCTGATGCAACGAGGATGCTTGATCTGAGCTGCTGGGAGCGGAAATCTAGCAGCAGAGGTATTAAAAAAATATTCAGTTCCCACTGGATGACAATTCCGATCCGTCGCTCCATCGACCGCACTCTCACCCTCCCGAGATCGTCACTCGGCTGGCTTCCGTCGCCGATTTGGGCGCCCCGTTCGCTTTTCTTTTCTTTTCTTTTTTTCACTAAAGGGGCCTGGTCCCAGGCCAGCTAAGCTGAAACTTGGACTTTGCACAGTCAACACATAAACATCTAACGGCAGGCAGGTGGGAAGTGCTCAATATTTTAACCTGCTTTAATTACCGTAAATCCTCTATTAAGCCCCCCCCCCCCCTCTCTCAAATAAGCCCCCTCCCTCTAATAAGCCCCCCCTTTTCAGGGGAAGAAAGTTAATAAGCCCCCCCCCCTCTCTATTAAGCCCCCCCTCCCCACCCCCAATTATTCTTCACTAATAAATGATAGGCTGTATTAATCAATCACGACCGCAAAACTCCGTGTGGACTGATCCAGGATGGTTTATTACCAACTGGAAGTTCGGATTTCATTCTGATCCTCGGCTGCATGACTTAAAACTTCTTGTACTTGAACTTTTCCACTTTGTATTCTAGTTCTTTATGGAGAACTGATACCATCGTCGTTTCTAAATTAAATAAGCCCCCCCCCCCCTCTCAAATAAGCCCCCCGTCTCTATTAAGCCCCCCCTCAAATGGGCTTGAAATAAATAAGCCCCCCGGGGGGCTTAATAGAGGATTTACGGTAATACTAGCTTCCGTTAATTCTGTTACGTGTCGAGAGCCCAGTGTCCAATTACGTACTACGCTCCCTACATTGCGTGACCAATGCTCAACGACAACAAAACGTGCGATTTGTGCTGAGCACACGCGCTTCGGGAAGGAATTGTTTCATTGACTCCAGTGATTTTTTACCCACTTCATTACATAACTTTTGATTCTGATGAAATGCAAAGCCTACTTTATTCATGGCTTTCCCCCGTGCAAAAAGAAAGGTGGTGGTGATATATAGTACATTACTCAGCTCCGATGTGAAAATTCTGTCTTAGGAAATACAGAAAACCTTTTAAGGTGTTGAAAAGCCGTTTCCAGTTCGCGTGACCCGTTTCCAGACATAACGTAACGACTATCTATAGAATCTGCAAGAGGTTGCATGTTGGTACGCCTCTCGCTTTATAACTGATATTTTGGACTATCGGAGGGCAAAAATCACCATTTTACATCCTATTTGAGCCTATGACGATTTTAAAAATGTAGCGCTGCATAGCATGTGAAGCTATGAAAATACACTTGCCCCTTTTCGCCGGCCGGAAGCGACAACAACATGTTGGAATCCCAAGTGAATTATGTTTGCCCGATATTTCTGTATGCATCGGCGAAACCTTCAACGGGGGCTAAAAAAAGACACGTGAATCAAAATACAGGATGAACGTTACATAAATATATGCGAAACACAGGAAACACATAGCCTGCGAATTTATTGTCTTAGCGCCTAGTCTTGTACCAGAGTTTTAATAAACCATGATAGGCTGTGTCGTCTTTTGGTGGATGTGAGACTGCCCAGGCCTTGAGGGACACATTTGATGGGATTCACCCTCCAGCTGGACTGCACTTTGTATTGGCACGTAACCCAGCACATAGCACGCTGCAGACCCTTAGGAAGAGAAGAATTCTCAATCCTAAGCAAAGTCCTTTGTTTAAAGGTAACCTAAGATCAGGCCCAATTTGAGCGGTTCTCATACATTCTCTCTAACGGCTACCGCTGAAATTGCTCTTTTCGTTTCGCCTTGCCCGCCGGAATGTAATTTCCAAAGCGACACGAAAATTGAGGTTATTCCATTTTATTGCCACAAATAGAAATAAATGGTAAAAATTGCAAGTTTTCAAACAATTTAATAGACCCTAAAAAAATATTCATTTTAAGAAATGTGGTAAAAAAAATGCTTAAAGCTTTTAAACTTCTGCGACTTCAGCACAAAACGACCATGGAAATTTCCAACGTCATCTTGTTTGGATGGCCTTCAAAGTAGGCTTGGAAACTTTTCACCGTCAAAATAATCCTAAGGAATATTTTTAACGACATTTTTCACGCAACGCAAAATGACCATGGAAATTTCCAACATCATTTTAGGAAAATCATCTTACCATCATCACGTTAGTAAATCTTACCATCATCAACAGCTGTACGTTACTAAATAATGTCTGACGAAAGTAATTTAGTTCTTCTTATAACCAAGATCAGATTTTCTACAGGTATTTGCTAGAGTTTTGCAAGTAAAGAATGATGACTCAATCATCCTCTGGAATACCTGACAATGTGTAAAGTTCCTTGAAAGTCTGAACTTATAATTTTGAAAAATTAACAATCTCTGGTTGTCCGAAGACAGCTTGTTGTTGTCGTCGCGTGCAAAATCGACTTTTTTTACAGACCACATACTTTAAGTTTTTTTTCACTACATCTCTTCAAGGTCATTTTTATTTTGCCAGGGCTGTCATTCTTTTCAGTCCATGATCCTTTCCAATGTTCAGTACGTCGCGGAAAGCGTCACACTTTTCAACTTCCTCTATCAGCAATTTTTTTTTCTGTAGCCTTTATTGTATGTTTGAAGACTGCTACAAATACGTTCTCTTTAAGAGCCACTTATGCACTGGAACAGCAGAGGACTCGAGGACCAGCTTAAACCTGCATACGAAAAAAGATGCAATCATGAGTATGCATATGCTGTCTTCGGAAATAATATGCTGTAATTTATTGAATAACTATTCGATCCTCTCCAGGAAACCTTTTTTCTAATGGGGTAAGAGGAAAACAGTACATTTTTTATATATATAAGAATGTTGTTTTTCCCGCCCAGGCTGAATATTCTTATTTTTCTGTCGATCTTAAGCTGAAAATATTCTTGTAATTCATATTCTTAAATGATAAAGCTTATGACATTTTCGTTCCAGAATACATTGGGGTATCAATTATTGAATTAAGGTTAGTGCAGGTTTTTCGTTTTGTTTGCTTTGCCATTTAGAGAAAAGAATCGGTTAAAAAGGTATATTTGTACGTTATTTACAGATTTTTAACACTTTACACCCGAAAACAATATCCTTTTCAAAATCTCAGCCTGGAGTTTATCCTTAAAATTTCTTAAATTTTCGCAAATTTCAGCCTCGATATTCTTATAAAATATATTCTTATAAAATAAAAAGAGTGTATGGCGTATTCCTATCCGTTTTGAACAATTTCAAAACCTAACATGACATTTTGTAAAATGGCTGATCGAACAAAGAGTAGCTGACTTACTTGTCGATGATAATTTTGCGTCTTGATCTCATTGTTAGTAGTGGAGCACAACCCATGTCATCCAGCGCGCTGTCCAACAACTTACTCTCAAAGCTGCTACTGCCACTAGCGCTGAAAGTAAAAGAACCTCTTTCTTTCCTGTCTAAAAGTGAACAGTACAGCTCAAACACATCGCTGATGTTTGGATTACGTGCTTCTGCAATGGCTTCGGCAGAAACTGGATCAAAGAGAACACTCGTCACTGTACTTCAAAAGTGTGCCCTGGCTCTTCTTATTCGCTTCTTAGTTGCGATCAGAACAAGAGAGATCGTTTGTTGGATTCTTGACGGGACCTCTTTTCAAATTCTCCCGCTGAGTTCTTTAAGAGAACCTTTTTTTGTCTCCATACTTAAGCTGTCGTAAAGAGTCTAAAGACGTTTCTGATGCATGGTGTGAATCGATGTTCGTATGTCAGTCATTTGACCCTGTTTCTGATCTGCCTTTCAATCAAATTCTTAAATTTCCTGGGCGGCTTCTTGAAAACATTCTTTAACTGTGTGACAGTTGAACAAAATGCCCGCAATTATAAAAGCGTGCTTACTCAAATATCGTAGAGGGCATAAAAGAAGCAAAAGAAAAAGGAAAAAAGAACATTGGAATCAGAGGCTTGAAGGACGACTTGAAGAAGAATTAAGCAAGCTGATCGGATGTTCGTGATGACGAGGATCGCGCAAATGAATAGGAAAAACACCATAAAAGCCACCTTTCCGGTTTTCTGACATTGCGGTTATTTTACCTTGCACAAACAGGAGTGAAAGAAACATAATATGTTTATTGCTGTCTATTGGCTCATGGTTATCATATTGTGCACTTGAATGTGCCCTTTGTTATTCGTTCAAAGAGAAAGGCCTGCGACATTCAAACTTTGAAAAGAAAAGTATTCGAGCGATGGAATCAAGGCGGCCCTGAGGGTAGCGAGTGGTTTACTATTCAGTTAGAAACTTGTACCGATCTTTTTTGAGAAGCCACATTGGTCAAGTTCTGTTCGAGAAATGTGAAATTTATCAGTGACAGAGGAAAATCTGGACGTCAGATGGCATATGGCAAAGAAACAAAGTGGTATTTGCAGAAGACCAAAGATGGCAAGGTTATTATTCGAGGCGGTCAAACGACTGTATACAACTATTTCGAGAATGGTTGTCGGAAAAATGTGCACGCTACGATCCCGAAAGGTAATATGGGATATGCGCAATACACTGTTCCTGACACTGTAGCTGTCGAACCTAGTTTTGTTGCTTTTGTTTAGCACTCACAGACACATGTCCATGGCCTCTCCTACTATTCTTTTAAAATTTCTTTGAAAAACAGTGAACTCAAAACAACCCACAAGACCTTTTGGGGTTGTCGCGTGCACTTTATCCGACAACCTTTCTCAAAATAGCTGTATGTAGAGAAATGGTTGCGACTTCACGGTTCGATCAGACCAGAAAGACACAAGGCTAAAGGTAAAGCAACGTAGACTCAATGTACAGCGATTGGATTTTGTTTTATTGACAAATACCGTACAGAGAAAAATAAAACTTAGGAACGGTGATTTTTGTCTTTATTTCGTTTTCTAGTATAGATAGAAGTTGCAAACGCATGGGGACATTGGTTTGCTGGTGAATTCATAAGTTTGAATATTCCGCCAACAATTTTTACAACCAGTTCAAGAATTTTCTGTTTCTCATCAAAATGTTTTGTCAGAGGCCAGAGGCTGTTTTTGGACGTAACGATCACAAGCAACGTAGAGTAGAAACCCGCTGTCAGAAAGTTGTCTTTTAAGTACAGACTTAAAGTTCCGTTTTTTAAATACCTGTTTGCCGCCCTACTAGCTTTCCCGTGTTTCGGGTTCGTTTTTCTGCTGCTGTTTATAGCAAGGCAGTCAAAATTTCATCTCATTTGATAAGTACTGAGTTATTGTTTGAGTTGCATTTCCTCTCCACCTGTTTTGAAACCGTTTTAAGTGTCATTGTCTGAGAAAGTGTTCCAGGGGCCAAAAGTTGTGGTCAACCGATTTGGCTGAAACTTGGCACAGAACTTGGGTGTGATGAGATATTTCAAGACGTGGCATTGTCAAGCTTATTCTAAAGAAAGATGCCGAGCTCATTCTTATTAAGAATTGGCGACCATTAACGCTGTTGAATTGTGATTACAAGATTGCATCCAAAGCCATTGCAAGTCGTATTAAAACTTTTCTTCCAAAGCTCATTTCAGATGATCAAACAGGCTTTCTTAAAGGCAGGTGTATCAGTGAGAATATTCGCTTGTTGGACAGTGTCATCAAATATACAGAAAGAAGAAACATTCCGGGCCTTCTTCTTTTTATTGATTTTGAAAAAGCTTTTGATACACTAGAGTGGTCTTTTATAGTAAAACTCTCCAGCACTTCGGTTTCGGGCCCTCACGGTTAACTTGGATTGAACTTTTTTACTGCAACATTGAAAGCTGTATCCTAAATAATGGATGGGTAAGTAATTATTTTAAACTTAGTCGAGGATTTAGGCAAGGCTGTCCTCTGTCGCCATATCTATTTATTCTATCTGCAGAAATACTTGCTGACACCATTCGGAAAAAAACAGAGGATTATTAGGGCATAGAAATAAACGGCACTGTTTTCAAGTTAAGTCAATATGCATGATGACACGACACTAATCCTGGACGGCTTCGAAGAATCCTTTCTAGAATCTGTAATTTTAATAGAAAATTTTGGTAACATATCTGGCCTCAGACTCAATAAAGACGGAAGCTCTGTGGATAGGCTCTAAAAAAGAGTGTGACCTTAAACTTCTTCCAGAAAAAGACTTCAAATGGCCAAAGAAAAAAAAAAGTCAAAGCACTTGGGGTTTGGCTCTTAACGGACCCCAATATAATAATATCCTTAAATTACAATGAAAAAACCTTAGAGCGATCCTAGAATGCTGGAAATTTCGCGGACTTACCGTGATTATTAGGGAAAATAGCAGTTTTGAACAGCCTGGTTGCATCTCAGTTAGTCTACATATTCTCACCTCTGCAAACTAACCACGAAGCGATCAAAGAAATCAACACAATTTTCTATAAGTTTCTATGAAATGATAAAGGAGACAAAATCAAGCGAAAGATAATGATTAATAACTATTTAGAAGGAGGATTATTAAAAATGATCGACATTGCTTCTTTTAACAAACCCTTAAAGCCACATGGATCCAGAAGTACCTGGACCCTGAAAGTCGCAGTAAATGGAAGCGACTCTTTGATATTTCGAACTTGAAAGAAACGGAGGCGAAGCGATATTAAAAGGAAATCTCAACAAAAAAGATGTTAACAACTTGAAAATATCAGACCCCTTTGTGAAAGGAATACTTGTAATTTGGTCAGAAGTTTTTTTTCAGGAAACGATGGTATCTGAAGAGCATCTTTTGTCGTCACCTTTGTGGCAAAACTCTCTGATAAGAATTCAGAATAAGCCTGTTTTTTATAAAGACTGCTGGCTCCTTAAGGGTATTACGCGAGTTAAACATTAATGGATGAATCCTCAAATTTCTTTTCCCTTCCTGCTTTTCAGATTATATATAACTGGCAAGTTCGACCTCTAACCTTCTTTGGATTAATCTCAGCAGTTAATCGTCTACGAAGACAAAACACCAAAACCCAATCTAAGTATGAAAATCGCTTTACAAAATTTCTTATGAGTCAAAAGCCATCTAAATTTATCTACCAAGAGATTGTGTCAAAAAACTGTGAAAGGCCGATTTCAAGTCAAGAAAAGTGGCGCAAAGACATCAATCTTCCGCCAAATGAAATTATTAATTGGAAAGCCGCTTATCAAACATCTTTTTTAAAGATGTACAAATAGCAGTAAACTTATCACTTTCAACTTCAAATTCTTACATCGCCGGTTCCAACTAACTGTTTCTTAAAAAAAAAGTCGGACTTAGAGACTATGATAAGTGCACTTTTTGTAATAAGGAAACGGAAAACTTGATGCATTTATTTTGGAGATGCAAAAACACAAAAAAATTTTGGGATAGTCCTTTTAAGTGGATGCAGTCTTGCCAACTTTCTTTGGGTGAACATAATTGCTTACATAAAAATACGGCTTTAGGTCTGAGGCCAGATAGATCTAAACACAAACTCCAAATCAATTTTTGTTGTTTATTGCCAAGCACTATATCTGGCTTTGTCGCTCAAAAGAACATCCCCCCAATTTAAACAACTTTTTGCTTTATTTGAAACACATTCATCAAATAGAAAACAATGCCTCTACTGTCAAAAATAAATGGGAACCCTTGTTGCCTTATATAAGCCTTTTGACCTGAGTCTCCAAACTTAATTAAATATAAATATCTCCTCTACATCTCTTTTTCGTTTGATTTGTTTTGACTGAGCCCTTTTACCCAAGGAAAAAAAAAAAGGAAACTAAAGAGCAGGAAGAGAAAAAGGAAAAAACGGACAAGATGTATTAACTTCGCTGCATGCTTTTAGCCAGCTGCTCTCCTCTCAATTGATGCTTTCTTTGTTTCTGGGTGTGTGTGTGTGTTTTTTTCCCTTTACTTTTGTCACTTTTTTTTTGTATTTAATTTGTTGTTGTTAAAATAAATAAATAAATAAATAAAAAAACACTAGAAGTCTATTACAATTACTCCACTCTCATATGGCTTTCTTTGCGAGAAAAGGAATAATACCGTAAAAAGATACCAACGCCATCAGCAGGGGGAGACAACATGGCGGCGAGAATCTCCGAAATTGCCTCCGAAAAGAATCCTTATAGCGCGAGTAAATGAAATGGGAATAAGACACTTAACTTGAAATCTGTGGCGTTTCACTATCCATCTTCCCTTCTCAATCACTATTTGCCATGGAAAAACTTCAAAAAATCCACCAGAAGCGTCTAAAATCTTTGCCAAAGAGACTAGGGTTAAACCTTGCTATCGGAAACGATCAATTTTCGTCGCCAAATAGGTACAAAATCGGTCCACGAAAAGTCGGCCATTTCGATGTGCGCCATATCTTTGATCCTTCCATGATCATTTCGTGTTGTTTTCTTTAGACAATAGTCTCCACGTGGCATCATTCTATTGGCTTTAAAACAAAGACCCCACTCCATCCGTTGCGGCCAACAAATCCGTTGCTAGACGTTGCTAGGTTGAATTTCATTATTATATCAGATAACGCTGGGCGCTTACCGCGGGCTCTGAAAAAACTTAAATTCCGCTGCGAAAGCGCCGTGGGGTACCCCTGCTATGTGAATGGCAACATTTTGAATTTTCATTCTGCGTAATACCACTTTTTAAGCCTACTACATCAAATGTGGAAAAAAAAGCACTACTAAAATGGCTATTTTTTTTTTTACCAGAAATTGGCCACTTTAGAATACCGCATTTGGCTTTAGAACGTGTTTACAATGAAGTTGCACTTGCAATCACTTTACGATGGAAAGGAATTTGCCTCACTTGACCTATGAAGAAGCCAATTGTGAGTGGTAATATGAGTAACGGATTGAGGTCACCTCTTAACTTTATTGGAGTAATTTATGCATCAGATAGCCTAGCGCCGAGCACGAATATCACTACCTCTATCTCCAATATAGCTTCCATTTGGCGCGTAAATATACTCGGATTGTAATGCATAATACAACCCTTGTCGAAATTACCGCAGCGGCACGGATTGCGGCCATCACTGACTTTTTCACTGATTTTTTTTTTCTCAGTTTTTTTTTTCACATATGGAAATTGCACGATGCTAATTTTCTAATGAGACAATCAGATCACACCATCACATAAATTACTACATTGCGAACTTGGCGCAACGGTTAATTTTGTGAGGGATTTATTTTGTTCATAAATTATTACACCCGGAAGAAACAGCAACACCTTTGCTGAAAGGTAATCAGGATCGGACGCGCTGTGATTGGCTTCTCTAGCATGACCTGCGCTGTGATTGGTTGCTCTAGAATGAACCGCGCTTTTCGCTAGCACTATAATATAAATCTTGGAATAAAATTTGCTACAATACTTTCAACTGTAGTCTATCGAGTAGACCTCGCGATCAAGAGAACCTCGAAAGCGTTGTATGCGATTCTTGAAACCGAGAGAAACAAACCTTGAAATTTCAACCTCACTCCAGTTCCAGATGCTGGGGAGTCATTCCATTTTGATTTTATTCCTGGCCCTGGCTTCTGCTCTTCAGCCGCAAGAGCTTAGCATAGAGGACATCGTAAAAGGTAGGTTATAAAGATATAGACAACAACTTTCAAGCGAAAAAGCTATAACCACTGCATCGAGGTTCGTCAATCACGTAGTATTTTCTGTATCACCAGTCCGCCGAAAAATTCGTGGATTATTTTACGTCTGTTAGCTGACGCGTAGGCCCGGAGTCTGCCAAATTGAAATGTAGCCTGCGTAGCAGGCGCCTGGAAGTAGTGGGCGCAAGAAAGAACGAGCGCGCGAGAGGTAGACACGCGAAGGGAGAAGGAGCGCCTGCCTGGAAGGCCCACGAAAATCGTCTCCCGCCCCCAATCTAATTCCGTGACCTGGCACCCGTTGCATGATCTGTCAAACATTTTGACAGAAAACGACTGGCCTCGGACAAAAAAAAGCGTGCCGCCAAAAAGCGTGGTACATTTTATCCTCGGTCTAAATATATCTGTTATTTTTATAAAGATCAGCTGGCTTATCTGATTATAGAGCGATGGTGCAATAAACTGATTGTTAACACACAGCCTTAAATGGTTTTTAACCACGGGCACAATGAATAGGAAAGAACAAAGTCAAAAACGGGTATCTTTTAAAGAATACATGCTGTGTATTATAAAAAGCTATTAAATATTGTCCTCTGAGCTTACTTTGACGATGTCACAACTGTACAGACACACAACGATCACAGCGTACGTGGAAAATGCTAAGTGGCAGCCGTTTTTGTAGCATGCAGACATGTCTTACTAAGTGGACCTAAACTTCAGAACACAAACTTTACCGAGACGTTTTCTGCTGCAGTAACGAGACATAAACAACAGACCTCAGGTCGCCTCCGAACAAATAATACAATACAGGGGCGTAACCTGAAATTTTGAAGGTGTACGCACGCGAAGAAAATATAACGGTGCCGCATGTTCCCCACAGGAAATGTTCAAATATAATTTTAGGGTCTCGGAAATGGACAGTTTTATTAAATAAATACGAACGAGACTTTAGTGAATGCAGTTGTTAGTTGTTTAATATGTTACCCATCTATTGTGTCACTAGTTGAGCTGGTAAGGCTGTAAGGGCGAGACGTCTACCCTTCAGACGGGCAAAGACACCGATATGATGCGAAAATGTTGTTTAACGATAGAAATGCTTTCAGGAAATGAAAGGTACATTTTGTCCAGATTTCAGCGGTACGCACGGGCGTATGTGCGTATATGGACGTATACGCTCCTGCAATAGTGAAAGGTTTTCAAATTCATGTCCCTGGTAAGTGTTTCATTTCATCAATCATGTCCAAGTTTCGGATGGTATGCCTTCCATCGACAACACAGGCCGCCACGTTCTCCTGAGCAAAGAATATTTCCGCTGATCTTCATTGCAACGATTCGACAAATGTTTTGTCGCTCGCTACTTATGTTAACGCGTAAACGTTGTCAGTTCTTTCCTTTTCGAATACCGTTTGAACATTTCAACTTTTCGTTGAGATGACAGCCACATACTCATTAAACCAGACCACAGGCAGCCCAAGCTCACTACAAGAATCTTGCTTGTGAGCGGTGTTGTGTTACAAACGGTTATTTACAAAGGCTTGTATGGGATGTGAACGGTTTAACATTTTTTCTCTCTTTTAAGAAAAACCGTTTACATCCCATACAAGCCTTTGTAAATAACCGTTTGTAACACAACACCGCTCGCAAGCAAGAGTCACGTCCGCGTTCTTCTAGTGAGCTTGGGCATAGGGAAAACCCATGGTCACGCTCTTATTAGTAAACTGCAAATGGAAATGAAATAAGAGATAAAATCTTACCTGCTTTGTCATATCCTCGAGTCTGCTGTGGTGCGAAGTGAAATGGAAGCTGTTTTACGATGCGAAAACGATGTTCAATTCGACGCTTTGACCGTTGTTGATTTCACAATGCTTTATGTGGTTTCGCTCGCATTTCACTGTTGGTGTCACGCGACGGTTGTTATTATCGTCTCGCGTTTCATCTTTGGTTATTAATTTATTAATTTTTTGAATTAACGGTACTAATTCAAATTGTGTATGTAAATATACTCGCGTAAATTGGACGTTGTTGTCACGAGAGAAAAGTGTTTATCAATATTTTTACCGCGTCACAGAATTCTAACTTTGTTTAACTAGGCCCTGTTTACAAGAAGGGAGGGTAACCCTAGGCACTCGCATATTTCTTCTTTTTCCACACGACGTGTTTACAAGGCAGGTAGGGTAACCCTACCTGAGTGCTAGGGTTATCCTAGCAAGAGGGTTACCCTACCTGCCTTGTAAACGCGCAGCTAGGGATAACTCGCCTACCCAGGTCAACTTTTCGCCGTCATGCGTGACCAGTAATCATGCCAATTTGAACGGAACGTGACGTCACTAAAATTCAAACAAAAAAACTATCGATCCTACCAAGATTTTACTTTTACGGTGCATTACAGCAGCTGAAAACTAATTTTCATGCAATTTTTCGCTTCAAAAGGGTTCTTGGTTTTGTGATAGAGTACCCTTGAATTTCTAAGCTTTTGCGTGACGCAGCATCTACATGACGGCCAAGAGAGATGTCATGTAGATTAAAAAAAATGACTTATTTCAGCAAATTTTGCTATCTAAACAGTTCATGTATTAGAAAAAGTATTACTTAAATGTTTATGAGTTTCTCGAAGAATAAATTCATGCTTTTTGTACCAAAACTCGGTAACAGATGCTTCTGTTGATTTCCGTCCGCCATGCTGGAGCTCACCTAGGTGAGCGCCAGCATGGCGTCTGCATACAAATCTCTATAAGTTTGGGTAAAACATTTCTTCGGGATATCTCGTATACGAAATATTCCTCTGACCTGAATCTTGGCGAGGGTCTTTATATATGTACCTCCTTTCATTTCCCAGATTCTTGACTTGATCTATCAAACGGTTTTGATTTTTTATTTTGATCTATTTTGAATGGCGTGACACTGAAAACCAGCAATTATCTAATTTCTGAGCTTAATTATAACCATCTGAAAAATAAAAAGTTATTTTCTGTCTACGATGATAATATTTTCCCTTCTCTCGTGAATTTAACGTGTTTTCCATAGAGAACTTCAAGATTTTTTCAAATTTTGGACCGTTACAAAGAATGTCACGCATGACGAAACACGTCAGCAAAGCTGGTAAAGTTGACCCGGGTGATAGGGTAACCCGACCTGTGAAATGTGCTTGTAAACCAGTGCTAACTTGTTAAGGTAACCTTAGCACAAGGGTAACCCTCTCTCCTTGTAAACAGACCCTTAGCTTCCTACCCTCGCGCTGTTTGGGCTGGTCACGCAGTCGTCCTCTCCCACGGGTGAAGAAGATTGCGTGACGAGACCAAACGGTGTCAAGGTTCAAGGTTCATTTATTTCACACTATTTACACAAAAATGACAATACATATAGAAGAAAGAAAATATACTTACAAAGGAAAATAGATAGATAAAATAATCATAGAGAGAAAAATTACAGGATATGTGTGGTGGCCAAAGTAGCAGCTGCTTTCGAGTTGGAGGCTAACCAGATCAAAAGAATGTTTTCTCTTATGCAATAGGGAGCTTAAGCAATGACGACGCCGACGCCGAGGACGACGACTGGTAAAAAATGAATTTATGCTTTGCCCTCAAATTTCACAATTATCTAGATCTGTTTAGTACGCCTATCGGTCAAACTAAATATGTAATGCCCGCGATCAATTCGGAAAACAAATACGAAAAGATAATCGTCGTGGCTCACGTTCTCCAAAATTCGCAGAACTTTGACATTTCTCGTTGTTGTTTTGCAGAGGACGGCTATGAAATTTGCAAAGATTTATGACGCACGTGCACAGCCATTGCTCTGCTCATAAAACCTTTTGTTTGGTGACGTTTTCGTTGCCGTTGCCGTCGTGGTTTGCTTAAGCTCCCTAATCGCCTGCGTGTCCGGCGTTACACAGTAGCGCGACGTAACAACATGGCGGTTCAGACTTTTAATGAGAGGTGCGTTACCTGCCAGTTAGTAACGCAACGACAAAGAGGGCATTGAGAAGCGTTAATTGTTATGTATCGAGTTTATATCAGTTTTTGTCGTCTTCTAGAACGATGCTTTCATTTGCTTGAGTGTACTATATATGTCGTGAAAATTTTATCTCACCTTGAAAAAACTTAGGGACGTTTTACAGTCTATGGTCAAAACTTAATTTTCTACCGGCATAATTTCGAGCATAGTAGTATCGGTGGAGCATCAAGCATAAATGCCAGCATAATACTACAATTTTGCCAGGATAACAATGCTTTTTTTCGAAGAAAAGAGCTATTTTTTTAAAAAAAAATATAGCTTTTTTTAGCTACGAGGGCCCGTTAATTTAGTAAGAATTGTTAGATTGCGAGCCAATTTAACGTTCTACGCAGTTTTTTGCCATTACAAGTACCAACTTTCCAACTTTACTTTACTTGTTATCCTTTGGGTTATGTGTGTCATTGTGTTACTGATTTATTTATGAATATCGCATTCTTTTCTGGAAGTGCAGCGTTGGTTTCAGTTTGATTATTTCATTAGTTATTTGTACTTTTGTGTTGCTAACATGTTATGAAAGTTACGTTTGTTTCGCGGGAGAGAGGGGGAGGAGAACTTTGAAGTATGTCCAGCAGGCAACTATCGTGGGCAAAATGGCATCAGATTAATGTGGCGGGCGCGTAAGAAATGCCCCTAAAGAATACTCTGCCTTGGAAAAATTATACATCGACAGCATTGAGGTCTCAAAGTCCATGAGTCAAAGTCCTTCCATTCTCTCAGAGTCTTATTTTATAACAATATTATTGTTTCAAGATAACTTGAACTGAATTCAATATATTCAATATCTTGGCCCTGCTCTCAGCCAATCATAATGAAGAAATTTTCTCTTTGAAATACGACACTGAGAAACACTGTTGCTTCCCCCTTACCCTCCGTCCATCAGAATCCTCCAGTCTCTCATTTACTAAAATAATTCTTTTTTCAGAACTGGGGGACTTAAATACAAAGGTCAGCAATGCTCATTCACCAGGTAAGCAGCTTATAATATGACTGAATATCATTGTGGGAAAAGCTATTACAATTAAAACTAACACGAACCAAAAGAACACCAAGGTACATAGAAATAGAATAGAAAGTAACAATAAGAAAAATAAAAAAAAAATGATACCATTCAAAAAGCCCAGAGGCAAAAAGGGTGGAACTCAAAACGTTACGATGCAAGAAACTGAAAATCCAAATATACGAGACAGTAAGACAGTTATGCATGAAAGATGACTTGTAAAACAGACATAGGTGTACCAGCCAGGAGGTCAGGGGGGCAGTACCGCCCAGGCTGTTTTGAGGGAATCGTACAATTTTGGGGGGCAAAATACGAGGCTGTATGCCTCTCTGGCCCTCATGAGAAGTTTTTTTGAAAGCTCACTTCTAAAAAGAGTGAAAGCTCAGGGTCACAGCGGAAGCACATGCATCTATGGGATCATTTGGGCT
The DNA here is from genome assembly GCA_038088405.1 of Porites divaricata. Classification (NCBI taxonomy): domain Eukaryota; kingdom Metazoa; phylum Cnidaria; class Anthozoa; order Scleractinia; family Poritidae; genus Porites; species Porites divaricata. The sequence continues at coordinate 11,188,265 of JBBMOI010000010.1, read as the reverse complement.
GCAAAAATGTAAACAAGAATGTCTACCAAATCCCATCAAAGCACATGCGCCACTCTCGCCTCAGGTTATCACTCTTTCCTGGGGTGTGCTATAGTTTTGGCTTGGAGCATGTGGGACCACGTAGCTCACATAATAAGGTAACTTAATATCTATAGTAGTTTTAGCTTTAACCTCTTTACATGTGGGCTGGTAGTAATTGGCTACCTTTTGCAATGAAATTGTGGTGTCCCTGCTGTTTGTAGTTATTTATTTTATTTTATCTGGCAATGTTCAATTAATAAAGAATTTGATTTTCTTCTCCTTAGACGTACCCAGTGAGGATTTCGAGAATTCAAGGGAATTTTTTCCTGGAATGAAATTCCAGACTCTTGAGGAAAGTACCGGTAAGTAGAGTATTTAGCAAATAGGCAAGTAGTCTCTCATCTTTTTCAGAGAGTGGGGTACTCCAGCTGGTTACAATTAGTAACAGGGAAAATAAAAGATGACTTGTGAATTAATAGACATATAGTATATAAGCCTGGGAATCTGGGGGTGACAGCTGCTCCCTCATTCTCTGTTTAAGGTGAATGGTACTATTTTTTGATAACACTCATAATTAAGACAAAAACTCTTGGGAGGAATTTAAAAATAATTGTTCTTCAAAAGTGGCAAAATTCAAACTGAATGCAAACTACTTAATAAGGAAATAATAAATATAATTAGATGCTAGTAAATAGAAATTATTTATTCCAACCTCCGTGGTGTAAAATTCAATCTTGGAAGATCGATTCCATAGCAACTATTTTTGGCCTCATAACATTCTGTCTTTCCTAGAAACCAAAAATGACTAATATGTATGTTGTTTTTCATGCAATTTGAGTATGTTTGTACTACACGTTCAAAGTTTACGTATTCAGGCAGGCATAATTTTTTTTCCGGGTAAGAAGTTTACTGCCCCACATCATCAACAATCTAAATGCATTCTAAACGAGTTCTATGCAGCTTGACCCAGAGCCAAACATTTCCTTCTGGTCCAATCTGCCTCAGTCAAATAAGAATTTTTATCATCTCAACAAATTTTAAATTGATCATGATTGATTATAAGATGGTATGACTACGACAACTAGCTGCGGATTTTGAAAGGAAAACTGACTGACACTTCTTTACCTATCATCATTAAGTTGGAATTTAGTTTTGTACCTCTTAATATTTAATACAAGTCTTTAATTCTCATCTTTTTTTCTGGTGATCTTCTTTCCTTAGACGTACCCAAAGAGGTTCTCGATAATTCAAGGGAATTTCCCAAAAACAATTTCCGGACTCTTGAAAAAGGTGAGTAGATTATTAAGAAATATATTTTAATGAGTAAGCACAGTATATATTAAGTACATTTGGTAAGTACAACAAGTAGTTTCCCATATTTTTTAGGGATACTAAGCCTCCAGTGAGTTGTAGTTATAATTATTTACAGCCATAATGCCAAGGGGTCTGGGGATGCCAGCGAAACTAAACTCCACTCTCCCCTATTTTTGGAGAATTGTACAATTTTGCAGGCAAAACACTCATTTCTTAGGCAGCAGCTCTTGTGGCGAAATTAAAAAAGAATTGGTCCTTAAAAGTGGCAAGTTTTGTGGCATTTACTTTGTCCCACTTCAACAACAGTAACTCAGCTCCTGGGTCTAGGAGAAACGAAGATACTTGGTCCAGGGCATAGTACAGTGTACTGTGGTGTCTGAACAATGGACAACATCAGGCAGCAGCCATTGGGAGAAAATGAAAAAAGAATTGGTCCTTAAAAGTGGCAAGTTTTGTTGTGTTTACTTCATCCCACCCCAACTAACTGCCCCTGGCTCAGGGAGGATGGAAGATGTTCAGTCCAGGGCATGGTGTTATGGTGTTTGAACAACAGACAACATCTATTTAAGTGCCCGTTCCTGAGAACTGGACACTTGCACCTGGTCTGCATGGGGCATTGATCTCCTGAGATTCTCAAGATTAATTAAGATTATATAGTAAAGTTTCTTTAGTAAACTGTTACCTGGAACTTTCAGAACATGGTAAAATTGAGGGAGGGGAATTTTTTTTCTTTTTATTACACGATCAAAGGCGAGCTAGGATTTTAGGAAAGGCAATTCAGCAGCTTATAGTGAATTCGCGAAAAAAGTTCTTTCCTTTGTTTAGACTATCAGTTTGCTAATGCAGACCTTTCTGTAAGCCAGACTGTCAAACGTTATGTGCCTTTGTTTTGATTTTGCTTTTACCATGTTTTATGACGAATCATATACTTCCACCCATATCTCGATCAATAAGATACTAAAACCAATCGCCACTTCGTAGCGCCTGTTTTCTTGCGCTTAGTGCGAGATACATTTACTTGAATTAGGAATTTAGTTGTTAAATAAAGATAGGTGATTAAACCTTTGAAGCAAGAGGAAATCTTTGACGGAATACCTAAACTGGCTTAACTCAGCAAGTTTATGTCAAGGAATTTAAGAACACGAAGGGCAAGACTAGTGTAGGAAATAACTCATGACTCTAACAGCATGTGTTTGAAATTTAACTCTCATTGTGAGGAAGATTCGATTTGTAGGTCATGGCACAAACTATTTAAGAATTTGTTCATGCTTAGCGTGCGTATATCGAGTTATTGATGCACGCGGGAAGTTTGGAGAGCACGAAAGATGCGTAAGAGTTGCACGAGGCGATAGCCGAGTGCAACTCTAGCTTCTTGAGTGCTCTCCAAACTTCCCAAGTGCATCAATAACTCGATATACGCACAGCTAAAAGCATGAGCAAATTCTTTTATAACATAGCTGACAAAAATGCTTGCTTTTTTATTTAACTGAAAAATTCTCGTGACGCGCGCCACAGAAAAACAAACGCTTCCACTGGCTGGTTACAAACACGCCACAATCGCCTAGTTTGAAAGAAAATTCTTTCTGTAAAACTGAGAACGAAAATTTGCTTATTTATTCGTTAACGATTAATTGAAACTAAGTAGAAACAAAGACAAAAGTGTCTTAAAGTCCACCGTCTGAAGTTAAAATACTCGCATGTTCGTAACACGTCGTGGAGCATGGTTTGGATCCGGCGCTGAGAGGATGTTTATGTTTTGCTCGGCGAAATCCAGAAAACTTCTATTTTTGGCGAAGACGACTGTCATTCTACTTTACATTCATTTACGACAATGGCCGGTCATTACGGCTACTTGAGAAGACCTGCCAGCAGTTGTTTTTATGAGCAAAAAAATTACTATGTCTTCTTGTGTAATTTGTCTTGTTATTGCAACAGAAATTTTCCTGATTTAGTCGGATTGTTCGGCGATAACAAAAGTGCATAACAAATTTAAAAACAACAGTAAAAACGTAAATTTTACCTTTAATTGTTGTTAATGACCAATTGCCGTCTTTTCTGTTCCCAGTGAATGTCTCTCGGCCAAAATTTGCTGCAGACGGTCTTCCGACAGATTTGCGAAACGCACAACTTGCGAGTTTTTTTGAATTCGGCTTTATTTTTGCAGCCGCTCTCGGATCAGGACGTAAAAGGTCAATGCCGATAGAAAAATTGGGCAGCTCGTCGCTGGTTTCTTCCATGTCTTAAGGCGAAGGAAAACTGCATTGCAGCTTAACAGGACAGAAACTCTGCAGCCATGTGAAAAAATTGCTTACGTCATCTTATTTACGCACGGGCGTGCATAAATAAAGATTTTGTTCATAGCGGCTCAATAGGACTTATATAGGGCAAGCACGCGCGCTATGTTATAAATTACAGTTGTAAATGCATGAAATATAAAATATGGATAAATTAGTGAGCAGTTAAGCATTTTCAGCAAAGTTTTGGAAAGGTAGAAGCTCATTTTTGATTGCAAGGTTAGAGACTCTTAAATCAAACTCTTACTGGACTTCTATGTTGCAACTGAATGCATCTGTTATGATTGGTCCTTGTGGTTTCTTTGGTTTTGGTGTCTCTTAAGGTTGGACCAATACCGATTCTAGAAATTACTTTTGTACACAACAAGTAATAATAGGCTCAGTTCTAATTTCTTCATGCTATTTTCACTTTATTTTCTACACTCCAAAGCCTTTCAAGTGATTACACATGTTTCCCAAAAGATTAGAACAATGAAGACAGCAGCTGGTTTGATGGAAGTTTCCAAATGCAACAATACTCTAACCGTTTTTGCTGAAATGGTTGGAGCCTTTTACACAGAGTTGAAAGCTCGATATTGAAATGGTTGATCAGCCAAGACACCCAAAAACAATTTTTATTCAATAGGACACGTAAACGACCCAACCAGCCTGACAAACTGCAATTGTTTGGTCCCAATAGGACACGACCTTCGATTGACACTAAATAGTGGACCCTTTTCAACCTCGATTTTGTAGATCTTTCTCTTCTCCACCCACTCCCATTCCCCATCAATCCGAAAGAGGAAGTGGAGTTGGGGGAGACATGCAGGCCCTTATTCCGTTAGTTGATTAATTGTTTTGTGAGTTATGTTAGAATGTGCTTCCACCAACCCAATTACCTAGAATATAACTTTGTAGATTTTTTTTTCTTTAGATGTGCTGAAAGAATTTTTAGACAAGCCAAGGAACCTTCACGAAGACCATTTAAGGGCTCTTGAGAAAGGTAAGGTAATGTTTTCATGCTTTAGATATTTTTAATTATTATCCCATTTTATTATTTTTCCGGTCCCAAACTTTTCACATAAAATAAGTAACTTGAAGGTATAACTCTCCTACTTATTTTCTGCCAAGTTAGGGAATACATTCTGGATATCGCATGTATTTTGGGTTTGTAAAATGGCACAATAGACTGGAAACACAGGATTTGAGCTATATTGGAGAAGCTGTAGCTTTATTCCTTATACATGTATGAAATTGTTGAGGGAAGAAACTCAAAAGGTGGGAACCTTTTTAAGAATTTTACAGTTTCCCACATTTCTCTCACTAAAACGCTGACAGTTGCGGTCCAGATGCACCTTGGACGATATTTGACAGTGAACATGTAATTTAATGATTTGAGGAAGATGATTACATTGCTGAGAGTCAATTTGGCAAACATTTGGTCTGATCATTTCCAAAGGTTAAGGCCATTTGAAAATTCAATTGTGTTTGAAATATCACCCTTTTTCAAGAGAAACACCAATTTCTTGTGTGTTTGGCTAGGTAACAAAATGGCATTTGCATTCTCTCTACATAGGATCCATTGCTTATGTAAAGGTTGTAGCAATGACGGGCAACGTGTACGGAGGAGGTCAACAGCGTCGCTGGGGTAATAATCCAGAACTGATGATCGTCCTGAACAATCACATGAAGTATCGAGCAGAATTGAAAAATGACAAGTATCCAGGTATGCAATACAAAATAGAATTGAATGTCTACCGTGATTTTACACCGCAACTCATCTGCACTCAAAAAGATATCAAGGAAGTCTATCTCGAGGCTCGAGGTACTGATGGATGGTACGTGGCATCGATCGACACCTACAGCATAGGAGCGAATAAAATATACACCAAACTGACTACAGATCCAGGCTTCAGTATGTGGGTGGACACCAATGAAGAATATCGTTACCCATACAATGCCAAAAAACACCTCCTTACCAATGCTGTCGCAGGATCCTGTGTCACATATATACGCGTAGATGCAATCACGGGAGACGAGTGGGGAGCTAGTTTCTCTAAAAAGTATGGAAAGAATCACTTGATAGTTCTATTTCTATCAAATAATGAAAAATGCCAGGCAGAACTTGAAGGACCTATGAAACAAGACCAATCTTATGTGCAAGAGTTACACTTTAGAAGCCGGTTTAAAACTACACACTGCGTGTCTCTATCTGACATTAAGGAAATTCACCTACAAACTCAATATGGAGGAAATGATGGTTGGTACATAGCATCCATTCGCACGTCTGCTAAGACTGGTGATAAGCAGTACGAGGATCTGACAAGTGATCCACAGCTCAACAAGTGGCTTGATGCTAATGAAGAGTACAAGTATCCTTACAATGCGAAAGACATCAAACTAACATGGGTAGTTCAAGAAACCCATAATTGTGAATATGGCAATCCAACTTGTGAATGCAGTGAAAATGCAGAGGTTTGCAGATTTAACCTTGAAATTGATGAAATTCGAACCTTCACCAGCTACCAAAAGTTATCGGTGGATGAACCTACAGGAATTGCTATGCGAGGATCCCAGGGAGTGATCTATTATTTCGGTGATGATGGGACACCTATGCCTCTGCAAACTGATAGAACATGTTCAATACAGGACATCACCAATTGCACTAATCCCCAGTTTGTAGATGGTAAAACTTATCGTTTGGCGATAGCTGTCAATAGACAGATTCCTGGACCTACCTTGATAGTTCACGAAGGGCAAACTGTTGTAGTTCATGTTCACAACAATCTTACCACAGAGGGTATTTCAATTCACTGGCATGGGATGCACCAGAGAGGAACACCTTGGATGGATGGTGTAGGACAAGTGACCCAGTGTCAGATAGGGCCTTCATCAAGCTTTTCATACGTGTACATTGCTCGTCCTTCTGGGACGTTTTGGTACCATTCGCACAGTGGTGCTCAGAGGACAGATGGCTTCTTTGGTGCACTTATAGTGAAAGAAACCCCTGAAAGAATGGAGACAATCAAAGCCGAACTCCAAGAGCATGGTGCATTTGAAGACCTTCCAGAAAAGCACACCTTAACGCTTCTAGACTGGCAACATGAGTCATCCTTGGACCTCTTCACACAGATCCACGCTAGCTTGGGCTTTTATCCCGACAAATCGCTTGGCGAGGTGCCCACTCCAGATGATCAACGGTACGAATCCACACGTAGTTTTGAAGAAGGAGAGGTTGGGCCTGTCCCGTATTTTTCGGGAATTATAAATGGCAAAGGCAGGCACGTTGATATTCCATACGTCAAGACAAGACTGAGTGTATTTACTGTCGAGACTGAAAAGACATATCGCTTTCGGCTAATTGGAGCACAAGGGCTGTATGCTTACCGCTTCTCCATCGATGGCCATAAACTGACTGTAGTGGGCACTGACGGCTATTGGATTCAGCCTGTAGAAGACGTTGATTACATTATCATTCATTCCGGAGAGAGGTATGACTTTCTTCTTAGTACAAGAGATACATTTGGGCTGAAAGACTATTGGATTCGTGCCGAGACTCTGGAGATTGATAGAAAAGGGGCTGGGCCACCCTTCCGGTCACTAGGACACGTGGCGGAGGCTATTTTACACTACAAACAGGATGGGGACTCAGATGATCCGGATGAAAATGTACCATCACCAAAATACCAAGAAATCAAAGAAACGTCTCCTCCTATACAGTGCACCAAGCATGACCCATGCAAAGCAGTCAACTGCCCATTTAAGAACTTTCATCCATTATATTACATTACCTGTACTAATGTTCAAAGCCTTCGTTTACTTGAGCCAACTCCACCTGATGAGCTTCCAAATGCAAACCCTAAAGACCCAATGGATTGCAAAGGTTGCAGACATTTCATCAACTTCAATTTTGAGGGTAACTCTCAAACTAGTGCAGTGAATGGGCGCAATTTCATTCTCCCCTCCTTTCCTCCCCAAACCCAAAATGAAGAGTTTCTAGAAAAGGACACAAAGTGTGACCTTAAGGCTGACTGCAATCCCTCGACACCCGAGTGCTCATGTGTCCATGTCATAGACATTCCACATCGGGAAACTATTCAAATGGTGTTTTCGGCAATTGGTGCTTACCACAATGCTCATCCCATTCATCTCCATGGGCATACTTTTCATGTTGTTCATGTTGGATATCCAGAATATCACAAAACAAATGGTTTCATTGCAAAGCACAACAGTGATATATACTGCGATGACATCCACTGTACTAAAGAGGGCTGCGACAACAGGAGATGTACCAGACCAAGATGGAAAACAGAACCAATGCAATTTTCTATCGATAGGCGTACGATCAGGAAGGACACAGTTATGCTCCCTGCTGGAGGGTACGTAGTCATCAATTTCCTATCTGATAATCCTGGCTACTGGTTTCTTCACTGTCACATAGAGGTGCACCAGCTCGATGGAATGGCAATAATTGTCAATGAGACTTCTCCCGAGCCGCTCCAACCACCCAAAGGGATAGGCAAGTGTGGAGACTTTGAGATAAGTGTCAATAAGTTTCGCTCGCGCAGTTCCAAGGTGATCAATTAACTGAAGAAGAGAAGATCTTAGCATTCTCAGCAACTATTGGTCTCAACAAAACTAGTAATTAGAAAACACTTTGGGACAAAGCTTGAACTAAAAGCAGTACTTCTCTAACTCTATATAAGAAAAAAACTAGCAAAAGCTGTTGAAGTGAAAATGGCAAGAACAACGAGAATTTACATTTACATTACTTTTCAGTTAACCGTTATTCGGCTAAGAAAAAACAAGTCGTAAGGAAAGAGTCGTTCCATTGGCATGTACCGCATTTTGTCATCGAAGCCAAAGGATATAGATATCCGCCCGCTCTTGAGAAAATACAAAATTTTTCCATTATCGTGATTAATCAGCTTATCAGCAAGTGTTATTTATAAAGCATTTGCTATCGCAGGGAAATGTCCCTTTGTTATGGAATATATTTTAAGGCTTTTTTATGGGACGGGAAAACACCTTTGCCTCTCTATCCAATCAGATTTTAGAAGCCTAGCTATGACTGGTCAAAGAAGCGACTACGTCATGAAGCCTATAAATTCTCACACCCTACGGCGCGCGCAAATTCAAATTCAGTGTAACATTGCATTTTAAGATTGATGGTTTATCGCTCCTTTCGTTACAAAATTTAAACTTTTTGCTGTTCTCTCCTCGGAAGGCCAACAAAGCCAAGCGGAAGGACGAATCAAGCAAGCAAAATTGTAAGGTATTAGTAAGAGCTCTGTTCAGTTCTGGCAAACATGCGATGTTAATAGACCACTTTCGATATATTAAAATTCAGCTTGGCAGCGAGGCCTAGAGGACACAAACAAAGGAAACTGAACGAACATGATTATTCATTTCTTTTGTTTGTGTCCTCTAAGCCTCACAATCAAGCTGAATTTTAATATATCGAAAGTGTCTTATTGGGAAGCAAGCGCAGTGAATAATTGGCGCGGAAATTTTAACGGATTTATATAAATTTTGAAGCTTTGTGAATCTGCGTGAACTTTCTCTCCTCACAGTAAGACCTTTGTCGGTTAATACTTCACCGATTTTTAATCAATTGACGGTTTTCTATCCTCACCGTGTTGTTTTATTGGTTTTTCTTTCTAGCTCTTTGCTGTAGATCTTTGCTGATCGCATTTACTCAAGAGTGGACTCGATATTTTCAGTACAGTTGTTAAGGTAACACTGAATTTTTTTGCCGATTCATTTTATCCCCAGAAAGTAAAACGGAAAATTTTGATGATCGTTTTTATGTTGTGTTAGACCTACGCGGAAATCTCTGAAAGGAGTACTTAAAACTGGCACAATCATGCGTGGTGCGAGCAAATCAAGACGGAAGTCTACATTCTTTTTACAAACACCTGCTCGAACGATAAGTTCCTTCGATCTTTTCTGTCGTCCTCTCTAACTAATAAAAAAATTACTGCTTAAAAACGGAAGTAGCGTACATTAGCAAAAATTCCATATTTTTATCGATAGCTGCATTTAGGTTTTTTGTCATTAACTACCGGTAGCCATTGATATCATTTCAGTCGTTGACGGCAATATGATCAAATGAAAAATATACCTCTCCTACCATCAGCATGCAGAATGACAAAGATCTTGAAAGGGTATACAAATTTAAATATCTGGGCGTGATTCTGGACCCATGCCTAACTTGGAACGATCACATTGAGCATATCGGTAATAAGATCTCGTCCCGCCTTGGAATGCTACGTAGAGCACGGAAAGTCATCCCAAAAGAAGCTTGCATCACTCTGTTTAATGCTATGGTTCTACCGTTATTCGATTATTGTTGCGTTGTGTGAGATGGTTGCGGTCATGGAAATAAGAACTACCTTGACCGTCTTCTCAAGGGAGCTGCGGGAATAATTGCGGGTCGCAAGGCTACCGATACTGATATACAGCAAACTTTGAAATGGCCATCCTACAATGCCGCAGAGAACACCAGAAGTGCATACAGGTCTATAAGTGTATCAATGGCTTGGCTCCTGTTTATCTATTAGACGACTTCCACTCCTCGGAGCAGATCCATAACTACGACACTAGGAACAAAGACCTTATCCGCCTGCCCCTTGCCAGGACTACTAAATTTCAAACATCTTTTAAGTACAATGCCGCCAAATCCTGGAACACTCTTCCTCGTAACTTACGCCATGATCAGTCTCTCACTAGTTTTAAACTGAAAGTCAAGAAATATCTAAATCATTTTAGTTAGTTTTCCACCTTCATGAGCTCTTCGAATGACTTTTTGCTTTTATTTCTATATTTTATTATTTATTCGTTTTCTTTTGCACAGATCTCCATTTAAACCAGCTATGCTGAACTGGAATTTCTGTATAAATAATGTTTATAAATAAATAAATCAATAAACTGTTATTTTTTGTACATACAGACTGAAGTTGTGTCTAAGTTCTTTCACCGGATTGTCTACGTAGAACACGGCGGCTTGTTTATATCTCACTGGCCATGTAATTTGTATGATTCTACTGAATGATGGATTGTAATCAGGGGCACTCAAAGACCAAATGTTTCCAAATACGACAGAAGTGTCTCAGATGGTTTTCTCTGTGCTTTAGAAGCCTGTTTTGTTAATTTGGAGTTGCCCTAAAAACTATTTATCTGTTCGGATGTCTTAGGGGGAACTTTGGTCGTTTTAGCTGGCTTTTTCGTCTCATCCGAAAGTGTTAGCTGCCTTCGAGGACATGAAGTAGCCTTGCTTTCATAGAAAATTATAGGGGACATTTTGGGTAGGTATGTGCCGCCCGGGACTCCAAATTGGCACCCCGTTCTAAAAAAAATTTTCCCTGAAACTTATACTCTGCTCTAGAAATGGGCCAATTTTTTATACCCCGTTTTAGAATTCGCCCTAAAACGGATACCCCGGGGTGATCACTAAAGTGGTGATCAGTCTTTTTTCTATTGCAATCGCAGGTAATAATTTGTTATTTTTAAGTTGTATTGCTACATGAACATATACAGGCAGCTTTGAATTCGATCGTGTGAAAAGAAATCATCCGGAGTACGTTTCCTGTGCATGTGGATACAATATAAATCTGGAGCTTTCGTGCGTTCGAAATATTATAGCCCGTTCAAGAAAACGCCTCTGAAATGGATACCCCGTTCAAAATGTGTTCATCGCAAAGAGAGACAAGATCGTAGAGGTGGAGGTGTCTTATTGGCAGTACATACCTACTTAATTTCCATAAGAAGAAGGTATCTGGAGTATAATGATAATATTGAAACCGTCATGGTGGAAATTTGTCAGAAATCAAAGGACAATGTTCTATTTGCAGTGTGCTACAGACCACCCAGTGCGGATGTGGAGTATTCCCTCAAATTACGTCAATGTCTGGAGAGAATTGAGATGACCAGATTTGCTACCTGTTTTCTTGTAGGCGACTTTAATTTTCCAAGCATAGAGTGGCATAGTTTAACTGCTACTTCAAGTGATTCATGTACTGTTGATTTTTGTGACATGCTTAATGATCATTTTCTGGTTCAATGTAATTTCAATCCAACAAGAATGCTTAATGAAACTGATGGCAATATACTTGATCTAATCCTGACCAAAACTCCTGACCTGGTTAGCGATGTTGAAGTACTGACTGATCATTTTAATTCTGATCATTTTCCGGTTAGTTTCAATATTAAGCTTTTATCTGGTCGCACTCGTAAGTCTGTCTCAAGGAAGAATTACAACTTTAAAAAGGCAGACTTCAATGCACTGAATGAATTATTGAAGTATATTCCATGGAATTGTGCTTTCTTGGAAGAGGATGTGGACATCTGTACTGAAAGAGTCAATGACTTATTACTAGCTGCTGCTGATATGTGCATCCTAACCTTTACTGTGAAAAAGAAAACTAATCCTCCATGGATTACCAAGGAAATTCTCAATAAGATCACAAAGAAAAAAAGATTATGAAGAAAACTAAAGGTTAATCCATCAGAAATCCTTAGCCGAAAGTTTAAAGAGTTACGAAGATCCGTCAAGCAGTTAGTAAGATCTGAGTATAAAAGATACCTAGAGCATCTGTCGAGTCAACTAAAGGTAAACCCAAAGCGATTTTGGAGCTACCACTCAATTAAGTCGAAATGAAAACGGCTTCCTGATGTAAACACCTACAACAGAAGATCTGCGATAAAACCTCATGAGCAAGCTATCTTATTTAATATTCACTTTCATTCAGTTTTTTGTAAACAGAATACTGGGGTACCGGCTCCAATACAAACTGATTTACAAGATCCAAGTTTTGAGAACGTTACCAACCATGTGACATGTGACACCAAGGAAGTCCAAAAGCTACTTAGCTGTCTTAACGCTAATAAGTCTTATGGAGTTGACAAAATACCTGCTCGTTTACTTGAAGAGACTGCTGAGATATCTGCAGTTCCTCTGAGTATGCTCTTCAATTTATCGTTCAAACAGGGACGCCTACCCAAATTATGGAAATCAGCTAATATTACACCCATTCACAAGGATGGTGATCGAGAACCAGTAGAAAATTATAGAGGCATTTCACTCTTAACTATCTCTGATGCCAGGAGAGAATTGTGTATAATGCTATTTATGATCAAGTTATTAGATTCATACATGATTCTCATCACGGGTTCCTCACTGTTCGTTCCTGCACTACTCAACTACTCTTAGTACATCATGACTGGTTCAAAGTCTTGGACAAGAGAGGTCAAGTTGATGTAGTATTTATAGACTTTTCAAAGGCCTTTGACCTTGTCTGTCATAACATTCTATTAACCAAACTTTACAAATATGGTGTCCATGGAGGCTTGCTAAATTGGTGTTGAGATTATTTAACAGAACGTCAACAGCGTGTTGTAGTGAAAGGAGAGGCTTCCGACTGGTTAACCGTAACCTCTGGTGCCCCACAAGGTTCTTTTTTGGGACCAATGTTATTCTTCATAGTCTACATCAAGGATTTACCGGGGGTAATTAGTAAGGACAGCTCAATTGCTTTGTATACTGATGTCAGTAAAATGTATAGAGTTATTAGTACTCAAGAAGATCTGTATACTTTTCAAAGTGACATAGATAAAATTTCAGATTGGTGCAAGATGAATAAGATGAGAATTAATACCAAGAAATGTAAGATCATGCGAATAACCAGGAAAAAGTCACCCTTAGTTGGGGAGTACAAAATTGAAGGTCAACCTTCGAAAAGTGTTAATGAGTATAAAGATTTAGGATTATTTACTGCTAGTAATCTTTCATGGAACCAACACGTAGATAAAATAACTGCCAAGGCTAATAGGGTTTTAGGGTTAGTTAAGAGGACTTTTAGGGACTTAAAGGATATTGATACCATAAACACACTTTATTGTAGTCTCGTGAGACCTTTATTAGAATATTCATGCGAAACTTGGAACCCTTATACTAAACGTAACATTGATAAATTGGAGGCTGTTCAGCGAAGAGCTTCGGCGAAGAGCTACCAGATGGATCATTGGGTCTGATGATGATTATGATACTACACTATCTAAGCTAAGATTGTTGTCATTATCCAGTAGGAGGTTCACTAGAGATGTTACATTTTTTTTTAATGTCATTAATGGACATTATGATATTGACATTTCAAATAAGCTCATATTTTGTAAGGACAGAAATACAGGTTATAAGTTGAGGAAAATGACACACAGGACCTTGCTCCAAATTTTAGTAGAACTGATGGTTTTAAATATAGTTTTTTTAACCGGATTATAAATGAATGGAATGGTTTACCCAATCATATTAGAGAATCAAACAGTATTGCAACTTTAAAAAAAAAATGTTCTAAGCTTTATTAATTAAGCATAACTAGAACTTTTACATTTCTATTTGTATATATTTTTCTTATATTTAGATAGTCGGGGGCATCCCTAGTATGGCGCATTTGCGCTTTTGGTTGTCTCCTTCTCCATAGTAGTGTTAGCTTATTTGCTTGTAATGTAGTGGAGTGAATTGGTACTAAATAAATAAAAAATCAGGAGCTTCAAAATTACGACCCCGTTGGGCGCGGCACATACCCGTATAGGAAATGCATGGGAGTAGCTCCCCCCCCCCCCCGGGTCACGCTAGACTAACCTTGGTCATGTCAAGGGTCTTATAAAAGAACCTAAATCGGCGCCGTGGCTATTTTTTGTCTTTGCAATTTGATGACGTCACCTGGGGCACCTTTTTTATTAATGAGGGGAGGGTGGGTCATTTCAAAACAAAAAATCTTGAAAACAGGCTTAAACCGAAAATATTATTCTTGCGTGAAGATATTAGTTCTTTATCATGTAGACCTAAAAAATAGGAAAAAATCCAATGCAACGGTTAGTTCCTTTTTTTCTCCAAGTTGACGTGAAGTTGAGTGTTTTCCCTTTCAGTGAAACGTGATTCCAAATCGCCTTGCGCGTCGGTGTGTGTTTTGCCTCCCACGCAGACGTCCTTAGGGCTTCGTCACGCGTTCCTCCCCCACGAATTAGTGGGGGTACGTGTGACGAAGACCTAAGAATGTCTTCGTGGGAGGCTACTGTTTGAATTCATTGTCTATGAATGAGAATGTATCTGAAAAGCCACTTCCTACAAGAAAGACGTGTTATTTGTAGGTCGCCCTGTCAAACAGAAGCATATTCACCTGGATAGTCAGAATGGCTTTTAATACAATATCAGACAAAAACAGAACTTAAATTTAATTTGCTACGGCAAAAGTTGACCCCATTGTTATGACTGCCATGTTTTATAAGGCCATCCTCTTTTTTTCTCCCTTCAGCGTCGTCCGAGCGACCCAAATTTTTGGCATTTAAAAAAAATAATAAGAAAAGTAACAAGGTAGTTAAACCATTTTTCACTTGAAATAATTCCTTTTAATCTGAAAAATGAGCATAGTAACAGCATAGAGAAAAACAGGAACATTTTTTACAATACATTGTGCATTTTGTTAATGCAAATATATAAATGTTAACTTTTAACATCATCCTGGAGTACCAGGGCCTCCTATTGCGAGACTTCTTGGGTTTTTTCTTTTTTCAATCCAACCGACCGACCCAATATCAGGAAACGCTTTCGACGCTAAGCATAGAACGACAATAATTTTTGGAATTTTCGTTCAGATCAAACTAGGCACATTATACTGTCATGCTATATTTTTGGGGGCAGAGGGAATGCCAATCGTTTCTTTTTTCCAAAGGCTAACTTTCCTATTTTTGGTAGAAGTTATCATACAACCCCGACTAAACAAATTGTCTCCTACCGCGTATGGCAGACTAATGTACGCCCATGTATTATGGGGGTCTTGTTACTCAGTTCGAAACGTTAACGTTTTACGCTCTTTTTTGTTGGTTTCTGTTACTTTAAGGTGGCTCGACTGGATTTTTTGGGGAGGATACCTCTCAAGTTTGAGCATTAACTACGTCACCATGATTAAAGATATGGAACAAAGGTTACCACAACTGTATTATATAAAGATGAAAATTTCTTATGATTTGGGTTTTATCGCAATCGGAGTCGCCATGGCAACGTATCGACGCCATTATGTTTTTTATTTATCTTTGTGTTTCTCTGTACCAGGAGATTTTTTGAGAAATCGCTTAAGGGAGTATGTACCTGCCATAATTGTCTCAATTATTGTAAAGTTTGAACAAATTCTGTGTGGCGTTTTTGAAATATTTTGAAAGGAAGTTTTAAGCATCATAAAAACAGCGAAATAGCATGCTATCCACACAATTAGCTAATTTTTAAAGAAAATGAAAAGCTTTGAAAACGAGGCTTCATCTCATGGTGGTTTGATTCCATTCAAAACCTCCTACAAAAAAAGGAGAGAATTGCTCTGGGTGATCGCGAGTAACAAGAATTTTATTAACTTGTATTCAGCTGCTTATGTTACAGTTTTGCACGTAATTTGGTCCACGCCTACGAATTTCTCATTTTTCAAAAACCTGCTGGATAAATTGTTTTCTAAATTTTGTAATCTCGAGATCAATTGTCAATAAATATACCCTGCAAGTTTCAAGAACATTGAAAACAGGGAAGGCTTGCAAATAGGACCTCAAATATGTCCAATTTTCCCCCCAGATTTTGTGTTTACAAGCGAGCGTCCTCATTATTCACTGGCATTGTTTTCAAGTTTCATATGCACGTGCACATTTAGCAAATAGTAGTAAATTTGCATCGAAAAGAACTCTCGATTACTTTCGGAAGAAATATCCGGAATATGCTAATAATTGGCCTTGTGTCACAGATAGCAGTGAGGGCCGAAACGGTGAACGTCACGGCTCATCTTATAGAATGCAACACTCAATTATCTTACTCGGGTTATAACATCACAGAAACTCTTACAAAGAGTTGCTGTGATGTTATAATATATCACTAATTTCTTTACCCGGTGATTAGCATATTCTGGAGACTTAACCGAGGATCCTTTTTTGATGCAAATTCTATCTTTTTGCTAAATTTGCACGTGCATATGAAACTTGAAAACAATGCCAGTGAATAATGAGGACGCTCGCTTGTAAACACAAAATCTGAGGGAAAAATTGGACATATTTGAGGTCCTATTTGAAAGCCTTCCCTGTTTTCAATGTTCTTGAAACTTGCAGGGTATATTTATTGACAGTTGATCTCGGGATTATCAAATTTAGAAAATAATTTATCGAGCAGTTTTTTGAAAAATGCGAAATTTGTAAGCGTGGACCAAATTACGTGCAAAAACTGTAACAAAAGCAGCTGAATGCAAGTTAATAAAATTCTTCTTACTCGCGATCGCCCAGAGCAATTCTTCTCTTTTTTTGTAGGAGGTTTTGAATGGAATCAAACCACTATGAGATGAAGCCGCGTTTCCAAAGCTTATCATTTTCTTTAAAAATTAGCTAGCTGTGTTGATAGCATGCTATTTCGCTGTTTTTATGATGCTTAAAACTTCGTTTCAAAATATTTCGAAAACGCTCTCATAGAATTTGTTCAAACTTTGCAATAATTGAGGCAATTACGGCAGGTACATACTCCCTTAAGCGATTTTTCAAAAAAACTCCTGGTACAGAGAAACACAAAGATAAATAAAAAACATAATGGCGTCGATACGTTACCATGGCAACTCCGATTGCGATAAAACCAAAATCATAAGAAATTTTCATCTTTATTTAATACAGTTGTGGTAACCTTTTTTCCATATCTTTACTCATGGCGACGTAGTTAATGCTCAAACTTGGGAGGTATCCCCCCCAAAAAAATCCAGTCGAGCCACCTTAAATAACTACAGTCAAACCTCTTTAATACGAATACCAAAGGGACAGAACCAAGTGTCCGCTTTACAGAGGTGTCCGTATTATAGAGGTAGGGAGAATATGCTTTTTGGCATTTCTGGGACCAAACGAACTGTCCGTAATAGAGACGTGTCCGTAAGGAGAGGTCAGACGTATTATTATTATTATTATGAAGTCGCTCGGTATTGATTGTAAAAAGCTAATGACTATTTACATTTTATCCCAAAGAGCAATTCACTCGAAACAAACAAACAAACAATTTATTTTTCAGTTGAACGCGTACTACTCTGTCTTCTTTCTTGTTTTATCTTCTTGAGAAAAAAATCTCATCTAATAAGGCAGTTCTCAACAAAAACGTTTCCTTTCACTCTCATGTTTCTCAGTAATGAACTTCAGGGCACAATTTTGCCGGAATCTTATCAAGAATGGTTCAAGGTTGCACACAATATCAGTTTTGTTGAGCCGGAAGAGACTCACAAACTATAGGTACATTAAATATTGTTGAAAAGGCAGACAGCTTAATGATGAAATTCGCGAAACTTCAGTAACGTCACATACGTTTTGTTTGTGTTTTTCTTAGATGACATCTTCTATTTGTGGCCGTCTGATAAAGAAAAAATGGAAATCGTTCATCTCTGATCATGATCTCGGCAAAATTCCCGAAGCTCAGGGTATTTATACCATAGGCCTGGAAGACGGAAATGGCGACTTTACCTACCTTTACGTGGGATATTCAGAAGACATGCATGACAGGCTACGCGGGCACAAATGGGGAAAACTCCATATTGACAAGTTTATAAAGAAGCAGATCAAGGAAAATGATGGTAAACACCTCAAAATGAAATGGGTGGAGGACG
>JBBMOI010000010.1:11040000-11165000 GCA_038088405.1 Porites divaricata | reverse complement strand
TTGTAAATGGCCTGCTCTGATTGGTCAAATCTTTTGCCAGGCTTCACCGCGCAAAAAGACAAAAATAGTCAGAGCTAGTCGGCTGTGGTCGCGTCGGCGTTGTGTTTTTTTCTTATCAAATGGTTGCACAGTTCACCTGCAAAGTCAGTAAATATAAAGTATTATTTCCGCTCATGGAAGTGGATGAGTCAATTGACATTTCAGGTTTACCTGAAAGAAATGCGTAAGGGGAATCGTGAGATGTCGAGGTAATGTGACAAAATATACAAGTGCATTCAGACAAGCTAAAAACATAAGCCACCGTGAAGATGCAAGGAACCGTTTTGATTTTTCAGATCTGTGCCGTGGCAGTAGCTTTTAATTTTTCCCGGAAATAGTGAAGGAAGATGATGGTAATAAACATGGTGAACAGGCGAAGCTCATTAATTGACAGCACTTGAGAGTGTATTCCCACTGGAGATACCAGACTACCAAAAGCGCTTCATATTTGCCTACGAAAAGCCAAAACATAACTTGTTCTGGAAATTTGTTGAATATTTTAACTTAGTCTTGAATAAAAATTGTAACGATAATCGAATGTTATGAAAGCAAAGAAGGTTATTCAGCAGAAAATGTACCGTGAAAATTCATGAGGTGATGGTAAACAACGCTAAGAAGAATCAATTATTATTTTGGCGTCGCCTAAATAGAGTAATCGAGATCACTTGTTTTTATTCAAAGTTGCAGTTGGCACGCAATACGTGCGCAGGCAAACAAGCCAAATGAACAAGCCAAGCGATACGAGTGTCTGCAGCGTGATGTGTCACGACACAGCATTTACCCTCGTTACATAGGTCCCACAGATTTACTCGGTGAAACAAGGTTCACTGAGTAAAACAAACTATTAAATGCTTTAAATTTTTCTTTTGGAAAATAATTGTCCTCGCAGTATAAGGCGTGACTGTTTTTCTTCCAGACCATAGGCACCCGGTCATTGTCCTTTTTAATTGTACACACTATCCAATAATTGGAATCGACGGGTTTGGCCTATTGCCAAGAGTTCGACTATCTTTTTCCTCCCAGTTGTCGAGAGTCAAAGAAGATGTCAAGCAAAATTCCGTCATCGTGCATGAGATAAATAAGGACAACATTGAATGATACATAATTTCATTGCTGATTTTCAGAAAGGAGGTGATTTCTTAAAATCTTATTGCGTAAAATGATCTGGTAATCAAGTTGCATTCTTCCACGTTCGAACCGTAAAAGGGGCAGAGTCCAACATCTTTACGTGCAAACTGTGTGCGTGACAGTTATTTTTAAAAACCCTATACACGAACCACGAAAGCGGCAAATTCCAAAGCTTTCACGTGCAAACTTTGTGTAGTGACAATACAACTCACAAAAAGGGCCTGATCACATGAGACGGGCTGGCAGTTTGTCGGGCTGGCTAGCTCTGCCAAAGTGACTTTTATCTCGGTATTATAATGAAAGGGCCAGCCCGGAGCCGCCATTTTCATATAGAGAGATTGAAAGCAATGCGCATGAGCAGTGTATTACCCGCTGTCATGTTTCTTGCCTAGTTCATTCGCCAGGCTGCCCGCCAAGGTCTCTGCAAAGCGAGCCAGCCCTGCTCATGTAATCATGCCCCTAAGTTCTATAGCCATATTTTACGCCCTCCCCCTTGACCTCACTGATTTTTCAAAGCTCCCCGAACACACACACAAAATTTCAGCCTCCACTCCACATCTTCATACCCCCTTCTCTATATTAAACAGACTTTCCCTTATCCACGGCCTCTCCATACAAATGTTACCAAAAATAACCGAAAAACAATTCTTAACAGAAAGCCTAACAACGTTTAAAGTAAGTACAAGTATATTTTCGACTACTGATAATATCTTTCACAACCACCACTTCATTTCAACAGACTAGCTACAGACCGTAACTACACTATCCCTTCATAACCAAATTAGCACTCCCACAACTACATCACTGCAACGCCTAAAATCATTTTTACCTTCCAAAAAAATTATCTTTTTGTTACTTCATATTAATTCTACGAGAAACCAGTTTCACTGATTAACAAACTAAAGCAGTTACCTGACCAATCCACATCCAATATAACTCCACGTCTTCCACTTCGCGCATCTCAGCCAACCCCTAAAATATACAACGCTACAGCACTACTCACGCATCCATAATACACACAAAAAACCTTGTATATACGCTTCCACAGCGTCTTGTTTATAAAGGTTACATTTTTTGACAGGTTCGTCGCAAACGGCTCGGGTGAAGTAGACGGCAGACAATTGTTCTGAACGGATAGCTCGAGCCGTTCGAATGGATGACAATTTTTCTCGAACGGATAGCCTGAGTTGTTCGAAAGGATGACATTTCTTTTTCGAAAAGATAACCAGAGCCGTTCGAACGGATGACAATATTTTTCGAACCGACAGCCTGAGCCGTTCGAACGGATACCACTATCAATAATTTCGTTTAACACGAAATTCGCGGGATTTTGTTCGCGGCGCGCATTTCATCAAGGTTGGCAGAGGCCATTAAGCAAAACATCAGTGATCGATTTTTGTGAGATTTGTAACAAGCTTGTGTCGACCTAGTAATTTTCGAACTCCGGTCATTTCCACTTTCAAGTGTATCAATTATTCTGTTACTTTTCCTTCCTTCTTTCTTCTTCGTTAAGGACCAAATAGCTTCTTTTATATCAAAGCAAATTGAAGGAATTTTCCCCTGTGTATTTCATTCTTTGCGTGGCCGCAATCGAGTTTCATCAAAAGATTCGTTCAGAATATTGCTTGCAGTTAACAGTTCTTCCGCTTAACAGGAATCACGACGTAAGAGTAAAACAATTCTTTTCTCTCTAGACCTTTGCAAACGATATTTCTTTGTTTGCTTGTTCAAAATCGTGTTTCACTATCTGCTTGAATCAAAGCAAAGGGATAATGAGGCACTGGACAGCATTAGCGGCTAGTTGATTCAGACGTCTTTCTCGGGTGTTTGCGACTCGAGGAGACGGCTGAAATTCAGGCTATTTTAAGTTGTAGCCTGCGTGGCAGGCGTTCGACAGGAAAGGGAAAGGGGATTTCGGGCGCGAAAGAAGCGCGTGGGGCGCGCGAGGAAGGAGGGAGGGAGGGTTCCTCTCCTCCATTCCCCCTCCCAAATTCCCTTCCCCTTCCCTTTCGAACGCCTTCTTGTGCACGCTATTTAAAAGTTGTTGGAACGTTTATTAGTGTATAAAATCTATCGCACTTTTCACAGTGAATGCAGTGCACACTACAGTGCACTGCATACTTGAACACATGCCTCATAGTTTGTGTAGATTAAAGAATTATAGTCGTTAGTGGCGAAAAAGATGAAATCAGTTTTTTGCTGTCCTTGGTCTATCTTCAAAGAAGACAAAAAGCAACTTAGAGTAAAATGTATAAATGTAAAGGCTATTTAAATTCGGTAATATTACATAATGATTGATGCTGTGGAATTTTTTATCCATTCAGTATCTTTTGTAGAAAATTTTTTAACTTCATTACTTTTAGTTTAATTTCATTTTATTTAGTCAGGCGTCTTGCGTGCTGGCAACCCCGTTGCAGGACTATAAATTTTTGAATAAAGGTTCAATAAAGGAGGTTAAAGATAAAAAAAAGCCCTAATTTGCACAAGAAAGCAATACCCCAAAGGATTCCGGTGGTAGTACTAAAATGACGCCATCGTGCAAGTGGCCTATTTACACATAACTGTTTGCCAGGGGCCGATAAGAAAACACGCTTACGGCGAAGGCACTGGATTGCCCTATTTTTTTTTTAGATCTTTTCTTTAGAAAGAAATATTGACCTAAGAAATCGAAAGCTGTAAATTGGTTGTTACCGAAAAAAGTATAGTAAAATTAAAGAGCTACCGTGGCATTAAATGTAGGGGCTGACCTATAACTTGGCAAAGGTTTGTATTGGGTCGTGTAGTTTGGAAGGATCTTTTCCCAAACCTATGTATTGCAGTGATCGAATATGATGCATAATGAATTCTTTTTTTGCTCTAAACACAAGAGCAAGTCAGGTGTGTTTGCCGGATATTTTTTTCTTAATCACCCAGCCCCGCCCTTAAGGTAAATGGAAGGCTCCTAAAGTTAAGCCATGAAGATTTCTTTTTAATAGCTTAGAGTTATTAATTGCTTTTTTAGAAGTATAAAAACGGAGGCTTAGCTTTGAGCCCTGAACTCCAAGTGAAAAATATACGAATAGATCGTTAGGACTATTGATAAATGTTAGGAGGTTAGTCAAAACAGAGGAAAAAATATTTGCTGAACATTCGTGCTGTTTATTACTCTATTACTTTCTTAATCACCCAGCCTCTCCCCTAAGGTAAATGGAAGGCTCCTAAAGTTAGGCCATGAAGATGTCTTTTGTAGTGGCTTAGAGTTAGTTATTAATTGCTATTTTTTAGAAGTATACAAACGGAGGCTTAGCTTTGAGCCCTGAACTCCAGGTGAAAAATCAACGAATACATCGTTAGGACGGTCGATAAATGTTCGGAGGTTAGTCAAAACGGAGGGAAAAATATTTGCTGAACATTCGTGCTGTTTATTACTCTATTACAGTATCATACTTAAATTTAAAGTTTGTCACATTTTTGGTGGGCAGTGAATAGCTTTCGTGTCGACACGAAAAGCTATCTGCAGCGTCGCCCTGTTACAGAAATCGCGCTGAAATCACCGTTCTATCCACTATGGTTTTCACGCCGGCGCAAAAGCTATCCGGTATGGTATGAACACCTATGCGATATGTGACTCTCCAGTTTAGAGATCAGCGCGGGGCAGCTTCGCCCTGTTACAGAAATCGCGCCGAAATCACCGTTCTTTATTGCTGGTTTTCACATGACGTCACTAAGATTCAAACTAAAAAACTATCCATCCTACGGAGATTTTACTTTCACGATGCATTAGAGCAGCTGAAAACCAATTTTCACACAAATTTTCGCTTCAAAAAGGTTCTTGGTTTTGTGATGAATTTCTAAGTTTTTGCGTGACGCGTCATTTGCATGACGGCCAAGAGAGCTGCCATGTAGGTTAAAAAAATGACTTATTTGAGGAAATTTTGCTATTTAAACAGTTCATGTATTAGAAAAAGTATTACTTTAATGTTTATCAGTTTCTCGAGGAATAAATTCACGCTTTTGTAGCAAAACTCGATAACAGATGTTTCTGTTGGTTTCCGTCCGCCATGTTGGAGCTCATCCAGGTGAGCACCAGCATGGCGTCTCCATACAAATCTCTATAAATTTGGGTAAAATATTTCTTCGGATTTCTCGTATGCGAAATATTCATCTGACCTGAATCTTGGCGAGGGTCTTTGTATATGTACCTCCTTTCATTTCCCAGATTCTGGATTTTATCTACTGGAAGGTTTTGATTTTTATTTTGATCTATTTTGAATGGCGTGACACTGAAAACCAGCAATATGTGTGAACAGAAGCCCTATCCGGTATGGTTTTCGCGCCGGCGCAAAAACTACCCGGCACAGTGCGAACAAAGCCTAAGTATGAGATCAGGTGCGTAACTGACTTTTCAACCGTGGATTTTCGTTTATACCCGGCCACATTGTTTTTTTAATCCTCGTTTTTTGTATAAATTTTGTAATAAGTATGTGGAAATAAAGAAAACTTGATTTGAAAGTTTGAGTTAGGTGGGATTCCTTGATCATCTAGGATTTTCCTGCATCACATTTCTCAATTGAATTGCAGTAGTACATGTGACATTTCTTCTGCGGAAAGGCCCCTTTTTTTATCAGCTTAACAGGGATTTTTATCTCTTTTAGATTCCAAAGCAGAGATGAGTGGCGAAAGAGTTTGTGATGATTTGTTGAAAAAGCCTTGGGAAAAGTATACATCCTCTGTACCAAATGTACCTGAGAAGTCAGGCATTTATGCCATCGGTGAAAAAAGTTGTAAAGACAAAGAAACTAAGATCTTGTACGTGGGGCAGTCAAACAATATGAAAAGAAGGTTAAAGGAGCACAAAAGTCCTACACCTCAACAGGATATCGACAAGAGAGTAGCTGGAAAATTTAAACAACACAGAGAATCCGACCTCGTGGTCAAGTGCGTTGAAACAAAAAGGCAAAAAACAGTAGAGGGGCCATGCATTGAAAGTTTGACAAAGAAGAAAGGATATTTTCCTGTGCTGAACAAGCGCGCAGGAGACGGTTCAATTTCTAATTCAGCAAGCCCGATGAAAAGCAATCCACAAAAATGTGGACCTAAACCTGGTGGAGTTTCTGCTATTAGGACCTTCTCAGGCCCTAAAGTGCAAGCCTTTGGAAGATCCTCTTCTGTCAGATCCATCACAAGCCCTAAAATAATGCGACCGTCTGGATGAACGCCTTATGTGCGACCGTCTGGCAGTGCCTCTTGGTTCAGTCCTAAAGCACGTCCAGCAACCGCACGAGCTTCTTCCGGGGCATCCCGTTGGCGAAAGTAGTACTACGTGACATAGCCGTGTCCGTGCTCACCGTAAACATTTTAATTGTCTACAGCGTTGAGTTTTCAGTGCAAAAAAGCTGGAGAAATTTAATTAGACGATGTCAACAATATACCCATAGGCTGTATCAAACTTGTAAGAGTTTCACTGCAACGGAAATTATGTTTTTTTAATCGCTCTGCCTCTTAAGTTGTAGAAATAGTAACTTTTTTTTTGGAATTATAGTAAGTTGTTGCCTCAAAACGGACACTTTTAATTATTTTAACAAATAGAATTATATATAGTGTCAAGGGTTTAATGTCTGATTTAACGAACAATATACTTACGGTGGTAATTATTTGTTTAGCATAACGTTCAGTTTCATCTAATAAAGCTTCAGAATTCTTATTGTATTTTTTTTGTAGACGTTTGTTGTATAGATTATGAGGTGTGAGGTTTTGTTTAAAAGACATTAGATAGAATATGTTCCCGTGGGGCTTACATGTCCCAGACTAAGGCCTCGATTTTTTCCCCTGGAAATTGACAACTACTTTGGCACAAAAGTTAGTATGTGCAATCAAATGGTATACTCGTGAAATTAGGGAATAATTTCACGCGCGTTTTGTCCATATCCGTATAATTTCCTTAGCCTAAAGGCTCGGGAAATTATTAGGATTTGGACAAAACGCAAGTGAAATTATTCCCTAATTTCACGAGTATACCAGTTGATTACCTATTAATATCATGGGTGACGAATTACGTTAGCAATATTGGATTTTTGACAGGCTTATCCTAGATAGTATCGATCGAGAATTCCTCTCTCTCGAACGTTTAGAGCTTAAGTTTGGCTTAAGTTCAGAGTTTTTCGACAAAATACCTCTTAGATTCCTTCTTGATGTGCTCTTTCGTGTGTTCAGGTTTTCTAAAGCGTCTTTTTATGCCCTGACATCTTCATTCATGATATTTTAAAACTTTGTCGCCATCTTGACACTGAGACGTACGGAAAGTTGCCATGGCAATTTTGTAATTTCACATGTGAAATTACAAATTATCGCTGAATTTCGCGCCAAAAGTAAGGAGTAATTCGTCACCTATGATATTATAAAAGCAATAATGCCAGTGATCGCAACGTAGAAATAGGACACCGCCACCATAACAAATGGGTAAACAGACTGTCTCGCAAAAACCCTCTGAAACTCCTTGTGAAAGACGTCTTAAGTAAGCTTTACCTGGAAAACACTCACTACCACCAGGAAGGTCTATAGACCTCTTTCTTAATGGTGGCCTAATAATATATTCTTATATATTCCTATGTATGTATGATAATTAGCCTTTCTGACCTCGTTTGAAAGTAAGAATTCTTTTGTACTTTGCACATGCTAACGAGGTAAGAAAGGCTAATTATCATATATATATCAACGAACATATTAATAGGCCGTGATCATGAAAGAGGTCTATAACACAAAAAATTAACCTGACAAACGGCGTACGTCGACCTATCCATCCACTTCGTTTTGGGACGGAAATCCAATTTCCTTTAAACTTTGCCCACGAATATATCTTGGTTCAAAAGTAATTGAAACTGCATTAGTTTTTGGAAATACTTCAAAATGTAATTTTTCGGGAGGACATCGCCTAAGTGTCCGGCGGCCATTTTTTTGCAGTGACGAAGAGTAAAAATGGCCCATTCTGCCGAGTTTACCACTTCAAAGTTCAGTTCACTTTCAACGATTTTTTTTCACTTCCCGGATTAAATTGGCCCTTAAAAGATGTAAAGCACTTAATTTTGGTCCCTCAAGATTCAAGACGTTTTATAATTATATTTTCCTATGAACACCTATTCGATATGTGAGTCTCCATTTTAGAGATCAGCACGGGGCAGCGTCGCCCTGTTACAAAAATCGCACCGAAATCACCGTTCTTTATATGTGTGAACAGAAGCCCTACCGGTATTGCTTTCGCGCCGGCGCAAAAGCTATCCGGTATATTATGAACTCCTATTCGATATACGACTCTCCATTTTAGAGATCAGCACGGCGCAGCTTCGCCGTGTTACAGAAATTGAGCTGAAATCACCGTTCTTATATGCGAACAGAAGCCCTATCCGGTATGGTTTTCATCTTGAATAAATACGTTATTTTATCTTATATGTTAATATGAGAATTGCTCTTTGAATTAATGCCAAGCTATGGACGTCGAGCTAATAGGAGGGGAGGGGGGGAGGTGACTTTAGTCTTAATGAAGTTCGTTATCTGAAATTGCAATTATTATTTGAAGGCCTGTGACAAAATCTTCCTTCTAAAGTTTGGCTGTCAGAAACCATGTTTTAAAGAGCAATGTAATGCGGTGCCCTCTGGTTGACCAGCCACTGATGAGCTGTGTGACAGTGTTTGTCGTTTTATGGAGGTAAATTACGATAAATCTAATTTGGAAGTCCGAAGGCGGCCTCGTCCGCATCTGTTTCAAGCTGAAACATGAAAAAAATATATATATGAACACCAAGCGGTTAGAGTTCAGCCTAGGCCACAACATAACTGTTAAAACTGAAAAGGGCTCAAACGTAAACCTACATACCAGTTGTACCAATCGTTAAGTGTCAACGAGGGAAAAACAACCCGATTTCAGAAAATGTGTAAGGTCTTTGCACAATCTTTACAGTATAAGTCGCACGTGTGAAGAAATTCGTCTACTTAAACTCGATTTAAGTCACAAATGTGGCACGCTGGCCGATGAGCACGTGGTTGACTTTATGAATTCAATTTTTTAAGCAAGGACCAGCTTACAAAAAAGAAGGACCGGACCTAATAAAGGATCTAATCAGCAATAAGTGAAAATATAAGTCAAAAAAGCAAGGCTGATTTTACAGTCGGGAATATATTATCTTTTAACCAATATGTCGGAAGGCACGGCCTTCCTTCTTCAGGGTCTTGCATATAAGACATTATAAGATATTAAATGTAAGACCCTGAAGAAGGAAGGCCGTGCCTTCCGAAATATTGCTTAAAAGATAATATATTCCCGACTGTAAAATCAGCCTTGCTTTTTTTTACTTATATTTTGACTTTATGAGCTCATTAGCTTGTTAAACCACAGGGCACCCACATGATGTGCGTGCGTGTAACCGATTGTTATTTTATAGTAAATGTACTGGATTTACCGTTTGCTTCATCTATGACGATATATCGCTAAGTGAAAATTCTGTCACTCGACGAAAGACAGAAAACCTTCTAAGGTGACAAATAGGCGTTTCCGGTTCGCATGACTAGTTTCCAGACATATCGTAATGACTATTTATAGAGTATGTTCAAGGATGGATTGACAGTAACATGTTGGGTCGGCCCGGAGTAACTCCCAAGTTTATTACAGGGGAAGTGCACGGGGGATTCCTCAGTTTTTTTAATTATTTTCCTTTTTGTTATTCTAGGTTTCATGAAACTGCCCATAAAACTGGATCCCGTCACTGGAAATGTTTCGCGAAACATTCCAGAGACGTGGAGCGATTAATCAAACTTCTTTGCCAGCGAACTTCGCTAGCTAAGAAACAAAGTGCAGTTTGTTACAACCCGCGAGACAGGACGGGCCTCTGAGCTGAGAGGACAAAAGGAAATTAAACAAAAATATGTGTAATAATCTTTTTAACCTCCGTTCGGACGGACATCTCGCAAATGCGTTCACGAAGTGTTGGTCCCGCCTTTTTAATTTATTCCTTTTAGATGACCCTTAATGAGACGGACATCTTTCTAAGACGGACTTATAACAGCTGAATGTACGTGACCGTACGTGACTGAATGTACGTGACCGCAATACGTGACCTACGTTACACTCGCCCCCACAATGCGTGACATATTTGCGCAACTTGACAAAAGCGTGCGATTTCTCAGTTCAGAGCGTGTTACCTGTCTCTTGGCCTTTGGTCAAATGGGAAATAATTACGCAAGTGTGCTGGTTATAAAACCAGAATCTTCTTTACATTTGACAGAAAACAAACAGCAAGAGATCGAAAGAGATGGATTTTCTAAAACTTGTGTTTCTACTACTGGCTTTGTCAGCTCTATCGACTGCGGCTCCTCAAGGCCAGCAGTGCCTATCATGTACCAAAGATAAATCAATTGGAACGGATGAATGCAAAGACAACCCGAGGATTCGATACTGCAGTGAGAAATGCTCATGTTTTGTCATGTTGGGAAGAGGCGATACAGCTATTTTTGTATGACCTTGAAAAATGGTTTCGGTAAGTGTTCGTCATCTGTTTCATAAGCCAATGGATGAAAAGATCAAAACATGGACTCTTCGTTTTCCCTCCAAAGAAAACCCTAGTATGGAGAAGGCATTGTTCGATTGGCCAATCGTGTTGCAGTATGACGTCAAAGCGAAGGATCCATTGATTTCTAGAAAGTTCTCGGGCATGAAGTTTTTTTACGCGAACGTTCGCTTAACCAACCAAAAGCCACCCGCGTTTGTATCTGTTCGATATAACTAATCAAATCGCTCTATTTCCGTTCGTTTGTTGTTTCTGTATTGTTCGCGTGTTTTCATTTCAAGGTCATACGAAAATCGCTCTAAAGCCAATTACGACAAACCTTACATTGTGAGAGCGTGCTCCACCGATGGATATATGAGGAAGTTTGGCTGTTCAAACAGATGCTACAACAGAAAACACACCGTTGGATCAGACGAGTACTGGGTGTGTACGTTCTGTTGTACTGGAGACAAGTGCAACAAAGCAGCCCTTCCGGACATCGACGCGGGATGGCAGCTGAACGGAGGGCTTTTCACGACTTTAGTAGCAGCTGCCTTCTCATTGATTCTGGCTGGGAAGCTGTAAAACGAGCAGCGATGAGAACTGGGGAAGTTCTTTCATTCATAGAGGAAAGAAGACTATGCAATGTTTCTGGATAAACACTAAAATTAATCGTCGAAACAGACATGAGTTGGGATAATGCACATTTTGTAGTATTATGTCTTTTGAACAATTTCTTTGTAAAAAGCAGCAGCGACAATATGGTGGTGCCACAACTTCCAAAGCCAGAGCGATATTTTATTTATTTTTTTATGTGCAAAGGGTGAAATTTTATTTTAAGTGACAGAGAGGTTTACGATCGCGTGACTTTTTTAAAGACGATCAACGTACACTGTTCGATTGTGGATTCCAGCTTACGGTTTACGAAAGGTGAAATCATTTGCAAACGTGTATTACCGTCGCAATTGTTCGTTGGATTTTTTTGGTTTACGACCTCTAAAACAATGAAAAAGTCCAGCGAGCAAATCAGTGCGCCAGCAAAACGCGTAAATGCTGCAGGTGAATTCACTCGTTGTTCAAGAGAAAAAGCAATATTAACATTTTTGTACAAATATTGATTCGAAAATTCTTTTTAAACGGAAGAACAGTCAAACTTTTGTGACTGTTATTCGCGCGATCGCTGTATGATTTGGAATCCTCTCTTAGCAAAAGAGTTTTAAAAACTCCTTCGAAGAGAACGTTGTTCCTTGTTTAAAAGTTAAAATTATTCTCATTTTATTGTCTTTTTGGCGCGTTTTTGTCCAGAATATATTATGGAACTTGAATGCTTTATCAGGCACCAGGAGCTGTGTAAAAATGAAATTAGCATAAAGGATTAGAAAAATTATTTGGATAAATCGGTGTTCGAAAGGGAAGGGCAAGGGAATAAGTGCGCGAGACCACGCGCTCTCGCGCGCCTAAAATCCCCCTTTCCCTTCCCCTTTTAACGACAGGCCACTCGGGCTGTTACACGTGCGAACTGCACGCCATTTGAGGGCAGAGCCGCAGTTGCAATGCATAAACTGATGTCAAACGCAAGACTGCCGTGATGAAGAGGAAGAACTTCAGGAATTAGAAAGACAAGGACGAATACGAGTAACAGATTTTCACACCACTAAGTAGTGCGCACGCGTGAACTAGCGTCATTAGGGACTTTAAGATCCAACGACGCGACGGCCACGCGAACGTCGCTCAAAAAGTGTTAGCGTTCTTTCAGTCTTTATAGCGATCATTCGTACCCAATTACTTTGTCAAATGTAGGCGAACCCTCCTGAAGTTGAATTTCAAGGGACCATATCCAAGCTCAGAAAGAGAAATAAAATTTCGTCTTTGCTTGTTTACGTCCTCCATAAACACGAAACAAGCCATTTTCACGTGGTAGTCGTGCAAAAACGGGAAAGAAATGTAAAAAAAAGTGTGATGCACGTGCAAAGCTGTTGTTTTGCTTATAAAACCTACTGCTTTTTTGACGTTCTCGTCGCCGTCCGCGTCATTGGATCTTAAAGTCCCTAATATTTTGGCGGGGAAACGTGATAGCCGTCGTCATTCTACTACGAGTTTTAGCGAGAAAGTTATCTCAAGATAACATTGCTAACTTTTCGAGTAAATCAAAAGTACAATGAAGCTTTCCGGGACGTCTATTTTTTGAGAATACGCGCAAAAACTTTCAGTCAAATCTCGCTCTCCTGGTCGTTCGCGCCCTCGCATCTAAAGGTCTCTATTGGCTCTTACGTACGTCAGACGTTAGGATTTATGCCCTTTTCATGGCGGTTTAAAGGAAGGTACACAGTTTACTCTACCTGAGAAGAATATCATAATAATAAGGAGAATTTAAAAATTCTTAATTTCAACATGCTTTAATTCTTCATAAGTTCTCTGAGACATGACGTGGCATAACACGATGGTTCTAGGAAAAACGAAATTCTAACATCATTACAGCAGTTACCAGAAACGGAAAGCCTTTCGTTTTAAGTTCTGTCCTGCTTGAAAGACGATGATCTAAAACTTCTACGTCTCCCTTTCTACAATAATCTCCTGTAATGAGCCTCGGTCTTTTTACGTCTTCGCCATCAAAATTCGAGAATGTTGGTGATGTACACTTGTGAACAGGCGCTCGCTTCCTCGCTGTTTTCTTTTATAATTGTCCAAGACAAGTCTCTTGGGAACGCTACAAGTTTTCTGTAGGCACCAGGCAAGTTCATGCCCAGGCTCCGCAGTCTGTAAGATAAGAATGCAATAAAAATAACTGTATTTTCTGTCTTGAGCATATGCTAAAATTTAAAAGTTCTACTCAGATTATTGCCTCCAGCCATCAGCCACCTATCAATCCCATCTTGGGGAGCGCAAGCATTTAAGTAACAAAATTAATATTAGACTGACTGAGCTAACCGCCAGCTGGTTAGCTCAGTTGAGAGAGCGGCGCCGTCCTCCTGAGTTCACTGAGATCTTAATGTTCGAATTGTGGAGGGAAGCGACGGCTACCTCTGTTTCAGGATTGCTCTGCCATTCCGGTCGCCGTCGCCCCGAAAACGTCTCTATCTTAAGTTCCCTAGCTTCAGACTTACGCGGCCGTTTTTCGGTAAATGGAACTGATCTGTACAGTGGCGAATTTTGAATTACCATCTGCCGAAACCGTGAACCGACGGTTTGTCCATGTATATAGTAAACAACCCCTGTCTCAGTTCAGATGGTCGTATTATTGGAAGGTGACGTTAAAGCTGTTGGCCTTATGTCCTTCATCATCTCTTATCAATTAGAAGAGTAGAGCACATAACCTCGATACTGTGGTCGATCTCTCATAGGGGGTAAAAGGACTCTAACGCGCCTACAATGACCATGTTAAAAATTGGCAAATCTAAGTAAATAAACGAAAACCAATAAAATTGACTTAAAACACAACGACAAAGATCATTTAGATCGAGACTCGCGGCTTAACTGACACACGAACAAAGAAATCAATAAGTTATCCGAATTAATCAGTCAAGTCAAGAACCACAGTTTAATAACACCAGGTGATAATACACAAAGCATTTCAGAACAGGTTTTCAAATCGTCAGCCACTGTAATCAATAAATAGGACTACAACTCACCCATATTTCACCTATTTATATAAAATATACACAGCTCGTAATACAATCAATATGGCCTTTCAGTTAGGCGAGGAAACTAACCTGAAATTTTTTATGGCTAATCCATCTGATTCCAGCCTTTTCTTGTAACTTAAATCAACAAGGAAACAGTTAGTCCTTATGATAGCCACCAGCAAATGTCTTCATGGTAACAACTTCAATAAAACACACATGACAAAGGCCTTATTATCAAGGATACAAATGCAAAAATAAAAATAATAATAATAAAAAAAAATAGATGAATAAAAATATAAATAAATGAATTAAAAAATTCCAAATGAACAATGTCCAAAAACTCGTACGTTACCTGCAAACAAACACCGCAACTCATGTTTCCTTTAAATTTTCGCAATGATTTATTTTCCGCTGTGGTAATTACTGCAACACGCTACGCGAATTGAAACTTTAAACTCGCAAATCTCATTGACACATGAAAAAATGCAGCTTTGACAATCAAGTAAACTTACGTTTCACCCACGTCATTTGCAGGATACTGAACATTATATCCTGGTAGAGGAAGAACAATGTCTCTTAGGCGGTATATTTCTTGTTCGTGATTGGCTATGCATTTCACGTGAACCCGAGTCAAAGCACCATTGTCATCTGTCAAAGTACAATCATGGCTGCTGTCAGCGGTTTGCCTATCTAGTCCATGCGCAGTTGCTGCCCTATCTACGACTAAATCTCCTTCGACCACCGCTGACCGTCCATACTGTTGTATTCTGTAGGAGGCCATGTAATTCCAGATAAGACTGCAGTAGCTATGAATGTACAATAATCGCATAGAATATGGAATGTTCAACAACGCATTCCGACAGCCGTCCTAGTGAAAAGAACAAAAGATCCCTCGTTATGTTCCTTGAGTTTTAAAACAAACGAAACTAGGTATAAAGGTACAAAAGTAAAACGAAACGAAATTCCTAACAGCAGCGGCTAAGCACGCGGGGCTACTTAACAAAGTTTTATACGGAGAGGCTTCTTCCCGAGATCCAATCCCTTACCCTTATATACCATTTTCACAAACAAGGTACACCTTTCGATTTTCATTAAGGAGAAATACTGAGTTAAATGACACAAAATCGTGTTTCCTCTTCCATACACACCATGTCAGTGCCATGTCTGTGCAGAGCTTTGAGGACTAGCGTTTCGCGGACTTTGTAACCGGGCATTTTACCCAGAGTACCTTGCACGTCACCCGTCTCATAATAATATCTGCGACGAAAAACAAAAGTGAATGAATGAACAAATATGGGAAAGTGAAGAAAAAGGAAGAATGAGAGTTAGAGAAGAATATGGAAAGAAGAGACCAATATATAGTACGAGTTGCAGCCGGCCCAGGCATAGTTAGACTCAGACGGCCAGTTTTTTAAATGGAGTTCAGCCCGTGCTTAACAACTGTGTTCTAAGGCTTTTTCAGTTGGCCTAACGCTTTTATCTTTACACCATTCATCGTGAAAAGTTTCATGAAAGCAGAAGGAGTAGACTGGAAAAGCACTTATTTCATTCTTAAAATAAGCCACTAAGGAAGATATCTGGAGGTCCAAAGATTTGGTAAACCGTAGTCTAAATTAGACTTCGTTTAAATAACCGATCCAGAGTGTCTGCGACGCAGCGTAACCAATAACCAACACTGCAGAATACCCCGTCACACCAATTTTTTTTTTTCAGATTTAGTCTTGATTATTCATCGCCAGTTCAAAGGATAGCTTTTAGTTCTAATTGCACCGCATACAGGATTCAAAGAGTTCCAGCTCCAGTTCGTCAATCCTATTCTGCTTCCAGTAACGCATTCGAAAATAACAAAAAAGGAGGGTAATCTGACGCATGTTGTGAAAAAGTTCTGTCCGAAACACTGAAAAATTTAGAGCCCAACAAAGGAAAGAATGACCTTTTAGCAATATTAACAGGATGGTCCGGACTATGATCCGATGGAGTCAAAAGCAACTTGACCGCCTTGATCTGCATGATGACAAAATATATGATTTACTCATTAGGTTTGGTCGGCACATAAGGCAATGACATCCATAATAGAGGCGTGCCATAAAGAAAGAACTTGGATAAAGTGTCCGTCACTGGGCATTATTGCCACACCAGATTATAACGCTGCTTTCAAGAGAGGAAAAGCTACCATTGGCTGCTTTCCATCGAGCAAAAAAATCCGGAAAGTTTGGTCAAAAAGTAGGGAACGGTTTGGTCCAGGTGAAATTGTGGAAACATGACATGGTATCTTTGACTTGTCGATTTGATCTAAACGAACCTTTAGCGCTCTTTTACAAATATGTACTTATTTCTTCTTCCGGTTCTTGTCCTACGGTGACGTCTCCACGCTCCCCCACCCCTCCCCGCCCTTAATAGATTTTTAAGGGGTGTACCCAGACTAGCCTTTCTGCAAGAGGGGTTGAAAAAGCCTGAAAAGGGAGGGGCCCGTAATGCCGCAGGTATCTTGCAGGCTCATTTATTAGTGGTTAAAAAATGGACTCTTGTTAAATAGTCGTATAACTGGCCAAAACAGCATTTTAATTCATATTTGACATGTACAGTTCAATAGAGACCTTTAGATTCAGAGAGGAGGACGACTACGAGTTCGAGATTTTCTCAAAACCGAGTAGTGCTCTCGCCTGAACCAGCGTCATTTTGGTGGGAAAAACTGGTAGCCGTCGTCATTCTACTACGAGTTTTAGCGAGAATGTCCTAGTGGCGGGAACAAGTTATCAAATGCAAGAAGAGATTTTCTCAACACCGAGTATTGCTCACGCCTGAACCAGCGTCATTTGGCGGGAAAAAGTGGTAGCCGTCGTCATTCTACTACGAGTTTTAGCGAGACTGTCGTAGTGGCGGGAACAAGTTATCAAATGTAAGAAGTTTTATCATTTTGCTATCGGGTGAGGACTTAACCTCCTTCAGTATAGATAGCCGAACGAACTCTGTTGGTGAAAAAAAAAAAGTAAATGAAGCTTTCCGGGGTGCCTTTTTTTTGGAACACGAGCAAAACCTTTAAATTAAATCTGGCACAAGTACTCGTTCTCGTCCTCAAATCTAAGGTCTCTAAAATTGCCACTTATACAACAAGGGAAAGGAGGATTCTGGACGCTCCTAAAGCCCTTTCGTGGGTACGCCCCTGTCTATTTTCCCAATCGAACGCACCCTAAGTGACAAAAGGCTGCGGCCGCACTAGGGGACTTAACCGAGTTATTTCCAATTAACTAATTAAAGTTAACTGGTTTAAAATATCAGCGAGTGCGGCCGGGTTGTCTTTAGTCTTAACCGAGTTTTAACCGGGTTATGCAAATTAAGCAAGAACAATAGATTTTCTTACCAGGTTAGGTTTTTTTTAAACCACCTCGCGAGGTAGTTTAACGGAGGTTAACGTTATCAGTCAGTCAATCATCTCCGTCTACGCGTGAGAATGTTCCAAATTTTGGCTTTATCATACACGCAAGCACAACCGTTAAGAAAATTACTTCTTTTGACCCAAGTTCAGCTTTTCTTTCTAATAAACACAATTGAGTTAAAACTTTTAAGAAGTCAACCTCTTTTTATCAGTGATACGGGGTCAAATTTTGTTAGTCACTGTTATGAGTGACCCAAGTGAGTGAAAAAACAAAACCGCGCAACATTGAATAACTTTGTGAAAGTCTAAATTGAGTCTGGCCGCTGATAAAAATTAACCCGGTTAACCTCTTCTAACCTGGTTACGTTCCGAAGACTTTTTTACCGGGTTTTTAAAAAACTAACCCGGTAACTTGCCAAGTGCGGCCGCAGCCATACTGATTAGGGTTAAGCAATGAAAATAGTGATTAGGGCTAAGCACTGACCACACTGATCAGGGTTAAGCACTGACTCGAAACGGTTAGCTTCTATTTAGGGTTACGGTTGTTGCTATATGAATCAAAATCAAACTCGTTCTAGTAGCGAGTATTCCGTGGTAGAGTGGTTAGGCTACGAATAATAGATTCTTCGCCCCGGGATCGGTTCTCAATCGTACCGCATCGAATTATTTGTCGTTTAAGAGTTTGCCACTGAATTTTTTTCCTTAAAAATTAAACGGTGGTTGAAGAGACTTACACTTCCATGGAAATTTAATGACCAGAAATTTCATATAAATTTTAAGAAAAGACTTGATCCCGTATGAATAGCAACTACACTTCGGTGTACGGGTCCCGTACGAATAGCCACTTTTATTTTATGACAGAGGAAG
Source organism: Porites divaricata (assembly GCA_038088405.1). NCBI lineage: Eukaryota > Metazoa > Cnidaria > Anthozoa > Scleractinia > Poritidae > Porites > Porites divaricata. The sequence goes on along the minus strand of JBBMOI010000010.1, from coordinate 11,146,452 downwards.
ATTGGGGAGAGTAGAAATAGTCACCCTTAGGGTAGGTGTGAGGGCGAAAGAAGGAAAGAGGGGAGGGGGTGGTTGACTCGCCTGATTTCCTCCTCTCTTCGGGAGTTTCAACACGGCGCTGCGCGGCGAGCACCATTCGCGCGCCCGAAGAAAACGCCTACACTGCAGGCTCGGCAATGCTGCTGTAGGATACCGTTACGCCCCTCGATCGGCTTGTGTTTCAGTTAACCGTCTCTTGACTAAGAAAAAACAAGTCGTTTCTAAGGAAAAAGTCGTTCCTTAGAATGTCATGTACTGCATTTTGTCATCGAAGCGAAACGATATAGAAATCCGCCCTCTCTTGAGAAAATACAAATTTTTTCCAACATCGTGATTAGTCAGCAAATATTATTTATAGATCATTTGCTATCGCACGGAAATATCCCTTTGTTATTGAAATATATTTTACGCCTTTTTAGAGGACGGGAAAACACCTTTGCCTCTCTATCCAATCAAATTTTAGAAGCCTAGCTATGACTGGTCAGAAATCGAAAAAAGCGACTACGTCATGAAGCCTATAAATTCTCACTCCCTACGGCGCGCAAATTCAAATTCAGTGCAACATTGCATTTTAAGATTGATGGTTTATCGATCCTTTCTTTACAAAATTTAAACTTTTTGCTGTTCTCTCCTCGGAAGGCCAACAAAACCAAGCGGAAGGACGAATCAAGCGAGCAAAATTGTAAGGTATTAGTAAGAGCTCAGTTAAGTTCTGGCAAACATGCGATGTTAATTGGGAAGCAAGCGCAGCGAAAAATTGCCGCGGAAATTTTAACGGATTTATATAAATTTTGAAGCTTTGTGAATCCGCGTGAACTTTCTCTCCTAACAGTAAGATCTTTGTCGGTTAGTACCTCACCGATTTGTAATCAATTGACGAGTTTCTATCCTGACCGTGTTGTTTTATTGGTTTTTCTTTCTAGATCTTTGCCGTAGATCTTTGCTGGTCGCATTTACTGAAGAGTGGACTCGATAGTTTTCATTACAGTTGTTAAGGTAACACTGATTGTTTTTTGCCCATTCATTTTATCCCCAGAAAGTAAAACGGAAAATTTTGATGATCGTATTATGCTGCACTGTTGTGTTAGACCTATGCGGAAATCTCTGAAAGTGACTAAACTGGCACAATCATGCGTGGCGCGAGCAAATCAAGACAGAAGTCTACATTAAATTGTTACAAACGCTTGCTCGAACGATAAGTTCCTTCGATCTTTTCTGTCGTCCTCTCTAACTAATAAAAGTATTACTGCTTAAAAACGGAAGTAGCGTGCATTAGCAAAAATTCCATATTTTTATCGATAACTGCATTTAGGTTTTTTGTCATTAACTACCGGTAGTAAGTGATATCATTTCAGTTGTTGACGACAATATGACCAAATGAAAAATATACCTCTCCCACCCTCAGCATGCAGAATCGTCCTAAACAGTTATTTTTGTACATACAGACTGAACTTGTGTCTAAGTTCTTTCACCGGATTCACGGTCTACGTAGAACACGGCGGCTTGTTTATATCTCACTGGCCATGTAATTTGCATGATTCTACAGTATGATGGATTTTAATCAGGGGCACCCAATTAACGAATGTTTCCAAATACGCCAGAAGTGTCTCAGATGGTTTTCTCTGTTCTTTAGAAGCCTATTTTGTTAATTTGGAGTTGCCCTAAAAACTATTTATCTGTTCGGATGTCTTAGGGGGAACTTAAGTCGTTTTAGCAGGCTTTTTCGTCTCATCCGAAAGTATTAGCTACCCTCGAGGTCATGAAGTAGCCTTGCTTTCATAGAAAATTATAGGGGACATTTTGTCTTTATAGCGAAAGTTTTGGGAGACCCTTTTTTAACAATAATCGAAATAAAAAGGTGAAAACACAACCTTCGAAAATCGTAGTTAAGCTGTTTGAATAACTCCGAATATTTTAGACGAATGGAAAGGTTCTCCAGAAATTTTTAGCTTTTCTCAAGCTTTAGAAATTTCTAGGCAATATTTGCTCCTTCGAATGAGTTATTTTGCAAAATATAGTCGCTGTGTTTCCCTGTTTTAATATCGCTTTACCAATTCGACCACTTTCTATTCGGCGTCGATGTGGTGGGAAGATGCTCTTGACTAATGATTAAAAGCCATATATAAACTTGATGTTTTCAAAAATGAAGCCGGTTTATGGCTATATTCTCGGAAACTGAGCAGTATCTAATTTCCTCAGAAGGAGTCACGCTCCGGGGGGGGGGGGGGGCACTTGGGTATTTTTTGGGTGGGTATGTACCGCCCGGGACTCCAAATTGGCACCCCGTTCTAGAAAAAATTTCCCCTAAAACTTGTAACCTGTTCTAGAAATGGGCCAGTTTTTTATACCCCGTTCTAGAATTCGCCCTAAGACGGATACCCCGGGGTGATCACTAAAGTGGTGATCAGTCTTTTTTCTATTGCAATCGCAGGTAATAATTTGTTATTGTTAAGTTGTATTGCTACATGAACATATACATGCAGCTTTGAATTCGATCTTGTAAAACAAATCATCCGGACTACGTTTCCTGTGCATGTGGATACAATACAAACCTGGAGCTTTCGTGCGTTCGAAATATTATACCCCGTTCAAGAAAACGCCTCTGAAATGGATACCCCGTACTACTCTGTCTTCTTTCTTGTTTTATCTTCTTGAGAAAAAAATCTCATCTCATAAAGCAGTTCTCAACAAAAACGTTTCCTTTCACTCTCATGTTTCTCAGTAATGAACTTCAGGGCACAATTTTGCCGGAATCTTATCAAGAATGGTTCAAGGTTGCCCACAATATCAGTTTTGTTGAGCCGGAAGAGACTCACAAACTATAGGTACACTAAATGTTGTTGAAAAGGCAAACAGTTTAATGATGAAATTCGCGAAACTTCAGTAACGTCACATACGTTTTGTTTGTGTTTTTCTTAGATGACATCTTCTATTTGTGACCGTCTGATCCGGAAAGAATGGAGTTCGTTCATCTCTGATCTTGGTACTGTTCCCAACGCTGAGGGTATTTATACCATAGGCCTCATTCAGGCAGGATATGGGTACGTTACCTACCTTTACGTGGGACATTCAACAGACATGCATAGGAGGTTACCCGAGCATAAATGGCAAAGTCTCCATATTGATGAGTTTATAAAGGAGCAGATCCAGAAAAATGGTGGTAAACACCTCGTAATGAAATGGGTGGAGGACCGGAACGGAAGATGTAACGAAGGGAACTATATCGAATGCATGACCAGGAAGCTTGGATACAGGCCGCGGTTCAATATGAAAGGCGGTAACAGCTGTTCTTAGAAGTACTTATCAATCTGTTAGCCTACCACGCAGACCTTCTTAGGGCTTGATCACGCTTGGAGCAGGAACTCGTGACGAAGCCCCAACAACGTCTGCATTGGAGACGGAAAAGCTGTAGACTTCTCAGTTTGCTTACACTATTGCAGTTACAGCTTAATGGTTTCTACCGTCTTATATATATAGTCGAGTTATAAAGGGTTTTAAGAAGAATTTGAGACGTTTTAGTTTTTTCAAGTAGCACTGAGGTTTGCACGCAATAATCTTGAACGCTGTAGCATGGACAATAGTATGTAGTATCTTCTCGCGGAGCACGGTAAACTAAATACCCTGCGAGGAGAGGCCCATCGATCTTCTGGCTAGATAGATAAGATGGAAGGGCCTTTAGGAGTTGCAGGGTAGGTAAAGGATAATGTTCTTATACATGTAATTTGTGAATTGTACGCGTTTTATCTAAAAATTAAAAGCAACTCACTCCTCCACTCTGGCCACTGTTTTTAAGAGCTAATAAAGGGGCTGTCTAGTCTATTTCGTTATTTGGTTGACAACAACGCGTCTTTCAGTCGCTAAGGAACTTCACGTTAGCAAGAAATAACCAGAAGTAATGACAAACAAACAAACAAAACTTTTACTCACACTCATAGACTTCATAGACTTCACTACCTCCTCCCGTAAGCGGCCACTTTGTCGTGCACCCTGAAATACGTGAGCACAACAGAACAATTTCCCGTTTTTCTTTCTTCTAAAATTAGATACCATCCTATCGGATTCAACCCCAGAAAATTTCGTCAACATTTGACAAACTAAATGAAATCGAATAAGATCGATGAAGTTTGAAACAATGCGAATCCACTTTTCCGGTTTGTTGTCATCCAGAAATTGATACCATGGGAACGTGACGTAACGACTTCTCCTCTCTATTTAAATCTGTACTGATCGCAGGGGGGGGCTGTACTAACGTATTCACTTTTCACGGATGTTCCTCTATAAAGCATTGGTAAAGCAAAGTATTTTCTAAAATGGAATTGCCTGTGTTAAAAGAGAAGGAAAAATTACCACTTCTAATCAAATCTTTCCCTGTAGTTTCAAAAATTTTTCGAAACTGAGTGTAGTAAGTATCCCAAAATACAAGATTAACCTATTTTCCCAGAATTAAAAAAAAGTGGGTTCTTATACGAAGCAGGTTTTTACTGTACTCACAAGAGAGGACCCCTAACTTGTTATATTATGAAATTGCTCTCAATGAAGATTTAAGTTGTCGGATATCGTCATTTAACAAAGAAGTGAGACGAGGACAGTTGTACATCGGTATAGGTCAGCAAAAGACATACGGGATATGGGACTTTTGACAGCTTTTTACTCCTGACAGTTGGCATTGGCGATTGACCATTACTTAAAGAACAATAACAAAAGCATCAAGCATACACTGAAAATTAAAAATGATCTGTTTCAGCCCCAAAGGGCCAATTAAGCCGTGCAGGCCAGAGTCTGATTCAGTCGCTGCTGGAGTCATCTGAGCACAATTTAAACCAAAACAGCCCCATCAAAAGGTTATTCCAGCCCAAGCTGGGACCCATTTCATCCCTTGGGGCCAAATCAGCCCTAGTTAAGTGGACTGTATTGGCCCTGATTAGGGGAGCCAAATTAGACTCAAAAATAGGACTGTATTTTGCTCACCAAAACTGCCTTGTTTTTAGGGCTAAAACAGATCTCAGGTCTGATTTACCGAGTGTAGCCCTTTGCGTAGTATTGTATAGCAACGAAAGTAAACGAATAATACGTGAAAGATCGCCCGTCAATGTTTTTGTTGTTATCCATTATTACGTTGCAACGTACCAGGAGTAAAAATTAAAGTATGTAAGTCAGGTCAAGTCATGGTTGCGAGTAGATGTAATCGTTGCATTGTTTTCAAACCTTTTATATTCAAGTGTCACCCGCAGATCCCGTACAAAATTCCCGGCACATAAAAATCAGAGCCGGGTTGTTCAAAGCTGGGTTAAGATAACCCAGGGTTAGTGCGAGATTTAAATTGAGATTTGAAAGCTTAAAAAGCATTTCAGTTTTAATTCTTTTTGTCTACAAGTTGATGATTGGAAACTCTAAAAATAACAGAGGAAATTATCCGAGAAAATGCTTTTGAACACAAGAAAAAGAAACCCGGGTTAAATTTAATCCCGTGTTAAGCGCTAATCGGCCTTTGAACAACTGGGCCCAGTACCATAAGTATTATAATGTCTGTAACTGACCGTGCTGAAGTAAACTGAGATGTTTAGTAATTTTCTTATCGGACTACAATAATGATCGAAGACAAGTTTCCATAGAAATTGTGGAGTTGCCCTAGTGGGGGCAGTAAAGCGCGAAAATTTGGTTTTAACATCTGAGTTTATAATTATGAAAATTGGTCACCATGCGAGGCCTCTATCAAACAGACGTAGAATGGCCTACCGCTTCAGGCGCTTGACCTGCTTCGCAATTATTTTTAGTATCTTTTATCTGGTATCAACATATCAACAGTCAGCGACAAATTCAAATCAAAATCGCATTAACGGAACATGCCGCTACGTAGATGTCCAATTAGATTTCAGAAGTCTAAGGAAAGTATTTCTGATTGGTTACAAAGAGGAAAAACTTAAGTAACGAGTACGTTACACGTCTTATATATCTCTGTTATCGAACAAGACAAATTCAAATCAAAAATTGCGTCGAACGATCGAGGACGTATCCAGTGAGGTAAGATTTTTTCTTGATTTTTCAATTTTGTTTCTGCATATAAACTTTTACAAAGTCCTTCTCATCTAGGCAATAGACCGTTGAAAGGATAACACTGTATTCTGAAACTTGGCAACAAAATTAGTGCCATAGTACAGAATCAAAAAACTTTGCGTCCGTTCTCCTGCGTGCAGAATGTTCTGAATGTTGATAGATGCCTGGTCACAAACACTTCGGTTTATCAGATTGACAGATTATAATTTTGACTAAGTTGTTTCTCTATGGTAATAATGCTCCAAGATTAAAGACGAAAAGTGCTCTGTTAAAGAGTGACAGCCACTCAAGAGTTCGCTAGATGTCCGTTACATTTTGCTGCATTTGAAACTGACACCAATAGACGTGTGTTAAGATATTGATTTGTATTTCTACCTGTGCAAAATCCGTTGTTTCATTACAATTCTCGATACACCTTCCTCGCAAAAAGAACACCGGCGACATTGTATGTTCCTTTTATGTCAAAGAAGTTCCTGCATCTTTATTTTCGCAATTGCTCAGAACTGGCTACAAAACTTTGATAGAGGGTGACGACGAAGTCGTTTTCCTCGTCACCATAAGGCGAGGCGAGACTTATTCTTCTAGAAATGGCATAAGAAAAATAAAACATAAATATTAAAAAAGGAACATATCGACAGCTTTTTTCGTCGAGTTCAGTTCAGCTTTATGGCTCGCCGGTCCCTCAGTAAATATAAGTGGGTCTCTGTATTTGTTTTTATAGCGCTCTCAATCTTAATGTAATCAAAACTCACCCAATGTGACAAAATTTGCTTTACTAAAAACTGAAAAAAAAAAATGAATAAAATTAAAAAATCAACGAAATGCAAATGCATTCTAACTAACCCAACCACGTCCCCAGGGCTTGTCCTTTAGAATTTGACCCCTACCATTTGTATATTGTAAAAAAAACAAGGATTGTTTCTGTAGGCCAAGAAATGTCAAAAATGTGAGTTGTGTGTTTCTTGTTTCCTGTGTAGTTCCCGAGTCAATCATGGCCATTGTATGGGTTTTTATTGAACTTCGCTTTCTCTATGCGAAAAGACGGTACGTTTTCATTTAGAGCCACTTTGAGGTTTCAACAGTGATTTCGTTAGAGGCCCATTCCCAACCTTGATGCAACACGGTCCTTTGTTTTTGTTTTAAAATCGCACTTTTGTAAATGGCCCGCTCTGATTGGTCAAATCTTTTGCCAGGCTTCACCGCGCAAAAAGACAAAAATAGTCAGAGCTAGTCGGCTGTGGTCGCGTCGGCGTTGTGTTTTTTTCTTATCAAATGGTTGCACAGTTCACCTGCAAAGTCAGTAAATATAAAGTATTATTTCCGCTCATGGAAGTGGATGAGTCAATTGACATTTCAGGTTTACCTGAAAGAAATGCGTAAGGGGAATCGTGAGATGTCGAGGTAATGTGACAAAATATACAAGTGCATTCAGACAAGCTAAAAACATAAGCCACCGTGAAGATGCAAGGAACCGTTTTGATTTTTCAGATCTGTGCCGTGGCAGTAGCTTTTAATTTTTCCCGGAAATAGTGAAGGAAGATGATGGTAATAAACATGGTGAACAGGCGAAGCTCATTAATTGACAGCACTTGAGAGTGTATTCCCACTGGAGATACCAGACTACCAAAAGCGCTTCATATTTGCATACGAAAAGCCAAAACATAACTTGTTCTGGAAATTTGTTGAATATTTTAACTTAGTCTTGAATAAAAATTGTAACGATAATCGAATGTTATGAAAGCAAAGAAGGTTATTCAGCAGAAAATGTACCGTGAAAATTCATGAGGTGATGGTAAACAACGCTAAGAAGAATCAATTATTATTTTGGCGTCGCCTAAATAGAGTAATCGAGATCACTTGTTTTTATTCAAAGTTGCAGTTGGCACGCAATACGTGCGCAGGCAAACAAGCCAAATGAACAAGCCAAGCGATACGAGTGTCTGCAGCGTGATGTGTCACGACACAGCATTTACCCTCGTTACATAGGTCCCACAGATTTACTCGGTGAAACAAGGTTCACTGAGTAAAACAAACTATTAAATGCTTTAAATTTTTCTTTTGGAAAATAATTGTCCTCGCAGTATAAGGCGTGACTGTTTTTCTTCCAGACCATAGGCACCCGGTCATTGTCCTTTTTAATTGTACACACTATCCAATAATTGGAATCGACGGGTTTGGCCTATTGCCAAGAGTTCGACTATCTTTTTCCTCCCAGTTGTCGAGAGTCAAAGAAGATGTCAAGCAAAATTCCGTCATCGTGCATGAGATAAATAAGGACAACATTGAATGATACATAATTTCATTGCTGATTTTCAGAAAGGAGGTGATTTCTTAAAATCTTATTGCGTAAAATGATCTGGTAATCAAGTTGCATTCTTCCACGTTCGAACCGTAAAAGGGGCAGAGTCCAACATCTTTACGTGCAAACTGTGTGCGTGACAGTTATTTTTAAAAACCCTATACACGAACCACGAAAGCGGCAAATTCCAAAGCTTTCACGTGCAAACTTTGTGTAGTGACAATACAACTCACAAAAAGGGCCTGATCACATGAGACGGGCTGGCAGTTTGTCGGGCTGGCTAGCTCTGCCAAAGTGACTTTTATCTCGGTATTATAATGAAAGGGCCAGCCCGGAGCCGCCATTTTCATATAGAGAGATTGGAAGCAATGCGCATGAGCAGTGTATTACCCGCTGTCATGTTTCTTGCCTAGTTCATTCGCCAGGCTGCCCGCCAAGGTCTCTGCAAAGCGAGCCAGCCCTGCTCATGTAATCATGCCCCTAAGTTCTATAGCCATATTTTACGCCCTCCCCCTTGACCTCACTGATTTTTCAAAGCTCCCCGAACACACACACAAAATTTCAGCCTCCACTCCACATCTTCATACCCCCTTCTCTATATTAAACAGACTTTCCCTTATCCACGGCCTCTCCATACAAATGTTACCAAAAATAACCGAAAAACAATTCTTAACAGAAAGCCTAACAACGTTTAAAGTAAGTACAAGTATATTTTCGACTACTGATAATATCTGTCACAACCACCACTTCATTTCAACAGACTAGCTACAGACCGTAACTACCCTATCCCTTCATAACCAAATTAGCACTCCCACAACTACATCACTGCAACGCCTAAAATCATTTTTACCTTCCAAAAAAATTATCTTTTTGTTACTTCATATTAATTCTACGAGAAACCAGTTTCACTGATTAACAAACTAAAGCAGTTACCTGACCAATCCACATCCAATATAACTCCACGTCTTCCACTTCGCGCATCTCAGCCAACCCCTAAAATATACAACGCTACAGCACTACTCACGCATCCATAATACACACAAAAAACCTTGTATATACGCTTCCACAGCGTCTTGTTTATAAAGGTTACATTTTTTGACAGGTTCGTCGCAAACGGCTCGGGTGAAGTAGACGGCAGACAATTGTTCTGAACGGATAGCTCGAGCCGTTCGAACGGATGACAATTTCTTCCAACGGATAGTCCGAGCCGTTCGAATGGATGACAATTTTTCTCGAACGGATAGCCTGAGTTGTTCGAAAGGATGACATTTCTTTTTCGAAAAGATAACCAGAGCCGTTCGAACGGATGACAATATTTTTCGAACCGACAGCCTGAGCCGTTCGAACGGATACCACTATCAATAATTTCGTTTAACACGAAATTCGCGGGATTTTGTTCGCGGCGCGCATTTCATCAAGGTTGGCAGAGGCCATTAAGCAAAACATCAGTGATCGATTTTTGTGAGATTTGTAACAAGCTTGTGTCGACCTAGTAATTTTCGAACTCCGGTCATTTCCACTTTCAAGTGTATCAATTATTCTGTTACTTTTCCTTCCTTCTTTCTTCTTCGTTAAGGACCAAATAGCTTCTTTTATATCAAAGCAAATTGAAGGAATTTTCCCCTGTGTATTTCATTCTTTGCGTGGCCGCAATCGAGTTTCATCAAAAGATTCGTTCAGAATATTGCTTGCAGTTAACAGTTCTTCCGCTTAACAGGAATCACGACGTAAGAGTAAAACAATTCTTTTCTCTCTAGACCTTTGCAAACGATATTTCTTTGTTTGCTTGTTCAAAATCGTGTTTCACCATCTGCTTGAATCAAAGCAAAGGGATAATGAGGCACTGGACAGCATTAGCGGCTAGTTGATTCAGACGTCTTTCTCGGGTGTTTGCGACTCGAGGAGACGGCTGAAATTCAGGCTATTTTAAGTTGTAGCCTGCGTGGCAGGCGTTCGACAGGAAAGGGAAAGGGGATTTCGGGCGCGAAAGAAGCACGTGGGGCGCGCGAGGAAGGAGGGAGGGAGGGTTCCTCTCCTCCATTCCCCCTCCCAAATTCCCTTCCCCTTCCCTTTCGAACGCCTTCTTGTGCACGCTATTTAAAAGTTGTTGGAACGTTTATTAGTGTATAAAATCTATCGCACTTTTCACAGTGAATGCAGTGCACACTACAGTGCACTGCATACTTGAACACATGCCTCATAGTTTGTGTAGATTAAAGAATTATAGTCGTTAGTGGCGAAAAAGATGAAATCAGTTTTTTGCTGTCCTTGGTCTATCTTCAAAGAAGACAAAAAGCAACTTAGAGTAAAATGTATAAATGTAAAGGCTATTTAAATTCGGTAATATTACATAATGATTGATGCTGTGGAATTTTTTATCCATTCAGTATCTTTTGTAGAAAATTTTTTAACTTCATTACTTTTAGTTTAATTTCATTTTATTTAGTCAGGCGTCTTGCGTGCTGGCAACCCCGTTGCAGGACTATAAATTTTTGAATAAAGGTTCAATAAAGGAGGTTAAAGATAAAAAAAAGCCCTAATTTGCACAAGAAAGCAATACCCCAAAGGATTCCGGTGGTAGTACTAAAATGACGCCATCGTGCAAGTGGCCTATTTACACATAACTGTTTGCCAGGGGCCCGATAAGAAAACACGCTTACGGCGAAGGCACTGGATTGCCCTATTTTTTTTTTAGATCTTTTCTTTAGAAAGAAATATTGACCTAAGAAATCGAAAGCTGTAAATTGGTTGTTACCGAAAAAAGTATAGTAAAATTAAAGAGCTACCGTGGCATTAAATTTAGGGGCTGACCTATAACTTGGCAAAGGTTTGTATTGGGTCGTGTAGTTTGGAAGGATCTTTTCCCAAACCTATGTATTGCAGTGATCGAATATGATGCATAATGAATTCTTTTTTTGCTCTAAACACAAGAGCAAGTCAGGTGTGTTTGCCGGATATTTTTTTCTTAATCACCCAGCCCCGCCCTTAAGGTAAATGGAAGGCTTCTAAAGTTAAGCCATGAAGATTTCTTTTTAATAGCTTAGAGTTATTAATTGCTTTTTTAGAAGTATAAAAACGGAGGCTTAGCTTTGAGCCCTGAACTCCAAGTGAAAAATATACGAATAGATCGTTAGGACTATTGATAAATGTTAGGAGGTTAGTCAAAACAGAGGAAAAAATATTTGCTGAACATTCGTGCTGTTTATTACTCTATTACTTTCTTAATCACCCAGCCTCTCCCCTAAGGTAAATGGAAGGCTCCTAAAGTTAGGCCATGAAGATGTCTTTTGAAGTGGCTTAGAGTTAGAAAAAGTATTAGAAAAAGTATTACTTTAATGTTTATCAGTTTCTCGAGGAATAAATTCACGCTTTTGTAGCAAAACTCGATAACAGATGTTTCTGTTGGTTTCCGTCCGCCATGTTGGAGCTCATCCAGGTGAGCACCAGCATGGCGTCTCCATACAAATCTCTATAAATTTGGGTAAAATATTTCTTCGGATTTCTCGTATGCGAAATATTCATCTGACCTGAATCTTGGCGAGGGTCTTTGTATATGTACCTCCTTTCATTTCCCAGATTCTGGATTTTATCTACTGGAAGGTTTTGATTTTTACTTTGATCTATTTTGAATGGCGTGACACTGAAAACCAGCAATATGTGTGAACAGAAGCCCTATCCGGTATGGTTTTCGCGCCGGCGCAAAAACTACCCGGCACAGTGCGAACAAAGCCTAAGTATGAGATCAGGTGCGTAACTGACTTTTCAACCGTGGATTTTCGTTTATACCCGGCCACATTGTTTTTTTAATCCTCGTTTTTTGTATAAATTTTGTAATAAGTATGTGGAAATAAAGAAAACTTGATTTGAAAGTTTGAGTTAGGTGGGATTCCTTGATCATCTAGGATTTTCCTGCATCACATTTCTCAATTGAATTGCAGTAGTACATGTGACATTTCTTCTGCGGAAAGGCCCCTTTTTTTATCAGCTTAACAGGGATTTTTATCTCTTTTAGATTCCAAAGCAGAGATGAGTGGCGAAAGAGTTTGTGATGATTTGTTGAAAAAGCCTTGGGAAAAGTATACATCCTCTGTACCAAATGTACCTGAGAAGTCAGGCATTTATGCCATCGGTGAAAAAAGTTGTAAAGACAAAGAAACTAAGATCTTGTACGTGGGGCAGTCAAACAATATGAAAAGAAGGTTAAAGGAGCACAAAAGTCCTACACCTCAACAGGATATCGACAAGAGAGTAGCTGGAAAATTTAAACAACACAGAGAATCCGACCTCGTGGTCAAGTGCGTTGAAACAAAAAGGCAAAAAACAGTAGAGGGGCCATGCATTGAAAGTTTGACAAAGAAGAAAGGATATTTTCCTGTGCTGAACAAGCGCGCAGGAGACGGTTCAATTTCTAATTCAGCAAGCCCGATGAAAAGCAATCCACAAAAATGTGGACCTAAACCTGGTGGAGTTTCTGCTATTAGGACCTTCTCAGGCCCTAAAGTGCAAGCCTTTGGAAGATCCTTTTCTGTCAGATCCATCACAAGCCCTAAGATAATGCGACCGTCTGGAGGAACGTCTTATGTGCGACCGTCTGGCAGTGCCTCTTGGTTCAGTCCTAAAGCACGTCCAGCAACCGCACGAGCTTCTTCCGGGGCATCCCGTCGGCGAAAGTAGTACTACGTGACATAGCCGTGTCCGTGCTCACCGTAAACATTTTAATTGTCTACAGCGTTGAGTTTTCAGTGCAAAAAAGCTGGAGAAATTTAATTAGACGATGTCAACAATATACCCATAGGCTGTATCAAACTTGTAAGAGTTTCACTGCAACGGAAATTATGTTTTTTTAATCGCTCTGCCTCTTAAGTTTTAGAAATAGTAACTTTTTTTTGGAATTATAGTAAGTTGTTGCCTCAAAACGGACACTTTTAATTATTTTAACAAATAGAATTATATATAGTGTCAAGGGTTTAATGTCTGATTTAACGAACAATATACTTACGGTGGTAATTATTTGTTTAGCATAACGTTCAGTTTCATCTAATAAAGCTTCAGAATTCTTATTGTATTTTTTTTTGTAGACGTTTGTTGTATAGATTATGAGGTGTGAGGTTTTGTTTAAAAGACATTAGTTAGAATATGTTCCCGTGGGGCTTACATGTCCCAGACTAAGGCCTCGATTTTTTCCCCTGGAAATTGAAAACTACTTTGGCACAAAAGTTAGTATGTGTAATCAAATGGTATACTCGTGAAATTAGGGAATAATTTCACGCGCGTTTTGTCCATACCCGTATAATTTCCTGAGCCTAAAGGCTCGGGAAATTATTAGGATTTGGACAAAACGCAAGTGAAATTATTCCCTAATTTCACGAGTATACCAGTTGATTACCTATTAATATCATGGGTGACGAATTACGTTAGCAATATTGGATTTTTGACAGGCTTATCCTAGATCGTATCGATCGAGAATTCCTCTCTCTCGAACGTTTAGAGCTTAAGTTTGGCTTAAGTTCAGAGTTTTTCGACAAAATACCTCTTAGATTCCTTCTTGATGTGCTCTTTCGTGTGTTCAGGTTTTCTAAAGCGTCTTTTTATGCCCTGACATCTTCATTCATGATATTTTAAAACTTTGTCGCCATCTTGACACTGAGACGTACGGAAAGTTGCCATGGCAATTTTGTAATTTCACATGTGAAATTACAAATTATCGCTGAATTTCGCGCCAAAAGTAAGGAGTAATTCGTCACCTATGATATTATAAAAGCAATAATGCCAGTGATCGCAACGTAGAAATAGGACACCGCCACCATAACAAATGGGTAAACAGACTGTCTCGCAAAAACCCTCTGAAACTCCTTGTGAAAGACGTCTTAAGTAAGCTTTACCTGGAAAACACTCACTACCACCAGTAAGGTCTATAGACCTCTTTCTTAATGGTGGCCTAATAATATATTCTTATATATTCCTATGTATGTATGATCATTAGCCTTTCTGACCTCGTTTGAAAGTAAGAATTCTTTTGTACTTTGCACATGCTAACGAGGTAAGAAAGGCTAATTATCATATATATATCAACGAACATATTAATAGGCCGTGATCATGAAAGAGGTCTATAACACAAAAAATTGACCTGACAAACGGCGTACGTCGACCTATCCATCTACTTCGTTTTGGGACGGAAATCCAATTTCCTTTAAACTTTGCCCACGAATATATCTTGGTTCAAAAGTAATTGAAACTGCATTAGTTTTTGGAAATACTTCAAAATGTAATTTTTCGGGAGGACATCGCCTAAGTGTCCGGCGGCCATTTTTTTGCAGTGACGAAGAGTAAAAATGGCCCATTCTGCCGAGTTTACCACTTCAAAGTTCAGTTCACTTTCAACGATTTTTTTTCACTTCCCGGATTAAATTGGCCCTTAAAAGATGTAAAGCACTTAATTTTGGTCCCTCAAGATTCAAGACGTTTTATAATTATATTTTCCTATGAACACCTATTCGATATGTGAGTCTCCATTTTAGAGATCAGCAAGGGGCAGCGTCGCCCTGCTACAAAAATCGCACCGAAATCACCGTTCTTTATATGTGTGAACAGAAGCCCTACCGGTATCGCTTTCGCGCCGGCGCAAAAGCTATCCGGTATATTATGAACTCCTATTCGATATACGACTCTCCATTTTAGAGATCAGCACGGCGCAGCTTCGCCGTGTTGCAGAAATTGAGCTGAAATCACCGTTCTTATATGCGAACAGAAGCCCTATCCGGTATGGTTTTCATCTTGAATAAATACGTTATTTTATCTTATATGTTAATATGAGAATTGCTCTTTGAATTAATGCCAAGCTATGGACGTCGAGCTAATAGGAGGGGAGGGGGGGAGGTGACTTTAGTCTTAATGAAGTTCGTTATCTGAAATTGCAATTATTATTTGAAGGCCTGTGACAAAATCTTCCTTCTAAAGTTTGGCTGTCAGAAACCATGTTTTAAAGAGCAATGTAATGCGGTGCCCTCTGGTTGACCAGCCACTGATGAGCTGTGTGACAGTGTTTGTCGTTTTATGGAGGTAAATTACGATAAATCTAATTTGGAAGTCCGAAGGCGGCCTCGTCCGCATCTGTTTCAAGCTGAAACATGAAAAAAATATATATATGAACACCAAGCGGTTAGAGTTCAGCCTAGGCCACAACATAACTGTTAAAACTGAAAAGGGCTCAAACGTAAACCTACATACCAGTTGTACCAATCGTTAAGTGTCAACGAGGGAAAAACAACCCGATTTCAGAAAATGTGTAAGGTCTTTGCACAATCTTTACAGTATAAGTCGCACATGTGAAGAAATTCGTCTACTTAAACTCGATTTAAGTCACAAATGTGGCACGCTGGCCGATGAGCACGTGGTTGACTTTATGAATTCAATTTTTTAAGCAAGGACCAGCTTACAAAAAAGAAGGACCGGACCTAATAAAGGAT
This sequence comes from Porites divaricata, assembly GCA_038088405.1. Classification (NCBI taxonomy): domain Eukaryota; kingdom Metazoa; phylum Cnidaria; class Anthozoa; order Scleractinia; family Poritidae; genus Porites; species Porites divaricata. Next base: position 11,130,594 of record JBBMOI010000010.1, on the reverse strand, counting down.
CTAATCAGCAATAAGTGAAAATATAAGTCAAAAAAGCAACGCTGATTTTACAGTCGGGAATATATTATCTTTTAACCAATATGTCGGAAGGCACGGCCTTCCTTCTTCAGGGTCTTGCATATAAGACATTATAAGATATTATATGTAAGACCCTGAAGAAGGAGGGCCGTGCCTTCCGAAATATTGGTTAAAAGATAATATATTCCCGACTGTAAAATCAGCCTTGCTTTTTTTACTTATATTTTGACTTTATGAGCTCATTAGCTTGTTAAACCACAGGGCACCCACATGATGTGCGTGCGTGTAACCGATTGTTATTTTATAGTAAATGTACTGGATTTACCGTTTGCTTCATCTATGACGATATATCGCTAAGTGAAAATTCTGTCATTCGACGAAAGACAGAAAACCTTCTAAGGTGACAAATAGGCGTTTCCGGTTCGCATGACTAGTTTCCAGACATATCGTAATGACTATTTATAGAGTCTGTTCAAGGATGGATTGACAGTAACATGTTGGGTCGGCCCGGAGTAACTCCCAAGTTTATTACAGGGGAAGTGCACGGGGGATTCCTCAGTGTTTTTAATTATTTTCTACTATTTGTTATTCTAGGTTTCATGAAACTGCCCATAAAACTGGATCCCGTCACTGGAAATGTTTCGCGAAACATTCCAGAGACGTGGAGCGATTAATCAAACTTCTTAGCCAGCGAACTTCGCTAGCTAAGAAACAAAGTGCAGTTTGTTACAACCCGCGAGACAGGACGGGCCTCTGAGCTGAGAGGACAAAAGGAAATTAAACAAAAATATGTGTAATAATCTTTTTAACCTCCGTTCGGACGGACATCTCGCAAATGCGTTCACGAAGTGTTGGTCCCCGCCTTTTTAATTTATTCCTTTTAGATGACCCTTAATGAGACGGACATCTTTCTAAGACGGACTTATAACAGCTGAATGTACGTGACCGTACGTGACTGAATGTACGTGACCGCAATACGTGACCTACGTTACACTCGCCCCCACAATGCGTGACATATTTGCGCAACTTGACAAAAGCGTGCGATTTCTCAGTTCAGAGCGTGTTACCTGTCTCTTGGCCTTTGGTCAAATGGGAAATAATTACGCAAGTGTGCTGGTTATAAAACCAGAATCTTCTTTACATTTGACAGAAAACAAACAGCAAGAGATCGAAAGAGATGGATTTTCTAAAACTTGTGTTTCTACTACTGGCTTTGTCAGCTCTATCGACTGCGGCTCCTCAAGGCCAGCAGTGCCTATCATGTACCAAAGATAAATCAATTGGAACGGATGAATGCAAAGACAACCCGAGGATTCGATACTGCAGTGAGAAATGCTCATGTTTTGTCATGTTGGGAAGAGGCGATACAGCTATTTTTGTATGACCTTGAAAAATGGTTTCGGTAAGTGTTCGTCATCTGTTTCATAAGCCAATGGATGAAAAGATCAAAACATGGACTCTTCGTTTTCCCTCCAAAGAAAACCCTAGTATGGAGAAGGCATTGTTCGATTGGCCAATCGTGTTGCAGTATGACGTCAAAGCGAAGGATCCATTGATTTCTAGAAAGTTCTCGGGCATGAAGTTTTTTTACGCGAACGTTCGCTTAACCAACCAAAAGCCACCCGCGTTTGTATCTGTTCGATATAACTAATCAAATCGCTCTATTTCCGTTCGTTTGTTGTTTCTGTATTGTTCGCGTGTTTTCATTTCAAGGTCATACGAAAATCGCCCTAAAGCCAACTACGACAAACCTTACATTGTGAGAGCGTGCTCCACCGATGGATATATGAGGAAGTTTGGCTGTTCAAACAGATGCTACAACAGAAAACACACCGTTGGATCAGACGAGTACTGGGTGTGTACGTTCTGTTGTACTGGAGACAAGTGCAACAAAGCAGCCCTTCCGGACATCGACGCGGGATGGCAGCTGAACGGAGGGCTTTTCACGACTTTAGTAGCAGCTGCCTTCTCATTGATTCTGGCTGGGAAGCTGTAAAACGAGCAGCGATGAGAACTGGGGAAGTTCTTTCATTCATAGAGGAAAGAAGACTATGCAATGTTTCTGGATAAACACTAAAATTAATCGTCGAAACAGACATGAGTTGGGATAATGCACATTTTGTAGTATTATGTCTTTTGAACAATTTCTTTGTAAAAAGCAGCAGCGACAATATGGTGGTGCCACAACTTCCAAAGCCAGAGCGATATTTTATTTATTTTTTTATGTGCAAAGGGTGAAATTTTATTTTAAGTGACAGAGAGGTTTACGATCGCGTGACTTTTTTAAAGACGATCAACGTACACTGTTCGATTGTGGATTCTAGCTTACGGTTTACGAAAGGTGAAATCATTTGCAAACGTGTATTACCGTCGCAATTGTTCGTTGGATTTTTTTGGTTTACGACCTCTAAAACAATGAAAAAGTCCAGCGAGCAAATCAGTGCGCCAGCAAAACGCGTAAATGCTGCAGGTGAATTCACTCGTTGTTCAAGAGAAAAAGCAATATTAACATTTTTGTACAAATATTGATTCGAAAATTCTTTTTAAACGGAAGAACAGTCAAACTTTTGTGACTGTTATTCGCGCGATCGCTGTATGATTTGGAATCCTCTCTTAGCAAAAGAGTTTTAAAAACTCCTTCGAAGAGAACGTTGTTCCTTGTTTAAAAGTTAAAATTATTCTCATTTTATTGTCTTTTTGGCGCGTTTTTGTCCAGAATATATTATGGAACTTGAATGCTTTATCAGGCACCAGGAACTGTGTAAAAATGAAATTAGCATAAAGGATTAGAAAAATTATTTGGATAAATCGGTGTTCGAAAGGGAAGGGCAAGGGAATAAGTGCGCGAGACCACGCGCTCTCGCGCGCCTAAAATCCCCCTTTCCCTTCCCCTTTTAACGACAGGCCACTCGGGCTGTTACACGTGCGAACTGCACGCCATTTGAGGGCAGAGCCGCAGTTGCAATGCATAAACTGATGTCAAACGCAAGACTGCCGTGATGAAGAGGAAGAACTTCAGGAATTAGAAAGACAAGGACGAATACGAGTAACAGATTTTCACACCACTAAGTAGTGCGCACGCGTGAACTAGCGTCATTAGGGACTTTAAGATCCAACGACGCGACGGCCACGCGAACGTCGCTCAAAAAGTGTTAGCGTTCTTTCAGTCTTTATAGCGATCATTCGTACCCAATTACTTTGTCAAATGTAGGCGAACCCTCCTGAAGTTGAATTTCAAGGGACCATATCCAAGCTCAGAAAGAGAAATAAAATTTCGTCTTTGCTTGTTTACGTCCTCCATAAACACGAAACAAGCCATTTTCACGTGGTAGTCGTGCAAAAACGGGAAAGAAATGTAAAAAAAAGTGTGATGCACGTGCAAAGCTGTTGTTTTGCTTATAAAACCTACTGCTTTTTTGACGTTCTCGTCGCCGTCCGCGTCATTGGATCTTAAAGTCCCTAATATTTTGGCGGGGAAACGTGATAGCCGTCGTCATTCTACTACGAGTTTTAGCGAGAAAGTTATCTCAAGATAACATTGCTAACTTTTCGAGTAAATCAAAAGTACAATGAAGCTTTCCGGGACGTCTATTTTTTGAGAATACGCGCAAAAACTTTCAGTCAAATCTCGCTCTCCTGGTCGTTCGCGCCCTCGCATCTAAAGGTCTCTATTGGCTCTTACGTACGTCAGACGTTAGGATTTATGCCCTTTTCCTGGCGGTTTAAAGGAAGGTACACAGTTTACTCTACCTGAGAAGAATATCATAATAATAAGGAGAATTTAAAAATTCTTAATTTCAACATGCTTTAATTCTTCATAAGTTCTCTGAGACATGACGTGGCATAACACGATGGTTCTAGGAAAAACGAAATTCTAACATCATTACAGCAGTTACCAGAAACGGAAAGCCTTTCGTTTTAAGTTCTGTCCTGCTTGAAAGACGATGATCTAAAACTTCTACGTCTCCCTTTCTACAATAATCTTCTGTAATGAGCCTCGGTCTTTTTACGTCTTCGCCATCAAAATTCGAGAATGTTGGTGATGTACACTTGTGAACAGGCGCTCGCTTCCGCGCTGTTTTCTTTTATAATTGTCCAAGACAAGTCTCTTGGGAACGCTACAAGTTTTCTGTAGGCACCAGGCAAGTTCATGCCCAGGCTCCGCAGTCTGTAAGATAAGAATGCAATAAAAATAACTGTATTTTCTGTCTTGAGCATATGCTAAAATTTAAAAGTTCTACTCAGATTATTGCCTCCAGCCATCAGCCACCTATCAATCCCATCTTGGGGAGCGCAAGCATTTAAGTAACAAAATTAATATTAGACTGACTGAGCTAACCGCCAGCTGGTTAGCTCAGTTGAGAGAGCGGCGCCGTCCCCCTGAGTTCACTGAGATCTTAATGTTCGAATTGTGGAGGAAAGCGACGGCTACCTCTGTTCCAGGATTGCTCTGCCATTCCGGTCGCCGTCGCCCCGAAAACGTCTCTATCTTAAGTTCCCTAGCTTCAGACTTACGCGGCCGTTTTTCGGTAAATGGAACTGATCTGTACAGTGGCGAATTTTGAATTACCATCTGCCGAAACCGTGAACCGACGGTTTGTCCATGTATATAGTAAACAACCCCTGTCTCAGTTCAGATGGTCGTATTATTGGAAGATGACGTTAAAGCTGTTGGCCTTATGTCCTTCATCATGTCTTATCAATTAGAAGAGTAGAGCACATAACCTCAATACTGTCGTCGATCTCTCATAGGGGTAAAAGGACTCTAACGCGCCTACAATGACCATGTTAAAAATTGGCAAATCTAAGTAAATAAACGAAAACCAACAAAATTGACTTAAAACACAACGACAAAGATCATTTAGATCGAGACTCGCGGCTTAACTGACACACGAACAAAGAAATCAATAAGTTATCCGAATTAATCAGTCAAGTCAAGAACCACAGTTTAATAACACCAGGTGATAATACACAAAGCATTTCAGAACAGGTTTTCAAATCGTCAGCCACTGTAATCAATAAATAGGACTACAACTCACCCATATTTCACCTATTTATATAAAATATACACAGCTCGTAATACAATCAATATGGCCTTTCAGTTAGGCGAGGAAACTAACCTGAAATTTTTTATGGCTAATCCATCTGATTCCAGCCTTTTCTTGTAACTTAAATCAACAAGGAAACAGTTAGTCCTTATGATAGCCACCAGCAAATGTCTTCATGGTAACAACTTCAATAAAACACACATGACAAAGGCCTTATTATCAAGGATACAAATGCAAAAATAAAAATAATAATAATAAAAAAAAATAGATGAATAAAAATATAAATAAATGAATAAAAAATTCGAAATGAACAATGTCCAAAAACTCGTACGTTACCTGCAAACAAACACCGCAACTCATGTTTCCTTTAAATTTTCGCAATGATTTATTTTCCGCTGTGGTAATTACTGCAACACGCTACGCGAATTGAAACTTTAAACTCGCAAATCTCATTGACACATGAAAAAATGCAGCTTTGACAATCAAGTAAACTTACGTTTCACCCACGTCATTTGCAGGATACTGAACATTATATCCTGGTAGAGGAAGAACAATGTCTCTTAGGCGGTATATTTCTTGTTCGTGATTGGCTATGCATTTCACGTGATCCCGAGTCAAAGCACCATTGTCATCTGTCAAAGTACAATCATGGCTGCTGTCAGCGGTTTGCCTATCTAGTCCATGCGCAGTTGCTGCCCTATCTACGACTAAATCTCCTTCGACCACCGCTGACCGTCCATACTGTTGTATTCTGTAGGAGGCCATGTAATTCCAGATAAGACTGCAGTAGCTATGAATGTACAATAATCGCATAGAATATGGAATGTTCAACAACGCATTCCGACAGCCGTCCTAGTGAAAAGAACAAAAGATCCCTCGTTATGTTCCTTGAGTTTTAAAACAAACGAAACTAGGTATAAAGGTACAAAAGTAAAACGAAACGAAATTCCTAACAGCAGCGGCTAAGCACGCGGGGCTACTTAACAAAGTTTTATACGGAGAGGCTTCTTCCCGAGATCCAATCCCTTACCCTTATATACCATTTTCACAAACAAGGTACACCTTTCGATTTTCATTAAGGAGAAATACTGAGTTAAATGACACAAAATCGTGTTTCCTCTTCCATACACACCATGTCAGTGCCATGTCTGTGCAGAGCTTTGAGGACTAGCGTTTCGCGGACTTTGTAACCGGGCATTTTACCCAGAGTACCTTGCACGTCACCCGTCTCATAATAATATCTGCGACGAAAAACAAAAGTGAATGAATGAACAAATATGGGAAAGTGAAGAAAAAGGAAGAATGAGAGTTAGAGAAGAATATGGAAAGAAGAGACCAATATATAGTACGAGTTGCAGCCGGCCCAGGCATAGTTAGACTCAGACGGCCAGTTTTTTAAATGGAGTTCAGCCCGTGCTTAACAACTGTGTTCTAAGGCTTTTTCAGTTGGCCTAACGCTTTTATCTTTACACCATTCATCGTGAAAAGTTTCATGAAAGCAGAAGGAGTAGACTGGAAAAGCACTTATTTCATTCTTAAAATAAGCCACTAAGGAAGATATCTGGAGGTCCAAAGATTTGGTAAACCGTAGTCTAAATTAGACTTCGTTTAAATAACCGATCCAGAGTGTCTGCGACGCAGCGTAACCAATAACAAACACTGCAGAATACCCCGTCACACCAATTTTTTTTTTTTCAGATTTAGTCTTGATTATTCATCGCCAGTTCAAAGGATAGCTTTTAGTTCTAATTGCCCCGCATACAGGATTCAAAGAGTTCCAGCTCCAGTTCGTCAATCCTATTCTGCTTCCAGTAACGCATTCGAAAATAACAAAAAAGGAGGGTAATCTGACGCATGTTGTGAAAAAGTTCTGTCCGAAACACTGAAAAATTTAGAGCCCAACAAAGGAAAGAATTACCTTTTAGCAATATTAACAGGATGGTCCGGACTATGATCCGATGGAGTCAAAAGCAACTTGACCGCCTTGATCTGCATGATGACAAAATATATGATTTACTCATTAGGTTTGGTCGGCACATAAGGCAATGACATCCATAATAGAGGCGTGCCATAAAGAAAGAACTTGGATAAAATGTCCGTCACTGGGCATTATTGCCACACCAGATTATAACGCTGCTTTCAAGAGAGGAAAAGTTACCATTGGCTGCTTTCCATCGAGCAAAAAAATCCGGAAAGTTTGGTCAAAAAGTAGGGAACGGTTTGGTCCAGGTGAAATTGCGGAAACATGACATGGTATCTTTGACTTGTCGATTCGATCTAAACGAACCTTTAGCGCTCTTTTACAAATATGTACTTATTTCTTCTTCCGGTTCTTGTCCTACGGTGACGTCTCCACGCTCCCCCACCCCTCCCCGCCCTTAATAGATTTTTTAAGGGGTGTACCCAGACTAGCCTTTTTGCAAGAGGGGTTGAAAAAGCCTGAAAAGGGAGGGCCCCGTAATGCCGCAGGTATCTTGCAGGCTCATTTATTAGTGGTTAAAAAATGGACTCTTGTTAAATAGTCGTATAACTGGCCAAAACAGCATTTTAATTCATATTTGACATGTACAGTTCAATAGAGACCTTTAGATTCAGAGAGGAGGACGACTACGAGTTCGAGATTTTCTCAAAACCGAGTAGTGCTCTCGCCTGAACCAGCGTCATTTTGGTGGGAAAAACTGGTAGCCGTCGTCATTCTACTACGAGTTTTAGCGAGAATGTCCTAGTGGCGGGAACAAGTTATCAAATGCAAGAAGAGATTTTCTCAACACCGAGTATTGCTCACGCCTGAACCAGCGTCATTTGGCGGGAAAAAGTGGTAGCCGTCGTCATTCTACTACGAGTTTTAGCGAGACTGTCGTAGTGGCGGGAACAAGTTATCAAATGTAAGAAGTTTTATCATTTTGCTATCGGGTGAGGACTTAACCTCCTTCAGTATAGATAGCCGAACGAACTCTGTTGGGGAAAAAAAAAAAGTAAAATGAAGCTTTCCGGGGTGCCTTTTTTTTGGAACACGAGCAAAACCTTTAAGTTAAATCTGGCAAAAGTACTCGTTCTCGTCCTCAAATCTAAAGGTCTCTAAAATTGCCACTTATACAACAAGGGAAAGGAGGATTCTGGACGCTCCTAAAGCCCTTTCGTGGGTACGCCCCTGTCTATTTTCCCAATCGAACGCACCCTAAGTGACAAAAGGCTGCGGCCGCACTAGGGGACTTAACCGAGTTATTTCCAATTAACTAATTAAAGTTAACTGGTTTAAAATATCAGCGAGTGCGGCCGGGTTGTCTTTAGTCTTAACCGAGTTTTAACCGGGTTATGCAAATTAAGCAAGAACAATAGATTTTCTTACCAGGTTAGGTTTTTTTTAAACCACCTCGCGAGGTAGTTTAACGGAGGTTAACGTTATCAGTCAGTCAATCATCTCCGTCTACGCGTGAGAATGTTCCAAATTTTGGCTTTATCATACACGCAAGCACAACCGTTAAGAAAATTACTTCTTTTGACCCAAGTTCAGCTTTTCTTTCTAATAAACACAATTGAGTTAAAACTTTTAAGAAGTCAACCTCTTTTTATCAGTGATACGGGGTCAAATTTTGTTAGTCACTGTTATGAGTGACCCAAGTGAGTGAAAAAACAAAACCGCGCAACATTGAATAACTTTGTGAAAGTCTAAATTGAGTCTGGCCGCTGATAAAAATTAACCCGGTTAACCTCTTTTAACCTGGTTACGTTCCGAAGACTTTTTTACCGGGTTTTTAAAAAACTAACCCGGTAACTTGCCAAGTGCGGCCGCAGCCATACTGATTAGGGTTAAGCAATGAAAATAGTGATTAGGGCTAAGCACTGACCACACTGATCAGGGTTAAGCACTGACTCGAAACGGTTAGCTTCTATTTAGGGTTACGGTTGTTGCTATATGAATCAAAATCAAACTCGTTCTAGTAGCGAGTATTCCGTGGTAGAGTGGTTAGGCTACGAATAATAGATTCTTCGCCCCGGGATCGGTTCTCAATCGTACCGCATCGAATTATTTGTCGTTTAAGAGTTTGCCACTGAATTTTTTTCCTTAAAAATTAAACGGTGGTTGAAGAGACTTACACTTCCATGGAAATTTAATGACCAGAAATTTCATATAAATTTTAAGAAAAGACTTGATCCCGTATGAATAGCAAATACACTTCGGTGTACGGGTCCCGTACGAATAGCCACTTTTATTTTGACAGAGGAAGATTGAGGAGAGTAGAAATAGTCACCCTTAGGGTAGGTGTGAAGGCGAAAGAAGGAAAGAGGGGAGGGGGTGGTTGACTCGCCTGATTTCCTCCTCTCTTCGGGAGTTTCAACACGGCGCTGCGCGGCGAGCACCATTCGCGCGCCCGAAGAAAACGCCTACACTGCAGGCTCGGCAATGCTGCTGTAGGATACCGTTACGCCCCTCGATCGGCTTGTGTTTCAGTTAACCGTCTCTTGACTAAGAAAAAACAAGTCGTTTCTAAGGAAAAAGTCGTTCCTTAGAATGTCATGTACTGCATTTTGTCATCGAAGCGAAACGATATAGAAATCCGCCCTCTCTTGAGAAAATACAAATTTTTTCCAACATCGTGATTAGTCAGCAAATATTATTTATAGATCATTTGCTATCGCACGGAAATATCCCTTTGTTATTGAAATATATTTTACGCCTTTTTAGAGGACGGGAAAACACCTTTGCCTCTCTATCCAATCAAATTTTAGAAGCCTAGCTATGACTGGTCAGAAATCGAAAAAAGCGACTACGTCATGAAGCCTATAAATTCTCACTCCCTACGGCGCGCAAATTCAAATTCAGTGCAACATTGCATTTTAAGATTGATGGTTTATCGATCCTTTCTTTACAAAATTTAAACTTTTTGCTGTTCTCTCCTCGGAAGGCCAACAAAACCAAGCGGAAGGACGAATCAAGCGAGCAAAATTGTAAGGTATTAGTAAGAGCTCAGTTAAGTTCTGGCAAACATGCGATGTTAATTGGGAAGCAAGCGCAGCAAAAAATTGCCGCGGAAATTTTAACGGATTTATATAAATTTTGAAGCTTTGTGAATCCGCGTGAACTTTCTCTCCTAACAGTAAGATCTTTGTCGGTTAGTACCTCACCGATTTGTAATCAATTGACGAGTTTCTATCCTGACCGTGTTGTTTTATTGGTTTTTCTTTCTAGATCTTTGCCGTAGATCTTTGCTGGTCGCATTTACTGAAGAGTGGACTCGATAGTTTTCATTACAGTTGTTAAGGTAACACTGATTGTTTTTTGCCGATTCATTTTATCCCCAGAAAGTAAAACGGAAAATTTTGATGATCGTATTATGCTGCACTGTTGTGTTAGACCTATGCGGAAATCTCTGAAAGTGACTAAACTGGCACAATCATGCGTGGCGCGAGCAAATCAAGACAGAAGTCTACATTAAATTGTTACAAACGCTTGCTCGAACGATAAGTTCCTTCGATCTTTTCTGTCGTCCTCTCTAACTAATAAAAGTATTACTGCTTAAAAACGGAAGTAGCGTGCATTAGCAAAAATTCCATATTTTTATCGATAACTGCATTTAGGTTTTTTGTCATTAACTACCGGTAGTAAGTGATATCATTTCAGTTGTTGACGACAATATGACCAAATGAAAAATATACCTCTCCCGCCCTCAGCATACAGAATCGTCCTAAACAGTTATTTTTGTACATACAGACTGAACTTGTGTCTAAGTTCTTTCACCGGATTCACGGTCTACGTAGAACACGGCGGCTTGTTTATATCTCACTGGCCATGTAATTTGCATGATTCTACAGTATGATGGATTTTAATCAGGGGCACCCAATTAACGAATGTTTCCAAATACGCCAGAAGTGTCTCAGATGGTTTTCTCTGTTCTTTAGAAGCCTATTTTGTTAATTTGGAGTTGCCCTAAAAACTATTTATCTGTTCGGATGTCTTAGGGGGAACTTAAGTCGTTTTAGCAGGCTTTTTGGTCTCATCCGAAAGTATTAGCTACCCTCGAGGTCATGAAGTAGCCTTGCTTTCATAGAAAATTATAGGGGACATTTTGTCTTTATAGCGAAAGTTTTGGGAGACCCTTTTTTAACAATAATCGAAATAAAAAGGTGAAAACACAACCTTCGAAAATCGTAGTTAAGCTGTTTGAATAACTCCGAATATTTTAGACGAATGGAAAGGTTCTCCAGAAATTTTTAGCTTTTCTCAAGCTTTAGAAATTTCTAGGCAATATTTGCTCCTTCGAATGAGTTATTTTGCAAAATATAGTCGCTGTGTTTCCCTGTTTTAATATCGCTTTACCAATTCGACCACTTTCTATTCGGCGTCGATGTGGTGGGAAGATGCTCTTGACTAATGATTAAAAGCCATATATAAACTTGATGTTTTCAAAAATGAAGCCGGTTTATGGCTATATTCTCGGAAACTGAGCAGTATCTAATTTCCTCAGAAGGAGTCATGCTCCGGGGGGGGGGGGGGGGCACTTGGGTATTTTTTGGGTAGGTATGTACCGCCCGGGACTCCAAATTGGCACCCCGTTCTAAAAAAAATTTCCCCTAAAACTTGTACCCTGTTCTAGAAATGGGCCAATTTTTTATACCCCGTTCTAGAATTCGCCCTAAAACGGATACCCCGGGGTGATCACTAAAGTGGTGATCAGTCTTTTTTCTATTGCAATCGCAGGTAATAATTTGTTAGAGCGATTTTCGTATGACCTTGAAAAAAGATTTCGGTAAGTGTTCGTTCTTTGTTTCATCAGCCAATGGATGAAAAGATCAAAACATGGCCTCTTTGTTTTCCCGCCAAAGAAACCCTAATATGGAAAAGGCATTGTTCGATTGGCCAATCGTGTTGTAGTATGACGTCAAAGCGAAGTATCGGTTGATTTCTAGAAAGTTCTCGGGCATGAAGTTTTTTCACCTGAGCGTTCGCTTAACCAATGAAAAGGCAGACGCGTTTGTCTGTCCGTTCGATAAACCAATCAAATCGCTCTATTTGTGTTCGTTTGTCGTTTCTGTTTTGTTCGCGCGCTTTCATTTCAAGGTTATACGAAAATCGCTCTATTGTTAAGTTGTATTGCTACATGAACATATACATGCAGCTTTGAATTCGATAGTGTGAAACAAATCATCCGGAGTACGTTTCCTGTGCATGTGGATACAATACAAATCTGGAGCTTTCGTGCGTTCGAAATATTATACCCCGTTCAAGAAAACGCCTCTGAAATGGATACCCCGTACTACTCTGTCTTCTTTCTTGTTTTGTCTTCTTGAGAAAAAAATCTCATCTCATAAAGCAGTTCTCAACAAAAACGTTTCCTTTCACTCTCATGTTTCTCAGTAATGAACTTCAGGGCACAATTTTGCCGGAATCTTATCAAGAATGGTTAAAGGTTGCCCACAATATCAGTTTTGTTGAGCCGGAAGAGACTCACAAACTATAGGTACACTAAATATTGTTGAAAAGGCAAACAGTTTAATGATGAAATTCGCGAAACTTCAGTAACGTCACATACGTTTTGTTTGTGTTTTTCTTAGATGACATCTTCTATTTGTGACCGTCTGATCCAGGAAGGATGGAGTTCGTTCATCTCTGATCTTGGTACTGTTCCCAACGCTGAGGGTATTTATACCATAGGCCTCATTCAGGCAGGATATGGGTACGTTACCTACCTTTACGTGGGACATTCAACAGACATGCGTAGGAGGTTACCCGAGCATAAATGGCAAAGTCTCCATATTGACGAGTTTATAAAAGAGCAGATCCAGAAAAATGGTGGTAAACACCTCTTAATGAAATGGGTGGAGGACCCGAACGGAAAATGTAACGAAGGGAACTATATCGAATGCATGACCAGGAAGCTTGGATACAGGCCGCAGTTCAATATGAAAGGCGGTAACAGCTGTTCTTAGAAGTACTTATCAATCTGTTAGCCTACCACGCAGACCTTCTTAGGGCTTGATCACGCTTGGAGCAGGAACTTGTGACGAAGCTCCAACAACGTCTGCATTGGAGACGGAAAAGCTGTAGACTTCTCAGTTTGCTTACACTATTGCAGTTACAGCTTAATGGTTTCTACCGTCTTATATATATAGTCGAGTTATAGTTAAAGGGTTTTAAGAAGAATTTGAGACGTTTTAGTTGTTTCAAGTAGCACTGAGGTTTGCACGTAATAATCTTGAACGCTGTAGCATGGACAATAGTATGTAGTATCTTCTCGCGGAGCACGGTAAACTGAATATCCTGCGAGGAGAGGCCCATCGATCTTCTGGCTAGATAGATAAGATGGAAGGGCCTTTAGGAGTTGCAGGGTAGGTAAAGGATAATGTTCTTATACATGTAATTTGTGAATTGTACGCGTTTTATCTAAAAATTAAAAGCAACTCACTCCGCCACTCTGGCCACTGTTTTTAAGAGCTAATAAAGGGCGTTCTAGTCTATTTGGTTATTTGGTTGACAACAACGCGTCTTTCAGTCGCTAAGGAACTTAACGTTAGCAAGAAATAACCAGAAGTAATGACAAACAAACAAACAAAACTTTTACTCACACTCATAGACTTCATAGACTTCACTACCTCCTCCCGTAAGCGACCACTTTGTCGTGCACCCTGAAATACGTGAGCACAACAGAACAATTTCCCGTTTTTCTTTTTTCAAAAATTAGATACCATCCTATCGGATTCAACCCCAGAAAATTTCGTCAACATTTGACAAACTAAATGAAATGGAATAAGATCGATGAAGTTTGAAACAATGCGAATCCACTTTTCCGGTTTGTTGTCATCCAGAAATTTTGATACCATGGCAACGTGACGTAACGACTTCTCCTCTCTATTTAAATCTGTACTGGTCGCAGGTGGCGGGGGAGGAGGCTGTACTAACGTATTCACTTTTCACGGATGTTCCTCTATAAAGCATTGGTAAAGCAAAGTATTTTCTAAAATGGAATTGCCTGTGTTAAAAGAGAAGGAAAAATTACCACTTCTAATCAAATCTTTCCTTGTAGTTTAAAAAATTTTTCGAAACTGAGTGTAGTAAGTATCCCAAAATACAAGATTGACCTATTTTCCCAGAATTCAAAAAAAGTGGGTTCTTATACGCAGCAGCTTTTTACTGTACTCACAAGAGAGGACCCCTAACTTGTTATATTATGAAATTGCTCTCAATGAAGATGTAAGTAGTCGGATATCGTCATTTAACAAAGAAGTGAGACGAGGACAGTTGTACATCGGTATAGGTCAGCAAAAGACATACGGCATGTAGGACTTTTGACAACTTTTTACTCCTGACAGTTTGCATTGGCGATTGACCATTGCTTACAGAACAATAACAAAAGCATCAAGCATACACTGAAAATTAAAAATGATCTGTTTCAGCCCCAAAGGGCCAATTAAGCCGTGCAGGCCAGAGTTTGATTCAGTCGCTGCTGGAGTCATCTGAGCACAATTTAAACCAAAACAGCCCCATCAAAAGGCTATTCCAGCCCAAGCTGGGACCTATTTCAGCCCTTGGGGAAAAATCAGCCCTAGTTAATTGGACTGTATTGGCCCTGATTAGGGGAGCCAAATTAGACTCAAAAATAGGACTGTATTTTGCTCATCAAAACTGCCTTGTTTTTAGGGCTAAAACAGATCTCAGGTCTGATTTACCGAGTGTAGCCCTTTGCGTAGTATTGTATAGCAACGAAAGTAAACGAATAATACGTGAAAGATCGCCCGTCAATGTTTTTGTTGTTATCCATTATTACGTTGCAACGTACCAGGAGTAAAAATTAAAGTATGTAAGTCAGGTCAAGTCATGGTTGCGAGTAGATGTAATCGTTGCATTGTTTTCAAAGCTTTTATATTCAAGTGTCACCCGCAGATCCCGTACAAAATTCACGGCTCATAAAAATCAGCACCATAAGTATTATAATTTCTGTAACTGACCGTGCTGAAGTAAACTGAGATGTTTAGTAATTTTCTTATTGGACTACAATAATGACCGAAGACAAGTTTCCATAGAAATTGTGGAGTTGCCCCAGTGGGGGCAGTAAAGCGCGAAAATTTGGTTATAACATCTGAGTTTATAATTATGAAAATTGGTCACCATGCGAGGCCTCTTTCAAACAGACGTAGAATGGCCTACCGCCTCAGGCGCTTGACCTGCTTCGCAATTATTCTAAGTATCTTTTATCTGGTATCAACATATCAACAGTCAGCGACAAATTCAAATCAAAATCGCATTAACGGAACATGCCGTTACGTAAATGTCCAATTAGATTTCAGAAGTCTAAGGAAAGTATTTCTGATTGGTTACAAAGAGAAAAAACTTAAGTAACGAGTACGTTACACGTCTTATATATCTCTGTCATCGAACAAGGCAAATTCAAATCAAAAATTGCGTCGAACGATCGAGGACGTATCCAGTGAGGTAAGATTTTTTCTTGATTTTTCAATTTTGTTCCTGCATATAAACTTTTACAACGTCCCTCTCATCTAGGCAATAGACCGTTGAAAGGATAACTCTGTATTCTGAAACTTGGCAACAAAATTAGTGCCATAGTACAGAATCAAAAAACTTTGCGTCCGTTCTCCTGCGTGCAGAATGTTCTGAATGTTGATAGATGCCTGGTCACAAACACTTGGGTTTATCAGATTGACAGATTATAATTTTGACTAAGTTGTTTCTCTATGGTAATAATGGCACCAAGATTAAAGACAAAAAGTGCTCTGTTAAAGAGTGACAGCCACTCAAGAGTTCGCGTGATGTCCGTTACACTTTGCTGCATTTGAAACTGACACCAATAGACGTGTGTTGAGATATTGATTTGTATTTCTACCTGTGCAAAAAACCGTTGTTTCATTACAATTTTCGATACGCCTTCCTCGCGAAAAGAACACCGGCGACATTGTATGTTCCTTTTATGCCAAAGAAGTTCATGCATCTTTATTTTCGCAATTTCTCAGAACTGGCTACAAAACGTTGATAGAGGGTGACGACGAAGTCGTTTTCCTCGTAAGGCGAGGCGAGACTTATTCTTCTAGAAATGGCATAAGGAAAATAAAACATAAATATTAAAAAAGAAACATATCGACAGCTTTTTTTGTCGAGTTCAGTTCAGCCTTATGGCTCGCCGGTCCCTCAGTAAGTGGGTCTCTGTATTTGTTTTTATAGCGCTCTCAATCTTAATGTAGTCAAAACTCACCCACTGTGACAAAATTTGCAATACTAAAAACTGAAGAAAAAATGAATAAAATAAAAAAATAAACAAAATGCAAATGCATTCTAACTAACCCAACCTTGTCCCCAGGGCTTGTCCTTTAGAATTTGACCCCTACCATTTGTATGTCGTAAAAAAAGAAAAAGGATTGTTTCTGTAGCCCAAGAAATGTGAAAAATTTGAGTTGTGGTTTCTTCTTTCCTGTGTAGTTCCCGAGTCAATCATGGCCATTGTATGGGTTTTTATTGAACCCGTTCGCTTTCTCTATGCAAAAAGACGGTACGTTTTCATTTAGAGCCACTTTGAGGTTTCAACAGTGATTTCGTTACAGGCCCATTCCCAACCTTGATGCAACACGGTCCTTTGTTTTTAAAATCGCACTTTTGTAAATGGCCCGCTCTGATTGGTCAAATCTTTTGTCAGGCTTCACCGCGCAAAAAGACAAAAATAGTCAGAGCTAGTCGGCTGTGGTCGCGTCGGTGTTGTGTTTTTTTCTTATCAAATGGTTGCACAGTTCACCTGCAAAGTCAGTAAATATAAAGTATTAGTAAAATCCAACTAGTGCTCTATCATCAATGCTGCGTCCTGATTGGTTGAGCTACTACTAGGCTATATGTTATAGCCCACTAGTAGCGAAAAGCGAGGGCTTTTTGGCGGCAAAAAAGGATTAAAGACTAGCTTTAACTAGCTAAACTTTTCTTATTCTCGATATTTTAGACCAACTAGTTGGATTTTACTAAAACAATGATTCCTCTCGCCCTCATGGCTTCTGAGTCAATAGTCCATTCGGCCTTCGGCCTCATGGGCTATTGACTCAGAGCCCATTCGGGCTCGAGGAATAATCGTTAATCATTTCCGCTCATGGAAGTGGATGAGTCAATTGACATTTCAGGTTTACCTGAAAGAAATGCATAAGGGGAATAGTGAGATGTCGAGGTAATGTGACAAAATATACAAGTGCATTCAGACAAGCTAAAAACATAAGCCACCGTGAAGATGTAAGGAACCGTTTTGATTTTTCAGATCTGTGCCGCGGCAGTAGCTTTTAATTTTTCCCGGAAATAGTGAAGGAAGATGATGGTAATAAACATGGTGAACAGGCGAAGCTCATTAATTGACAGCACTTGAGAGTGTATTCCCACTGGAGATACCAGACTACCAAAAGCGCTTCATATTTGCATACGAAAAGCCAAAACATAACTTGTTCTGGAAATTTGTTGAATATTTTAACTTAGTCTTGAATAAAAATTGTAACGATAATCGAATGTTATGAAAGCAAAGAAGGTTATTCAGCAGAAAATGTACCGTGAAATTCATGAGGTGATGATAAACAACGCTAAGAAGAACCAATTATTATTTTGGCGTCGCCTAAATAGAGTAATCGAGATCGCTTGTTTTTATTCAAAGTTGCAGTTGGCACGCAATACGTGCGAACGTAAACAAGCCAAATGAACAAGCCAAGCGACACGAGTGTCTGCCGCGTGACGTGTCACGACACAGCATTTATCCTCGTTACATAGGTCCCACAGATAATGCACGGCAAACAAACTAGCAATAAAAAAGAAAACACAAACGTATTGAAAAAACAAGGTTCACTGAGTAAAACAAACTATTAAATACTTTAAATTTTTCTTTTGGAAAATAATTGTCCTCGCAGTATAAGGCGTGAATGTTTTTCTTCCAGACCATAGGCACCCGGTCATTGTCCTTTTTATTTGCACACACTATCCATTGCCAGTAAGGACATGTTCCCTCAGAGGACGATTTTTGATCGGAAATGATAAACTTATCAATCTTGAGCTTATGGTATTTTTTACGTTACCTAAAAGCCAGGCGATTTTTCAGAAATTTGATGGGTTTGGCCTATTGCCAAGAGTTCGACTATCTTTTTCCTCCCAGTTGTCGAGAGTCAAAGAAGATGTCAAGCAAAATTCCGTCATCGTGCATGAGATAAATAAGGACAACATTGAATGATACATAATTTCATTGCTGATTTTCGGAAAGGAGGTGATTTCTTAAAATCTTATTGCGTAAAATGATCCGGTAATCAAGTTGCATTCTTTCACGTTCGAACCGTAAAAGGGGCAGGGTCCAACATCTTTACGTGCAAACTGTGTGCGTGACAGTTATTTTTAAAAACCCTATGCACGAACCAAGAAAGCGGTAAATTCCAAAGCTTTCACGTGCAAACTTTGTGTAGTGACAATACAACTCACAAAAAGGGCCTGATCACATAAGACGGGCTGGCCGTTTGTCGGGCTCGCTAGCTCTGCCAAAGTGACTTTTATCTCGGTATTACAATGAAAGGGCGAGCCCGGAGCCGCCATTTTCATATAGAGATTGGAAGCAATGCGCATGAGCAGTGTATTACCCGCTGTCATGTTCCTTGCTTGGTTCATTCGCCACGCTGCCCGCCAAGGTCTCTGCAAAGCGAGCCAGCCCGGCTCATGTAATCATGCCCCTAAGTTCTATATCCATGTTTTACGCCCTCCCCCTTGACCTCACTGATTTTTCAAAGCTCCCCGAACACACACACAAAATTTCAGCCTCCACTCCACATCTTCATACCCCCTTCTCTATATTAAACAGACTTTCCCTTATCCACGTCCTCTCTATACAAATCTTACCAAAAATAACCGAAAAACAATTCTTAACAGAAAGCCTAACAACGTTTAAAATAAGTACAAGTATGTTTTCGACTACTGGTAATATCTGTCACAACCACCACTTCATTTCAACAGACTAGCTACAGACTGTAACTACACTTTCTCTTCATAACCAAATTAGCACTTCCACAACTACATCACTGCAACGCCTAAAATCATTTTTACCTTCCAAAAAAATTTAGCTTTTTGTTATTTCATATTAATTCTACGAGAAACCAGTTTCACTGATTAACAGACTAAAGCCGTTACCTGACCAATCCACGTCCAATATAACTCCACGTCTTCCACTTCGCGCATCTCAGCCAACCCCTAAAATATACAACGCTACTGCACTACTCACGCATCCATAATACACATAAAACACTTCACACACGCCTAGTACACTGACGGCCAAATATACGCTCGCACAGCGTCTTGTTTATAAAGCTTAAATTTTTTGACAGGTTCAGTCGTCGCAAGCGGCTCGGGTGAAGTAGGCGGCAGACAATTGTTCTGAACGGATAGCTCGAGCCGTTCGAACGGATGACAATTTCGGATCATATTAGCTATGTGGGCAACCGAGCTCGATACGAGTTTATCGAGCTCGATCGACAATCGACCTCGGGAAACCGTACTCGATATGTTGACACCGAGCTCGAAATCCACTCGTGCTCGGTCTTCATCCATCGTGCTCCATCAGTAATCGAGCTCGACTTCACGATCGAGCTCGCCAACCATCGAGCTCGGTAAACTTGAGGACCGGGGGGACAATGTAAAACTGTCATCGAGCTCGATTAATGTCAACCGAGCTCGCTCTAAGTTATCGAGCTCGACTTGATTCCCGGTTACACTTATCGAGCTCGACAACGTGGATGTTTACCTGTTTAGGACGTTATCGAGCACGACAACGTTATCGAGCTCGGTTTTTAACAGTCTGCTTATCGATTGAAAATGGGAAAAGATGGAAAAGCAATAATGGCCAGCATTTAAGATGAATTAAAATAATATAATAGAAGGTCTTGGAAGACGCTTTCTAGAGTTGAGGTTTTTGAAAACGGAGGTTTCCGTCCCTTTTCATTGCTGCGTTTAAGAAGAGATATCCTCTATAAGTGTTGGGACGGGAAGACGAAAAAGGTTTTAAACTAAAAAACATTACTGTGGACGGTCGAAGGCGCTTTGAAAACGCCAATGTGGACGTAAACTGGTTATTCGTTTTCGAGAAAGTGAACATGGAGGTTTTCCAAAACGCATTAGCATGGACGGGGCCTCAGAGCCAGGAGAGTGCATGTTATTACAGTCAGGGCATTCTGAAAGGACGGTGGATAAAACGGAAACTTGTGAAGATTTCCATTTTTACAGAAAAAAGTATTTGAACTTGTCTGTTAAAAATTCATTGTAAAAATTGTTTACTTTAAATCTTTCAAAAGTTCTCGATACAATAAACAAACAAAGACCAATACCGGGTCCGTTTTGTTAATGTGGTGCCTTACCTAATAAACGGGTCCGGTTATAAGAAACCGGGCTCGGTTACCCAGAAACATAAGTTGATCCTATTAATTAACCCATATCCCCGGCCCGGGGTGGGGGGGGGAGGGGGGGGGGGGTACTGAATAAATATTTTTACAGGAGACTCCCTTTTCGTATACCTTCTATTAACAAAGGTAGCCCTTTCACATACCTTGTTTAGAACTTTCCATCCCTTTTAACGTTTTGTAAATATAAATCAATCACAGAAATGGAACATTTTCACGACGTTTTAAAGCCATGAATTCATCAAAGAGCCCTTTTGGGCCCCTTTTACTGACCCAAATGACATATTTTCCTACCCTTTTATATACTTCAACTAGAGAAATCCCTACCCTCATATATCTGAAGCCTGAAAAAGATACCCCTTTCGGGATAACCTGAGATCAGGCGTTATTTTTTTCTTTTTTTTTTTGCTTCTTTGCTTCTTTGGCTCGAGAGACATAAAGAGACATAAAGGGCTAATAGGGAGAGGGGATAATCTCAGGCTACTTTCGGGAGAGCGTCCCAGTATAAGCCATCATAGGGAGTAAGAGATCGTGTTACAGTTGACGGGTACTTCTTGAAATTTTGTTAATTTCTGTTCTGTTAAAACTGAAAAAAGGAATTGTTTGAAGAATGTAAATAAACCATGGAATAAATTCCTTTTATAGACGGATCACTTGCTGTTCTGATTTGAGGATACCATAATATGCCGCTTTGAAGAACTCCTCGCTCATTATAGAACCATCAACCTGTAAATAGCCTGCGTGGCAGGTACAAGAAGGGGAGGGGGAGAGGGTGAAAAGCGCGAAAACGGTAATAAGGGAAGGAAGCGTTTCCCACAACATTGCACTTCGCTTTTTGCCATGTTTGGTTACATTCGCGTCCCCCATCAAAAAAAAAAAAAAAATAGATAAATGCTCAGCCAGCCAGGTATTGGAGTTTACCGCAAAACAAAAGGGGATTATTATTGTATTATTGTAAAGATGTGCGAGGAAAAAAAAAAAAACGAACAACACAAGGTGAATAGGGTGTGATCCGAACTTTTTTAATTCATCTTAAATGCTGGCTATTATTGCTTTTCCATCTTTTCCCATTTTCAATCGATAAGCAGACTGTTAAAAACCGAGCTCGATAACGATGTCGAGCTCGATAACGCTGTCGAGCTCGATAAGTGTAACCGGGAATCAAGTCGAGCTCGATAACTTAGAGCGAGCTCGGTTGACATTAATCGAGCTCGATAACATTCTACTTGTCCCCCCGGAAAAATGGGAGCTCTTTATTCACCGCCCTCGAAGAGTCGAGCTCGGTATCGACATATCGAGTACGTTTTGTCGAGGTCGATTGTTCATCGAAGCCGGTCGAGATATTGACGTCGATAAACATGTACCGAGCTCGGTTGCCCACCGTAATTCGGCATATCGAGTACGGTTTACCGAGGTCGATTTGTTCATCGAGGCCGGTTGAGATATCGAGCTCGATAAACCTGTATCGAGCTCGGTTGCCCACATAACTAAACTGATCCATATCGAGTACGGTTTCCCGAGGTCGATTGTCGATCGAGCTCGGTTGACTTATCGAGCTCGATAAACTCGTATCGAGCTCGGTTGCCCACATAACTAATATGATCACACAATTTCTTCCAACGGACAACCAGAGCGGTTCGAACGGATGACAATTTTTTTTCGAACCGACAGCCTGAGCCGTTCAAACGGATACCACTATCAATAATTTCGTTTAACACGAAATTCGCGGGATTTTGTTCGCGGCGAGCAATTCATCAAGGTTGGCAGAGGCCTTTAAACAAAACATCAGTGATCGATTTTTGTGAGATTTATAACATGCTTGTGTCGACCTAGTAGTTTTCGAACTCGTGTCATTTCCACTTTCAAGTGTATCGACAGTTACTTTTCCTTCCTTCTTTCTTCTTCGTTAATAGCTTCTTTTATATCAAAGCAAATTGAAGGAACTTTCCCCTGTGTATTTCATTCTTTGCGTGGCCACGATCGTGTTTCATCAAAAGATTCGTTCAGAATATTGCTTGCAGTTAACTGTTCTTTGGCTTAAACAGGAATCACAACTTAAGAGTAAACAATTCTGTACCCTCTAGACCTTTGCAAACGATATTTCTTTGTTTGCTTGTTGAAAATCGTGTTTCACTCTGCTTGAATCAAAGCAAAGGGATAATGAGGCACTGGACAGCATTAGCGGCTCGTTGATTCAGACGTCTTTCTCGGGTGTTTGCGACTCGAGGAGACGGCTGAGATTCAGGCTATTTAAGTTGTAGCCTGCGTGGCAGGCGTTCGACAGGGAAGGGAAAAGGGATTTCGGGCGCGAAAGAAGCGCGTGGGGCGCGCGAGGAAGGAGCGAGGGAGGGTTCCTCTCCTCCCTTCCCCCCGCCAAATTCCCTTTTACTTCCCATTCGCACGCCTTCCTGTGCAGGCTACTTAAAAGTTGTTGGAACGTTTATTAGTGTATAAATCTATCGCACTTTTCACAGTGAATGCAGTTCACACTACAGTGCACTGCATATTTGAACACATGCCTCATAGTTTGTGTAGATTAAAGAATTATAGTCATTAGTGGCGAAAAAGATGAAATCAGTTTTTTGCTGTCCTTGGTCTGTCCTCAAAGAAAACAAAAAGCAACTTAGAGTAAAATGTATAAATGTAAAGGCTATTTAAATTCGGTAATATTACATAATGATTGATGCTGTGGAATTTTTTATCCATTTAGTATCTTTTGTAGAAAATTTTTTAACTTCATTACTTTTAGTTTAATTTCATTTTATTTAGTCAGGCGTCTTGCGAGGTGGCAATCCCGTTGCAGGACTATAAATTTTTGAATAAAGGTTGAATAAAGGATGTTAAAGATAAAAAAAAAAAGCCCTAATTTGCACAAGAAAGCAATACCCCAAAGGATTCCGGTGGTAGTACTAAAATGACGCCATCGTGCAAGTGGCCTATTTACACATAACTGTTCGCCCGGGCCCGATAAGAAAATACGCTTACGGCGAAGGCACTGGATGGCCCTATTTTTTTTTTTTAGATCTTTTCTTTAGAAAGAAATATTGACCTAAGAAATCGAAAGCTGTAAATTGGTTGTTACCGAAAAAAGTATAGTAAAATTAAAGAGCTACAGTGGCATTAAATGTAGGGGTTGACCTATAACTTGGCAAAGGGTTGTATTCGGTCGTGTAGTTTGGAAGGATCTTTTCCCAAACCTATGTATTGCAGTGATCGAATATGACGCATAATGAATTCTTTTTTTGCTCTAAACACAAGAGCAAGTCAGGTGTGTTTGCAGGATATTTTTTTCTTAATCACCCAGCCCCGCCCTTAAGGTAAATGGAAGGCTCCTACAGTTAAGCCATGAAGATTTCTTTTTAGTGGCTTAGAGTTATTAATTGCTTTTTTAGAAGTATAAAAACGGAGGCTTAGCTTTGAGCCCTGAACTCCAGGTGAAAAATATACGAATAGATCGTTAGGACTGTTGATAAATGTTAGGAGGTTAGTCAAAACGGAGGAAAAAATATTTGCTAAACATTCATGCTGTTTATTACTCTATTACTTTATTAATCACTCAGCCCCTCCCCTAATGTAAATGGAAGGCTCCTAAAGTTAAGCCATGAAGATGTCTTTTGTAGTGGCTTAGAGTTAGTTATTAATTGCTATTTTTTAGAAGTATACAAACGGAGGCTTAGCTTTGAGCCCTGAACTCCAGGTGAAAAATATACGAATACATCGTTAGGACGGTCGATAAATGTTCGGAGGTTAGTCAAAACGGAGGGAGAAATATTTGCTGAACATTCATGCTGTTTATTACTCTATTACAGTATCATACTTAAATCTAAAGTTTGTCTCATTTTTGGTGGGCAGTGAATAGCTTTCGTGTCGACACGAAAAGCTATCTGCAGCGTCGCCTGTTACCGAAATCGCGCTGAAATCACCGTTCTATCCACTATGGTTTTCACGCCGGCGCAAAAGCTATCCGGTATGGTATGAACACCTATGCGATATGTGACTCTCCAGTTTAGAGATCAGCGCGGGGCAGCTTCGCCCTGTTACAGAAATCGCGCCGAAATCACCGTTCTTTATATGTGTGAACAGAAGCCCTATCCGGTATGGTTTTCGCGCCGGCGCAAAAACTACCCGACACAGTGCGAACATAGCCTAAGTATGAGATCAGGTGCGTAACTGACTTTTCAACCGTGGATTTTCGTTTATACCCGGCCACATTGTTTTTTTAATCCTCGCTTTTTGTATAAATTTTGTAATAAGTATGTGGAAATAAAGAAAACTTGATTTGAAAGTTTGAGTTAGGTGGGATTCCTTGATCATCTAGGATTTTCCTGCATCACATTTCTCAATTGAATTGCAGTAGTACATGCGACATTTCTTCTGCGGAAAGGTCCCTTTTTTTTATCAGCTTAACAGGGATTTTTATCTCTTTTAGATTCCAAAGCAGAGATGAGTGGCGAAAAAGTTTGTGATGATTTGTTGAAAACGCCGTGGAAAAAGTATACACCCTCTGTACCAAATGTACCTGAGAGGTCAGGCATTTATGCCATTGGTGAAAAAAGTTGTAAAGGCGAAGAAACTAAGATCTTGTACGTGGGGCGGTCAAACAATATGAAAAGAAGATTAAAGGAGCACAAAAGTCCTACGCCTCAACAGGATATCGACAAGAGAGTAACTGGAAAATTTAAACAACACAGAGAATCCGACCTCGTGGTCAAGTGCGTTGGAACAAAAAGGCAAAAAACAGTAGAGGGGCCATGCATTGAAAGTTTGACAAAGAAGAAAGGATATTTTCCTGTGCTGAACAAGCGCGCAGGAGACGGTTCAACTTCTAATTCAGCAAGCCCGATGAAAAGCAATCCACAAAAAAGAGGACCTAAACCTGGTGGAGTTTCTGCTATTAGGACCTTCTCAGGCCCTAAAGTGCAAGCCTTTGGAAGATCCTTTTCTGTCAGATCCATCACAAGCCCTAAGATAATGCGACCGTCTGGAGGAACGTCTTATGTGCGACCGTCTGGCAGTGCCTCTTGGTTCAGTCCTAAAGCACGTCCAGCAACCGCACGAGCTTCTTCCGGGGCATCCCGTCGGCGAAAGTAGTACTACGTGACATAGCCGTGTCCGTGCTCACCGTAAACATTTTAATTGTCTACAGCGTTGAGTTTTCAGTGCAAAAAAGCTGGAGAAATTTAATTAGACGATGTCAACAATATACCCATAGGCTGTATCAAACTTGTAAGAGTTTCACTGCAACGGAAATTATGTTTTTTTAATCGCTCTGCCTCTTAAGTTTTAGAAATAGTAACTTTTTTTTGGAATTATAGTAAGTTGTTGCCTCAAAACGGACACTTTTAATTATTTTAACAAATAGAATTATATATAGTGTCAAGGGTTTAATGTCTGATTTAACGAACAATATACTTACGGTGGTAATTATTTGTTTAGCATAACGTTCAGTTTCATCTAATAAAGCTTCAGAATTCTTATTGTATTTTTTTTGTAGAAGTTTGTTGTATAGATTATGAGGTGTGAGGCTTTGTTTAAAAGACATTAGTTAGAATATGTTCCCGTGGGGCTTACATGTCCCAGACTAAGGCCTCGATTTTTTCCCCTGGAAATTGAAAACTACTTTGGCACAAAAGTTAGCATGTGTAATCAACTGGTATACTCGTGAAATTAAGGAGTAATTTCACTTGCGTTTTGTCCATATCCTTATAATTTCCTGAGCCTAAAGGCTCGGGAAATTATTAGGATTTGGACAAAACGCAAGTGAAATTATTCCCTAATTTCACGAGTATACCAGTTGATTACCTATTAATATCATGGGTGACGAATTACGTTAGCAATCTTGGATTTTTGACAGGCTTATCCTAGATCGTATCGATCGAGAATTCCTCTCTCTCGAACGTGTAGAGCTTAAGTTTGGCTTAAGTTCAGAGTTTTTCGACAAAATACCTCTTAGAATCCTTCTTGATGTGCTCTTTCGTGTGTTCAGGTTTTCTAAAGCGTCTTTTTATGCCCTGACATCTTCATTCATGATATTTTAAAACTTCGTCGCCATCTTGACACTGAGACTTTCTGAAAGTTGCCATGGCAATTTTGTAATTTCACATGTGAAATTACAAATTATCGCTGAATTTCGCGCCAAAAGTAAGGAGTAATTCGTCACCTATGATATTATAAAAGCAATAATGCCAGTGATCGCAACGTAGAAATAGGACACCGCCACCATAACAAATGGGTAAACAGACTGTCTCGCAAAAACCCTCTGAAACTCCTTGTGAAAGACGTCTTAAGTAAGCTTTACCTGGAAAACACTCACTACCATCAGGAAGGTCTATAGACCTCTTTCTTAATGGTGGCCTAATAATATATTCTTATATGTTCCTATGTATGTATGATAATTAGCCTTTCTGACCTCGTTTGAAAGTAAGAATTCTTTTGTACTTTGCACATGCTAACGAGGTAAGAAAGGCTAATTATCATATATATAAACGAACATATTAATAGGCCGTGATCATGAAAGAGGTCTATAACTCACAAAATTAACCTGACAAACGGCGTACGTCGACCTATCCATCCACTTCGTTTTGGGACGGAAATTCAATTTCCTTTAAACTTTGCCCATGAATATATCTTGGTTCAAAAGTAATTGAAACTGCATTAGTTTTTGGAAATATTTCAAAATATAATTTTTCGGGAGGACATCGCCTCAGTGTCCGGCGGCCATTTTTTTGCAGTGACGAAGAGTAAAAATGGCCCATTCTGCCGAGTTTACCACTTCAAAGTTCAGTTCACTTTCAACGATTTTTTTTTCACTTCCCAGGATTAAATTGGCCCTTAAAAGACGTAAAGCACTTAATTTTGGTCCTTCAAGATTCAAGATGTTTTATAATTATATTTTCCTATGAACACCTATTTGATATGTGACTCTCCATTTTAGAGATCAGCACGGGGCAGCGTCGCCCTGTTACAGAAATCGCACCGAAATCACCGTTCTTTATATGTGTGAAAAAAAGGCCTACCCGGTATGGTTTTCGCGCCGGCGCAAAAGCTATCTGGTATAGTATGAACACCTATTCGATATGTGACTCTCCATTTTAGAGATCAGCGCGGCGCAGCTTCGCCGTGTTACAGAAATTGAGCTGAAATCACCGTTCTTATATGGGAGCAGAAGCCCTATCCGGTATGGTTTTTCATCTTGAATAAATACGTTATTTTATGTTATATGTTAATATGAGAATTGCTCCTTGAATTAATGCCAAGCTATGCAAGTCGAGCTAATAGGATTGGAGGGGGGGGGGGGGGGGTGGGGGAGAGATGACTTTGGTCTTAATGAAGTTCGTTACCTGAAATTGCAAGTATTATTTGAAGGCCTGTGACACAATCTTCCTTCTAACGTTTGGCTGTTAGAAACCACGTTTTAAAGAGCAATGTAATGCGGTGCCCTCCGGTTGACCAGCCACTGATGAGCTGTGTGACAGTGTTTGTCGTTTAATAGAGGTAAATTACGATAAATCTAATTTGGAAGTCCGAAGGCGGCCTCGTCCGCATCTGTTTCAAGCTGAAACATGAAAAAATATATATATGAACACCAAGCAGTTAGAGTTCAGCCTAGGCCACAACATAACTGTTAAAACTGAAAAGGGCTCAAACGTAAACAAACTTACATACCAGTTGTACCAATCGTTAAGTGTCAGCGAGTGAAAAAGAATCCGATTTCAGAAAATGTGTAAGGTCTTTGCACAATCTTTACAGTATAAGTCGCACGTGTGAAGAAATTCGTCTAAGTCACAAATGTGGCACGCTGGCCGATGAGCACGTGGTTGACTTTATGAGTTAATTAGCTTGTTGAACCACAGGGCACCCACAAATGTGCGTGTGTGTAACCGATTGTTATTTTATAGTAAATGTACTGGATTTACCGTTTGCCTCACCTATATATAATGATATATCGCTAAGTATGTAAAAATTCTGTCATTCAACGAAAGACAGAAAACCTCCCAAGGTGACAAATAGCCGTTTCCGGTTCACGTGAACAGTTTCCAGACATATCGTAATGACTATTTATAGAATCTGTTCACGGATGGATTGACAGTAGTAACATGATGGGTAGGCCCGGAGTAACTCCCAAGTTTATGACAGGGGAAGCGCATGAGTAGCCTTCTCTCCCTCAGTTTTTTATTATTTTCTACTGTTTGTTATTCTAGGTTCACAAAACTCGATCCCGTCACTGGAAATGTTTCGCGAAACATTCCAGCGACGTGGAGCGATTAATCAAACTTCTTAGCCAGCGAACTGCGCTAGCTAAGAAACAAAATGATATTTTGTTACAACTCGCGAGACAGGCCTCTGAGCTGAGAGGACAAAAGGAAATTAAACAAAGATATGCGTTATATTCTTTTTAACCTCGAGCTCTGTCAGAAAGTCCAGAAGGACATCTCGCAAATGCGTTCACGAAGTGTTGGTCCCCGCCTTTTTAATTTATTCCTTTTAGATGACCCTTAATGAGACGGACATCTTTCTAAGACGGACTCATAGTGTTTGTCGTAAAGGTGTCTTTAGGGAGAATTGATTGTATGTGCAATCCGGCTTTTTCCACCAACAGCTGAATGTACATGACCGCAATACGTGACCTACGTTACACTCGCCCCCACAATGCGTGACATATTTGCGCAACTTGACAAAAGCGTGCGATTTCTCAGTTCGGAGCGTGTTACCTGTCTCTTGGCCTTTGGTCAAATGTGAAATAATTACGCAAGTTCGCTGGTTATAAAAGCAGAATCTAACTTTACATTTGACAGAAAACAAACAGCAAGAGATCGAAAAATATGGATTTTCTAAAACTTGTGTTTCTTCTGCTGGCGTTGTCAGCTTTATCAACTGCGGCTCCTCAAGGCCAGCAGTGCCTATCATGTACCAAAGATAAATCAATTGGAACGGATGAATGCACAGACAACCCGAGGATTCGATACTGCAGTGAGAAATGCTCATATTTTGTCATGTTGGGAAGAGGCGATAAAGCCAACTACGACGAACCTTACATTGTGAGAGGGTGCTCTACCGATGGATACATGAGGAAGTTTGGCTGTTCAAACAGATGCTACAACAGAAAACACACCGTTGGATCAGACGAGTACTGGGTGTGTACGTTCTGTTGTACTGGAGACAAGTGCAACGAAGCAGCCCTTCCGAGCATCGACGCGGGACGGCAGCTGAACGGAGGGCTTTTCACGACTTTAGTTGCAGCTGCCTTCTCATTGATTCTTGCTGGGAAGCTGTAAAACGAGCAGCCATGAGGACTGTGGAAGTTCTTTCATTCATAGTGGAAAGAAGACTACGCAATGTTTGTGAGGGATAAATACTAAATTAATCGTCGAAACAGACATGAGTTGGGATAATGCACATTTTGTAGCATTATGTCTTTTTAACAATTTCTTTGTAAAAAGCAGCAGCGACGATATGGTGGTGCCACAACTTCCAAAGCCAAAGCGAGATTTTATTTATTTTTTTGATGTGCATAGGGTAAAATTTTATTCCAAGTGACAGAGAGGTTTACGATCGCGTGACTTTTTAAAGACGTTAAACGTAAACAGTTCGATTGTGGATTCTACTTTACGGTTTATGAAAGGTGAAATCATTTGTAAACGTGTATTACCGTCGCAATTGTTCGTTGGATTTTTTTGGTTTACGACCTCTGAAACAGTGAAAAAGTCCAGCGAGCAAATGCGCCAGCTATACGCTTAAATGCTGTAGGTGAATTCACTCGTAGCTGTTCAAGAGAAAAAGCAATATTAACATTTTTGTACCAATATCGATTCGAAAATTTTTTGTAATAGGAAGAACAGTCAAACGTTTGTGACTGTTATTCGCGCGATCGCTGTATGATTTGGAATCCTCTCTTAACAGGGTTTTAAAAACTCCTTCGACGAGAACGTTGTTCCTTGTTTAAAAGTTAAAATTATTCTCATCTTATTGTCGTTTTGGCGCGTTTTTGTCCAGAATATATTGTGGAACTTGAATGTTTTATCAGGCACCAGGAACTCTGTAAAAATGAAATTAGCATAACAAAGTATTAGAAAAATTATTTGGATAAATAAACGTAAAAAACCTTTTTTACACTCTTCCATCTATTGTTCTACTCGCCTATTCTTCTCTTTGGAGGTAGAAGGGAAACAGCCTGTTCAAATAGTATGAGGGGCGAACAGAAAAAACAAAACAAAACAACAAAAAAAAAAAGCAGAGCCACTCTCTCCTTTCTGAACGCCTAGAAGAGGCTCGTGGGGAAGAATGGAGGGGGGGGGGGGGGGGGGGGGCACAGAATGAGATTAGGGGAACGTACTGACAGTTGCGCAACAACCCTCACCGTCACACGTGTAGCCTGCGTGGCAGGCGTTCGAAAGGGAAGGGGAAGGGAATTAGGGCGCGAGACCACGCGCTTTCTCCCTCGCGCGCCCAAATTCCCCCTTCCCCTTCCCCTTTTAACGCCTGCCACGCAGGCTATCACACATGCGAACTGCACGCCATTTGAGGGCAGAGCCGCAGTTGCAATGCATAAAACTGATGTCAGAAAACGGGAAAGAAATGTACAAAAAAAGTGTGACGCACGTGCAAAGCTGTTGTTTTGCTCATAAAACCTATTGTTTTTTTTGACGTTCCCGTCGCCGTCCGCGTCGTTGGATCTTAAAGTCCCTATTTTGGCGGGGAAACGTGATAGCCGTCGCCATTCTACTACGAGTTTTAGCGAGAATGTCATCTCAAGATAACAGTGCTAACTTTTCGAGTAAATCAAAAGTACAATGAACCTTTCCGGGACGTCTATTTTTTGAGAATACGCGCAAAAACTTTAAGTCAAATCTCGCACTCCTGGTCGTTCGCGCCCTCGGATCTAAAGGTCTCTTTGGCTCTTACGTACGTCGGACGTTAGGATTATGCCCCTTTCATGGCGGTTTAAAGGAAGGTACACAGTTTACTCTACCTGAGAGGAATATCATAATAATAAGGAGAATTTAAAAATTCTTAATTTCAACACTTTAATTCTTCATAAGTTCTCTGAGACATGACGTGGCATAACACGATGGTTCAAGGAAAAACGAAATTTTAACATCATTACAGCAGTTACCAGAAACGGAAAGCCCTTTCGTTTTAAGTTCTGTCCTGCTTGAAAGACGATGATCTAAAACTTCTACGTCTCCCTTTCTACAATAATCTTCTGTAATGAGTCTCGGTCTTTTTACGTCTTCGCCATCAAAATTCGAGAATGTTGGTGATGTACACTTGTTGACGGGCGCTCCAGCTTCCGCGCTGTTTTCTTTTATAATTGTCCAAGACAAGTCTCTTGGGAACGCTACAAGTTTTCTGTAGGCACCAGGCAAGTTCATGCCCAGGCTCCGCAGTCTGTAAGATAAAAATACAATAAAAATAACTGTATTTTATGTCTTGAGCATATGCTAAAATTTAAAAGTTCTACCTATCAATCCCATCTTGGGGAGCGCAAGCATTTAAGTAACAAAATCAATATTAGACCAACTGAGCTTACCGCCACCTGGTTAGCTCAGTTGAGGGAGCGGCGGTCTGCCGAGCGGGAGGACGCGAGTTCAAACCCCGGCAGGACCAGCAACCAGGATCTTCCAAAAACTGGCAAGAATAGATCATGCTGGCTGCGATTCAACATCTTGGATGTTTACTATTTACAAAAAGCTTCCGGAAAATCCGGTTGGAAAGTAAATGGAACACGACTTATAGGGTCGTTTTAGAGGAAAATTTCCGGGAGCAAAAGAACGTCTAAAAAGGTAGTCCTGTTTTCCCGGTCGGAATGTTCCACTTCTTCAAAGCCCGTCTTTGATATTTAGTTTCAGACTTACGCGGCCGTTTTTCGGTAAATGGAACTGATCTGTACAGTGGCGA
This sequence comes from Porites divaricata, assembly GCA_038088405.1. Lineage (NCBI taxonomy): Eukaryota > Metazoa > Cnidaria > Anthozoa > Scleractinia > Poritidae > Porites > Porites divaricata. The sequence goes on along the minus strand of JBBMOI010000010.1, from coordinate 11,098,234 downwards.
ATTTTGAATTACCATCTGCCCAAACCGTGAACCGACGGTTTGTCCGTGTATATGGTAAACAACCCCTGTCTCAGTTCAGATGGTCGTATTATTGGAAGGTGACGTTAAAGCTGTTGGCCATATGTCCTTCATCATGTCTTATCAATTAGAAGAGTAGAGCACATAACCTCAATACTGTGGTCGATCTCTCATAGGGGTAAAAGGACTCTAACGCGCCTACAATGACCATGTTAAAAATTGGCAAATCTAAGTAAATAAACGAAAACCAACAAAATTGACTTAAAACACAACGACAAAGATCATTTAGATCGAGACTCGCGGCTTAACTGACACACGAACAAAGAAATCCATAAGTTATCCGAATTAATCAGTCAAGTCAAGAACCACAGTTTAATAACACCAGGTGATAATACACAAAGCATTTCAGAACAGGTTTTCAAACCGTCAGCCACTGTAATCAATAAATAGGACTACAACTCACCCATATTTCACCTATTTATATAAAATATACACAGCTCTTAATACAATCAATATGGCCTTTCAGTTAGGCGAGGAAACTAACCTGAAATTTCTTATGGCTAATCCATCTGATTCCAGCCTTTTCTTGTAACTTAAATCAACAAGGAAACAGTTAGTCCTTATGATAGCCACCAGCAAATGTCTTCATGGTAACAACTTCAATAAAACACACATGACAAAGGCCTTATTATCAAGGATACAAATGCAAAAATAAAAATAATAATAATAAAAAAAATAGATGAATAAAAATATAAATAAATGAATAAAATTTTCGAAATGAACAATGTCCAAAAACTCGTAAGTTACCTGCAAACAAATAACGCAACTCATGTTTCCTTTAAATTTCCGCAATGATTTATTTTCCGCTGTGGTAATTACTGCAACACGCTACGCGAATTGAATCTTTAAACTCGCAAATCTCATTGACACATGAAAAAATGCAGCTTTGACAATCAAGTAAACTTACGTTTCACCCACGTCATTTGCAGGATACTGAACATTATATCCTGGTAGAGGAAGAACAATGTCTCTTAAGCGGTATATTTCTTGTTCGTGATTGGCTATGCATTTCACGTGATCCCGAGTCAAAGCACCATTGTCATCTGTCAAAGTACAATCATGGCTGCTGTCAGCGGTTTGCCTATCTAGTCCATGCGCAGTTGCTGCCTTATCTACGACTAAATCTCCTTCGACCACCGCTGACCGTCCATACTGTTGTATTCTGTAGGAGGCCATGTAATTCCAGATAAGACTGCAGTAGCTATGAACGTACAATAATCGCATAGAATATGGAATGTTCAACAACGCCTTCCGACAGCCGTCCTAGTGGAAAGAACAAAAGATCCCTCGTCATGTTCCTTGAGTTTTAAAACAAACGAAACTAGGTATAAAGGTACAAAAGTAAAACGAAACGAAATTCCTAACAGCAGCGGCTAAGCGCGCGGGGCTACTTAACAAAGTTTTATACGGAGAGGCTTCATCCCGAGATCCAATCCCTTACCCTTTTATATACCATTTTTACAAACAAGGTACACCTTTCGATTTTCATTAAGGAGAAATACAGAGTTAAATGACACAAAATCGTGTTTCCTCTTCCATACACACCATGTCAGTGCCATGTCTGTGCAGAGCTTTGAGGACTAGCGTTTCGCGGACTTTGTAACCGGGCATTTTACCAAGAGTACCATGCACGTCACCCGTCTCATAATAATATCTGCGACGAAAAACAAAAGTGAATGAATGAACAAATATGGGAAAGTGAAGAAAAAGGAAGAACGAGAGTTAGAGAAGAATATGGAAAGAAGAGACCAATATATAGTACGAGTTGCAGCCGGCCCAGGCATAGTTAGGCTCAGACGGCCAGTTTTTTAAGGTGGCTCGACTGGATTTTTTAGGGGGGATACCTCCCAAGTTTGAGCATTAATAACGTCGCCATGAGTAAAGATATGGAAAAAAGATTACCAAAACTGTATTATATAAAGATGAAAATTTCTTATGATCTGTGTTTTATTGCAATCGGAGTCGCCATGGCAACGTAACGACGCCATTATGTTTTTTATTTATCTTTGTGTTTCTCTGTACCAGGAGTTTTTTTTTAGAAAATCGCGTAAGGGAGTTTGTACCTGCCATAGTTGCCTCAATTATGGCAAAGTTTGAACAAATTCTATGAGAGCGTTTTCGAAATATTTTGAAACAAAGTTTTAAGTATCATAAAAACAGTGAAATAGCATGCTATCCACACAATTAGCTAATTCTTTTAGAAAATGATAAGCTTTGGAAACGCGGCTTCATCGCATAGTAGTTTGATTCCATTGAAAACCTCCTACAATAAAAGAGGGGAATTGCTCTAGGCGATCGTGAGTAAGAAGAGTTTTATTAACTTGCATTCAGCTGCTTTGTTACAGTTTTTGCACGTAATTTGGTCCATACCTACAAATTTCGCATTTTTCAAAAAACTGCTCGATAAATTTTTTTATAAATTTGAAAATCCCCATATCAATTGTCAGTAAATATGCCCTGCAAGTTTCAAGAACATTGAAAACTGGGAAGGCCTTTAAATAGGGCCTCAAATATAACCAATTTTTCCCCCAGATTTTGTGTTTACAAGTGAGCGTCCACATTATTCACTGGCATTGTTTCAAGTTTCATATGCGCGTGCAAATTTAGCAAAAAGATAGAATTTGCATGAAAAAGGACCCTCGGTTAAATCTCCGAAATATGCTAATAACCGGGTAAAGAAATTAGTGATATATTGTAACATCACAGCAACTCTTTGTAATAGTTTCTGTGATGTTATAACCCGAGTAAGATAAGTAAGTGTTGCATCCGTGACGTTCACCGTGTCAGCCCTCACTGTTATCTGTGACACAAACCAGTTATTAGCATATTCGGGATATTTCTTCCGAAAGTAATCGAGAGTTCTTTTTGATGCAAATTTACTACTTTTTGCTAAATGTGCACGTGCATATGAAACTTGAAAACAATGCCAGTGAATAATGAGGACGCTCGCTTGTAACACAAAATCTGGAGGAAAAATTGGTCATATTTGAGGTCCGTTTTGAAAGCCTTCCCTGTTTTCAATCTTCTTGAAACTTGCAGGGCATATTTATTGACAATTGATCTTGGGATTATCAAATTTATAAAAAAATTTATCGAGCAGTTTTTTAAAAAATGCGAAATTTGTAGGCGTGGACCAAATTACGTGCAAAAGCTGTAACAAAAGCAGCTGAATGCAAGTTAATAAAATTCTTCTTACTCGCGATCGCCCAGAGTAATTCCCCTCTTTTTTTGTAGGAGGTTTTCAATGGGATCAAACTACTATGAGATGAAGCCGCTTTTCCAAAGCTTATCATTTTCTCAAAAAATTAGCTAATTGTGTGGATAGCATGCTATTTCGCTGTTTTTATGATGCTTAAAACTTCGTTTCAAAATATTTCGAAAACGCTCTCATAGAATTTGTTCAGACTTTGCAATGATTGAGGCAATTATGGCAGGTACATACTCCCTTAAGCGATTTTCTAAGAAAACTCCTGGTACAGAGAAACACAAAGATAAATAAAAAACGTAATGGCGTCGTTACGTTGCCATAGCGACTCCGATTGCGATAAAACCCAGATCATAAGAAATTTTCATCTTTATATAATACAGTTATGGTAACCTTTTTTCCCTATCTTTACTCATGGCGACGTAGTCAATGCTCAAACTTGGGAGTTATCCCCCCTAAAAAATCCAGTCGAGCCGCCTTAGACGGAGTTCAGCCTGTGCTTAACAACTGTGTTCTAAGGCCTTTTTCAGTTGGCCTAACGCTTTTATCTTTACACCATTCATCGTGAAAAGTTTCATGAAAGCAGAAGGAGTAGACTGGAAAAGCACTTATTTCATTCTTAAAATAAGCCACTAAGGAAGATATCTGGAGGTCCAAAGATTTGGTAAACCGTAGTCTAAATTAGACTTCGTTTAAATAACCGATCCAGAGTGTCTGCGACGTAGCGTAACTAATAACCAACACTGCAGAATACCCCGTCACACCAATTTTTTTTTTTTCAGATTTAGTCTTGCTTATTCATCGCCAGTTCAAAGGATAGCTTTTAGTTCTAATTGCATCGCATACAGGGTTCAAAGAGTTCCAGCTCCAGTTCGTCAATCCTATTCTGCTTCCAGTAACGCATTCGAAAATAACAAAAAAGGAGGGTAATCTGACGCATGTCGTGAAAAAGTTCTGTCCGAAACACTGAAAAATTTAGAGCCCAACAAAGGGAAGAATTACCTTTTAGCAATATTAACAGGATGGTCCGGACTATGATCCGATGGAGTCAAAAGCAACTTGACCGCCTTGATCTGCATGATGACAAAATATATGATTTACTCATTAGGTTTGGTCGGCACATAAGGCAATGACATCCATAATAGAGGCGTGCCATAAAGAAAGAACTAGGATAAAATGTCCGTCACTGGGCATTATTGCCACACCAGATTATAACGCTGCTTTCAAGAGAGGAAAAGCTACCATTGGCTGCTTTCCATCGTGCAGAAAAATCCGGAAAGTTTGGTCAAAAAGTAGGGAACGGTTTGGTCCAGGTGAAATTGCGGAAACATGACATGGTATCTTTGACTTGTCGATTCGATCTAAACGAACCTTTATCGCTCTTTTACAAATATGTACTTATTTCTTCTTCCGGTTCTTGTCCTACGGGGACGTCTCCACGCTCCCCCACCCCTCCCCGCCCTTAATAGATTTTTTAAGGGGTGTACCCAGACTAGCCTTTTTGCAAGAGGGGTTGAAAAAGCCTGAAAAGGGAGGGCCCCGTAATGCCGCAGTATCTTGCAGGCTCATTTATTAGTGGTTAAAAAATGGACTCTTGTTAAATAGTCGTATAACTGGCCAAAACAGCATTTTAATTCATATTTGACATGTACAGTTCAATAGAGACCTTCAGATACAGAGAGGAGGACGACTACGAGTTCGAGATTTTCTCAAAACTGAGTAGTGCTCACGCTTGAACCAGCGTCATTTTGGTGGGAAAAAGTGGTAGCCGTCGTCATTCTACTACGAGTTTTAGCGAGAATGTCCTAGTGGCGGGAACAAGTTATCAAATGCAAGAAGAGATTTTCTCAGCACCGAGTATTGCTCACGCCTGAACCAGCGTCATTTGGCGGGAAAAAGTGGTAGCCGTCGTCACTCTACTACGAGTTTTAGCGACACTGTCGTAGTGGCGGGAACAAGTTATCAAATGTAAGAAGTTTTATCATATTTTTGCTATCGGTTGAGGACTTAACCTCCTTCAGTATAGATAGCCGAACGAACTCTGTTGGTGAAAAAAAAAAAGTAAAATGAAGCTTTTCGGGGTGCCTTTTTTTTAGAACACGAGTAAAACCTTTAAGTTAAATCTGGCACAAGTACTCGTTCTCGTCCTCAAATCTAAAGGTCTCTAAAACTGCCACTTATACAACAAGGGAAAGGAGGATTCTGGACGCTCCTAAAGCCCTTCCGTGGGTACGCCCCTGTCTATTTTCGATACAACAGCCTACCATATCTCCCTGAAGCATGGCCAGCCCAATGTCACAAGCATTCACCTCTTTGTCATCCAAACCAAATCTCTGAGGTCCAAAGTAGTTTAAGAATCCAAAATGGGAAAGAGGAGACATTGCATTCTGCAAAAAATAAGAAGAAAACCTACAATGTTCATGCTGTAGAGAAAATTCGTGCTCAGGTTTACTTAACTTACATTGATTCAGAATTTCCATTATTTCCTAGCCATAATCATGAATTTGAGGCAAAAGAAATTCTGATTTAACATGAAAAACGGTTTTACTCGCAACATACACAGCATTTTAGAATACAAGCAAAAAAAGTGAAAATAATCATTAAAATCCCCTGACTGAAAAAATAAAAATAAAGAAACAAATAAAGAAAAAAGAACACGAAAAAATAAACTGCTCTAAAACTGAAAAACTGCTCCTTTGCTGTCACAAACCTCAATGTTTTTCTTGCATTTTTCAAGGTTATCTTCATGGCTGTAATAATATAAAGAAAAATAATAAATTGTTTATATTGCTCCTAAAAGGTGCTCAAGGTACCAATAAAGTGAGACAAAATCCAAATAATGATCAGAGTCCCAAAATTGAAATTTCGTAATATTTAACAATGTTTAAACATAAAGATAAACAAATAAAACAAATAAATAAACAAGGAAGTAGAACATAAGCATCAGTAAAATATTGTTTTCATAAGTTCACATTGTAGAGTAATGTTGGCTTACTTCCTACCTCTCTTTACTTTCCATATTTCTGATGACAACTTGAAAATGATTCCCACTTAGTGCACCCATCCTGAGAGGTGTCCTCACACCTCTCCTGTAGCTACCAAATTCTATCCCTTCTAGGGAGGGGTGGCCTTCAACAGCACGCATCCTGTAAAAATATTTAAGGAAGTAAGGCCAACCTCACTCTTATGGAGATGTCATATCCCTGTCTTACCTCATGACTCTCTATACAGCTGTTTCGAGAAAGGTTGTCGGAAAAAAGATGTGCACGCGACAATCGCGAAAGATAATATGGGATATGATCGATACAGTGTTCCTGACGACTGTAGCTGGCGAACCTACTTTTGTTGCTTTCCGTTACCACTCACAAACACATTTTCATGGCCTTTCGTGCCACTTCTTTCAAATTTCTCTGAAGAACAGTGAACTCAAACCACCCACAATGCCTTTCGGGATTGTCGCGTGCACTTTTTCCGACAACCTTTCTCGAAATAGCTGTAAGTGGAAACAACTATGCCTACTCTGGCAATTGGACTCATCACTCCAATGGCATAAACAGTGGAACCTTGATACAACAAACCTCTCTCTATATAACAAAGTCCTCAGTATAGTGTACGATTTTGTTTACCCCAGGAATGGGAAAATACATTATATGGAAAAGTACTTTGATATAACAAAACCTCGAAATAGTGAACAGATTTTGCCAGTCCCTTGGCACTTTGTTATATCGAGGTTCCACTGTAGAACAATAAAGGATTAAAATCCCTGAATAGTAGGAGAAAACTCAATGGCTAGATTTACAAGTAAGGTCAAAAAGAAGAACTAGGGATGACTGAGGAACAAATCCAGCTAGTGGCTGGAGACTGACCAGGAATTTTGCATTGTAAGCCTGATGGACTGACCACCTGGCCAGTATGTCACGGGTATAGTCTGGTGGGAGGAGGCAATTCCACAACCCCTGGTCCACACCCTTACCACCTAGAGATGTTTTGTCCAGGCCCCAGATTGCCCTTGCCATCGTATCATCCTAGTTAATTAGTTAACCCATTCGCCCCTGAACCGCCCGTAACCGCCCGTGCAGATCCATGTCCTTTCTACCCCTCATGACGTCATCAGTTTTAACAGTCAAGGCCAACTCTGTCTGCTAACTTAGGCAGAGTGAAGAGATCTTTCAAACCATACCAGAATGAGCACAATTCAGTCAAGGACACCGGAGAAAAAGGCAAAAAACCATGCAAGATTGACCTGTAAATCTCCATGAAAATGTTGTTCCATTGCCCACCTACCTTTCCTTTCACCTAATCCTAAGATCCTAAAAGCTTTCCTAAAAACTCTTCCTATCAAAATGAAGCCTACTAAATGCCCAACGAGAGAAAAAAAAAAAAAAAAAAACGAGCAGAAAAGCGAAAAAAGAGGGGAGGAGAGAAATATTATCATAGGGTGTTATACAACATCAAATTAAATTAAAATATAAAAACAATGTTCAATCTAGGCCATGTTTCTGTGTCATTGACGTGGAATATTCTACTCTGACGCAAACTGAAATTATCGTGGAGGAATCATGATGCAAAAAAAGTTACCTCATAAAATAGTACTTCCAAAGCAGCAGGGAACAATAAAAGTAAATTTTAAAAATATGTCTGCTCACTAGCATGAATGTCCTAATAGTGAGTAGTTTTTGTGTCAGGCATTCCACACTGATCATTTTGATATGACCTAATTTAAAATGCCATGTGGGACATATGACCCACTTTGACTAATTTCTAAGTTGAACACTGTAAAAAAGAGTTTCAGGTGGAGTCTCTCAAGGAAGGAATAACTTTTAGTACTTACTGTTCAGGGGTGACACCTCTGACCACCATGTACTGTGTAGTCATTGCTTTCTTGTCCTTAATACCAGCATAACTAAAGGCTGATGGTTGAATGTTTAGACAAGTCGACAAACGTTGAATAGCTTCAAGGGTCTCCTGAATGGATAACAAGAAAACAGACTGAAATTTACAAAGGACGTTGGTGGAAACAATAATAGAAATGATCTGTGTTGTGCTTGTAGATAATCTTGGAGCAAACATGCCAAATGAACTGCATGGCCATATGGTTAACTTTATTTTTAAAAGAATATACACATATAGCTGGTTTAAAAATGGTTTAAAATTTCAACAGGGGGCCAACCACCTCAAGAAAATTAAACCTCACTCCCACGATCACCAAGGCTGCACTGTAGGGGCGGATTTAGGGATTGGGCAAAGGAACCGTGGCCACCCCTTTTTTCTGTGAAATTTTGTACTAGGGTCTATATTAAAGGATACTTAGTAAAATATTAACAGTATCTATATAGCTGGCACGTGAATTTTCTGGATCTGCCCCTGCACTTGGTTGTACAATGCAAGCAAGAATATGAAATAATGCCACCCCATCAATAGAATCAACACCAATGATCACAATCTGGAATAATAAACTCACCATATTTCTTTTACACAGCACAAATCCAGTGTATTCAGGATCAATCTGTCTGGACAAACCACAATAAAAAGAAGAACAGGACTGATCCTATAGAAACTACATCAGGTGCATCAATAATAATATACATGGCACTTTTAATAAAACTTGTGAAAAAAAAATTGCTTAATCCCTAGTAAGCTGCAGTGTGTTTTTCCACTACTTTTCCCTACTGTTACACAGTAGCAAGACCCTCTTCACTCTAAAAACTGAATCAAAGTCACCATGCATCTAGCCTGTGAGTAAGCTCTCTGGGGCATTCTGGCAGGAAGGAAGGAGGGCTTGCAACTACATCTCTGGAATTTAAATATCTGCATTTAAAAAGTCTATATGATCGAATACTGATTGGCAGAGATGACATTAGTAATGACAACATTATCCTTGGCATGTGTTTTTCAATGTTTGTTTACGTTCACACTCATTTTTGCTTTGCACTGATTGGCAGAAATCTGACAGCTCAGTCAACAGAGAGCCACAAGTGAATTGGGGGTGGAATTCAAATGCCAGAGATGTAGATGGTTATGGTTGGTTGCCAGCTCTCCTTCCTTTTCCCACCCCGCCTCAAAAGCACCCTGGAGAGCTTGCTCGCAGGCTCGTCACCATCTGGTTGGGTGCGAGTCCAGGTAGAAGTAACACTCTGATTGTGATTTGCAAATGTACACTGTACCTACAAGTTGATCACTACACAAACATGCCTATACACACACATTTTTCTACATTTTTCAATACCTTTGGTCATCTTGTGTGCTTTTCTGTTGGCATGGGGATTTAGCTCCTTTAGTCCTCATCCTTATCTGAATATAACTCTTGCCAACATTCCCTGCTATTTTATCATCCAGGTTATTAAATGTCTTACTTTCAAGAAATGATCCAAAGTGCTTTGCTAAAAGCCTATGAATCTGAAAACAAACAAAATACAACAGCTGTTTATCGTTAGCCCCAATATCCACATACAAATTCTCCACATTGATCTGCAGATCTCCAAAAAATTATTTTCTTTAAAGAATTGGTTGAGAGAATCTGATAAATGATCAAAGCAATTATATTAATTCTCATAAACTTTTCTCATGATTGTTCAATAATACATGTATTTTGTTTTTGTTTAGAGAAGATTTATATAATAGCCACTACTGGGAGTTATATTATTATTGAAGGTCAATGTTTATGATCCACAAATATCAGCATGCATTGCCCAAACTGTTCTCCATCCCTTTCCAATTGTATTGATGGGGGAAAACTTGTTCAATAATCAAGACCTTTTGCACTTGTTGATCATTTCCTTTTTCTCCCAACCTTCCTGTTTATTTCCACTGCCCTGATTACTGTCTGTACATTCAAATCAACTTAAATAACAATTATTGATCCCCCAGCAAGATGAACCATCCTTTTTCATACATGAAAGTTAAGAGAGAGTCTCCCTAAAACCGGTCCACTGCGTTCCGGGTCGGAAAATCGATTTCCTTTAAACTTTGCCCATGAATATATCTTAGTCCAAAAGTAATTGAAACCGCATTAGTTTTTGAAAATATTTCAAAATAAAATTTTTCGGGAGCAAAATCACTTCAGCACCTGACGGCCAAATTTTTGCAGTGACAAAGAGTAAAAATAGCGCATATTGCCGAGTTCACCACTTCAAAGTTTTGCACTTTCAACAATTTTTTTCACTTGCTAGGATTAAATTGGTCATTAAATGATGTAAAGCAGACAATTTTGGTCCTTCAAAAGCAACTCATGTCTACTAAATATTTTTGGATTTACACCCACTTTGCCGTAGGCGGGAAAGGGCTCAAAAATGCATATTTTCATCCTAGCACTGTGCAAAATCCCCACGTCTTCTAAACAAAATGTCTTTTCAGACCAACAAAGGGAATATCCAAAAACATGGAAACATAAAAATATATTGTGATTTTAACGATTTATGAGCACAGCCGATCGACGAAATATGCCTATTTTCTGTTACGACTGTTTACAATACACGATGGAATGTCTTCATCCAAAGCCGCAATAACACAGTTAAGTCATTAAATGTATCAAGTATTTTAAACTTTTTTATGACTTTTGACTCAATAGAACATCATTTAGGGAAGGAAACCCTTTAAGCCGAACGCATTAATACTACAAGTGTACCTGTTTACAGCGCTCGATCCGATCCAGTCGTCTTCGCTGTGTACACAAAACTGAAGTCACATGATGGCGCTTGTCACGCATTCTAAAATCTGGAATCGTTACTCCGCAAAAACATTTTTCAGGCTAGTCTGACTAAAATTGAAAGGCAGGAAATTATCTTATCAATAGAGTATTCTATTATAGTTATTGCTGTTTTCGTTGACAAGCTACAAATTCAAGAATCATGCATGCATAAGTGCCTTTTGTGCATTAACAACCTGGGAGGGGGGGGGGGGGCTACTTGAGTTAAAGTTTGCTGGGCATGTGCCGCTGGGCTCTCAGAACCCCTACCCTATTATAGTCTATTCTGTGGCCAATTATAGACTCCATCTTAGCCACTTTTGGGCAAATATGTAATTTTTGCGATCCCAAACTGAATTAGTCACTACCTATTCTTACGTATTGACCCATTTTTTAGATTGAATGAAGAACACTTTACTTGTCACCTACAGTACAAACATTCTGGTACGTTTGCTAACCGTGAATATCAAGAACTGTCTAACTCTAAAAAATCCGAAAATGTGCGACCCCATTCTAGTCAATCCGGTCGTGAAAGTGCGACCCCTTCCAGCAGCACATCCCGAGTAGCCTCTTATAAGGAAGTACCCCCCCCAGGGATTAACAATAGTCTAGTGGCCCGCAAGCAAACATCCCCCTTGATATTATTTTACATTTGAAACCAAGTTATTATACATTTGAAACCAAGATGCCACCTGTTAGAGAATATGCTTGATCCCGACGATTTTACGGAAAAATAATGGACTGTAAACTATGCTGGTTTACTTCGTTTAGCGCTTTCGATTTCTTTCTAACTCACTAATATATAGATTTAGACAGGGCTAAAAACGGAGCTCTCGTTGACATACTTGAAGTTGTACTCCAACAAAAAATAAAATCGTGTGATGCTAACCTGCGACGGCAACGAGAATTACAAAAACAAAACAACAACAACAATATGTCTAATCAGCGAGCTTAGCTTTCCGCCCTATCGGAGGGGGTGGGGTATAGAACAAAGTGTTATACTGGGAGACTCCGCCCTGATCGTCCAAGCCATTATCCTTTTGTATACCATTGTTAACTGAAGAGGTGCCCCTTGAGGGGCAGAAAGCTCGCAACGCAGATCGCACACGAATGTTTACCAAAGCCGAGTGGCTCAAGCTCAAAATTACAAATTTAACAATTTTTGTCGCAATATTTTTCTAACAAAACAAGAGAAAAAAAGAAAAAAAAGACTATACATACTAAGACGATGGGGAAACGGGAGAAAGAAATGGCAGCGAAGCTGCGGTGGAAACAACTGCTGCCAGACGTGCTCTGATGTATGATGAGTACAATCTTTGCGAGATGGCTCACAGAAATCAACTAATTTACAAGCTTTCTGAGATTTTATTTGGCACAAGAACCTCAAAATCTGATCTTCTTCAAAAGATAACTGAAATGGTTGTATAGTGCTCTTGTGTAGTAAAAAAGATTGTTGGAAAAGACGCGAGAAGAAGGAAAATGACTCTACCTCGATGAGGTTGAACCCTAGCTATTATTACTAATTTTTCTTCCACGGGCTCCCTTTGAATTCACTGCCCTTCAGGAAAATCGCTAGCTTAATATGTGTATTTCCGCAATAACGGTACAAGAATTTGAAAATAAGCCATTGTTAATAACTAACTACTTTTTGTAATTGAGAATGAGTATTAGCGAAGCTCTCGCACATGCGAAAGAAAAAATGGTAACCTGTAGATGCGAGAAAATGTGGTAATCACGTGATCGTGCGTTCAGCCGTTCCCCCCTACTACCATTACACCGACGCCGATAACAGAGAAAGAGCTAGAGCGAAAGACAAAACAAAAAAGAAAAAGATTAAAAAAGAAAGTATACGAAGTTCATTGCGAAAGAAAAAACATGAAAAATTCAAAGCTGCGATGAGAAAATGACAAATGTTAACGGCCAGCAAGGTTAAAATGAGCAGCAGTGAAATAAAAAAAATGGAATGTAGGAACATATACAATTTTTCCTTTATAAAACATGCAACTAGGAAGTTTCAGGTACGTTGAAGTCGTGCAAAACAATGGCAAAGAAATGTACAAAAAAATGTGCTGCACGTGCAAAGTTTTTTTCGCTCAAAGCCTATTGATTTTTTGGCATTTCTCGTTGCCGTCACCGGTTAGCATTACACCGTTTTTATTAATTCTTTTTTCCGGGGTACAATTTTGAGTATATTAACGAGAGCTGCGCTTTTTAGCTAGTGTACAAGATATTGGTCAAACCAGAAACGGAAGGAATAGAGTCAAAATCGAAAGCGCTAAATGAGGTAAACCACCATGCCAGTTATAAATGCAGTGTAACCTAATTTCAAAGATACAGTACAGTATTTGTTCTAGAATAATAGCAAGGGGGATGTTTGCTTGCGGGCCGCTAGACTGTTCACTCACTGTCCCTTATCTTTCCGAAAAATATTCCAGATGTGCGGCCTTTGAAACCAAGATGGCCACCTGTTATGTGCTTGATCCCGACGATTTTACAGAAACATAGAGAACTGTGAACAGTCTAGCGGGCCTTCTGCCAGCAAGCACACTCCACCTCTATCCCGAGCCCCACCCTGAGTCGGGGAGCTTGATGAGACCTGGCAGGTACTCGTCGGTTTAATTCCACGGGCTACCAGAAATATGACGTATATTTAAAAAGATAATAAATACAAACATAAACGACAAACATAAAACAACCAATTGTTTTATAAATACTAACCTGAATGGACAGGAGGCTGTTCTTGAAAGACTAAACAGTTACTATAATTGTTAGTGCACTAGGCACTTATGCATGCATGATTTTTGATTTTGTAGCTTGTCAACGAAAACAGCAATAAATATAGTAGAATACTCTATTGATAAGACAATTTCTTGCCTTTCAATTTTAGTCAGACTAGCCTGAAAAATGTTTTCGCGGAGTAACGATTCCAGATATAAGAATGCGTGACAAGCGCCATCATGTGACTTCAGTCTTGTGTACACAGCGAAGACGACTGGATCGGATCGAGCGCTGTAAACAGGTACACTTGTAGTATTAATGCGTTCGGCTTAAAGGGTTTCCTTCCCTAAATGATGTTCTATTGTGTCAAGTCACAAAAAGTTTAAAATACTTGATACATTTAATGAATTATTGTGTTATTGCGGCTTTGGATTAAGACGTTCCATCATGCATTGTAAACAGTCATAACAGAAAATAGGCATATTTCGTCGATCGGCTGTGCTCATAAATCGTTAAAATCACAATATATTTTTATGTTTCCATGTTTTTGGATATTCCCTTTGTTGGTCTGAAAAGACATTTTGTTTAGAAGACGTGGGGATTTTGCACAGTGCTAGGATGAAAATATGCATTTTTGAGCCCTTTCCCGCCTACGGCAAAGTGGGTGTAAATCCAAAAATATTTAGTAGACATGAGTTGCTTTTGAAGGACCAAAATTGTCTGCTTTACATCATTTAATGACCAATTTAATCCTAGCAAGTGAAAAAAATCTTTGAAAGTGCAAAACTTTGAAGTGGTGAACTCGGCAATATGCGCTATTTTTACTCTTTGTCACTGCAAAAATTTGGCCGTCAGGTGCTGAAGTGATTTTTGCTCCCGAAAAATTTTATTTCGAAATATTTTCAAAAACTAATGCGGTTTCAATTACTTTTGGACTAAGATATATTCATGGGCAAAGTGTAAAGGAAATCGATTTTCCGACCCGAAACGCAGTGGACCGGTTTTAGGGAGACTCTCTCTTAATTGTCATGAACAGACACACTAGCATACTACAACCTAACCTTAGTTCGTTGTTGTTTATCTGCACTGCTGACATCGATACTGAGTGTAGAGGGTACCTTTCTATTTTCCCAGTGGGCAAAGCACAATAACCTGAATCATCAAAAGTAAAAGAAAATGCCAAGTTAGTATGAGGTGTTGATAACAATTACATGTAGTCATTGTAAAATGCTTAAAATAAGTGCACTTTGGGATTAGTAACAATAATATTATTACGGTCTAACAATGGACACTGAGATGATGATGATGATGACAATGGTGGTTGCTATGGTGACAATAACAGTAGGGATGACAATGACAGATTGACATAAGTTGATGATAGCGGAGCTCCGCGTGCGAAGCGCGCTAGCGGAGCACCATGGGTAAATAAATCTACCCATCCCAGAAAATTTGGTAATCACGTGACCGACCGACCGTCCGTCCGCACCACAGGAAAACCAATGTTTACTCTCACTTTTTTAGCTAGTTTGGGAGCCCAAAAGAAAACTAATTGCACATCAATGTTGTAATCAATTGACAGCTGTCAAAACAGGGCATCCGCTGACCAGTATCACCTGACCGTACCGCGGGCTCAAGTGTCGACCCATCGAGGTCGAATATTTTTTTGAAGTTATCCGCTGACAAATTACCAGTTTCAAATGATCGCAGGCTCATGTTTATTTTTTCCAAGGATTCATATCAAATATTTTGTGTTTATATCACCATGGCCCCGCACTATTAGGACTTCGATTTCAAACTGGCCTCGGAAGCGAAAATTCAGCCAGTTTTTTTTTTAAAGTACAGGCGGGGAAGACCTTATTCTTACCATGGTCACGCGTTGGTCACGCTCTACGTCCAATTTTTATACTCTGATTGGTCAAAATTTGACAGGTGAGTTCATGCGGACAAATTATGCAGCATCTTGAAAGTTGTTTACTTTGACAGCTGAAGCTGACAGAGTTTTGTGTCAACTTGTGATGTTTTTAACTGCCTTTTCCCTCTGGATGTACAAAATATAACACAGCTGCTATCAAGAGTCTTCTGTTATTCATGGCTGGTTTGTTTACTGGGTTTTTGATTGAGAAATGTGTCGCTTGTCAAAATTCGGTAATTCGTTTTTGGATGGCATCGTTTTCGTTTTTCACCTTGCCTCATGCGTAAGAGGGTTTAAAAGTCTCAACCAACTGTGGCCTTCCTTGATAGCTTTCAGGAACTGAATTTCGAATGGTAAGCCTGAGTAATTATTGTATTTGATGTTTGTTTTTGTTATATCTAATTTTCATGAAGTCTTGCGCAATTCACGCTGACAGTTTATGCGGCAAGTTTATGTGCGTTTGTAGGGTTTGAGTCAATGATCTGACCTAATATCAGGTTTGATATAAGCTTACAGAACTTTAAATAGCCTTCAGATATATTTGCTCACCACAAATAGAAAGAAAACGTTCCGAAGAATATTTAGTTATAAATTTGGTTGTAGAAAGAAAGCTTTAAGCGATTTTCTTGCTTCGAGGAGTTCACCTTCGAAAACAGTAAACACCACGCCGGGAAGCCGGCTTACCGGTAAGCTTTACGCTTAAAGACTCTGAGGATTTTTAGAGACACTTTAATACTTGCCTTCGTGAATGAAAATTGTTGTCTCTGTAAATTTTTCACCGAATTATTTCTTTTTTTGATTGTTAGTAGTCTCTCTTACAACTTTCATCGCTTCCTGTGCCGTTTGTTTTCATTGTTCATGAACATCGCTTGCAGGAGTACTCAAAAATGACTCGCGTATCAAACGCTTTATAAACTTACACATCGTTATAACTAAAACCATTAAATAGCAAAAAAAAAATAAATTTGCTATTATGTTGAAGCGTAACTCTCTTAAAGTTTATTCAAACACTCGACCAACTGACAGCTCGCACTATAGAAACGAGAACCAGCTGGCCGTATGGGTGATTTTGGAAATTCTTGAACGGTTTTGCTTAAAGCCCACGATTGATCGTCCTGAATATTCCTGAATGCAATTTGTCTTGAAAAATTGTGAAATACCGTATTCTCTCCGCGGTCTGTATGACAAATAGCACTGTTTCACCTCAAATGTGATGTATAAAAATTATAAAAGGTTGGTTTAAACACCCCCAGATTTGTTGGCAAGAATTTGAAAAGTAAACCTATCGAACGCAAAAAAATTTGGCGTGATTTGTTTTCCAAGAATTTGTTTTCGAGGCCTAATCTACTGTGATACATGAATGTGGATTAAAAGTTTATTGTTTGATTTAAATTATAATTTATTAATTGGAGCTTCGCTTTTAGCTCTGGCTAAATCTATATATTAGTGATTAAATGATGATGACAGTAATAAGCTTGCAAGCCATTCACAGCTTTGATCCTTATGGTGATGATGATAAAAAGGGTAGTGGTGTTTTTAACAAAAATTCTTACATTATATTAAATGACCACAAAAAAGGTAATGAAGACTTATGTCTGCACACGGTGATGTTTAATAGTGATGGCCATTGACAACGATGATGTTTGTAGTAATCAGAGTAAACTATATTGACAATGACAAAAAAAAGGTGTTCTAATGGTTCATGATATTATATAACATTATTATTCATTCAAATATTTCCCCTATTCTGATTGGCTAAAAGCACATGCATAATTTACCATAACAAGTTACTGATGACCAAATTTGGAAGAATTTTGTGTTTCACGAGGAAATGACGTCAAAAATGCAGTCTTCTGCAGTTAATGAACCGTTAACCGAGAAGACCTGGGACCAAGAAGACCTGGGGATGAGGTTGAGTTGTTTTTGTTGTGAAAACAAAATGGCTGACACTTCACTCGTTTCAAGAGTAAGAACTACAGCTGGAACTAGGTGAAGTAATGGCTAAAAACATAGCAAAAACAGCAAGAAGTCAACTTGGAGGGCGACATCTGCTATTCAAAGAATATTTGTGGAGCTGGACAAACCTAAACGTACACTATCGAAGATGAATTAACATCGATGGATTGATGGAGGTAGGCATGTTTTAGCTTTGTTTTTAAACTAGGAATTATTTTGAATGAATAATAAAACAATTATTGAATTTGGCTTTCGTATCTTATGAAGAATTATGGAGATCTCGGAGGGTGTTACCCACCTTGGCCATAACACCCTCCTCAATCTCCATAATTCTTCATAAGATACTCAGCCTCATTCATTAACTGTTTAATATCTGTGTGCTAAATCCTTCTATTATCATTATTAATCATGACCATAGCCACCACAACTCTCCTTAAAACAAATGTTATCTAGGCTTTAATTTACAGTATTTGCATTCTTTGCATAATGATGATAAATTATTATAAGTATGCTCAATATGTAATAACTACTACCTGTCTACTTGACTCCTGTCATTAAGTAAGTTGCTGAATTCCCAATAGACTTTATCATAACCAACAAGTATTAGAGGAGGTTGTCCCTGAAAAATGAAAGACAAAGTGAACTGGGAGGATAATGAAAAGGGGGCCTTACTTAATTAACGACAGAGGCCTGTCTTGGGAGAAAAGGATATCAAGAACAAATTAAAGCCTGCATGGGGAGCTTACTTTTAATTTACCTCCTGATCTGATTTTTTGGTCTCAGTAAGAAGATGAGGAAAAGCTAAACGGATGTTCCTGTGAAGACCTGTACGCAGCTCCTTTGATGGTACAGAGCCTACAAAGACATGAAATCGATGTAAGATTACTAAAATTAACTTTGTAACAATTATTCCAGATCAACATAATTTTCTTAAAGGTTAATTTTAACAATAAGCTTACCCAGGGGGTTCTCACTTTTACTTTTAAATTAATACCAGTGTCAAAAAATAAGTTAAACATTGTACCAGTTTCATTGACAGAGGGACATAAACAGCATGTACTTCTTACTTTAAGAGGGGGGCATGAGGGAGGCGGGGGAGGGGACGGTCAGAAAACCACAATACCGTACAGAAAAGAGTGAAAAAACCACAATACATACTGCATCGAAAATAACTGTTAAAATGTACTGAAACCACAGTTAAAACCTTAAAGGTTGCCATTATCAACACCACAGAGATCCCTTTTCTTAAACAAAAAAAATTCATATGTGTTCTGATACCAAGCTTAGGTTTGTTGATGTTAATAATTAAACGTCAAGCATATGATATGACACTCATTAACTATATTACAGTTTTTGTATAGGAAAATGATATGATAAATCAGAGAAGTACTGTGATAACACTTTAAGATAACTGACCTGGATCATGAACGTTGACTCTGACAACAATGTTGTAAGTTAATAGCTGACACAAAAAATGGCTGTGTAGCAGACTAGGTTTGTCTACAATGTCTTTTTAAGGGCCAGTTTGTGTACAAAGGTGAACCAGCCTGATTAGCGAGGGGCTGGCCTGGTTTAATACTGGGCTGGCTCGGCTCATGAATTGTTTCCTCATAAATTTCTGTTGTGTTTGTATGAGAAGGAGGGTGGCCCGCTTGCCAAGATTCTGGTTGCTCACGTCGAAGTGAGTGAGATGGTACTTAAAACCAAACGGTTTGTGGGACTCTTTATAACACTCCTGTGCAACACGCAACAAAATTAATGTTTCTTTCTGCAATTCTTGTCTCCCTTTACATCCTCATACAAAATTTTCAATTGCCACCAAATTAATTACATTTGTATAACTTAACAATCTGACCTATTTTCCTTATCATTATAATTTTGTCCTTGTTGCTTGTTCACCTCGCTTGGACAGCTTGGCAAATATCGTCTCTCTTGCAAGACAGAAGTTAGCCAACCGGAGTATTCAAAAGTCGGAAATATTGCATCTTTACGTTCATATTATGACTGTGTCATTGGATAAAAAGGTTAATGTTGTTAATCGTCTCGAGCATTATCTGGAAAAGGCTGAAATTTAACAAACTGCAGGACTTGTTTGGACTGTTTGGGCAAAACAATCCCCGACTGTGCGACTTGAGAGACCTTGTGGGGACTTGTAGAATTGCAAAACTGTACTTTAAACAAAATAAATAGGAGCAGATCACCATAACAGAACAACAGATTTTCACTGATTATACCACAAAATAAAATTTCAAAAAACTGCAAACTGCTTAGTCATTAAAAACCACAACACTGTACTTTGAAATAAAAATTACTGCAATACTGCACCAAAAGTAATGCAAATCAGCATCACCACAAACCCCTTTGCCCCCTCTTTTAAACAGCAGTTTATACATGCATTCATTAAAGGCCATTTCTTGGCTAAGATTTTGGGCTACTGAGCTTGTTTGGCTAATCCCTGATGTCACTATAATTAATAATAGTACAATATGTGCATAGCCTCTAGCTAGGGTCCACCAACTTACCAAGAGAAATCCTCTTTTCGTTATCTCTGTTGGTTTCAACAAACACAGCAAACTCTAACAATTCATCCATTTTTTCACTGCTCAGGCATTTCTCCAAGTTCTTCAGAGCCGTATCTTTCAACTCTTCAAATGAGTCTAACATCTGAAATGTTTACATGTAAGACATTAGTAATAATGGGGAAAAAAGAATGGAGCATAGTCACTGACGATGAGACTCAAAGTAAGTAAAAGCAGTCAGAATAGAAAACAAAATCTTGCTGTAATGTTGCAATGCAAAGAATAGCTTCTGAAGCCATTCATAAGCAATAATTTACATGTAGCTACCATCTTTGCACTATTCGAGCTCCTAGTATTCCCCTATTCCCCTCCCCCCCTCCCCCCTCCCCCCTTTAATATTAGTGGAGATGTGATAGTTTTTTGATACCCCTAGACTGGGATAATGGTTTAGGGATACCACAATGTCTTTGCATTCATTTGGCATCTCGCTTTATAATGCCTGACTCTTCATCTAGGAGAGCACACCCTCTCAATTTTTAACCAAAAAAGGCTTGTAAGGCCGAGGAAAAAGTTGTAATTTTCTGAGACCCAATGCCCAACTTATCGTGAACAAGGTCTGTATAGCAGGACCCAATTTTTAGCTGAAGGTTTTGACATGCCAGTTCTTTTACTTGTGTGTATATTGAATGGTTAACTTTGATCCTGCTGATAAGCTGTTATTGGTAACCAAGTGATGGACTACTTGTAATATCCCCTTTGGGTGGGGTGTGTAGAAGTGGGGGATACATCTACTGTACAAGCACATACCTGCCTTTTCCTCCTAAGTCATGTCAAATGTGTCTGACTTTTATACCAATATAATATATTTGACCAAATTTTTGAAAAATCTGACAACTTTCAAGCGGTTCTGAAGAAGTTCCGACATCTTCAAATGGTTGCCATGTGTACAAATGTAGCAGTGCGAAAGGCCAAATCTTGGTGCCATCTCAGTGAGATCACACATACCAATGGGAGTTTACCAAGGTGAGATATTGTGAGATTTTAGCTTATTACTAAGGACTCAAACATGATATTTAGAGCCATCCATTGAAGAAGTAGCTCAGAGTTATGAGTCATGCAAGTGAAATTGTCTGTATGTAGTGAGCGACATTTTTGATCCACAGGCATGTGACACACGGATAATGCAAGTGAATTGGCAGGTATACTACAGTACGTGTATAGCTTGCTGTTTTATGCTTTAGTTTTAAATTAGCCAAGGCTCTATAGATCAGCCTCGTTGATTCATACACAAATAATTTGTTATTTTACTATGCATAACATGCGTACGAGCTGTACAGTACTATATCAGTTAGCTGAACTCTCAGTTAGTTTCTAGAAGGGCAGGGAAGCAGGGAACCATAGTTACAAGGACTACAACTGTGCATAATGTCATACCTTATTCAAAAACGGCACGTCATCCAAACTTTTTTCTTGTTGTTGTTTCTCTCTCTTCTCTTTTCTAAGTTTTGTTTTGCTCCTGGATGGCTGATCATCTTGCTCATTTTCCATTGCAGAAACAATTTCACCAGGGATCAGCTTAACCTGATTTCCTTGGCTATCTATTTCAGTAACAACAAAATCTTGCCATCTAATAGTATTATGTTAAGAATGTTTCACATGATTAATAGCGATCAAACAGCTTTGTTGCATTCACTAAGACCCCAGGACAGTGAGAAGGAGAAGTTCAAGGAAATGGGTTGATGAGAGAATCTCATACAAAAAGGGAAAAGTTACCTGTTTGCAGAGCCTTTTGAGCAGGTTTCAAATCCTATTTGAACCTTAAAAGATCTACCATTCCAAAAAGAGGTTGCCAAACAAGGGCTATAGGATAAGAAAAAATGTTTTCATTGAATAATTTCTTCTTTCTTTATTTGACCTTCTGCTTTCAATAAATATTGGTTTTCTTACAATACATGTATTGGTCAGCCTGCAGAGCAGATGGTACCAATATTGGGGGCACTCAAGCTGGTTTTAGGGAGCAACCACATGAAATGAGGATGGAGAAGAGAAAAATTATGGTGACTGGTTACTGTTCTCTCTCTTCCGAACAGTCATCTAGTGAATGCTGGCTGATTCATGCCATGGTGTATGATATATAATATTATTAATCTCATCTCTCATCCTCTTGCGCTCAATGGGTAGATTGTATACATGTGAACTAATATTGATACCCTGAAGTGAACATTCAGGACTTGACGCCAGGGATCTGAGTACAGCAATGGTGAACAATGGTGTTTAGGAAGAAATCTCCAAGAATTTTGTGTCAATTCTGGTGTTTAAAGGGTAATGATGATGATGCATGATATGGGATTGACGAGTGATACTTAACAAATTTATTATTCCTTGAGCCCGAATGGGCTCTGAGTCAATAGCCCATGAAGAACAATGGGCTATTGATTCAGAAGCCATGAGGGCCAGATGAATAATAATTGTTTTAGTAAAATCCGACTAGTTGGTCAAAAATATCGAGAATAAAAAAAGTTTAGCTAGTTAAAGCTAGTCTTTGATCCTTTTTGCCGCCAAAAAGCCCGTGCTTTTCGCTACTAGTGGGCTATAACATATAGCCTTGTAGTAGCTCAACCAATCAGAACACAGCATTGACAATAGACCACTAGTTGGATTTTACTAAAAGCTGTTAAAATCAACAAGATCATGCTGATTCTACCACATCTCTCATCCCACCTTTCAAAGCAGAAAAGAATAATACTGCGTTTGCTCTAGTTCTTTTAATTAACAAAGCAATAATACCTGAATTCTACAACTACTACAGGGTTAGATGTTTGAGTGAGCTCCTATTTTCACCCTTTTTTGGTTATTCCAATTAAGGCAATTTTTGTTTGCGAGACCTCAGATGATGCACAATTGACTCCATTTCAGTCACATTAGTAAGAGCAAACAGCACATTCTTGTAATTTACATCTGCTGCTTGCATCATGAGCAAGCTGTCTGTGGGGGCTCTGGCAGCAGGGGGAAAGGGGCAGAGACTGCAGGAGACCTGTGGAGCCACAGACAACACTCGAGGTGTAATTCAAATTATATAGACGTTACTGCACGTAATTCCTCCTAGCAAGTAAACAAGAGTGAAGAGCTTGCTCACAGGCTAGTGTGTGGGTGGAACAGAGCAAACAATAACCTGTCTACAGGCGTTATTTTACCCTTTTTCCTCCTCTTGCATTGCATGTCTTGTGCTTTGTGCTTGGGCCTTGAAACTCGCCTGAGTGGCGCGTGTTGTGCATTGACATTCCAACCTGAGCGCCCTATGTGACGCCAAAATCTGCTCCTTTTCCATGTCCAAAGCCAAGTGAATTAAAACTATGCAAAATTACCTACCCTCTTATCATTATCCCTGGTAAGATTTCCGTATAACCCCATACATTCATTATGCATGCAACAGTCTCATACTATTTCACACAACAAGTTTACATTATCCCTAAATATTTAATAATTTCAGGATACGTTTTCTTGATCTGTCCTTTGAATCCATTTAGTTCACAACAGAGAAAACATTCAGCACCAAACGACATTTCCTGTTGGTTGGCAGAAGCGAGGATGCAGACGCGCCTGGTTACATAGCTGTATATAATTTTTTTTCATATATGAAGCCCTGCCTTGTAGTGAGTGATTTACTGACCAGAAACAATAACGGCTCACAAATAGATTGGCGGTCTTTCGCGGTGGTTTGTCGTTCCTGTCAAGAGTTTAGCTAGGTTTTTTCCCGTTTTTGTGGACCATAATGGAGCTTCTTCAATGTGAGTGGGGTTCTTGCGAAGAGACGTTTGCTTCTTCTGATTTTCTTGAGTTTAGAGAGCATGTTGAAAGCCATTTGCAAGAAATTTTACCAAAATATCATCGAGGTTTCTCCGAAGACACGATCCCTGACAACTTCGCTTGCAGTTGGCGAGAGTGTGGCTGGGACTCACCGATGGATGCTGGCGATTTGATCCGCCATGTTTTCTTCCACGTTTTTCACACAAGAATAAAGCTTGAGGGCTTTAAAAAGCAACAAGAAATGAAACTAGCGCCGTGTGCTTTGGACGGTCAGAGTCGTAATCTTATCCCCGAAAACCCTGAGCCGTTTCTGTGCGAGTGGGAGGAATGTAATGTTATATTTAACTGCCCGACGTTGTTTTACCGGCATGTAGATAGTCATGCTTTGGCTGTGGACAGAACTTTAGTGGAAGTAAGAGAAGATGGAAGAAAAAAATTCTCTGTAAAGTGCCAATGGGAGTACAATCCTGGGGAAGGTAAGCCAAGGAATGAGTAAGCTTAGAGCTTAATTATTTTTTTACGGACAATGCCATCTTGTGTTTCTCGTGGCCACCTCCTTTCTCTTCCTTCCACATAGGGAGGAGGATGGTATTCTTGTTTCACTCCATGGAAAGTTTGCCCCCAATGAGTTTACCCCACAAATTCAATTGTGGTTAAAAGATCTTGTTGTAAGTTTTGGATACTTCCAACAAGCTGTATGTACTAAGGAAAGACTTTTGCAGCATGGGTGAAAACTAGACTATGAGAAGTCAATCATTTTTCTTAGATATATAAGAGCAAAGCCAAGCAAAATGCATGACCACATGTGAAAAATCACCACCCATGAGAAAGCTAAAGTGATGATTTTCGCGCACACCAGCTTGCTTGCTCTACCAATCCTGGAAATACGAGGGACTATACTTGTGATGTAGTTTGGGCGAAAACCAGCCTTAAAAGTCAACTGCTTCCAGGATTCAAACTGAGGCCATATTATATTGGTGGGGATGAGTTTTCTCAGCTCTGCACCACCCATTCTCCCCAAGAGTTATTATTATGAGTAGCTGCGGTTAACTACTTGTAGGTATTTTGCCTGTGTGCGAAAAATGGCTCTTGCCCATGGAGGGAGGGGGGGTTGTTTAACCAATTTTTTCGTTAGTAAATTTGCTTTCGGAAAATCTCTATGGATCTGTAAGAAACTGGTGTTGCCCATCACCCCATCACAGGTTTGGTTTTAAGTCTTGTGGTTTATCAAGAACACAAATTGGGCCAACTAAATGGTCAGGTTGTTTTAGGAGCAGCTTCACAATAGGTTCTTTTGTTATTCATTGAGAAGCAAATGAATGATAAGTGACTGGGTATTTTGAAGTTAAGCTTTGATGTGTGTTTACATACATATATGTTATTTTGTAAATCCCCCCACCCCTAACCGCAAGATATTAATTTTTAGCATTTTTTGTTAAGTTTTTATTTCATTAACTTTTTAAAATATTTTCTTTTTAAGTGTGCGATTTTTCAACTGCAAACCACTATAAACTGAAGGAACATTGCCGAAGTCATACTAGAGAGAAAATTTTTGCATGCAATACTTGTGGCGGAATGTTTGCCAGCAGAACAAAGCTTGTAGACCATTTAGTAAGACAGAATTCATCTGGATGTAAGTGTGGCATCTATTTAGTATGCTGTTATCTTATTAATAATAGAGCCTGGCCTACTTGCCAAAAACTAGCATTGTGGGGCAAATTGTCTCTGAGATATTAGCCCCTTTCTGCTCTGATGACTCCATACAAATGACCCAAGTCAAATTTAGGAGGATTTGTATGGAGTCATCAGAGCATAGCTGGGCTAATATCACAGAGACTATTTGCCCCGAAATGCTAATTTTTGGCAAGTAGGCCTCTTGGACGTTGTCCTTTCAGAATATCCTGAGAGATGAACTGGAACTAAGGGCACTTATTTAAAATCAGAATTGGTCAACAGTACCCCTTGGGGAGTTGTCTTTAGTTCAAATTTTATCTATCTTTCGTTTACAACTCCTTAATATTCATTTCAATAGCTAAAAGCAAAATAAAATTGGAAGCAAGGATAAAGTTAAATCACAGCATGATATGATGCCATAATTCTGTATTGTTTGCTTTTCTTGAAGATGAAAGTTTCCAGTGCTCACACTGTTTAAAGCACTGTGGCTCAGAACGCATATTACGAGATCACATGCGACACCATGGTATGTAACAAAATAATCTCAATAAATAAAAACAAATAATGATTCTGTAGTTGCCATAGCAAGTCCAGTTGATTGTTCTTTGTCTAACATATCAAATTGGAATCAAATTGGAATTTGGAAATTCCAGTATATGGCAACAGGGGAAAACCAATATACCAATTCTCAAAGTACTGATTTTTTTACTTTTTTCTCTTGTAGTTAACAATGTTAAGTGTCAGTTTTGTGACATGACCTGCCCGAATGCTTCTGCTCTTAAGCAGCATGTGAAATTCAGACATTCAGATGAAAGACCCTTCAAATGTGATGTATGCAGTTACACGTAAGTTGTTGGTCAGTGATATTAAATTGCTTTCTCTAACAATTAATTTAATTTTAAAAATATCCTTGTCTTTTCTGCATTAGACAGCTATCAATTTTTATCAAGTACAGTAAATATAGCAGTAACAAAATCCTTTTATAACTTTGACCATGTACATAATAAAAGCTTAAAGTAATATTTTAGTAAAATATCTTCTAAATACATGTATGTAAAAATATTATATCCTTTGATTAAACAATTGAACAGGCCAACATTCACGTTTGAAACGGAGTAGTTGTCATGTCTAAAAATGCCACCAGTCTTATATTGCAGCCAATCAGACTTCAATTTTGAACAATGTAAGATTTTCAAAGGTAAAACAAGACTATTGGATGTACTTTCACCCTGTAAAATCACAAAAAGCTGAATGATACTCTTCTGGCAATTTAATTACCTGGGAATAGCCTATGGTAGCAATAAGCCGGGCCCCCCTTTCTTGGAAAAAAACATTAAATCACCCCCATTCTAACCAGGTTTTAAGAGAGACCTTTATTAAAGCAGAAGACCTCTAAACATGTACTTATGCCTTCACATATCATACTTTACGTAGATTAGACAAAGTCTAGATGGAAGAGAAAAGAAAAAGAAAAATTAGGCTTGAGTTAAACATCAATAAAAGCTTTTTAGCCCCCTGGTACGTGCACTCCACCACATGTTAACATGATTTACTGCAATTTTCAATGTGATACTATTATTAATTTTGTAAAGTTTGCATAAGAATTCATCTTAATAGCTACTTTCTCTTCAGTTGCAAGATGCCTTCAGATCTGGCACGCCATCGAGAATTCCACAATGCAGTTTTAGCATACCACTGTGACGTGGAGGGTTGTAACTTTTCTGCCAGATCCATGCAAACTGTAAAGAGACATCAGAAAGTGGAACATCAGGTTAGAACTACAGTCAAACGACTCCTGCTAAAATTGGACCCCTCGTTTTTACAGTCAGTTCGCTTTGTCCCTGGGGAAAGAAAGCCCTTACATTTTCTCTAAATTCAACCTGATTAATAGTCCAGTTTTGAGTTTGCGATGTCCACTGAATAAAAGAAATGAAGACGCATTGTTTACAGGCTTAGCCTCATTCTGATTAAATATAATATAATTATTATTCCCAAATTTGAACAAGAAGAAGACCTATTTATTACTCTGTCCACTGTGTACTTTCACATTTTAAACACTTGCTGGAATTTGCAAAGTTTTTACTTTATGTCAAGGCTAACCCTGTGTGAATGTGTTGATAATGTTTGTATGCAGCGGTAATTTTTAACTTGAAACTGGGCTACAGGTACAATGTATATGGTAAACGCTAGTTTCCATATCTCAAACCGCCCTTGGATACCTTGTGATGCCTACACAAAGTAATTGCATTTATGTATACATATGTGAGTGAACCCTGACTATAATGATTAACAATACAATACTGATTAGGGTTAAGCACCGAAAATACTAATTAGGGTTAAGCACTGACCATACTGATTAGGGTTAAGCACTTAGAATAGTGATTAGGGTTTACGGTTAGCTTTATTTAGGGTTAGGGTTTTCGCTACAGTAGTTAAATTACTCCAGTACCCTTCAGCGAATCTGCGGTGGTCTAGTGGTTAGGGCATGAGATAACAGATTTAGCACTCCGGGATCGATTTCTGCTCGTAACTTGAAATTTTTTTTTCCTTTAAAATTGAAGAGACTTGCACTTTGACGACATTTGTTGAGCAGAAACTGAGTCTCTGAGTCAAGAAACTTAGAAATTTCATGCAAGTGTAAGTGAAAAGGGAGAGGGCGGTTTGAGATATGGAAACAAGTGCTTACCAATTTATATGGACACCCCATTAATTAATACAGACACTTTCTTTGGCTCCCTCAATGTCTGTACTAACAGGGTTTGACTTTACTGCTATGTCTCTCCTTTGTCTTTATTTGCCAGTTTTATTTTTGGATCCAATACAGTGTACACTAAAAAAAGTTCTTTGTAAAAAAAATATGCTCTTGAAAATAATTAGTGGATCAAAGCAATTCCTCTCGGCGATTATTTTATTAATTCTTGTAACGTCCTTTTCTTCATTGTTCTTGATTATGTGTGAATATTGTGAGACATGTTGGTCACTCTTTGGACTTAGGCCCTGTTTACAAGGAGGGAGAGTAACCCTGGTCCTAGGGTTACCCTAGCACAATGGTTACCAGTAGCACTTGCACATTTCTTCTTTTTTTACATGACATTTTAACAAGGCAGGTAGGGTTACCCCCTAGCACTAGGGTAACCCTACCTGAGTACTAGGGTTATCCTAGCAAGAGGGTTACCATGCCTGCCTTGTAAACTCTGTGCTAGGGATAACATTCCTACCCGGGACAACTTTTTTCCGTCATTCGTGACCAGTAATCTTGACAATTTGACCGGAATTATCTGATTTCTGAGCTAAATTATAAACATCTGACCAGTATAAGGTACTTTTTGTACACAATGATAATATTTTCTTGTTTTTTCATGAATTTAACATTTTTTCCTTTGGGAACGTCAAGTTCTATTTCAAATCTTGGATGTTACTGTTAACAATGAATGTCATGCATGACGAAACATGTCAGTAAAGCTAGTAAAGTTGACCTGGGTGATGGGGTAACCCTACTTGTAAAATTTGCCTGTAGACCCAGGCTAACTTTAACCCGCTTGCTAGGGTAACCCTAGCACAAGGGTAATCCTAGCCTCTCTCCTTGTAAACAGGCCCATCAATGGTTAACACCCTAAAAGGTATGATAGGGCAGTACCCCCCCCCCCCCTACACCCATGTGGGACACAAGCAAACTTCTGAAACAACTAATTACATTTTGCTGCTTAAAATAATTAAATTCTGTTTAAAATTTTTCAACCCTGTTTGATTCTCAATTTCCTTTGTCTTTTAGCCTTAATTCAATGAGTTATATTAGTGCTAGAAGGTAAAGGAAGTTGAGAATCCAACCAGATTTAAAAATTATTAACCTTAATTTGATTTTTATCCATAAGACCTGTGGTTTAATTTACCTCAGTTCCTGATTAATTTTCTCATAAGCACTGTGTCTCTGAACATGTTCTGGGGCCTGGGACCCATCACACTGAAGCCACAGTCAGGTTCAGTGGCAATTCCAGTGAAGTGAAATAGAATTTGAAAAGAAAGGCAACCAAAAAAAAAAACAACAACAACAACAATGACAAACAAACAAACATAAAACAGCATAAAATTATGCAATGGGTTTGTCATCTTTTCTTTTTTTAGGGTATTGATTTATATCGTTATGAGTGCCATGTGTGTGGGCAGCGATACACCCGAGGATCTGGACTAACAAACCATCTAAAGAAGAAACACAAATTCAGTTGGCCAGCTGGTCATCCACGCTTCAGGTTGGACATCAACATGCACATTCTCT
Organism: Porites divaricata; assembly: GCA_038088405.1. Classification (NCBI taxonomy): domain Eukaryota; kingdom Metazoa; phylum Cnidaria; class Anthozoa; order Scleractinia; family Poritidae; genus Porites; species Porites divaricata. Next base: position 11,068,408 of record JBBMOI010000010.1, on the reverse strand, counting down.
TGACTGGTTTCTATCATCAAAGTGCCAGACTTTCTCTGCTGTACATCTGTCATCATGCCTCTTGGTTTTTGCTCTACAGTTTCATGAAAAATAATTTCATTTAGTCTTGGTGACTACTGTAAAATTGGCCAATACAAAACTATTTGAATTGCCTTGTATAAAAACAGTTATTCTCTGAAGTGGAGGTGGCTAGTGGAGGATATTTACCGAGCCGCGAAGCAGCAAGGTAAATGTCCACCACTAGCCACAGACAGTCAAACAGCCCATCAAAAGGCTGCACTCATTTTTGCATCATTGCTGTTTTTGTGATGATTATGATAATGTTGTCGTTTGTGATGATGATGATGATGATGATGATGATAACAATTTTGCCTATTGTCTCCACACAGGTACAAGGAGTGTGATGATGGCATATGCCGCTTACAAACTGTACGCTTTGAAAGCCTCCATCTCTCACAGTTATTAAATGAGCAAGAAGGTCAAACTAACTCTCCTGTGGATAATGCCAGCTCTCCAGCAACTTCAGGGGGATCCCCAGAAACATCTGCAGTTGGGTCTCCTTGTTCGAATGTAGAAGACCCACTCGAAGATCAGCGTTTTCAAGATCTCCTCGAACAGTATGGGCTGAGTGATAATGGCAGTGAAACGCTAGTTAGAAAGCCAGACAGCTGCGCAGGTCCTGTTAGGCACTCACCAAAGAGAAGGCCAACTATGGTACACCCCTATGAACGGCCTGACTCACCAGAACTTGATCTACCTCAGGCGTTGCTTGATCTACACGAGGCTGCAATCAGACTTGCAAATGCTGAACATGCAAATTGATCCTTTATAGTACAGAAAGTATCAATTTCATATCAAATGTAAAATTTTTGAAATGGATTCCCACAAGACATGGTTGTTTCTGTTTATCTTGGCTTTTATGTGAACAGCATCAGGAGTACTTTTACGTAAGGTTGTGTTGGGATAAGCTGTCTAGATTGTCAAGCCACAACTGCCTTTATAAACTAAAAGATAAAACCTTGCCAATAATTATCACTGATGTTTGCATCTTTGATTTGTGACAACAATGTGATTTGTTTTAGAGGGCAGTTTTTACCATTATATTTTGTGGTGATACACCTACACTAATTTTTTTGATCCCTGGTATGTGAAGGACCATCTGTATAATTATAAATTTTTTATTACATATATGTACAGATGTCAACCCTCTGCTGACAGACAAGACTGTCAGGAGAGTTTTGAAGCAGTTGTAGCCATTCGAGAAACTTAACAACCAGTTCAGCTGTTCGGTGAACCCGTTCAAACGTGCGAGTGAACCGTTTGCAACCCTTTGGAAGCCGTGCATTTAATTTTACCCGTTTAATGGAAAGCCATTAGTGTAAGTTTTCCCGCGAGAGGTCACAAATAATAAAAATCCACCTGTAACATTTCACCAAATGTATTAAGTTGCCCTTAACTTTCCACTTTGATTTCCCATAACATCAAGTGAGCTCAGCCATAACAGGTATTGCAGGTTATGGCCCTCAATGGCAGCTCTGACAGATAATTATCTTTAACCCTTTAAGCCCTAGTATCTACATAAAAATTTTCCAAACTGATCTCCATACATTTCCTTAAAGAATTAGTTGAGAGAATTTGTTCAAAGATCAAAGTATTTTCTCTTGGGTGATCATTTTATTGATTCTCATAACTTATCTCTTTACAGTGTATGGATAATTGTAAGGAGAAAATTGATCTTGGACACTATTGGGACTTAAAGGGTTAATAAATGGACCTCCCTAAAAAAAAATATGCCTATAAAACATAAGTAAGGTGTACACCTTACTATAAAGTTCGTTGGGAGAGTTTATTGTATAAATTTGTGCTAAAACCCTGCCTGTGATACTATCTAGTTGAGAACAGTCTGTATATTATGCAGCACATTCCTTTTTAATGCTACACTGTATTGTAGCTTGGAAGCAAATTAAATCCCACACCTCTCCCCCCATGGTTAGCTTTTTAAATAGTAATTCCCAGTTAGGAAAGATTTTATTCCAAAGATCATTTTATTGTCAAACTGAAAGCCTCCATGTAAAAACATTCCCCGGCCCCATCATTTCCATTTTAGAGGGGACATTTTTCATGGAGCTCTTCAATGTTATTATAGAATAAATTTAAATGGTTACGTGTTTTTATTTAAAATATTATGACAGCATACCTTTATTCTTAAAATTAACAGTTTTTTTCCTTGTATCTGCTGTTTTCGTTCACTGTCCTTGGTTTCTTGCCTAGAGTTTATAACTTAAACTTTACTTAACGGATGTTTATTAATGTAATTTGATGAAATCTCACGTTTTGTAGAGTTTTTCTTTATCTGAAGAAAAAAAAAAAAAGATACTTGTTGTAACTTCTTCAATCTCAATGTGTTCGTATGAAGTTGTTGAGTAAGAATTAAATTCTTTTGTCTGTTGGCATTCAAGTCGTTGACTGGTATATAGGCCGGGGGGGTACCCCCTATAAATTACTATACGGGGAGGCTCCTACGAAAAGGGAACCGTTTTCAAGCTTTAGGTTTATACTGAGAAAGGTAGGGATTTCATGAGTTGAAGTTTATGAAACTGCAAGGGTATCTGTTAGTTAGGTATTCCTCATTATCTTCATTCCAAAGGTTTAGAAATGGTAAGCGGTGTTTGTAAGTATGTATGAGAAAGGGGTACCCTTTTTCTTTTTAAATGGAACGTAAAGACAGGGACCGCGGAAACCATTTTAAAGTGGTAGGGCTAAAACAAATCTGGCCAATACAAAGAATATTCAGGTCGGTGTTTCGCCATTTGTCTGGGCATTTGCGCGCCATCTTATTTACCACCTCAACAAATCTAAAATAAACATCCACACGTGTTACACTATCAAATATAGACAATATGTTAACTAAACCTTCCTAAGGTTGCTATGTTTGAAGTTGCCCACAGTACCGAAGCTTCTCTTGTGGGAAACAAACTCCTGTGTGACGTCAGCTATAGAGACACTGTCTGTTCTCTGCTTCTGATCATTCAACAAAGCCACGTCATCAGACGCCGTGCAGATGAGAATGAACTCCCGCCAGCAGCGCTGGTTGCAGGTTTTACAGCAGGCAGCTTACAGATAGTTTAGGCTTGCAGAATTAGCTTTTTTCCTGGTTCTGGAAACTTTGACACCGCCAACAGGATTTCGTCAAAAACATGATATCTTCTCCTTTAACATAACTTCCAAAATACCTAGATGCAGGCCCAGGTAGCGCCCCTGTATCGACATCTTCGCTTTATGATGCTTCAAGAAACTTGAACTCGATCTGCCTGATAGTCGTCATCATTAGCAGCTTTAACCAAGAGGGTCTCTATCTGAGGGTAGGAGCTGAAGCTTTCCTGATAGATAACACTGACGATAAGATCAATAGCCTCATAATAGACTCTTCTAAAGCTATCTTTGTCAGTTTAAGGGAAGCTTGGTGCACTAGCACCAACCTCCAGTCTGACCGAAGTGCATCGCTAACCGCTTTCTCTGAAGCGTTTGTTCACCAAGCAGGCCTTCACCCTTGCGGCCGGAAACATTAGCATAGAAATGGTCGAAGCTCTGATCACTAGTGGGCATTTTTGTTAGATTTGCCAGGCGTTGTCCAATGACATCAGTCACCCTAGCCCTGAAGATCCTTAAATATATTATCGGTGTGGGAATGAAGTCTCTCTCCAAGATGCAAACCAAAGAAAAATTCAAATCGTTCCCTTTAGGCCTTACATCCTATTATCCTTGCACGCACATTGGCGGTTGTAATTGTTCGGACAAGCAAACATCCTGCTCTTAATTCCATAAGAACTGCATAGTTCTAAAGAATTCGTCGAAAACAACTGTCCACCTTCTAGGGCAAAGTCTAATAATTTTGGGAAATTTTTTTCCACGTCAACTGGAGCCCTAGTAATAAATCCCAGCAAAAAAGTGGTAGGGCTATAGCCCCACCAGTCCCTCCCCCTCCGCGGTCCCTGAAAGAGATCAGATCGATCACATAAAATGGTATTTACAAGGGTAAGGCGTTGGACGTTAGGGCGAAGCCTACTACGAAAACTTTGTTGAGTAGCCACCCCCGCAGACCTTTCACCAGACCTTGAATTACTGGTGCTGAGTTATTTTCGAAAAAATAAAAACAAACAATAACAAGAAAATTATTCACCCCCATAACCTGCCATCTGTATTGTCCAAGACCGTTAAGATCCCTCCCCTAAAAATTTGAGAAACTAATACATTTCTGCTGTGACAAAAATTTTCATTTTTTTGTCTTCACCTAATTAGCTTTAACTGTTGACAATAACAATAAATTACTCCATGATTCATGGATAAAATACAGTCGACTACCGATAACTCTAACCTTCAAGGGAAATCGAAAAAATGTTCGAGTTATAGGGACTTCGAGTTATCGTCGGGAGTTCGAAGAAAATAGCCGCGAGAGTCAGGTTACAACAGTTTTTTTCTGCACAGGGAACATTCTAATCTCGACTAATCACATTTACGTGTAGAAATGTCAAGTGAAAATTAAACGATACTTTTAGATTATAAATCAGAAGGTAACGTAACAAAACACAGCCTAAATAGAGCATGCGTTTTACTGTTTTGAGAAGAAAAGTAAACTATACTCCTACATCACGTCAATTGTTGGTTTTCACATGACGTCACCAAAATGCAAACTAAAAAACTATCGATCCTACCGAGATTTTACTTTCACGATGCATTATATATATATTAGAGCAGCTGAAAACTAATTTTCATACAAATTTTCGCTTCAAAAGGATTCTTGGTTTTGTGATAGAGTACGCTTGAATTTCTAAGCTTTTGCGTGACGCGCCATTTACATGACGGCCAAGAAAGCTGTCATGTAGGTTAAAAAAATTACTTATTTTAGGAAATTTTGCTATCTAAACAGTTCATGTATAAGAAAAAGTATTACTTTAATGTTATGAGTTTCTCGAAGAATAAATTCACGCCTTTGTAGCTAAACTCGGTAACAGATGTTTCTGTTGGTTTCCGTCCGCCATGTTGGAGCTCATCCGGATGAGCTCCAGCATGGCGTCTCCATACAAAGCTCTATAAATTTGGGTAAAACATTTCTTCGGATATCTCGTATACGAATTATTCCTTCGACCCAAATCTTGGCGAGGGTCTTTGTATATTTACCTCCTTTCATTTCCAAGATTCTGGACTTTATCTGTCGAATGGTTTTGATTTTTATTTTAACCTATTTTGAATAGCGTGACACTGAAAACCAGCAATAGGAAATCCAAATTCAGTGTTTCGGACGCCAGTAGACGGCTTTTTTCCCGAGGGCTCAAAACATGGTTCGAGTTATCGAGGGTAAAATTATATAGAAAATGACCTGAGGGGAAACGAAAATTGGTTCGAGTTAGTGAGAGTTCGAGTTATCGAGGGTTCAAGCTACCGAGGGTAAAATTACAGTGAATGTATGACGGAAATCCAGGGAAATCGATTTTGAGGCGAGTTAGCGGGAGTCAACATTATTGCCCAAACTTATACCTGCCAATTTTTTTAAGTTATAGGCGTGACAGTTTATAATGAGAATGCCGGGATTTAACGTAGGGGTCCAATAATATACGAAGATTTCCGAGGACGTTCCGAAAAGTTCCGTCTAACACGAACACGGGAACACAAAGAGAAGGAACACGGCCTCGTCTCCAGTTTCCTACTCGGAGAAAGTCGATCATTCACATGGACTTTTCTTTTTTCTCATTGCTTCTAGTTTCTTTAAATAGTTAATATATTTTTCAAAACGTGTCAGTTAATGCTGTGAATGGCACAATCTTTTCTACCAGGCGTGACAAATTGGACACAGGCCTCAGTAGGCGCGAGATCGAAGTTTTCGATCCGCAGGTTGGCAGGTGTATAAACTGATTTTTGATTGCCTATATTTCTGTACTCATTTACAGGAGACTAGTAACTCTGCAAACATCCCCCCCGGAACCTTGATATAACAAAGTCCTAGGTATAACGATCGGTCCAGTATAAATAAAATATATGGAAGCAACCTAGAAATAACGAAACCTTATCAAACCAAACACATTGTCGGGCCATTGTCGGCCCAAACTGTACCCCAGTCCCCCTGGGGGGGCACTTGAGTATTTTTTGGGTGGGTATGTTCCGCCCGGGACTCCAAATTGTCACCCCGTTCTAAAAAAAATTCCCCTCAACCTGATACCCCCTTCTAGAAAGGCCGGGTCTAAAGTACAGGTCACATTCCACAGGTCAAGAGTGCAGGTCATTGCTCCATTGATAAATTACCAAACCACACAGATTCCCCTTGATCTAATAGAGCATTTTGTTAAGAGATTAGGGCTAGGAGACAGTTTTAATGTTGTTCATTTATCTTTATCGTGGTGACCTGTACTCTGACCTGTGAAAAGTGACCTGTATTTTAGACCCGCCGTTCTAGAAATGAGGCAATTTTTATAAGACAAAAAAAGGAAGGCTGATTTTACAATATACCCCGTTCTAGAATTCGCCCTAAAACTGATACCCCGTTCTGCACGCTAAAACACAGGGTGCAACAAGAGTACACTTTGCTTGTTAACGCATTGAACCGTATTTTTAAAAGCAATCTGTCCTTGAATAATAGGCCACTTGCACTAAGAGGTCATGTGACCAATGCTTCCTTTAAACAATGAGTTGGAATCTTGCTGATGCCAAAAATCGACAGAGCAAATAAGAATTATCTTACACTCGAAAGTTGAGAGGAAACGCATTTAAGGGAGTTATTTTATGGCTCTTTGATTTTTCAGCAAAATAGTACTTTTTTTAATTATAATTCAAACGTTTATTAAATACTCCACAGCGTTACAATACTAACGTTACAATAAATTACAAATACGTTACATTACATTACACTATGAATTTTAACGGTAAAGTAACTATACAAAAAAAGAAAAAAAAAGCTAAGTAGTATGATTTGTATTGGCCGCCATGTTGGAGATACTCTTGCCCTCCAACATGGCGGCCAAAACTACTTTTTGCTTATATCTTGTTAAACGTTTGATAGTTACCCTCAGATGTGCTGTAAACGTTACCACATCATCTTTTCAACATTTTCCTTGAAGTTGAAGTGCAAAATTTGCGTTCAGAAAGAGGTAATTCATAATTTTAAAAAAATCACATTTTGGTCACGTGACCAGATACGAACTTAGTCATTTTAAGAAAATGGTGCGGGTTTGAAAAACCAAATCACTATTATTTTGTTTAAGATGTGATCCACTAACTGATTTTCGAAGGTAAAATCATATAACCTTCATTTTCATAAAAACGATGTCACATTACCTCTTAGTGCAAATGGCCTCTAACAAAATTGGAGCTTTCGTGCGTTCGAAATATTATACCCCGTTCTAGAAAACGCCTCTGAAATGGATACCCCGTTCTTAATCCGGAGCTTCAAAATCACGACCCCGTTGGGCGGCACATACCCGTAAGTATAGGTAATGTATGGGAGTAACCCCCCCCCCCCCCCACCCCCCCCCCCCCCCCCCGGGACCCCAGCATTTTGCAGCGCTCATTCAGTTTACCCCGTTATGTAAGTAGAGTTGACATATCCTCCTTGGTAGCCAGGCCTTCATCTCCGCTTGGGAATCACAAGTTTCATTGAACTCGCGTGAGGCAGCGTTTTTCCACTGAAAGGGACATGTTTTCCATCCAGATAGCCCTATACTTTCTTTCTTTAGTCTTTAGTCATCGACTCTTGGCACGAGCTGATGATGTGGTTGGTTGTGGTGGTTTTGTGCAGTCTGAAGTTGAAATCAACTACTCCCTCGTGCAGGTAAAATATCGCATAAAAACGAACCTTCCAAAAACGAGGTCCTCGGGTGTAAGGAACGATTTTTCCCCAGTAAGAGTAAATTTACGAAACTATGTGAAAAAGAACCTCGATATAACGAAACCGAAGCAACTACAGAATACAGGGCCATATTTTAAGGTTTATAATTTTAAACAGAAGTGGCTCGGTGGCTTGCTAGTCATGCATAACAAGTGTTTAAAGAACGAGAAAGTTATAAGACGTATAAACTTAACTATAAGACAGACATGAAAAAAGACTTAAAAGTGCAAAAGTTAAAGAGCAAGTAAAGGTATATATTTTTGTGGCTCGGTGGCTTGAGGGCTTGTTAGTTGAGTTTAGCGTCTTAAAGAACGAGAAAGGTATATATTGTAGTGCCTTGGCAGCTTGGTGGCTCTCCAGTCAGGGTTATATAGTTTAGTGGCTCGATGGCTTAGTGGTTCCGATTGTCAGTCAGGACTACCGAGCCGAACCGCCAAGCTGCCCCAACGAATATACCTAGAAAATTTGCCCCGTATTCTTGTTAGAGTGGACAAATGTTACCAGTAACTTGGACCTTCATTATATCAAAGATCCACTTGTGCAAAGCTTAACAGAGTTTTGTCATTATTTAATTTAAAATAATTCATCTTGTGCTATTGTATATGATGGATTCAGACTGCCTTTCATCACTTGATCTTAAATTGGCATTTTATTAAACACCATGTAAGAAAACATCTACAGTCCATTTGCTTACAATATAGGAAATTCTGGGATTGGGGGACTTCAGAATTTTTTATAAGGGAGCAGCCAAGCTTAAGAGATCTCCTTTTTTTCTGGAGGGGGAAACTTTGATTTTTGATAATTGGGGGAGAGGGGGTGCAGATTTTAAATAATAATAATAATAATAATAATCGATGTTTAAACAGAGTGAACCCTTCAGTCACAGGACTGGTATCAACGGGGACCCTGTATAATGTAAAAAAAAAAAGAGTATGTAAAAATAACATATATCCATAATGTTCAAAATTAAAACTTAGAAAAAGGTAATAACGTTCTCATAAAAATTGGATGTAGATTGGAAATGTTCTAAGAAATGACCTAAGAATAAAAATCGGAGATAGCCTTGAAACGCTCCTTAGGTGGCAAAATAGAGGGACCCAATTACGTTTGAAGCATAAATCTTGTTAATAATACATGTAGAAAGGCCAGAATTATATATACTGTAGTGAAACCTCATAATAGCAAATATATTTTAAGTTGTAGTTAATTTTTTATCTCAGGTAATTTTTGTTCTTGTTTTGTTTTTGGGTATGGTAATGTATGCTAATGAAGTTGAAACAAAAGAAAAATAAAATTACTTGAGATAAAAAATTAGCCACAACTTATATTTCCAGTCCTTTGACCTTTCGTTGCATTGAGGTTCACTCTAAACATTTTGAGTTGCTTTGATAAAGTGTGACAAAACTTCAGGCTTGAACTGGATCGGATAGGGCACTGCAATCTGTGACTGGTACAGCTAATTATTATAACTTACTAAGCTATCCAGCTCAACTGGTAGCTGGTATGATCCTGCAGATTTATAATATTATACCTGTGAAGGATGACTACTGTGCACAATAGAAAATGACGTGAAGAGTGCATAATGAAGGGGGGCCTTATTAGAGGGGGGTGGGGGGGTGGGAGCTTAATAGAGGATTTACAGTACAAGTAAATGGTAATCAGTAATAACAAAAATTATAAATTCTACAAAGACTCAAACAAACACTGATTCTCTCTGAAGCTGTAAGTTATCTTTTTCAAACTGTATTTAATATTGGACAATACCTTAAAATTAGTTTTGTTGTATAAACAGATGAAGCTGCTTACCAAGCAAGGTATAATCAAGTCTCAGACTGAATGTGCACCAAATAATGGATACTTCCTTATTCCACTCTATGATAAGGTACTGTAGTGTGTGATGTATGTCAAAATACTACAAGAAAGCATTTTAACAATAGACATTACCAGAGTAAAGCAAAATTAATTCTTAAAATATTACAGGGCTAAAAGAAATTAGAAAAAAAGTACAACAGGGCAATGAAATAATACAGAGTTAGGACAGTTAACTTGAATAAGGTGCCAGTATCCACTTTCTTTTAAAGAATTCTTTCTTGCTGATTTTTTCTTCTGTTTCATATTTAGTGATGATCTTCGCCCTAAATCCATAAATGTTTTGAAGGATTTGTTTGCTCCTACAGTCCCACAAATAAAGTTTCCAGTAATTATAAAATAGTTCAGCAATTGAAGTAAAGGGCAAGCATTTTCCGTCAATTAAGATTCCAAAGAGCAGATTTTCTAAGCAAAGATGAATTCATTGATTCAGAATAATTCAAATTCAATCCAAAACTGTTTAGAATGTGAGCAGTGATAGAACAAATGGGTTAATGATTCGGGTTGATTGTCACAGAAAGTACATATTAAATCATTTGTTCTAAAACCTATTTTATGAAACTTTGTATTTGTGTAAATAATTGAGCTAATAATTAAATATATAGTTACTTTATACTGGAAGGCTTTAACATACGATTCAACAATGATAGAGTGTGGCAGCTTAAATATTTGCTTCAGATCCATGGTTGCTGTTAAAATGAAAGTTACTCTTTAATTATTTTTGAATAATATTGGTTGGTTTAGCTTTTTCTCTGATAAGTAGGTTGTAGTAATCCTTTAATTTCCCTTTCGTAACATCAACAAACACTTGCTCAGCATCTCCCAGAAGATCTGGGGCAGCAAACACTCACGTTCCATCGATTTGTAATCACATCCCGTCAACGTCACGGTTATTCCCTATCAAGAATCTTTAACATGGACGAGACACCGATGCAGTTCGAACTACCATTCAGTCGCACTCTGGAATTCAGCAATGATTGCGTATTGTGTTTCTTTACTTTAGCTCGGCTTATAAGTAAGTACATTCCAATTTAGTAGAGTTTCCATGCGCTGGAAAAAAAATTTTTTCAAAAACTTTCGGCGATAAGCTGAGACCCCCTCTAGAGCCCAAATTTTAATTCACTTCAGTTTTAATTGGTGTAAAAATCGCTCGGCTTATAGTTGAATAAATACGGTACTTTAGTTTGTTTACTGGGTATACAGTAAATAATGGTCTCTTATGAGTCCCGGGCTTACAGTCCCATTACAAAAGTACATTGTATGAATCTTAAAGTTCTGTTTTTTTATTATCATCGTCTTAGGGGACATTTGTTCTAAAGATTGAACCCCCAGTTGGATGGAGTTTTGGTAAGGAAAAAAAAATAAAGATTTCATTATTTTGTTATTTTTTGATATGATACTTTATAGCAAAGTGATTTTTAAACTGGTTTTTTTTTTATCAATTAAGGTTTCTGAGTATCTGACCACCTACCCCTCCCCTAAGGCTCAATTTTGCCCTAAGTGAGAATCAGGCATTCATGTTGACTTTAATAGGGGAGGGGTAGGTGGTCAATTATCCAGGAACCTCATTAATTTGATCCTTGTTTTGTGTTAATGATTAAATTTTGATTTTTTTTTTCTGTTCAGATCCAAGCAGTGTTGAGTTGAACGTTGATGGTAGCACAGACAAGTGCAGCAAAGGAGAAGACATTAACTATATTTTTACTGGGTTCACACTGTCCGGAAAGGTAAGTCTTGTCCCTTTTCAATCCCCTTACAAGACAGCAGCTCATGTTTTTTCCATCGTTGAACAATACAAGTGGTCTTCAGTCTCTATCAAGAAAAATTATTGAGGTCCTAAAATTTACTACCATGGTAACATGACATCACACTTCTCCTCCCCATTAATTCAGTGGTATCCTAATATTTTTGCAAAGTAAGTCACATGACTGCGAGCTGAAAAAGGGACTGCAATGTACTTTCTTTCCTAGTCATGCAACATGATAGAGCTGGTTTATCATGACAGACACATTCCAATAATTTATAAATAATATTATTATTATTTCAATGGTTTGATATCACTTGTATATTCTACTTGAATGTGTTAATGAATGGAAAATTACACATTTAATAAATTAATTACATGCAACCATCAATTCTTATTTTCTCACAACTATTTTTTTTAACCAGGTAATCAGTAAAGGAAGAGAAATTGGCCCAGCAGGAGTGGAAATTTCTCTTCATCTAACTTCAGGTAATAGACATTTAATTTCTTTAATGGAATTACACATGTATTACTCTAGATTTCATAAAGTGTCATTGTGGGCTACAGGTCTAAACTTTAACAGGGTACATTGTAGTAATACTAAGTATATGTGGTAGTTTTTGCCCTATGCTACAAACCTATAAAAGTTGAAGGCCAGCGTGAACTTTCTTGTCCTTATTAGGTGACAAGGAAAGGAAGACTGTTACAACTGAAGGAGGATTGTAAGTAAAAAATAACAGTAGTAAAACTGTTTTTGAAGTAATGATTATTCAAACCTGAGGTACGAACAGTGTTTTCTTCTGATATACAGACACGCAAAAAGCAGCCTATAAGCAGAGCTGTGTCCTTTTGACTACACCGTGATTAAGGTGGAGAAAATGAGGCTCTGCCTGAATTACATCAAGCTTTTGAAGTTGCCACAGCCCAAACTTAAGGACTAGTTAATCTTGTATTTTTTTTTTGTGAAACCGGTCATAACTGAGCTTTCTGTATCAAGGGTATGCCTATTAGGCTTGGGCGGTAGCGTGGCCAAGCAGTTAGGTGAGCTTAGAGTGTTGGTCTTGCTGATTGGAGGCTCCAAGTCCCACCCTAACTGCTAGCTGGATTTGTTTCTCTGTGGGCCTGAGTTTTACTTCTTGGTATTACCTGTACATTTGTAAATAGCTTACCAGTTGCCCCATGCCAGATACAGTGTAGGATAGATGTTATGTATTTTTATAATAATTTATGTATTTGAATAATATTAATCTGTAAGTAATTTCAATCAGTGATTTTCCTGGCTCCACGAGGATTTTTATATTACCAGGGCAAATGAAGTTGCATTGTAATAATAACATATTGAAGTGTTTTAGCACTAATCACACCTATCCAATGATTCACAATAACAATAATCTTAATTCTAGTCTGTTGTTCTTCTTGATAGTTTCAGTTTTGCCCGTGTCATGCCTGGAAAATACCAAGTGAAAGCCTCTCACGCCTCTTGGAGTTTTGAAAATGTGAGTTTATTGGCAAAGGAGTAAAACCGTGACTGTTGCCAATACTTGTATAATGAATAAGATATTATTACATGTATATTTACATTGTAAGGGTGCATTTCTTTAGGATGATCTAAATCTCCATGATCACTTGGATCATACGTGTAACAAGAACCAATGAATCCACCCTGGGAAAGGATTCATCATTTCATTTGATGTACCATGATCTGGGTGATCTATGCTTTTGAAATAGTGAAATCAGCTAAGATATTAGGTGTCACTGTAAGGAATGACCTTAAGTGGAATGATCATGTCAACAATGTTACTGTGAAAGTGTTTCGATGAATTTCTCTGCTTAAGCAACTTAAGTGTGATGGCATAGATGATAAGTCCCTAATTCAGTGTTATTGTGCATGCATTCATTCTGTCCAAGAATATGCATGCTAGGCTTTCCATTCCAGCTTGCCAGCCTATTTGTCCAACCAAATAGAGAGGGTTCAGGAAAGAGTCTTAAGGATTTTATTCCCAGAAGTCTCGTATGGAAAGGCCCTGGAAGATGCGGGTTTAAAAACGCTCTTTCATTGACGCGAGGAATTATGCGATGGCCACCATTTATAAGCTAGCTAGGTTGCTGCCCATGTGAAACGACAATGAGAGATATAACTGTAGGAATAGGCATATGTTTTCAATCCCATGTGTAAAAACAAAGAGGTTTAGAAATTATTTTGTAATGCACTATGCAGATAAGCAACAATGATATTGTAATAGTTTTTTTCTTATGATATAGTTAGGAATATTTATAAGGTTACATTTTTTATCAACATGTACATATCACAAGTAATTCAGCTAATGTAATGTGCCATTTTCAGCTGACAATCACTTGTGTTTTCACAGGCTGAAATAGAAGTTGTAGTGAAGTCTGGCAATGTCAATGTTGTTGACAAGATGATAGTCTCAGGGTATGATGTCAAGGTTGGTCAGAACTCAATCTGTCAATCACTTTCATTTATTGTACTCCCTTTTTGCAATCTGCCTACCCTACCCATCTGTTTCCTCTAAACAGATCACACAAAATAATATTGCAATGATTTTTAATGTTGTTATTTAAATATTATTTGTATTAAAATGATAATATATTATTATTATTATACAGAGATTGCTTTTTCTGCATACTGAATTGTGTATTATCTGCAAAGTTTTTCAAGACAAATTGGAAATGAAATGTGCCTACTGTGCAATTAATTGAGTTGAGTTGAGTTGAGTTGAGTTGAGTTTATTGTATTAATTTTTTGGGCGTTACCAATTTTATTTTTACTTTTAACTCAGGGCCATGTTTTAAGTGATGGTGAACCTATCCAAGATGTGGGCTTCCTGTTGTTTTCCAAAACCGTCACTCAGAAGGTATGTTAACGTCAGTGAAAGCAAAGGACTTACACATGTTCAGGTTAAATAATATAGATCTGCATCTTATGAATGAGGAAGGTTATGTCTGTCTCATTCTTACCTTTGGTGGGGAAGCACTTCTCAACCTTTGGCTTTGGCAGACAACACCCTCCTTGATCTGCATTATTAATTTTCTTCATGTCATACTCAGCCTTGTCCAATAATTATAATTATATTATTCACTGTTAATTATTAATTTTAGCGAAACAAATAGATTTAGTAATAAAAAGAAGAATTTATTTAGTAGTTATAGGCTGGGGTGTATTCCTATCAGAATAAATATGTTTTGCTGTTGATTTTTAGTAAGTACAACCTGTACTAAATACATGCTACTTGAAAATTTAAAAAAATTATGGGTGTATAACATTAATTATGAACATTGTTAACTGCTGTAGTGTCCATTTAAGCACATATGTGTATTTGTATTTGTATTTGCTGTGGTTCAATTTATCCTTGGTTTAAATTTAATTTTCTTTTGTATCAATCTCACCATAATTTATTTCCTTTCCTAAACACAAAGAAAAAACATTGAAACCAAGAATTTATTTAGCCACAACATACATAGTACTTTAGTCTTCATGTTTCACTTTTTGTCAACTTGAAGAACTTGCCAGGTTGTGAAGAAATTCCCACTGATGTAATAGAGAACATCAAGAAGAAAACAGACATTGATACACCCTTGTGTCGCGTCAAGTCAGGAGTGGATGGATTGTTTGTATTTCCAAGTGTACCAAGTGGCGAGTACACATTGGTGAGTATTTGACATTTCTTTCTGGAAATTAACAAGTCACACCCACAAATTAAAGAAACAAAGCCTGTTGAGACAACAGAAATGAACCAAAATAATAGGAAGTGAACCATGTTCAGGGCTACGATCTTCTCCCAATTTATGGAACAATTTTCCAGCCTCCTCATTTTTTCTGTAGTGTAATGTCCCAACAACAGAATCTTCACTCTTTCAAACAGAGACAGAGCCTGACTGGGAAATTTGTAAAATTGGACCCTCTAAAATGCAATTTCCTGCATTCCCTGGATCAGAATTGGGTAACTGGGAAGGTCTTTTAAGGAGTTAAAAAATGCTTACAAAAAAAGAAATATTTGTCTGATTTGGCAGGGGAGGGGGGCAGGGATGGGGAATGATTTCATAACACATGTGTATGACAGGAATTATCTCTTCTTTTTTGGTTTTATGCATTACATAACTTTAATAAGGGTCAAGTCTTTCTTTGGTTAATAAATGAAAAAAAAAAAAAAACATTTTCAAAGCAATTAATTATTTTGTGTGAACTACCGGACGTTACATGTCAAACAACCGAACGTTGTGTCTGGCATCCGGCCTAAAATGAAACCCCTGAATATATTAATCAATTAATGGTATACAGGATACTATTTATTTTTTAATTAACATCTTTTAAGCGTTCTAATATGATGTGAATTTCAAGCTCACAACCCTAATGTTCTGTCAAGCAACTTTTACAATTAAATAATTATAAGTACTTTATTTCCCTTTTCTTTGTTCCAGGTTCCATATTATCAAGGGGAGCTTATTACATTTGACGTGGTTCCTTCCAAACTGACATTCTCTGTCAATTACAAAAGTGTTGTACTCAAGGCAAGTAAGAGATCATATAATTCAGCATGAATCATACTGCTAAGTGAGCTGATTGGCAATGTGTATCTCTGCTGTTAAAAAGCCTATTTTAAACTTGTGCAATCTTATAATGTTAGGGCCAAATTTTGCAGAACTATAGTTAAGTTCAGCAAGTATATTAATTTTATTTGTCTTATGTACAGTACAGTGCAGAGATAAGCGACCGACGCACACGCAACACGCACGCACCCTTTTTGCGTATACGCGTCGGGCACGCATGCGTGCGACACGCGTGCGTGTTTACCTTTGTTATTCATAGCCATTAATTTTCTTTGTGTGTCGTTGTTTGGGTGAACAACAACTACTCTTTTCTAACCGAAACAAATATCTGTTTTTCTGCCAGAATGTACACATGCCTTGAGTTTCGGACGGATCAATGAAACTCACGGCGAATGAAATTCACGGCAATCTCGACTCGATTCTTGAATCTTGGCTGAGAATCACCCATCTATGTTAATTGTTAAGAAGTAATTAAGTAAATATGATTAATCTTTATTATCCTCCTCATCATCACTTACACAGTATCAACTCACGCTCACTGTTTGAAATGGGCGTGATGTCTTACATGTAACTATGTGTCATACTTGCCGATCAGCCAGCTGACTAGCAAGCTCTTTGCTAGACTCTGTCTCTGCTTCTTTGCGGGGCATCCAGAATTTTAAGTACCGTAAAGAAACATTCAATACAAAAAAATATATCAATCAACAAAGGTGCCGTCTTGTGATATTAGTTCAGTCTCGAAACGTTTCTGGCCTGGCCCTTCATCGGTGGGGTTTCAAGTGATTTCGTCTGCCACTTGTTGGGTTCCCCTACAATAATATTATACTATTATCTAAGCTGCTGGCAGGCAATTCAGGGTGCTGTTGATAATGCCTGCTGTCTACCTGCTGCATACATGTAAGATGTTCCTTCACCTTACATGTAATTCTCTGGCAATAGTGGAGGTAAAGAACTGTGTTTGGCTTATACAGCATAGCCATTTCTTTTTACGTGTGTAAGTTTGTTGTCACAGTAGAATTAATTTGTTTTTGATAGACTCCTTTTCAAGTCCATGGATTTTCAGTCACTGGCCATATTTTTACACCTGAGGTAAAAATGGTAATATGTAGTTGAAGTTAGCGGACAAAGTTGTCCTTGACCATTAAAACTGATGACGTCACAAGCGGTATCCGCGCGGGCGGTTACGGGCGGCTCAGGACGAATGGGTTAATTTATGTTTTCTGTTGTTTTTAGGTACGTATGGCAGTGTATAATAAATAAATAAATAAATAAATAACGATTTGGAGGTACCACATCCACAAAGTGGTTCTTCGTCTACCTGATTTCTGATCGAATTTGAATTTGGGAATGGTGGTTTTTGAGGAGAGGGGAAAACCGGAGGAGTACCCGGAAAAAAAACCTCTCAGAGTAAAGGAGAGAACCAACAACAAACTCAAGCCACATAATGGCGTTGATGCCAGGATTTAAACCCGGGTAACATTGGTGGGAAGCGAGCACTCTCATCACTGCACCATCCTCTGCTCCCCAATGAAGCAATGGCAAATAGAGTTTGAACCAAGGATGAAATTGAGCCACATCATTTATATTTTACATTTTAGGGCCAAGGCATTGGAGATGTCAGCATTTCTGCTGGGGAGGGATTGACGGCGACAACAACTGCAGAAGGTGTTTACGTATTAAACAACGTCACAGCTGGAGGATATACAATTCAGGTAAGAATGTTCTCAAAAATAGGTTCATGGTATGAAGAAGCTAACTAAAATCTCGTGGTGAGGTGGTCTAAATCGAAATCTGGGTTACTTACCATTTACAAGGGAAAACCGGAAATCCTGGATTTAAAATCACATGGTTCGTACCCTTCCTTTCAGGAAGTTTTAGAAAACTATCCCCAATACAGCTGCCGGTTTCGGAAAACACGCGACGTGCGTTGTCTAAAACGTTTTTGGATTTTGAGTTTTTTTCTCCCACGTCAATAAAAAATACAACGATCCATCTCAAAGATTTCGCAAAAGCCTTTCGTCGTACTTACGAAATTCGACAAGGGTTAGGGTAGAAAACAAAATTGCTGCATGCCTTCAAAACCTGAGAGCATTTGAGAAATTAATAAGGATTAGATGCCATCGTAACGGTTGTCATGGCATTAAGAGGCTTAAGCTTTGTTAAGTGCTGAGGTCTAAATCGAAATGTTATTGCTACTGTGCCTTTGATATAACCGGTTTCGGAAAACATGCAACCTGCCTTGTCTAAAAGTTTTTAGGATTTCGGGTTTTCCTTCCACGTCAATCAAAAATACACTGTTCCACCATCGCGTCAAAGATTTCGCAAAAGCCTTACCCTGGGTACCAGAGGTTTTCCTCGCATGCGGCGGGAATTTTCGGTGTTGGCCGAAGGCCGACACATCTTCGGTCGTAAGCCGAAGCCGCGACAAAAACCGCTTTTCGCGCGTATTGTAAGCAATATTGTATTTTCGATTGTTTTAGGCAAATAAAGAGAACTACTTTTTCAATCCAATAAAAGTCCAAGTTACTCCTAATACTCCCAGGCTGCCAGTCATCTCACCTTTTGCGTAAGTATAAGACATATAATTTTAACTACATCCGTTACTTAACTACTTCTTAACTTCAAACTCAACTTCCACAAAAAAAACAAAAATGGAAACCTCTCTTGTCGTTGATGGTACTTGAGCTATCGCCACAACAACTTCCACTTATGTAGCAGTTTCCTATTTGGTTATTGCGGTCGACAAGAGGAGCCCGCAATCCTAATCTCCAGGCGCCGGTTGTTCAAAAGTTGGATAGCGCTATCCAGTGGATAAGTATTACGAAAGCTAATAGCGTTATCAACTGGATAGTGATTTATCCAGTGGATGGCGCTATCCACCTTTTGAACAACTGGGGCTAGGTTGCTATCATGCATGCACCGCACGTATGTAGCTTCACTAAGAATGAATGGAATGCATATAAAGCAATTTGATCACGCCCTTTTGCAACTTCTATCACTCGTAACTAATCACGCACAGCATTTGAGCGAAAGCGTTTTGACCTTCGATCGTTGTCGCCCGCACTCCGTAACCTAAAGGTTATTACTAGTGTCAGGTAGCGTTTGTTTAGTATTTAGTGTTAATTGGTGTATAGCGTAGTAAGTGTGTTGTTAATTCCTGGTAGCGTTCATTTTGCCTAGCCTTGTGTATCGTTTAGCGTAGAAATGTTGTTTTGAGTAGTTTTGTGACTTTCGTTGTCTGTGTTTTGTTATTATATGTTACGTTTTTTATTGTTGAACAAAAAAAAAAAAACTATAATAATAACAAAAAGAGGCGCAGGTTAGAAACAAAAAAAAAAACTCCACTTATCTTAATTTTCAATGTTTTAGGTACCACTTATGTGGAAAACTTAAGTTCGATGAGTTTCCACCAGGAGTTACTCAGGTAAAGTGTTTTCTTTTTTTTTTTTTTTTTTGGGGGGGGGGGGGGGGTGGGAAGGGGGATTGTTTCTATGTAGCTTGCTTTTATACATGTTTAAAGTTACCATATTGTACTTCTTTTTCGCGGAATTTCTTTTTCGTGGTTTTCAGCAATTTTAAAAAAAAAGTGACCCACGAATATCAAAAATTAACCACACGACCTCTAATACCCATAAACACATGGTGCAACCAAGTATTGTTTACTTCAATTCCTAGAACACAAACTACAAACTGCGGGGGTTATTTTATGGTTGCAAAAATTTATACTGTAGAACTGTTCAGTCAGTCAACCATTTCTATGATTCCTTTGACACATGAACTCTTTTGCTTCCCGAGTGAATGATGGGGTATTGTAAGGTTGCCTTTACTTCTTTAAGTCTGTGAACGAGATCCGTCAAATGCCGAAACCTCCTCGGCAGGACTTTCACATGGTATTTTTTTTGTTGTTTTAGCATTTACAAAATCAAATTTAAAATTTTGATGCATTTAAATTGAGCAACAAGGAGCGTCTTCAGTGCTAGTGATCCGCGGTCGGTCGGTATGCGCATGCCGGCTTGTTCGCTACATTCTTTACGTGATTCAGTTTGGCGTGTTGAGTTTTCTTCGTGCGACGTTGTTTCTGCCACAAGGTTTCTTTCAGCCAGTCCCTCCCCTACCCTTTCTGTTAATAGGGAGGACGTCAGAAAAGCAATAACTTTATTAAGCAAAACAACAACTTTGCACGTGCATCACGCTTTTTTGTACATTTCTTTGTAACTCCTTTATAGTCTAGTTAGTAGTGAATATTACTCTGTCTTCAGTTGTGTGTGTATTGAGTTTGAGAAGTAATATATCAAGCATGAGATGCAGTGTTTCATCAGATGAAACATTAAGACGAGAGTTGAAAATACGACGCCCAGCGGAGTATTTTTGACGAAATTCGAGGTGTTTCATCTGGTGATGAAACACTGTGTCGAATGCTTGATATTACCTCTCAAACAAAAAGAAGGGTGCAAGAATGAACAGTTTTTATCTGATATCCAAACACTCATTAAACATTAATTTCCTTTGTATTTTCTTTATGGATTATTAATGAGTTTGAGAAGCTTGTTTGCAAAATCGTTTTCTCTTCAGAAACTGATTCGAAAGTCCAATCTAACACACTATTACAATGTACCTTTCTGCATTTTTTCGTCCTTCATGCAAACCTATTGCTTTGCTATCAACATGCCAGTATAACTTGTTTCTATTGCTTCACAGTTAAAGGGTCGAAAGATGATTCTGCAGACAGAGGGAGCATCAATAGCAACACGATCAATGTCGACTTCAGTTGATGCAAACGGTTCCTTTTGCTTTAAAGTTGCAGCAGGAGTTCATTCCATTCAGGTAGTCAAACCTTCTTGTCACCCGATATTTTTACTCACATTGCATTTGAAGTTGTATGTGATAAAGCTCATAAAATTAGACGAAACAGTAATAAAAATATACGTGCAAGTGTCTTCAGATGCAAAATGATAAACCCTATTACAGAAGTTAAGGGTCCTCTTACTAGCAGGAACTAAATTTTGCCTTTTTTGCAACTGGTCAGCAAATCGCAAACTTTAGTTGCCGCAATAATTTGTGCTCGCAAAATTCGCCCAATTTTGCAGCCAAATCTTGTAGTTGCAGTTTCCAAAATTGCACAATTTTAGCACCGCAATCAATATTATCCTTACGGTGTGGTACACTCTTTTGAAACCCCTGTCCACTTCTCCTTCTCTTTTCTTTATAAAGCCGAGTTGAAAGAGATAATCCATGTATATTACATCCATGTACCTGCCTTACGAAGGCGAGGCATTCAATTTGAATAGTTGTTTGTCAGTCGTCTATTGCAGTGTGTAAGCGCCACGGTGCTTGTTAAATCTTTCACGCCTCAAATGTTGCGCTTATTCGAGGGCAGCGCTTATTTGAGGGCGGCGTTAATTTGAAGGATGGACGCGCAAAGAATTGTATTAACTACGGTTTTATTTTTTTCCTTATTAAAGGAACAGAATTGACGCCTTTTGATTTTGATCATATCAGGGCCGCGGTGCTTATTCGGAGGCGGCGCTTATTAACATTTTTTTCAAATGCAGCGTGTATTCGATCTCAGCGCTTTATCGGAGGCGACACTATACGGTACATGTAAAACTTGTGTTCCGCGGCGCCAAGATGCAGAAAAGAAGCTAAATGAGAGAAAAAAAAGAGTTTCTGCTTTAACGCTAATTCCTGATGGCTAATAAGAGCTAAGAAAGTGAATTACACAGAAACTAACGTTGTAGTTCGAAATAGAATTCAGGGCCCAGTTGTTCGAAGGCCGATTAGGGTTTAACCCGGTTTTTTTTTTTCTTGTGTTCAAAAGCATTTTCTCGGATAATTTTCTCTGTTGTTTTTAGAGTTTCCAATCGTCAACTTATAGACAAAAAGAATTCAAGCTGAAATGCTTTTTAAGCTTTCAACTCGCATTAACCCTGGGTTATTTTAACCCAGCTTTGAACAACTCGGCCCAGGTCAAAAACTCTAATTAGTAGAAATCATGAGTAATGAGGGTTAGTAGACAAAGGAAATTGAGAGCCAACTGTGGTTGAATTCATGGACCTGAATTTCATTTCGAACTACACCATTTATTTCCGAGTACTTCGTTTCCACGTCTCTCAATCGTTCGAAATTGCATTTTGTGTGTATGCATGTGGTTGTAATCTTTCAGCCTATAATAACATTACAAGAAGTCAATGCGGGTCTGGCGTTAACACCCAAGGAACAAGTAGTAACAGTAACTTCCGGTCCCGTCCTTGGTATAACCTTCTCACAGTTTAGGGCTACCGTTACAGGAAGTGTCGAGTGTATTGGTAAGTTACACGTCATAACTCTTGGCTCATCTTAGGTTTGCGCCGCTGTGAAGGGTAGGGTTTTCAAGCGGCTTATCCTAGGATAGGGTAAGGAAATCAGAGCATTATGGTGTAGAATAGATATTGTTTATGGCAAGTTAATCTGTGGTAGGAAGAGTTGGAGTTTCCTGTTGACGATTAATCTGGGATAGGGTAGGGATTCTTGGTGTCTGATCTAGAATTGTGTAAGAAAATTAAACTTGGTCAGGTATACCGGTACACCCCCTCCCAAAAATTCCGAGTTAATACCTGATGGCTTTCTTTCCTTCTCGAAAACCGTAAGGATAGGCCTTCACTTTGAGATCCAGTTATGATAGCAAAAAATGATACTGTCTATAGGAAGATGAAAATAATTGTGGAATAAATTTTAATAGTGACTTAGAACTGATAGACCTTTCTGGATAACCGGGCCTGGAGGTGCTTCCATTCCCTGGATGAAAAAATGGCACTTGTGTTGACCAAGCAGATGGCGCAATCCTTCTCAAGTCTTATTATTCTTTTTGTAAATGTTTTGTCATTTACAAAGGTTAATAACTGTTATCCCCAAATTCGTCATTCTTTATGATTGTACCGTGTTATGTAGAATTCATTTTTGCATTTTGTCGCTTATGAAACATAGTGACGGTCACAGTTTTAGTGCTCTCTCATGTTCCTTTCTTGTTTTAGGCGGGTCGTGTGCTGGTGTCTCTGTGTCACTTCAGTCAGTGTCTAATCCAAGTCTACCAAAAGTAGACACGAAGGTATTGAACTGAAATACCAATTTGTTTTACCAAAAAATGAAACAACACCCCTCCCCCCCCCCCCCCCCCCCAATGTTGTTTCAATTTGGTTCGAAAACTTGAATTTCTGAAATTTTAGGCAGTTTGTCGTTAGAACATTTGCCTCATAATGGTCATTGTCAATGGCATGCTTTTTCGCAATTTTTTAGGTTTCTGGTGGTTCCTTCGCCTTCAAAGATGTTTTCCCTGGACATTATAAAGGTACAAACTACAGCCATTGTGGGGCCCTATATCTCAATGTATTAATAAGCAACACCACTAAAAGCAAGTGTGTAGTTTTTGTCATACATTCAAAATACAACCACAGAGATCTGGATAAACGCATTTGCTTTTAAAGTTAGGTATTATTGGGCTATTATTGCGTTTGACGTAGGAGAACGCATTCTAATCTGTTGGTTGTACTGGGTTACTTAGCGGTGACAGTGCGGTTTCGTCGTCCTTGCTGTTTCGTGTACCATTTCAGTGGCATTTTGAAGGCTATTTCCTAGTTTCTTTCCTTAAACAAGGGTAGGTACGAAATCTTTTACATGAAAATTGAATGAGTTTCTTTTCTCTTTCAAATAAAATTCGTGTGTATATGAAAGGGTTTGTACGTGGCCTCATGTCGAAAGTGAGGGTTTCTGGAACTCGGAAATGCAGTCCTGAGATTACCTCGATCACAACCCAACGCCTCACATAAAACGCCGGAATATTTGTTCGTCAGGTCACTCTGTCTCCAGCTCTGAATGTCTCAATCCCAGGCTAAAAGCCGACCTTAGTCAGTCAGTTGCCTTTAATCAAACTCAAACATCAACTCAGCTACGTACAGACCAAAGCACTTTATAATCAGTGACTAGTTCTTGATAACAACGTTCCAACTCCGATGTATAAACGAATCGATACGAGACTGAAAAAGTCATTAGTTATAACGGGTCGACGCTATATCGGGGTGTTTGTTATCTTGGGGTTTGTTGTAGCGGGTTTGTTCGTTGTTAAGGGGTTCGCCGTACCGAGGTGTTCGGTGTTGCAGGATCTTGTTATTTAGGGGATCGTTTAACGGTGCTCCCACTGTACTATAGAAATGTTTGCAGTAAAAAATATACATTTTTTAGGAATTTCCTCTCTACATTTTTATGTGATAAGAGGCATTCTAACAACAGCACTTTTCTTGTCGCAGCAACGGTCCTGGAAGAGTCCTGGTGCTGGCAAAACGAAACTATAGAATTCCAAGTCTCAGAAACAGATATCAGTGATCTACAGTTCATCCAGTCAGGATATATACTGAAATGTATCCTGTCACACAACATCACATTGGTATGTTACACCATATAGGTTCAAAATGGCTACAAAGATCGATTATCTTAATGTGATGCTTGAAGCATCGCGAAACAGGAGTGGTATACTTTTTAAAATCCTCTTAAGTCATTGTTAGAAATGAACCCGTTCACAAAAATGCCGCTACCGACGTTCCCTCAATTAGTTTTGGCAGCATAACAAACAGAATTTTCGTAAATTATTTAATATTCGACACCAACCCTCAACAGATCGCAGTGTTGAACTTTCGACCTCGCGGCCCGGTCTCGAAAGTCTCGGTAACTTTTTGGGCCCGAAGCCGAAAAATCTTGCCTCGCGCGCTTTTATTAGGTAACGGTTTGTCACGTTGATTCAGTCTTAAGTCATCTTTACCGACAAAACGTCTCATTCATGTCTACTTTTACTTTAGAGGTACAATTATTACAGGTTAACGTCCCTGGATCTGGAAATGAAAGCTCTCTGGAGTGAGCTAATGAGTGCAAAATTTTTTTGATATTCACCATTTGCACATCTCCCATTGTACACCTTGTTTACCCCAACCCCTCCACCCACCTCCCCCAAAAAATAATAATAATAATAAATAAAAAATATTACACGACCTTTGTTTTCAATTTCTCCAAGGTATTACTTTCATCACAAGAGAAACTGGAGACCATGCCTATTCAAAATTTGGGTGCGGGGGTTCGGGTAGAAAGCAAACAAGGTGTATTATGGGAGATGTGCAAAAATAACTTTTCTTTGTTTCGGGCTTAGTTCTTCTCGCAGGGATCTGGTAAGGACAACAAGGACTTCTTCGACCTTCAAAAAGGCACCAATACATTTTGTTTGAAAGAACCAGGTAAACATGATCATAATCGTCATGACGTTTAGGCAACTCAACCACTATTTTGGTTGATATCAAAATTCAGCCAACACGAGATAGCCGCATCTATTTGCACATCTCTCAACGACGTACCTCTTCTAGTTTACGGCAAAAAAAGACTTCCTTAAATGTCAATGTTGATTTTAGCTCGTAAGGGCATGCAAGGGAAAGGCAGTGCCTTTAATTCTCAGGTATGTTAAGAACCTGATGGTTGGTCTAGTCGAAGCCGGGACCTCCCGCTCTGCAGGCCGAACTAATCCTGCCAGGGTTAAAAGGAAAGGAGGCGCCCTTCTCTATTTTGCCTATGTATTTTGTCCATTGCCCTATGCAGGCTTGAAAAACGGGGGGTAGGTCTTGTCCCGGGGCCATTTCGTGGGTGAATGAAAGAGGCTTGGAACCGAGCACATTGTAGCGCAAGTTCCAGGAGAATTCCTCCGACAAGCTTGACAGGTGACCTCACGTAAGCCATACATCTTAGGGTTTCAAATCTTTGGTGATTGCTCCCCTCCACCCTACCTCCGTCCCGGGTACCACTCTCTCTCATTTTTCCAGTGCTCTGATGATAAATGCAAAAAATATTAATTTGATCTTTTTTTTCTGACCGTGATTGGAAGGTGTATACAATCTCATCCCTCGTTCATGTCACCAGTTTGATCAAGAAGTATTTATCTACAACACGTAAGTCTTGCTTTCCTTTTGCACGGCCATCAAGACAACACAATTTTTTGTGCATAGTTTTGATAGTTTATCTATTCACCTTTGAAAGAGGGTTTGATATGTTTAAGTTATGTATAATTTTTGCGTGATTCATTACCCTTTTGGGATACGTAGCAGTTATTGGGTGAGGCTACGTAACAAAAGTCAATTCCAGTAATCATTATTCGTTCAAATTATTTCCTAGGTCAAGACATGCTTACCTCTAAGTGCCCGTCTTCAAAATATTGCCTTTTCCACGGCAGTTGGCTGTTTCAGGATGCGATAAACGAAAAAAGGGAAAAAAGGAAAAATTGTGATCTCCACTGTTACTTTCCCTTAGCCCGTATCAATTATCGGTACCACTACTTGTAAAGAGTTTCAGTTAACCAGTTTTCTCTTTTTTAGCTCGGCCCCATCAGTCCTTACACTGACTGCCGTAAAGCATTTGCTGTCTGGAATTATCAAGACCGTGACTGAAACAAACGACATCACAGTCAACATCAGGTCAGATTTAAGTTTACGCATATTCTTTTAACTCTCACCTAGCGATCCTCGCTGGATGTTACGCACACCTCTATAATACGGACACTAGCTAAATCAACCTCGGTCCTAGGGTACTCTCTTACTCATCCCCCATCCCCTCTCTCGCTCCTGGGGACAAGTAGGAGAGGACCCTGGGAACGAGGTTGCCGCTAAATCCGCGGCAAAAGTTATTTACGGAGGTTTGATTGATTTTACATATATGGAGCATTTTTACTCAAGTGACCGTGTCTGGGAAACTGCCCACCTACCCCTCCACTAAGCCAACATTAACACTTCTCACTTGGGACAAAATGTTGGCTTAGGGGAGGGGTAGGTGGACAAATTCCCAGAAACGCATAATGTTCCAAAATATATTGGAACTAAAGAAAGGTTTAACGTATGAAGAAGGTTCAACTCCCGCTGGACTGGTTTGAAACGGCAACATGGCCGCTGTTTCATTGTTTTGGAACACCAATATGGTGGACGTGACGTCATGTAAAACGCTCTGTACGGTCAATCTCACCTTGTCGACACCACGCCGAATCATTTTTATAATCATCATCATCATCATCATCATCATCATAACGGGGGTGGCAACTTTCCTCACTTGCCGTCATTGACTGAATTGCGGAGGAACCAAACAGGTGAGATCGGAAGTCAGCTTCTATAAGCGCACTATGCTGGCTGCCTTTTAAGTCCATGTTTGATATCATCTCGCCCGACAAGACCAATGACGGCACATACTCCCCTACTCTTTTCGAACAGTGTCACAGGTTTCTTTTACGTCTCCTTCCAACTGATGTATAAGGATGAAGGAGAAAAGACCAACGGCTTAACGTTACCGTTCTAGGACGTGATCATCTGAACTGAGAAAGCGGTTTTAATCTCACCAGGTTCTTTGAAGACCTTGCCGACCAGCACTCTTCCAACTATGCTAAGGGACATGCAACCCCAACATGGACGTAATCTCACGTGCTTCACCAATAGTAACCTTACGAACTGACAAGGAAGACGCAATGAAAACGTCACCAAAATACTGACTTCGTGTCGTTTCTAACTCTTCCTCACTTATTCCAACTCGTTCAGTCCTTTTTTTAAAAAGTTAGGAAATTAGGGTGGAGTTGAAGGGAGAAGACTGCGTCCAAGCCCAGAAAGATATAGTAGAATATTTCGCCTCGCCGTTCACGTTCAAAAGAGAACTTAAAATTTGGTCATTTTACGTCATACTTGTGCAGGAACGGCAAAGAAATTGATAGAAAAGCGTGATACACATGCAGAGTTTTTTTATTATTATTATTATTAACAAACCTCATTGCTTTTTCCTCGTCTTCGCTTTCGTCGCTGTTGAAAATTTACTATTCGGTGATTGAAGAGTGTTATGTGCCATATAACATGAATGCTTTGTTATCAACAGGTCCCTAAAGTCTAAGGAAGTGACAACTATTGGACCATTAAAATTGGAAACACAGAAGCAAGAACAAGAAGGGGATCTAAGCAAAAGTAAACAGGAAGATGTGAAACAGGAGCCGCTCTACAACTTTTCACACTGGGGAAGGTAGTTATTCCATTTCATAATTATAATTTGATTGATACATGTGATTTATTGTTTATGGTTTGTGCTGTGTTAACTGCAACGCTTCTTCAGTTATGGCTTTAAGTGTGATGTGAATTCGTTTTAGCAAAAAAATAATAATAATAATAATAATAATTAAGTAATAAAATGGGTGGGAGGAAGATGCAACTCGTAATTTCACGGCAAGTGCGGCGTATGTTCTTCGTGCCCGACAAGGGACTTCGTTGAAGGGCTCTTAGACCGCTTAGCTTGTTAGGCATCGAGCTAAGCAGCTGCTCTAC